>JAKZHN010000005.1:883537-1483537 GCA_037179335.1 Cyclaneusma minus
CCCCCCCAACCACCACATGCACGCAAACAAAAATTCTTAAAAAAAGTTTTTTTTTTTTAAAAAAATTATAAAACCCCCCCCCCCCCCCCCCCCCCCCCCCCCCCCCCCCCCCCCCCTAGGTAGTTCCGTTCTCTGCTATAAGAACAGTTCCCTTCCCAACCTTCCCCAACCGAACGAACACCACTCACGACTTGCTACCTGCCCTGGGCTCGGGCTCCCTCTTCTACTTCAACCTCAAGCTGAATCCAAGATACTTACTCGCCGTCTCCCTCACTCCTCCACACCATGGCTTCTTCGAACCCAGCCCCTGCTACATCTGCGCGCAGATCTCTCGTTCTTGAAGACGAGTCAATTTTGCGCTCAATCGTCTCTGAAGTGATATCCACCCTCAACGAAGTTTGTCCCTCGGGGTATGGAGAAATCATGGCTGCCGTGCAAGACCTGATTCGCCTTGCCATGATCGTCTCTGTATCGCCTCAGGCCGCTGAACCTGGCTCAAAGCTTCAAGTCATAGGTGACGCTCTCAATGCTATTGCTCTGGGCAAAGGGGGTCAGTTCGTCGATGGTCATCTTATCTGGAACGCGCGAGCAACTGTCACGCGAAACTTGAGTCTCTTGCTCTCATTGGTGGATGGCTGGTTGAGATATTGTGAGGAGTATGCCCGCTCTCAACATCGTCACAATCCCCAGGAATTCTCAGAAACATGCTCCGATTTCGACGATGCATACAAGAAGATCCTTGCCGCTATCAAGTCGAAGATGGCTTGCGAGCACTACGTCCCTGACACTCTGCTTGCCTTTTTCGGCAAGTCGGGCCTGAATGTTTTCCGGGAACCTCCAGATGCTGTGGCATAGGATCTCTGCGGGTGATGGACATAGCTGCTCTTAGCAGTACCGGTATGGCCCTGCAAATGTTCTCGTTTTGTTTTGAACTGTTGACTAACGGGCTGCTTATAGAAAAGACATCATCTTTCACGGCGACCACATTCATATGTCATCAGACGCGTCAATGGATTCGGATACAAACTTCTTTCATTGTGTGCTATCCAAACAAATGCACCCGATCAAACAAGGTTGATTCATTGACCCCATCAGCAAGAAAAATCGAAATGACAATTGCAAACTGCCCAATGTCACTGAACTTTGCTATCCGTGCCCTTATCTATGTTTGGCCTTGTCATAAGCTGCTTGCAATATTTCAAAAGATATAACTGGACTTACTAGTAGATCACAACAGTCATCTCGGCGGATTGCAAGTAGTCATACATCTCATGTGGCGACAGACAGAGCAAATGATCAATCCAGCGCTGTTTACGGTTGTTATATGCTGCCGGGCCCGACAAAGACAGCACACCCAATCCACCCGTGTCCCAACATTTGGTTGCTGAGACATGTTGAAGATGACCGAAGGAGTTCTCGAGGGTATGTTGCAGAGGTGGGTTTGACTAGAGCGGACTGATATCGCTTAGAGACTGTAACGATTTTTGTAGGAGTATAGGGAACTCAAAGGGCGGAGTATCTCATTCTTATACTTTTCAACAGCTGTCATATCCTCGAATATGTGGTACTCAATGTTGAGAAGGTTTCGTGCACCCTGGGTGTCCTTCATTCTTGTCATTCTAGGGGAAAGACACTTGCCACTTGGCAGGCAAACACCAGGTGGCAGCCAATATGACCTGAAAGCTACCTTGCCAACTCCGAGATTGCCAAAATATCCACGATATAAGGCTGTTGAGTTGTCAACACTAGCTCCATATCGGCAAGCGGGTTGTAGCTTTTTAGTCGATCTGAAGTTGGGCTGGTTTGACCCTGAGTCACGTCGACAGCTGGGCCACGACGAAAGAGAAAACAGTCTGGTATGACTCTGAGCCACGCCGATGGCCGATCGAGGAGGGCGACAGCCAGGCTGGCAAAAATCAGCAGCCAACGGGGTCAGTAGGAATCAGAATTGGAGAAGATTCAAAAGGCTCGTATGAAGGTGGGATCCAATGATTTCATGGTTTGTTTGTCTGAGTCCCTGCAAAATGTAGACGAGAGAGCGACCTTGCACCCGCATAAATGTGGATCTAACATTGTCTATCTCCGGAAAATCCCACTTTCACTCCACTTTCCCGTTGCTCTATAACCAGCTGGAGATTAAGAAATTGCCGTTAACCCCCTACTTTACTTCAGAGCAGCTAATTAAGTCAAACCAAATGACCAATCATCGTTCCATGGTAGAAAACAGCTTAATTAAGCTCAGATAGAGTATTATGTGGTGAATTTTATATGATAAGGAGCGTGTGGACGGGGAGAGGGGCCAGACTGTGACTCTGTGTAACTGGGATGAGTGATCATGGCAAATACTATATTACCCCGCCCCAAGATAGGGTCAAACCCTTTGTCATTGATAAGTGCTCCCTAGGACGCTCTCCATACACCCAAGTGGGGTGTAGACTGGTGGCGGGATATCGCATTGCTTTGGCCTCCAAGAATATGTAGGTAAAAAAGTTTCAGATATTCCTTTGTCTGCTATAACTTAGACCCTATTGTCAAATAAAAGAGCCACTATACCCAGCTGAATAGTGGAATATACAAGCCTTCCACTTATGTGCTAATTTCGACGACGTCATCCTCCGATAGATAGAGGATGGAGCTGAGAGTCGTGAGAGTCGAGCAGCTGGGACTTCAGCGGATAGAAACCCGACGTATCGATAGGAAGTTGAAACTCCGCCCTACCAGTGACACTGCATAAGGCCGGGGCCAAAACGAGACGATCTTACCGAAAACTGCGATGAACCGCAGGGAAGTGTAGATATGAGCACTATGCCTTGTTGAATGGAGGAAAGGCCGCTCTCAGCCGATCGTGGGATATATATGCCTCCTACATATCGGGATCTTTCGACACTTGGGCATTAAATCTCAAATTCACCGTGTAAGTGAAACGACCTCTACCCAAGTGTATTGTGGCACCAACACACCATGGCCCGTCATTCTATCGATTTTGAGAAAGTTGAGCACCCAAGCACCGAGGATAGTGTCAAAGATCTTGGGGAAGATGAGCGCATCAAAACCTTCACTCCTGAAGAGCAGCAGTCGATTATTCGCAGAATTGATTTACGGCTGGTTCCGACGCTCGGGTGTCTGTATTGCATCAGCTTGTTGGATAGGACGAATCTGGGGTCTGCTTCTCTTGCAGGGTGAGTTCAAGTCATCGGTATCCTGATCCTGATCCAAAGACTGAGGAATACGCAGAATGCAAGAAGAGTTGAACATGAATGCTTCAAATAATGCCTACTCAATCATCTCGCTTGTGTTCTTCATCACGTACATCATCTTCCAGCCACCGGCAACAGTAATTATCCGCAAAGTTGGCCCTCGTCTATTCCTTTCTGCCATTGTCCTTTGCTGGGGAGCTGTCATGATCGTGAGTAACCTGGGATCTGTGGCACATTCATCTCTAACCTAACTTGACTCAGGCTTTCGGATTTTCGCCGACATGGCAGGTAATGGCAGGCCTTCGAATTATACTTGGCATATTCGAAGCTGGTTTCTACCCCGGTGGTGTGTATCTGCTCAGCACATGGTACCCTCGATTTGACCTGCAGAAGCGTAACGCAGGCTTTAACATGTTTGCAAGTCTGGCGGCTGGCATAGGAGGCATACTTGCCTATGGCATAATGCAGATGGATGGTATCGCTGGGTATTCGGGCTGGAGGTGGATCTTCATCGTAAGCTCACCAAGAACCCTTGAACCGGAAGAACCAAGACTCACCTGAGTTTCTATCAGATCGAAGGTATATTGACTTGCGTCTTGGGTATCGGGTCCTACTTCATCCTCGTTGATTTCCCAGAGCAGTCGCCGAAATCGTGGAAGTTCCTTAACGAGGCCGAAGCAGCTTTTGTTGTTGCACGCATCGAACTTGACCGTTCTGACACCTTTTTTGAACCCTTCTCGCTCAAGGGGTATCTTCGAAATCTAAAGGACAGCAAAGTGTGGGCTTTCGCGGCGATTTATATGTTGACGAGTGCGCAAGCTTATGCGATCGCTTACTTCCTCCCTATCATTCTAGAGGATGGGATGGGATTCAGCGTAGCGGAAGCTCAGTGCTTGACATTGCCACCGTACATTGCTGCAGCGATCGTTATGTATATTCAAGCAATTTTTGCCGATAAATGGCATGTCCGAGGGCCTATCCTTGTTGGCAACGCCTTGGTGGGTGTCGTCGGTTTGGGTCTTCTTGGATATCTCGACAATCCGGCCGCCCGTTACTTTGGAGTCTTTCTGGCTACGATAGCTTGTAAGTAATGATATAAGCAATAGCTGTCAAGTATGATACTAACTCAGTTGACTTGGCACAGGCAACGCGAATTGTCCATGTTTGCTTACTTACCAGAGGTATTATGCACTCCATACCCACTTTCTCTTTCAGCCAAAAGCATTATGACTGACACGACGCAGTAATAATGTCCGTGGACAATGGAAACGAGCACTCACCTCGGCGACACTGATTGGCGGCAGCGGGGTTGGTGGCATTGTCGGTTCAACAGTATTCCGGGCTCAGGATGCACCCAACTATCGGCCGGGGATGTTGGCGTCTCTCCTAGCAAACGCTCTGATTGTTTCCATCGTGGCTTGGTTGAGTTTGAAGTTCTATAAAGCCAATAAGCGGGTGGATGCTGGGGGAAAGCCTATTGAAGGCTTGGTTGGCTTCAAATATACGTTTTAGGGAATATGCTAGCTTTTCGAATGTAGGTAGAATCGAATTAGAGAACTCTTCTTGCGCGGGTGTGCCGCGTGCGTCTAGTGTCGAGGTGGAATAGTGGACTGGACTGTGGCGATATCAGGAAGGGAATCTTGATTCCTTGAACGTCAATATAACATAGATCTGGCTCCCGGGCATCAGTTCGAAAAAGGAAGCAAGAGGCTGGAGAGAAACTAGGCGAAAAGCGCTTTTTGCGCAATATATAGAGCACTGGCTGACTAATAGCTGACAAAGGAGTCGAAGCTGCGCAGTTCCACAGCTGCCGCTTTTCTGAATCCCCGAGTCATGGATCAATTGAGTTGCGGTTGAAAACATGATCCATCACCGTGGCGACGTGCTATTTGGTTCTTCAATTCTATAAATATTGACTCTCGGCTGAGGAACTGTCCAATCTCTGGTCTCGTGACATTGCGGAAGCAAACCGACAGCACATCAGCTGTTGGGGGATGCCACGCGTGGATTGAAATTCACAATCACCACAGCTGTCGCCAACCTCGCCATGCCCCATTAAGCCACGGCTACTGGCGACCATTGACGAAAGGCGAGACACAATTGGAGAGGTCTTAATCCCCCACCACCCGAGGCCGCGCCCTGCGATGACCCTCGCAGCCAATCCTCGGACAGCCGCTCCTGCCAACCCTTCACCGTCTCTCCCTCCCATCTCTCGGCTCTCCAGCTACACACATTCTCTGTCATCGACAGACACAGGCCCAAGATGGCTTCCAAGCCATTTGTACCCAGCAATTTCTGGCAATTCAACATCGACATGCTTTCCAAAGAATTCACCAAGGGTCGTCTGACGAAGAACGTTCGGAATCCGATGAAGGACTTCATGGTAGCCAAGCTTTTTCGCCATAAGCAGGGCTTGAAGCCTCTCCCGGACGGGGAGTTGCCACGTGGCAGCTGCCTTTGGCAAATGGACATGGATGACCTCAAGCGAGAGATCTATCAAAGGCTTCAAAAGGTCAAGGAGAAGCTTCAATCGCAGCCCGAGACGACAAATGACGGAGAACGGAAGCTTATGACGCCAGAAAACTTCTGGAAGCTTGTCGACAGCGTCAAAAATGTCACTTTTGGAGGGGACCTCCTGGTGGCCTTCATGGTGGAGTACGAGTACACGGGCTGGTGGTCACCGACGGGCTTCACAATAATCGATTTCGAGCGGATCTGGAACAACATTCCCGCAACACTTCCCGAATGCGAACGTTTACATGCCGTCGACTCAGAACCCGAAACTGGAGAACTAACGCTACCGGAGTTGTCGAATCATGCCGAAAACGCGGGAACTCGGGAACCAGCTCAACTTCACATCCCAGATCATGCCGGAATCTCCCAAAACCTGCCGAGAACCGCCTTTCCGACATCGGATGAGCATTACCCAGATTTGGAGTCACCAGTGACCTCATTCTCGACCTCGTTCTCTACGGGCGCACCGTCGGTTCCGTCTGTACCCAAAAGGCCCTCGGTCCCCTTTCAGAACCTGAACATGAATCGCCAAACCCCAGTGTCCACAGAAAAGTCCGCAGACTTGGCCCAAGAAATCAAGCCTAAGGACTCTATTGACTTCTCACATGTAAATCGCCCAATCACAGCGACTCCACTGGATTTCTCGTATTTGAACAAACTGTCAGCGCCATCCAGACAGTCATCTCTGAAGCGCTCCGCTGAGCCTTCTGTGGATCACGTGGAACATCCCGCAAAGACGGTGAAGCTTGAGAGCGATAGCTACAGTGAGGGAGGCCACTTACAACCCAGGGCATTTCTCCGGTATGTTTATGAAGTACCAAACGATATCCAAAAGCAACCCAGCAGCTAACGTCCCAATAGTCAATTTGGCTTTGACAAAGCAAGAATTACCATCTACTGCGGCAAGAAGGGAAAAGAAACCAAACTCAGCTTTCCACTAGCCACGTTTGCGGCGAAATCCAACCTGATCCGGGACCAAATCGCTAGCAATTCGGTCGACCCATGCAGCGAAGATGTCGCCCTCCGTTGCGATAATATCAATGTCGAGCACGTTGCCCGTGTTCTCCAATTTATCCAGTGCGGCCAGACCAATTTCCGCATGCCCAATGATACCCCCAACGAAACATTGGTTTGCATGATCAAGTTTGCCAACCTAGTCCACGACTGGCAAATCGACTCGGCCCATCTGTACGCAGCAGGTCAGATCAACAACCTCCTCATTGCACACCCCGACGCCTTTACCGCACAAATACTGCGTGTATCTTGTCGAAAATATCAAGGCTGCTTCACCGGGTCGTGCGCGATTAGCAGGTTCCTCATGCGGTTTGGAGCAAATCTCTGCTTGGTGGGTGTTGAAGAATTTAAGACTGAGCAGAAGACGCTGCTGGGGTTTGCGGAGGTTGTGGCTCAGGTGGGCATGGATATTATGAAGACGGTTACTAATAATGATGACGGAAGGAGGTCTTGGGAAGATCCAGAGATTGGCCATAAGTTTGTCGTGAAGAATTAACTGAGGCGTGGGATTGTCGATATGCACTTGGGTGGCTAGAGATCCAGGGCGGTTGGGTCCTGCTCGCGTTTATGGCATATATGGCTCAGGAAAGGGGTTGCAAACGTCTCATATTCGCTCGAGCATTCTCAGATGTCTAGGTAGTTCCATAGATTAGCATTAGCGCAGGCCATCGGTGGGTGATGTAGTTTAGTTGTTAAATAAAAAACGCTGAACCGAGGGATTACTCTTGGTGCTACTGGGATGTGGCTTCGAGTCACGCACAAATTATTCACATGATTATAATAGTATATGCGACTGGATCTCACGTGGAAATCCGCCGGTCTGTTGGCGTGACACGGAAAAGAAGAAAGTCGGTCACGAGCAGAGAGTACAAGCCATGAGGTCTAAAAGTAGCGTTCCACTTCGTGGAATAATACCCGTATGAGAAACAATTATGAAGATGCACGGGTTTAATATTCAAAAGGAAGATGGGGCGAAACGTGGATAATTGATCCACATTCGGCGATCCACGGTATCCACCACGACGATCTCCATTGAAGAGTTTATTTCCAGCGTTCCTGGGCGGACCACATAGGTTCCATGTTTCCAAGCACACGGGAGAGTCGGGTCGGGTACTCGAACTCAAAGCATCCGAGCAGTCTAGACTCTAGAATAGTAAGCTTATGGGGGGATGACAGACCTTGTCCTCCGGATGATCCCCTGCGAGCTCTCTTTTTCTCTATTCTTCACTCTCAGCAGGAAACCCATGAAACGCGCCCCCGTCGCAAATCACCAACACATCCCACACGACTTCTGCGATTCTTACGAGAAGCCCTGACGCCGTCAGCCGGTCTGCAACCCTTGGAACATCCCACCAATGCGCGATGACCGATGCCAAGCCAGAGCCAAGCCAAGACACCAAAAGAACCAACATCCCCCCGAACCTTGAGCTAGTGAAGTCTGACCTGGTCACATCCAAGTCAAGCCCCAACCTAGGTCCGCCACCGCTTCCTTAATCACCGCCGACCGCGCTATTTGACAACATGGCGGAGGACTTCGTAGAGCTGGGTATCGAGGGCATCGACGCCCTTGTCGACAAGCACTTCCATAAGTTGCCTGATCGCTTTCTCGAGCACGAAACCTACGATCCTAGGAGATTCTCCAGTCGGCGACGGAAAGAGAGAAAAGCGAGAGAAGCTGCGAATCAGAATCAGAAAGGCCAAAAATACCGCAAGAATATGGATCCTTATCAGCAACCTCCTCCGCGAGGTGAAGCGGAAAACTATTATCGAGACGGAGCTTCTGATGGTGGCAACTACGGACGAGAAGGCTCTGATGATGGCAGTTATGGACGAGGAGGTTCTGATGGTGGCTACCGTGGAAAGAAGTCGGACAAGAGAAGGGGTGACGGAAAGAATTCAGACAATAGAAGAGGCGACAGAAAGCAGCGCGACAGAGACGGCGATCGAGATCGTGATCGACGCTCTCCAACACGAGGAAATTCGCCTCCACCACAATCCTTCTACAACAACGGGGCTTCTAACCGTGGTCCACCACCTATGGGGCCGCCAGGAGGTTATGGCCAGCCCCCACAGTTTATGAATTCATTCCCACCACCCGGTGCGCCCTTCGGACATCCTCCACCACAAGGCGGCTTTGACCAATATCCACCGCCCGGAGGTCCCAACCAATTCCAACCCCAACCACCGCCTCCCTTCCCCCCACCCCAGAACTTCTACGGCCAGCCCCCACCCGGACCCGGCAGCTACTCAGTTCCGCCCCCACAATCCAACGGCTTCCCCCCACCACACAACGGTTCTATGGCTCTCACAGGTCCAATCGGACAAGATGGCATACCACCTCCTCCACCAGGCGGCGGCCCTGGTGCTCCCGGTTCTCCCTACATCGTTCCCATGCGCCCGCAACTCAGGAGTCAAAGATCGCAATCGAGCGATCCCTACGATCGTCGACACAATAGAGGTGGCTGTAACCCACCTGGCTATGCCCAAAATCGCGATATGAATGGCGCGGACTGGAATGGAATGTCTGAGAAGCAACTCGCAAGACGAAATACTCATCTAAGCAGAAAGGAAATGGACAGGGATCGGGGCAGGGATCGGGATCAGGGACGGGATCAGGGCCGTGGCAAGAGTCGCGGAAAGAGCCGTAACAGGGAGTGGGATAGTGGTGAGGAGATGGAAAGGAACGGAGGTAGAAGCAGAAATAGTAGCTGGGGAGGAGAGAGAAGCAGAAACAAGAGCCGGGGCGGGGATAAGAACAGAAACCGGGGCCGAGGCCAGGATCAGGAAAGTGATGAGGACAGGAGTAGAAATAAGAGCCGCGGCGGGGATAGGAACAAAAGCCGAGGGAAGGACCAGGAAAGCGATGAGAACAAAGGCCCCAAAGATGAAAGCATTGGCGGGATCTTGAGTGGTAGCGAAGCGGGCTTGGGAGTAGGTGCTCTGGGCGCCATGGCTGGAGGGCTGGCGGTGCAGAAGGCGCAGATTGCGTTGAAGAGCCGACAGATGGAGAAAGAAAGGGGAGAGAGTCAAGGTGCGAAAGGCAAGATTGGGGAGAGTAGAAATAGGAAAGGGGGGAAGGAGGAAGAGAAGCAGCCGGAAGACAATTTGTTGTTGACGATGCTTGGGGCAGCGGCTGTCGGGCTGGGCACGAATGCTTTGGTGGAGAGGTGGGAGAAGAGTCAGAGAGAGGAGCAGGAGAGAAAGGAGAAAAAGGAGAGAGCAAAAAAGAGACGTGAAAGTGAGAGGAGAGGTGAAAGGGAAGGGTATAGGGGTCGAGGCGGCAGTGGGAACTGGAGTGAGTACGATGATCGCCAAGATTATGGTGATCGGAGGCGTAGTGGTAATCGAAGCGAGTACGACGACCGACAAGGATACGGTGGTGGCCGAAGACAAAGTTATGCGGGCGCCGATCGGGGAGGAGGAGACGGACGATCGAGAAATAGGGGACCAAGCGACAACTACGAGAATAGCAGGCGAGATCGATGATCGAGAGATGGCGGAGGAATGGACAGCTATGGGAATGATAGCCGAGATGGAGGAGCAAGAGAAAGCTATAGAAATAGCAGTAGAGACCGAGGAGCCAGAGACCGAGGAGCGAGAGATAACTACCGGGATACCGGTCGAGATGGTGGATCGAGAGACGGAGGCTCAAGAGATGGGGCAAGAAATAGCTATGGGGATAGCGGCCGAGACCGAGCTTATGCAGACGGTCCAGGCTCCTACGAAAGCCGTGGGTCTGGCCGCTGGGGAAGTTCATAGAGCGGGCATACGAGGGCTTATGAGGACCTTACGATTTACGAATACTAGGGCAACAGAACAGCCGGACAACAGGACACCAGGGCAACAGGACTGCTTTACAAATGCATGGCTTTGAGGGTTAGCGTTTGGAAGATGTTAAGATCCTTGTGGCGTCAAGGCGTTTGTTAATGATATCATGTGTTTATGCAACGAGCGTTTCCAATTGATTCCTTGAATTCTAAATCCCAAACAATTACGAAAAGTGTAAATGATTAGGAATATCTCAAGTGATAAGGAAACGTCTAGCAATTGGTAATATTCCCAGTAATCAAGTATATTCCGAGTGATTAGGAACATCCAGAGAGACATCTGCCAGTCCAGACTCCGGGGCAATCGGCAACCTGCCTTGCAGAGCATTCCAGATTGATGAAAGAGTCAAGTTCACAGTAGAAATTAGTATGAGGAGCCGCCCTCAGGAAGCTACCTCGGTGCCCGGCTTTTTCAGAGGTATTTGTAGGTCTTCGTGAACTGTAGACTTGAGCCAGACATGCGGGGTCAGGGGTTCCACGACGGTTGAAAAAATGGGACGAAGGATGTCTATACCCCTCCCCACTTCAGGGGTTCCACAGTCCACATGGTGGTTACTCAAATATTGCTGTACAACCACGTTCACTTCCACGCATTCCAGAGTCGACCAGAGAGGAGCACGAGGCCGATGCTTGCCCGGTGCCTGCAGAATGATAAGCAGGTGTAACCCGAGACCAACCTCAGAGGCTCAGAGTAGTATATACCTATCTCAGGGCCCGATGGACGTCCTTCCCTATCTGCATCCAAGTCTCAGCCACCGCATCGATTCTCATCACAGGTTGCGACGCACCACGTACCTGCCGAGAAAGTGATGGAGAGAACATGGGAACGTGAGCGGTGAGAGGCTTCACGGAGCGTAAAAGCTGATACACAAACTCCTGCCGAAGCGCGCAAGAATCCACATCCGACTGCTCGAAACCGCAGCTGCCAGCCCTTTCATGATCCCTGGTCACCAAGTCCGGATGTTGAAGCAGAATCGTATTGTGACGTCTGACCGCTACTCGGACTCAGAGATACTTGTCCACGTTCATGCTTCTATTCTCAAAGTCGCGCCCACCCCGCATTCAACCCGCATGCAGCGAGGCAGCACCAGAAACCTCATCATGCATAGATGCACAGAGGACAGTGAAGTGACGTTGGTAAGTATGAAGTTCGAAACATATAACACCAAGTCAAAGAAGGTTCTTTCTCCCCTGAGTTGCCGAATCACCCCTTGCTTCCTTCGAATGGGATTTCTCCGCCCGAGGAACTTTGACTCACCAAAATGCAGATTCTTGTGCAACTCGTTAGGTTCTGCTTTTTCTTCTATGTCGTAGCTATCGAGCTTAATTCAACATGCCCTTATCTGCCTACCGTAAATCTGGGCTACGAGGTCCATCAAGCTACGTTCAATGTTCGTACCTCATGCTCACGGAAGCTGTCTAGTTCCTAGTCATCTCTCAGACTCTTGCTGAACATACTCAGGAATCTGGGCAGTACTATAACTTCTCCAATATACGATATGGAGCACCACCTATCGGAAACTTACGTTTCGCTGCACCTGTGGCACCGGCGGCACCCGCTGATAATAGAACCGTGTTCAACGACGGATCTAAGGCTGTGAGCTGTATCCAGGCCGCTCCAGCTTGGGGAAACTATACTGCGGCGTGGCTCACTCAGGGACTGAGTGCGTTCAATATATCAGCTGGCTACCAACCACCTAATATCACTTACATGCCACCTCAAGATCCACAGCAGACCGAAGACTGTCTTTTCTTAGATTTGATGGTGCCAAAGACTGTATTCAAGAAAGCTGGCAAACACCCTGGAGCTCCTGTGTACGTCTCTTCTTTCTGGGATATTGAAACATCGGCTCCCATTGCTGATCTAACAGAATGGTCTGGACCCATGGAGGTGGATTCACGTTGGGGTCCAAAGTCACATATAGCCCATCCGCGGCCGGCTTGATTGCTGCGAGTCAAGTCAGCGGTAGTGAAGGAATCATATGGATCGGGATAAACTATCGTCTTGGAATCTTTGTAAGCACGTTCAGGTCCATTCTAGTTGCCAGCCTTAATTACCACCGACTCATAATCGAGCTCTGACTCTAAAAATTTAGGGCTGGCTTTCAGGTCCGACCTTGCAGTCAAATGGCACTGCCAACGCCGGACTTCACGACCAACGTCTAGCTCTCGACTGGGTGCAGAAAAACATCCACCTGTTCGGCGGGGATCCAAACCGAGTGACTATTATTGGCGAGTCAGCCGGAGGCGGGTCTGTGATGCATCAGATCACAGCTTATGGAGGTTTGAAAGGAAAATCACCTTTCCGGCAAGCCATCGTCCAAAGCCCTGGCTTTCAACCCGTACCGAGTAACACGCTCCAGGAGAACATCTTCCAGAGTTTTCTAAGCACTGCCAACGTGAGCACTGTTCAAGAAGCACGGGGTCTCTCGACAGAAGAGCTTCAATTTGTCAACTATAAAATTGTCGAAGAATCATACCCTTATGGAACATTTACCTTCAGTGAGCCTCCTTTCCAAGAGCCTCTTCTTCCACATTACATTACTGACCAGATTAGACCCAGCAGTAGACGGAGACTTTGTGCCCGCCCTACCAGGAAAACTTCTCTCGCAAGGCAACTATGACAAATCCCTCCGCGTCATGGTAGGACACAACTTGGAGGAAGGCCTCCAGTTCATGGACCCTTTTGCGCAAACCGAAAAAAGATTCGAGAAGGATCTACGCATCTACTTCCCCACCATCACCAATGATGCTATCCAATACATCTCAAAGACTCTTTATCCACCAGTCTTCAACGGTTCCTTTCCTTACAAAACTCAAACGCACCGCGACGATCTCTTAGTGAGCGAATCATTCTTTACCTGCAATACACACTGGTTGGCCCTCGCTTTTCCAAAAGCCAGCTACTCCTATATCTTCAGCGTACCGCCTTCGCTCCACGGTGACGATATTGCGTACACATACTACAATGGACCCACCTCTGCGGTCAAGAACGCTACGCTTGCAATGTTCATGCAAGAGTATTTCACGAACTTCGCCATGACGGGAGATCCTAATGGGAGAGGGAATGGATCTGCAATGCTTCCAGAGTTTCCGAAATACGGGAAAGAGAATACATGTTCAAATCTGAATTTGACGTTCATTGCGACGATCTCCGACGACACAGCTAATGAGAGATGTCAGTGGTGGCAGAAAGGATTGTTTGCTTGACCAACAGATAAAATATCACGAACTAAATCTGTACCTTGCTCAAGCCTAAGAACTCAACTTCCTGTTTCACTAGGTTCCTCGTAGCACCAAACCAGATCAAATTCATCCCCGGCCATGCCCACCACAGCTGGGCGCAAAAGTCTGCACCGAATTGGCCAAGCAAAGGCTGTTCTAAACTTCTAGGTAGATCCATAGTCTGAGGTCTTGGGGTGTCCTCGTCCATAGACCGGACAGGTCTCCATTTTCTAGACTCCGTATTCCGAGTATACCCCTTGTTGACCAAACATGGCGCAGCGTGCATACACATTTTTGAACCACTTGCACATGTTTTCCGATCTCGATCACCCACTATCGACCAGAGGTCGAGCGGGGAGAGCAGGACTTTCCAGCATGTTGGAGTTGTGGGATGTTTCAAGTCATCTGGGAACTCGAAGTAATCCGGGAAGCAGTAAACTCCAGGTGATTTGGAAAACTCCAAGTGATTTGGGAAAATCCAGCTAATTCGAAATATTCAAAGTCGTTCGAAGTCGAAATCATTTGGAAAAGTCCAAGTAATGCGGGAAACTCCAAGTAATTCGAGAAACTCCAAATAATTCAGAGAATTTCAAGTAACTCGAAATATTCAGTTCACCTGGAGATCCGGGAACCTCCAAATAACCCGGGGAACTCGAATTAATTCCGAGAATTCCGAGTAATTCGGGAAATTCCAGTACGTCTGTTCGACCTCCCGCTGAGGTAAATCATAGCTACCCGCAAAGCAGGCTGATAGAAAAGTAGTAGTTGAAAGACTTCTCCATACCTAGCAACTCCCCTAAGCTCGCGGAGCATGAAGCAAATGCCGTACGCTGATGATGCTACCGAATCGCGCCTGACTCCGCGCTTCTGCAGCAATCCCCTTAGCAGCCCATACATAGCATAACCGAAATATGCCCCCAAAAACGCAATACTCCCAGCAAAATATGCGTCTCGCTTCCATCCACCGTTGTAAAGAACCACCACTATCCCCTCATAGCTATCCACCACCAAATCCCCCCTCTTTCATTGCCTCACCACGCAACGCGGAAACCCGGCAATCCACAAACCTAACGTCTCCCCCTCACCGACACCTTCGCCACCGGCTCAAAAGCATCATCATCATCATCATCATCCGAAATCACATCATCGCTCAACTCCCCACTCCTCTGCGTCGCCCCATTTCCCCTCTGCGTAGCCTGCGAAGGCTGCGAAAACGTCAACTGCGTCTGTCGCGTCGCTGCTCTCGCCGGTGCCGTCCTAGCCGCAGGTTTGGCCGCCGGTGCCCTAGCTTTTGGTGCTGGTTTTGGTTTCGCCGCCGGCGTAGCAGCAGGCCTGCCCCTTTTCTTCGGTGGTGGCGGCATCGCCTCGTCTGAATCGTCTAGCATAATGACATCGTGATCTTCCTCTTCCTCTTCATCACTGTCAATCTCAAAAGTATCCTGTTTCTTAGGCCTTCCTCTCGTCGCCGAAGCCGTAGCCTTCTTCGCCGCCGCCGTAGTCTTAGCAGCAGGTGCTTTCTTAGGCGCCGCCTTCTTACTCGCCGGCCCCGCCTTCCCCTTCGCCGGCTTCGAAAACGCAAAGTCATCATCGTCGCTATCTCCGCCAACCCTGCTAGCATTACCATCTTCGCGATCGCTCAAGATCAGCACGCCCGGCTGGTCGGCCCAGGAACCGTCCATGTCGGAATCCCAGTGATCAGGTCTGGGCTTGAGCTTGCGCGTTTTGTTGGTGCGGCGTTTGAGAGCGCCTTGGGCGAACAATTCTTCTTGGGCGGCGCGGTATGATTCCATGGCCTTTTCGAGGTCGACTTGTTCTTTGTCTTCTGTGCGAGCGAGGTCGAGCTCGAGCATTTGTTGGACTTGGCCGGCGAGACTGTCGTTTACGAAGAGTTCCATAGCGCTGTGGAGTAGGTTAGAAAGTTGTGCTGGCTGGTGTTGGAGTTGGGGAAGTGCGGGAGAGGAAGGTGGTAGGTAGCGAGAAGAAAAGGGGGTAGCGAGAAATGGGGACGGATCTACTTACTGCTTGTCATCTTTATCCACAAACTGGCTCACAGAATCCGTAAAAGGGGCTTGCGGTAAGATTTTCAAGCTCTGCGCCTGAAGAAATTCCTGTACGAGCTTCTCAACCTTCACGTTATCGATGGTGATCTCACCCAGTGCCTCAGGGACATCTTCCAGGCCGACATCCTTAAGCTTCTTGATGGGGGCTTTCTTGCGATAGAATTGCACCACATCGTTCACATTCGCAACCTTACCAACAAAGCGGTTCGAGAATCGTTGCGGGTTTTCTACATCGAAATTACCCCCCTCAGAAGGAGCTGTGTACTCAACCCGCAGACGGATGAGAGGCAGTGGGGTTTCGTCGTCCTCATTGGCGTCTTCTTGAATTTCAAGCCACTCTTCTTTGGCTTGGACAATGAGTTGTTCGACTTCGTCCATGAGGAGACGCGTGATGGCCTGCTTGTTCTCTTTCTTCTTTGCCAGCTTCAGAAATCGGTTGTCCTCGCGTAGAATAAGCTCCTTTGTGACGAACGGCCGAACAGAGGTGATTCGATGAAGCTTGGTCGTGAATTCCTTGCCAGTGACGGAGACAATGGCTACATGTTTGGGAACCGCTTCTCCTGGTACTAAAGACGTGGCGACTGAGGAACCTGGCTGCATGACGTGGAAGCCCATTTCGGGATTGAGTCGAGGATCTATCAGACACTCATGTTCGTGGCCCCAGACAACCAGATCCATGAATTCCGGGAGGAAGTTCTCGGGAAGGTAGTTCTTGTCGCTATACTTGTGATGATTTTGGTGGACCGCCAGGAGATTGAACCAATCGGACTTCTGCCTTGCTGGTTGGAAGAAAGTGACATTTCCTTCGCTGAAAGTGCGGAACAATCGCTCGTCTCTCACATTACTCATTCCGTATAGTGCCAATTTCGTCTGCCCCTTTTGTAGCAGCACCGGCTTGACTTTGATGTTGTCCGATTCTGGTGTACGTCCGAAATAGTTGACAAGTCCAGAAACTTGCAGCAGGTCGAGAGAACAATATTGTCCGTCGCCGGTCGGGTCATCGTGATTGCCATGTATCGAAAAAACGGGAATGGCGACATTGATATCCGGATCTTCGTAGTTCACATGGTTGAATGCGCCGTCGAAAACCTCGCTTGCGTCACTAAGCATTTCGAGTTCACAAGGCTTCTCGCCCAGGCAGTTCTGTCGGAGGGAGCGCATAACCTGGTACATTGCTTTTCTCGACGGGCGATTATCGTGGAACAGATCGCCTGCTAGGAGCACCATGTCGACCTGGGAGCTGTCAGTATCTGAACCATACTGCGGGGTGTGGCGGAGAGCGTACATCTTCAGACTTCGCCAGACGCATGACCTCGTCGAAGCTTTTCCAGCTGTCATCTTTTCGGATGGGGTCTCGCTCTCCGTATCCCACGTGGCTATCGGTGGCGACGAGGATACGGATCGTATCAGCAGCCCCGAGGGCGGGCATTTTGGGCAAAGCCTCTCGAGGCTTTGTTGGGTGCTTTTCAGGCTTTCGGAGCTCATGAACCGTGTGCGCTGCATGCAGATTTTCGGAGAAAGAACACGCAGGTTTGGATCACGGAAGGGCGGAGGCGGAGGTGCGAAAATCGCGTGCAGAATCTTTTGGGAGCTCGTCGCTGCCTACAGAGCTTCTGGGAGACGCGTTTGCAGGGTTTGGCTGAAGCCTGGCTAAAGTGAAGTGCCGCGTTTGGATACGAAACCGAGGCAGGAGAGAAATCTGATCGAACTCTGGCACGCGAACGTATGTGATTTCTAATCACACTCCTTAGACCACTCGGACACGGTGCCAATTTGCGTATAATTGCGCTTTGATTTGATGGAATTCTGGTGCTTACCCTGGATCCTTCGAAGAGCTGGGAATACTCCCAGTAATTGAGAATACCTCCAATGACTGAATGTATTCCAAGTATCTGGCAGAAATACTCTGAGTAACTAAAAGGTTTTCCAAAAACCATAAATTTTTCTACTCATCGAATTACCCTCAAGTCGTACATGTAGGGTGAGCGTATAAGAATTGTCACCACAAGCCTCCCAAGCATCAACCGCAAGTCACATGGGTAGCTGATTGCTCATAATTGTATACTTACTTTATCATCTGTCACCCAAGTTTGCTCTATCCAGTCATTTGTAATCCGTCTTATATCCATAGCAAAATTACATCATGGAAGTGTGCACAAAGACAAACCAACTGAAGCTCCATCAATCAACAGCCGAAATACAGGCAAACTGGCATAGTGGCCGACATGTTCTCAAATTGCATACCTTATTCCATCAAATCAAAGCGTAATTATACGCAAAATGGCACGGTGTCCGAGTGGTCTAAGGAGTGTGATTAGAAATCACATACGTTCGCGTGCCAGAGTTCGAATCTCTGCCGTGTCGATTATTTTTTGCTCTTTTTGTTGGGAATCTGGAACATCTTTTTGGGTGGAGCATTGAAGCCCCAGCCAGGTTGTATAGCATTGTGGAGACGAGGAGAGGGGGCTAGGAAGCTGAAAGGCGGGAAAGCCCGTGTGGTGGGAACTTCACTTTTCGGATACGAAGTTGTGCGTTTCTCGCTGGGACTCAGAAACACCGGAAAGAGGTCCGCACGCGGCACACATATCTTTTCGTTGCGCACACATACCTTATGCCTGATTCCACACCAAAAATTTAATAGTTAATGCCTTACCATGCCCTGATAATTAAGCAGATTAGGATTAATGGTTAGAATTAGGGTGGTTAGGATTAGGGGGTTAGAGTTA
Source organism: Cyclaneusma minus (assembly GCA_037179335.1). Lineage (NCBI taxonomy): Eukaryota > Fungi > Ascomycota > Leotiomycetes > Marthamycetales > Marthamycetaceae > Cyclaneusma > Cyclaneusma minus. The sequence continues at coordinate 902,101 of JAKZHN010000005.1, forward strand.
ATTTGGTTAGTTTTAAGGTTACGGTTGGGTTAGGGCTTATATATATCCAATAAATTGATGCCCGAAGTGGTAGTCCTTTGGTGTGGGTTTTGGGGTATGTGTGCGCAACGGAAGGGTATGTGTGCGGACCTCTATCCAACACCAAACTGTTCATACACGAATGATTCCATTAATTTCATTAATGCTAATATGTACTTTTCCTATCCTTCCGCCTCTTTACACGCATATTCGGGATATCAAAACTCCATACTCGTGGACATGAGGACCATAAGACCGTAAGCTCCATCCCGCCGGAGCTCCCTCCACACACCGTCTACATAAAATATGTGATCATCATCCAGCCATCTCGAAGATGTATATAAGATGCATCGTCTGGGGATCGCCAAGCCGCCGGGGCTTCGATATTGTCGCAGTTCGTACACACAAAGTGTTTAGAGCACCGTACCCTCCACCTGCCTCAGGTCCTTAACCTTGAAGTCCTTCCACAACATCACAAATAGCACCGGGAAGATCATGCACACCGTACTGGCAATACACAGAAACTGCTGCGAATACCCATAAGTATCGAAGATCGCATCCGCAATCGCCTCGTACGTCGCATTATCCTGGTTCCTCGTGTACTGCAACGCAACATCGATATCCGCATAAATGCCCGCCGCCAGACTCGACTGTCCAATCGGCGCAAGCTGCTGCTCCAAGTGCTGTTCGAACTTGCCAGTCCAGATACCAGCAGAGATAGCGTCGCCGATCGAGCCGCCGATGGAGTAGAAGAGCGCGAGGAGGGCGAGCACGGAGGCGATTTCTTCTTGGCGCACGGCGGCCATGACGGCCATTTGCTCGCAGATGACGAGAGTGCCGCCGGCGAAGGCGATGAGGATTTGGCACATGATGGTGAAGCCGAAGTTGACGTCGCCGGGTTGGCGGAATTTGATCATGAGGCCGGAGGCGAGGAGCATCACGAGGGCGCCGATGATGGCGCACCATTTGAAGCGGCCGCTCCAGCGGATGAGGAGACCGACTACGACGCCCCAGAAGCAGGAGCCGATGCTGTAGATGTTGGTTACGTAGCCGGCGTCGGTGATGCTGAGGCCGTAGACGACTTGGAGGAAGGAAGAGAAGTAACTATCCCAGCAGCTAAATCATGGTTAGCATAGATCCCAAGATTGTGATTAGGATTCTTGAACCTACTAGAATCCGATGTAAAGGACCATTGCCAAGAAGCAAGCTCCGACGATAGTGCGGTCTTTCATGAATTGCCAGGGCAAGAAGGATGCTGGCGCGAACCATTTCTCCCAGGCGACAAATGCGACCTGGCAGAGAAATCCGATAACCCACATGGAGATGCACAATGCGGAGCCCCACGAGTCTTTCTGGTACGAGTAAAGACCAAAGGGCAAAAGAAGGAGAACCCAGCCAGCAACGGCAAGAATGAGTCCAGGAACTATGCAGCAATCAATTAGCCAGGCTCACCAAAGTCTTTTTGAGAGTAGCCTACCATCAAAAGCCATAAACCAGTAGTAGATCGATTGCATTGGAGTGCGGCCACTCAATCGGCGGGGTGGGTAGTTGCCAGCGGCCTTGGCTTTCTCCTGAGCTCGCCATAGAATGTAGATGATCGGAGAGCACATGACTGGTGTCACGATGGCGAAGGTACCGAAACCCCATCTCCAGTTACCCTCGTCGTAGAAGGATTGGGCCACAGGAGAACCACAGAAGGTGGTTGCGATGTATGGAGTGGTGGTGAATGAGAACATCAAAGCTCTGTTCTTCAAACTCGATGTGTCTGCGATGATGACATCCAACACATAGGACATGCCATCAAAACCGACCCAGTAGAACACCTGTCGCGGTGGTTAGCTTGAGTTCTTTTGGGTTCCCATTTACATCCCCGCGACTACTTACTTGTGCTGCGGCATAGGTCTCTACGTTCGGGCAGGCAGCCATCATGATGATACCTGCATCCCTGTTAGAAAGAATGGTCACATGAAGTCATTAGAACCAACTTACCAATAGTCGTGATGAAGACCATGACAGCAAATCCTTCGGCACGACCCCACATGTCAATCATCTTAGCAATTGGCAACTTGGTGACGCCGCCAACTACACTTGAGACCAAGCCGGTAATGGAGACCAGAGGAGCCAGTGAGAAGCTACTTGTGACATAGACAAGAAGGTTGTTGGCAACTTGCTGCTGGAAAGAATTGACAAAAAAGACAATGAGCATTCTGCAGGAAACGACAGTTAGAATCTCTGTGATCTCCAAAGTTCTTCTGAACCAGTCTATCCGGGTCGTTACTCACGCAGTATAGACAATGATCAAGTCCTTTTTGGTCCATGTCTGAGTGATAGCCTGAGCCTTGTGAACACCATCATGGGCTAATCCCTCGACGTCGTTCTTTTCTGAGTCCGATGCTGGGCGGCCGACGTTGATATCATTGACACCCTTCTCGCCCTTCTCGGTATCATAATACGGAGACGAGGCGCCGGCTTGGTCGTCTGAAGAGATCGGATCCTCGGTCGCAGCTGACTGAGCCTTTGAGCGGAAAAACCTCGACATGATTGCCTTATCGATGTCGACGATTGCGGCGACACCAGGACAATCCGTAAGGTCTTCGAATGCAGTTTCGCTAGTTGAAGGTCTCTTAAGTCCCTTCAGCCTTGGCCGGGGGGGGGAGGGCAATAAGTATCCTCACGGATTCGTGGGCAGGGAAACTTGCGCGCGCATTCAATACTCTATGAGGATTGGGGACTTGGCCACTGGGGAAGGCCGACCAATAAAGTCTTCCGCAAGGGCAAGGGAGGCTGCTAGGACTGGCCGGGATTCAAGACGTAAGAGGAAAATTAGGGTTCGATCACACGTTGCGACGACAAGGCGGCTCCTCCGACCGCGACAGGATCAGATAAATGGGAGGATCAGATTAGATCTTGATGAGCAAGAAAAACAAGTTGAGAGTGGAGAAAGCGTGGCTTGGAAGGGGAACCTGCGGAAGAAGCCTTCAGGTCTTCCGTGCTGGACCCTGGTAGTGGGTCCCCGTTCCGACTGGAGGAGTTGTCCGGGAGGGTGTGACGCTGCCGGTCATGGATCACTTCAATGTTGGATCCAACAGTAGCGCCAAGAAGCAAAGTTCACGTTGACACTTGAGCCTTTTATGTGGACAGTCCGGCTCTCTATCGTCTCGGGGGCTTTCTTCAGTGACTTCGCGGTGTAAGGCGGGCGGATGGAGACAGGCCGGCAAGTGCACAAAGGTCAAAGAGACGGCTTTTGGGGCGCCGAGTTTGCGGGTGTCAGGCGTGGCAATTGACATTCGGTCGATAGAAAAGTCGGGATGAGGGAAAAGCTTGTCGTCACCTGGCTCTGGGCTAGAGCTCTTAGCATGCCCACTTCTCGCGCTCATGCGTCGGTGGACTCCATGTCGGTCGAACAAGCCGACCAGAAACGGATTGTTCGCCCTCAGCCTTTCGCATCTCCGCGTCTCTTTGACTTTGGGAAAAGCTTGGGAAAAAGCCAATCGCTGGCAGCTTGAACTCACCGCATCCATGCCAGAGTTCGTACTCTGGGCTATAACAGCTGCAGAGATTTCACCCAAGGGTCAAAAAGAAGGTACATTTGATGTATCGTCTACGGTCCAGCGCGGCAGATTCGAAGAGGCATTTTGGTTCTATGTCGGGAATCGTGGTCGCATGTCGTTAGTCTGGGCTGGGAAAGTGGCGCCATGGCCTCATCAATCTCTGTCCAATGGCCGTCCAGAACGCCATCTGATTAGATGGGAAGTGGATAAGATAAGTCACTAGCGCGGCCGACTTTTCTGCATCCTTGTGCTTATCCCTTTTGCATGTGCGGTCCGATCGCGGCTTCATCTCCATACTCAGCATCATCCGCCTTTTCAAATTACGTGGTTCTCCGAATTTGGGCAAAACAACGCGACGCTGATGAGCAGCAGCTGGAGCAGAGAACCGAGACATCACTTGGGCACGTCAGGATGATCATTGAAGACAGCGACGCGGCACATGGCCTGGGAATTCCACACTGGAGAGGCGCATCCCTAGCAGCAAAGGGAAAGGGCGAGCACGCCTTCACCGACACGGCGACAACAGCCTGTGGCTTCAACATCCCGTGTTTGCTCCATGATGCGCTTTCATCATGACTGTTTTGATTCATCCCTCAATATTCTACAGCCTTGAACCACACAGTGCAGCAACCTCAAGTCTCAAGTCTCAATTCACAGCTGCCTTTTTCAACATCCCCTCCATGAAGACAAGATGATTCAACATGCAGGACTGCGCGTTCACCTCATTGTTACGCCGAGACTTTTTTTTTTCTTTTCGGAAAACCTCCCCCCACACTCCACCCGCACCGGTCCACAGGCTGCATCATGCTATTATTGCTGGCATGTGCACACCTTGACCATGTGCTGGCTTCAAGTTTCCGTTTCGTGCCGAATCTGTTTGACGCCCTACATGTACCCAGACCATCTCCAGCTCCGAGGTCAAAGACCTAGCGCCATCTGATAACTTTAGTCGGCCGAGAGCGGGTGAATCAGGTTGTGATGGAGTCTCGGACATCTTCACTCTCGGACATCCTCATTCTCGGATATCTTCGTTGACAGACATCGTCATTCTCGGACATTTTCACTCTCGGGTCCGCGAGAGGCCTTCACTGTTTGACGTCAAAAACTACTCGTTCCCTGACCCCAGACAAAGCAGGCTTCACGAATAACTTGACAGGGAAGTATTGGAGGCTCGGACCGCCTCCTCTTGACAGGCCTCCCGCGTGACTACCGGATGTATTTTGGGAACAGATATCCTGAAATCGTCCCGGCAGTCTGGTCAATGGCCTTCCAGATGCTGCATCCTGTACCCTGGTTCACAACTACCGCATGCCTCTAGTTCTTCAGAACTTGCGTTGGATACTTCCCGACTGGTCCTCCAGCTCACCAGGAACGAACCATGGATTCGCATTCAAATAGCGCCTCTTCACTTCGGGACCTGATAGAAGTTGAAGCTCACCGCGCTCAGATTGTGTCGCCGGACCACCACACAGTTAAACTTGACCCGGCTCCATTTGAATAATAGAAATCCGGTTTTAGGCTTCCAAAGGTCTGATCGTTTCGACACGAGCATCCGCCCCACGGTATGCAGCATCCTTGACTTCGGATTCATCTCCAGCTTCTCGTCCAGGTTGGCAATGATGTTCTGCTCGAGCATGCCAAGTCCGGAATCAGTCCATATATTACCAGCGATCCTATATCAATGCTTTTCCTTTCGTGTTTTTCTTTTATGCTCTGCCCAACTTGCTTCGCAAAGCACCTTCTGGTTGTGGATGAGTCTCTCCAACCTGTCATAAACTTCAGAAGCTGCTGATGATGTCAATAGCTTGCACTCACAAGGTGCTTCAGCAATGAGTTCCAGTGACTTAGGGTTAAGCTAAGCTGTCGTGCTTCTTTCATTTCAAGATTTGAGCATCCAACGAAAGCTCTGCTTGTCGAGTCTATCTGGTGGGACATGTACATTTGCTTCAAAGCCTCTTTCTTTGGTGCTTTTTGTTTGCCATCTTGAAAACAATTCCTCCCTTCCTTGGCGCTCAGTGGTGGCAGTACATGTAGCTTAGTTTGCTTCTGGGTGCAATCTTGCGCACGTTTTATGCTTTGATGAAGCAATACCCGTTAGTCAATGGCCAGGCTTCAGTGGCCTTCACAGGCATCCTGAAGATATGAATACCACCTTGGTTTCATTGTGGACGTTCTTGTTTGAAGGCAATCAGGGAAAGCACAATGCAGCATTTTCGCGCAAGATTTTCAAGCTTTAGACTTCAATTCTTCATTGTGAAAGGTTTTCAGGTAGTGAGTCACGGTTTGCTCGGTGTTTGTCGTTTAGTCGATTGTTTACAGACACGTTCTCTCGACTTTTACTGGTTCAGAATTCTTCGAGTCATAAAGCCTAAATTTGGGAAATCCAAGACGCGGACTTCTATCCCCTGTACTTTCAAGGAAGGATTCGCGGAGCCGTGTTTGTATATTCACATTTGATGCTTTTCTAATCCGAGCCATCCGGTTGCTCATTTCGAAGCCGACATTATCGGGAAAGTATATGCAGATTCCCAGCGCTCTCTGCAACGAACCCTTACTAACTGCCAAACAGATGCTTTCCTTGAGATTGTCAATCAGCAAAGGACAACTAGAATTTGAATAGCCTCTCTTTCTTTATTGTCAGTCTTATTTAGGCCGCGTTGTTCCCCAGCTCAGAATCTGGACCCAATTCGCCTCTACCAACTGCGACACAACAACCTCTTCGCGATCAAGATGCCGCCTCAACAACGGAGACGTGCCATGTCTGCGATGTCAATCGATCAAGATCACCCGAACGCCAAACCGACAGTTGTTGGCTTGTATGGCCTCCCCGGATCTGGGAAGACGTATCTTTTGAACCAGCTGAAGAATACCCCGATTGCCAGCAACGAAAATCTGTATCCCCACCTGACCTGCCATGGTTATATTCCAACACAGATGACTTATCGTCTAGCTTTCTTCGAAGGCTCCGAAGTACTCGCGAAGCATAGTGGTGACGGCGGCCTCGAAGCGTTCAAACGAAAGCCAACGGCCGAGAAAGATGCCATTCGAACGAGCGCCATCGAAGCAATTGCCAAGGAATGTACCTCGCCCAGCACAATAGGAGTCATCACGGGGCACTTCTCGTTTTGGAGCGGAACTGGGGACCCGACAATTGTGTGGACACAGGCCGATGCGGAGACGTACACTCATGTATTCTACCTCGATGTTCCCCCGGAGGATCTGTTGCAATAAGTTACGAACGACAAGTCGAGGACTCGAGAGTCTTTGTCGACAGAACAGCTGCTCAAATGGCAGAATGAGAAGAACAAGCTGAGGGCTCTTTGCTATAAAAACGGAATTTTGTTCGCTATTCTTCGACCGGAGGCTGGCAAACTTCTACCCAAGGCATTGACTTTGCTTCGGGCCATCATGCAGAAATCAGAGATGGAAAATTCCGAAGATGCCGCGCTGAAGTCTCGTACGGCCTTTGTACCCAGTCCATACGGACACGGAGTACAGACGGTGCTGGTCATGGATGCGGATCGGACGCTTGCCCCGCAAGATACAGGAGCATTGATCTGGGAGAAGATGGGTACGCTTCTGCCCGAGCTGGCAGACAAGAACCCCCTCAAGATGATATTTCAGGAGTTTGGATACAGCTACGAAGCCTTTCTGCGCGTTACTTGGCTGTATGAGATGTATGAAGCGACAGCCGACCCGCAGTCCTTCGAGAGCTTCTGTCAGGAAATCGCTTCAAGTGTGGTTCTGTATCCTCAGATCGAGATTCTATTGCGGACTGCAATCTGCAGTCATCGGGGGTACATGCGAGCCGTGATAATCACGTGTGGAATTGGTCGTGTATGGGAGATTGTACTGGAGAGAAGGGGTCTGAGAAGGGGTCCGACGGGGCAGGAGGTCGTAATCATTAGCGGAGGCCGCATCGATGATGGCTTCGTCGTCACACCTGCCGTCAAAGCTGAGTTCGTCAAGCGGTTGCAAGACTCGTTCGGAGCGTATGTCTTTGCGTTCGGAGATGGTCCTGTCGATATCGAGATGTTGGTCCAAGCAGACGAAGCTGTTGTGGTGGTTGGTGATGAGGGTGCCAGGAGTAAAACTATGGATGCGCTACTGGAGGATGCTATCACGGACGACAATTTTCACGCGCGCCAAGCTTTGCTTCCGGTCACCGCTTCTCCGCGACTTGATACTGACCGGTTGCCCTTAGTGGAGCTCTCGGATGAAGCATTTCTTCGCCATCTCTTTGCCGATCGCATCCAGGTCAAGGACGCTACCACGAATAGCGCATCGAGATTGATCAGCACACCCATGCGAGATGCGAGAGTGCAAGGACCGGCGCTGAGGGAGATCCATCGAAAGGCCGGCTGGTATCTGGCGGTTGAGTATCTGATGGATGTTCTTGGTACAGAGAAATACGATATTCCTCACGTCCAGGGGAACATGACTCAAGGCCATCAGCTCCTCCGCGAGAAAGACACAACTATCATGGCGCTTATGCGGGGTGGTGAGCCAATGGCTTTAGGCGTCAACGATGCTTTTCCCCAGGCTACGTTCATTCAGTAAGTTCAAGTTGCCTTTTGTTTCAAAAACCTCTCTCTCCTCTGCATATGAGTGATGCCAAAGGTGGCTTCAATTATATGTTTACATTTGCGATATCCCGAACCCTGAGTCACTTCGAATATCCCAAATCACTTCGAATATCTCACCTATCGGCTCCCTTCGCATTTAATCCGCTTAATGTAAACACAAGACAAAGGCTAACAAATAACACAGTGCCAACTCCCCAGAAGGACTCACAGTCGCCGAGATAACACACCCGCATGCTATTGTGCTCGTCGACTCGGTTGTCAACAGCGGGAAAACGATCATCGACTTCATTAAGGTGATCACAAATACCCGCCGGCAAGAACACGTGTCCGAAGCGGAAATCGTGGTGATCGCTGGCGTTGTTCAGAGAAATGCTATTGATAAGATCAGTCGGCAACTTGCGGTGGAACTTGGAGAAACAGCCAGCACTGCTATCGTTTTTGTCACTCATGTACCTGATATCACGATGATCGCGCTGCGATTATCTGATAATCAGTACACAGGTAGGGGAGGCACGGATACAGGCAACAGGCTCTTTCAGACGACGCATCAGGAATGATGCGTATGATGGGTCGCAAAGGCAGGCAATTTGAGAGGGTACAAAGTGGGGGCGAGAAGAATTGGTGTTTGAAAGGGGAGGACTATCTTGGAGTTTTTGGCTCTCGGCGCCGGGTACACTTCTACCTTTTTCGCTGCATTCTCACTTGGCTTGTCGCTGTATTCGTAGTTGGGTCTCAAGCTTTCCACTGAAGTGTCGTTGAGTGTTCAGACTCACTGGGATGAGAGCTTTTATGTCATCAAGCGAGAAAAAGACTTAGCATCGAATAGCATTTACAAGATTAATTTTCCAAATCAGTACGGCTCAGCAACGGTTTCAAAACAGAAAACCTCGCTCTTCATCTGCCTCTAACCTTTCTCGGATCCGTGGGAGCCTCATCTCTAGAAAGAGAACCACTATGTTTTTGTCCATGTTCGATATCTTCGATGAAACGGTGCTCCACTTCGCGGCTATCATCCCCGCACGCGGCACCGCAGATCGGTTGAACTACACTCCGTGTATCCCACGATTGAAACACACACACCGATTTTCGACCTACCTTGACTAACCTCACATTCTTTTCAGCAACCGCAAGATCGATACAGGCCTTCTCCAGCTACACTCATTCGCAAAGATGGTCCACCGACGCAACATCCACTCCGCATCACAAATCTACTTCCCCAACCCTAAACGCCCAGATCTAGTAACCTTACCCCTTCGCCGGACTGACATCCAACTCCCACCCATCTCATCCCTCGACTTAACCCCTCAGCCTCCTCCATCCTCCTCCATGCCCCCTCTTCCCTACCGTCCCAAACCCAAAGCAGAAGAAGACACCCCTCGCCCAGCCCCCAGCTCCTCATCCAGAAACACAACCAAGCCCTGGGCCCTCCCTCCGCCTCGCACCATCCGCCTCTACCACTGTACCATCATCGACGTCCTCGACGGCACCATCCTCCCGTCCCGCGATATCTGCCTCAAAGATGGCAAAATCCAGTGGATTCGGGAACACGATAAAAATGAATACATGAAATTCTGCGCGCGTGATACAGGGGAAGTGAGGCTGGACCTGAAAGGCAAGTTTGTGATGCCGGGGCTGATTGATTGTCATGTGCATTTGGCGAGTGTGCCGGGGGAAAGCACGTTGCAGGGCTTGAGAGATATGCCGCCGGATGTGAGTTTGGTGAGGCAGGCGTATGTGGCGGAACAGATGTTGGCGAGGGGGTTTACGTCGGTGAGGGATTGTGGGGGTGCCGGGCTCGCGATTAAGGAGGCGATTGAGGAGGTGAGTGTTTTTTTTTGGTTCTCTTTGGTAAATTCGCTGGGAATGGATAGGTTGTTCTGCGCGAGAGGAGTGGCGGGGAGGCGGAGAGCGAATTTTGGTGCTTTCTGGAAGCAGTGAGGATTTTCTGGGCGAGGGGGCGGGGGGGGGCGACGTGTGGGCGAGCATTGAGTGGCTGATGATTTCGAAATAGGGTGTGGTGGCGGGACCCAGACTGTTTATTTCGGGACATGGGATTAGCCAGACGGGTGGACATGGGGATAGCAGGAGTACTTATGATGGGGAGATATGTGGGGGGCATGCCAAGGGACTGGGGCGGGTGGCGGATGGTGTGGATGAGTGTTTGAAGGCTGCTAGGGAGGAGTTGAGGGGAGGCGCGGATTTCAGTAAGTGCCTTTTTGCCATTTGAAGGAGGAGGCTGGAATTTGGAAGGCTTCGGGGAAGCCGAAAGGGGCTGCGGAAGGAGAGAGTGCTGACGACTATGCTTATAGTCAAAATCATGAGCTCGGGAGGTGTTGCGAGTCCTACTGATCGACTGAAGACCGTTCAGTACACCCCTGAAGAAATCAAATGTAAGAGCTGATCTCGATTCCGAAGGGGCGGTGTACAACTTGGAAAAACGCCAGGTAGGAGAGTACTAACATAGCACGATCCTCAGCCTTCACAACCGTAGCCAAAAACGCCGATACCTATGTCTCCGCCCACAGCTACACACCCGACTCCATCCGCCAAGCTGTTCTCTCCGGCGTCCGCGCCATAGAACACGGCAACCTCCTCGACGCGCCCACCGCCGCCCTCATGAAGGCACACAACGTCTTCCTCACACCCACGCTAGTCACCTACGCAACCATGGCCTCCCCGGAATTCTCCTCTTTCCTACCGCCCGAAAGCAGAGCCAAGAACGAAGAAGTTATCAAAGGGGCATTAAAGAGCTTGGAGATCGCAGAAGAGCACGGCGTGACGATGTGTTTCGGGACTGATTTGCTGGGGCCTTTGGGAAAGGCGCAGACGCAGGAATTTGGGTTGAGGGGGATGGTGTTGGACAGGAAGGAGGTGCTGAAGAGTGCTACGGTGAATGCGGCGTGTTTGCTGGGGTGGGAAGGGAGGATTGGGATGGTGAGGGAGGGGTATTTGGCGGATTTGATTGTGTTGGATGATAATCCGTTGGAGGATTTGACGGTGTTGGAGGAGGAGGATGGTGGTGGGAATAAGAACTTGTTGGCGGTTATCAAGGAGGGCAGGGTGTGGTGTAGCAAGTTGGAGGGGTTGAAGAGGGATGTGAGGACGCCTTTGGAGAGTTTTTAGGGTGGTATTGAGGAGAGCTTCCGGATGGATGGAGGGGGACTGGAAGTAAAAGAGTGGTGCGTATATTGCAGATCTCCAGTATAGATATTTTCCCCTTGTCTTGAACGTTTTACAGTTCATAACATAGAACTGGGGCCAGTCGGACCAGGAAATTAGAGAATGGTCAAGAGATTGCAGCAAGGTGAAATGAAAAACAACATGAGTCTATCCACACTCACAGATCACTTGAAGATCTCCTTCGACAGTTCGCCTTGCGCCCAAAAAAACCAGAAAAATACTCCCTCGCTTCGGCACATAAGCACGATTGCGCAGCATTCTTTCAATTCCGACTGAGACACACTGGTTCGCTGGTGTGATGGTATGGGGCTTGACTCGCCAGCGCCCATCCTAGCCGCAAGGCTCTCAGTTCGACCACGACAGAAGCCCATTAAATTGGCCCCCCTTAATTGGGGAACTCGATCGGAAAGCAAAAGCCCATTGCGGAGGACTTTTCTTCCTGCTCGTCCACGGTATTCGACACCTTGGATTGGCAGTTTCTTTTGCCATTTTTTGGTCTGATATTTTGTCTTGATATTTTGTCTTGATGTTTGGTTTTCATTTTGTTCGAGGTCTATCTCAGATGTCTGAGTCTAAAGCAGTCAGTCCTAAGATCCGCAATAAATCCAATCTGCTACAATTGTTCATCTCAATCTTGAGAGGCATTAACTTTGCCCTGCAACCCCATCTCTTCCAGTCCGCGGGGCTGCCGACATGGTAGCAGATGGGACGGAGGAGGAAGTTGGCAAGAGGCAGGGGAGGGGATCGAGAACGCAACGTTCATCGTGGGTTAGAGGATCAAAATTCGCAATCTCCCATCATGTGCCAACTGGACCTTCTCGCATCGATGCGCCGTGATGGAGGTCTTTCTCGCTCCAATTTTGATAGCATTCCAAAAAGCTCTCGTCTCGAGAAAACCGTTGTTAATTTTTCAGCCTTTTGTCGATACCCCAAAACCTTCTCGTCGCCAAACCCATACGACAAATCTTCCAAAATCGACAGAGTATCTTCCGGCAACATGAATCAGGTGACTAAATCACGGCTTTTTCTTTTGTTGCACATCAACCAATCCCCCCCCCCTCGTCCCCCTGGGACTACCTCTGCCAGAGACATCTGTTTTTCACACCACGTCCGCAAATCAGATCCGTTTTCAGTGCTTCTGGGTGCCCTGAATAGCTCTTGATTATCATTTCTAGCTGGTTGATTCATTTCGTGCTTCGTAATGCGCGGTTTGACTTTTTCGAATATGGCAACGCAAGAAGCAATACGGTAGGGCGTAGGACATCGACGTCTCATCCCCAACCACTCCACCTACCACACAAATCATATCCCATCACAATCCCCACCCCATCACCCCACAAAACGCAACAATCCTCCATCTCCCTCCAGCCCAACATCATCGCACCTCGTCCTCGCAAATCCCCCAACTCCAAATCGTCCTCCGTATTCGCACCCCGCATCCGCACGCGGAGCCGGAGCATCCTCCCCGATCGCACACCCCCATCCCCAGATCCTCAGAACCCGCCAGTGCAGCTTATCCCAAATTTAGGATACCTTAACTGGGTTTCAGGGAACCCATGCTACTGTTCCTACTGGCTGGAACTCGTGTCCGGATTCTTTGCGATGTGCAACAAAATGTTTGAAATATCGATGTAGGGCGGAGACGGGGAGCGTGTCCGGAGTGGAAGTGCCGTTGGCCGGCTTCCATAGAAAGGAACAAACACTTGACGGACAGCTGGTGTGTAAAGGCGCATCTTGGTTTGAGATCAGTCGGCGAAAAGCAAGTTAAATTCCCGGGTATAGTTTTGAATGGCTAGTCACAGATATGATGTTATAACGGTGGGTATCTTATGCAATTTGGACCCGTCTTGGACCTAATAAGCCATGAGACAGAAATCTGCCTTTTAATTTGTGTTCACGACCAAATAGGAGATTCTGGATTCATTTGACTTCACATTCGACTTCAGATTCGACGAGAAATCCGCGAAAATCCACTGATTAAGAACTATAAATGATATAGCGCCTAGAATCATGCTTACACGCTCAAGTTTTCCTCCCAACCCGCACAAAACCTTAGCAAAATCAAAATCAAAGAATCAGAAACAAAAGAATCGCTACAAAAGCCCCCATTTGCCACATCCAACTGTCTGGCGATATAGACCTCGCCCCACCCGTAGCCTGAGCAGGCTCACTCCCGCTCGCCGTCGCGCTAGCCTGGCTGCCGCTACCGGCAGCAGCGGTAGCCTGGCTGCTGCTACCCGCAGCAGCCGTAGTCCCCTCCGGCTGCGTACTCTCCTTCGACACACTCGTAAAACTCGAGCTCGACGGCGCTGGCGAAGCCGCCGGCGTCCCGGGTGTCACGGTCGCGCTTCGCGTCCCCGGAGCCTCAGGCACAGGAACCGCCGTCGGCACCGCGGCCGCCGCTGCAACATGTACCATGCTACAGAAGCTCAAGAAAGGTTGGAATTCCGGATATACGTAAGATTGCAGAGAATCATCACTTTGGCTGACGGAATGGGCGGCAGCGCAGGCTTGGCATGCGTTGAGGTCGAGCGAGAAGGCGGAGGCGGCGGAGCAGAGAGCGAGGGATTTGCCGGTTCGTTGGGCTTCGACGTAGCAATTGTTACATTGAGAGTAGCATACGGCGGGGACGGGATTAGACGCGCGACGCAAGAGAGACCGGACGAAGATGTTGTAGCTGAGGTCAAAGGCGCGCGGGTCGAGATTGAAATAGCCATAGGGGGGTGGATAGTAGGTTGTGGTGTTTGTGTTGTTGTTAACATAGGGGGTGAAAGGGGGCGAGGGGATACAATACTGGGGCGAGCAATAGTAGTCGTATGATGGTGGGCCGGCCCAGAGATCGCAGCCCTGGGGTAGGGGTGGGTTACAAACAGTTCCGGGCGCGCAACCCCAGGTGTAATTGTCTGGGAAAGGCGTCGGTGCCGTGTATGCCGTATTTTCACTGAGTGTCGGGCAAGCTACTACCAACGAATTCTGACCAGATTCAGACACGGTGTAAGTGGCTGTTTCCTGAGGCAGCTGAGGAGCAGTGACGGTGGATAATGCTGTTGTTTGAGATGAAGTCTCTGTGACGGTGGATAATTCCAACGTCTGAGGCGGAACGAAAGTCTCGGTGACTGTTTGGTCAGGATTCGACGAGACTTCGGTGATTGTCTGCCCGGGAAGCAGAGAAGTGGATTCCGAGACTATTGTTTCAGAATCTGTCAGGGTAGTAAGTGAGCCCGAGATACTCTCCACTTCTGTCACCGGAATGGTGAAGTTTTGACCAGACTGTGTGATAGTGTAATTCATGCCCGGGGTAGTGGTTGAATTAATAGTATAGTAATTCGTGACATCGACAGAATCAACTAGGGTTGATTGAATTGTATGATAATCCGTGACATCGACAGAATCGACTAGAGTTGACTGGGTATAAATAATAGACGTAGAAGTCACGTAAATTACGGAAACCAGAGTTGTTTCAGAGGTAGCTGTGGATATCTCATCAAATATCGAAGTACTCGTACTATCGAATTCTGATATTGAGGTCGTCGTTGTCAGCAAAACCAAGGTAGAACTTGCCGTTATGAGATCTGTCTGGATCGTGCTCGTGTACAAAATATCTATAACGGTGGAATTCACTGTAATTGGGTTGAGGATAGTCGAATTTGATGTAAAGAGCTCCGTGGTGGTCGAATTTTCTTGAATTGGGTTTATAATGGTCGAATCTGAGGTGACAAAATTTGTGACGGTCGAATCGACTGTAATTGGGTTTGTTATCGTCGAATCTGAAGTGAAGAAATTTGTGACGGTCGAATTCGTACTATACAGCTCCGTGGTGGTACTTTGTAACGTCGCTATATCAGTTATGGTCGAAGTACTAGTTATGGTGGCCTGCGAGGTTAGTCTCAGGGTACTGCTGGCGGTATAAAGTTCTGTGGTAGTGCTGCTCGCAGTTAGGACGTCGGTTGTCTGGGTAGTGTAATAAACGGTGTCTATTTCGGTGGAATCTGTTGTAATTGTGCTAGTCACGGTGGAATCGACTGTGTAGAGTTCTGTGACTGTGGAATTCACGGTGAACAGGGCGGTCGAAGTAGTGCTTAAAATTGCCGTATTTGTCAGCGTCGTCGTTTCCACGGATGTTAGCGTATTGGTCGTGCTAGCTTGGAAGGTCTGAGTCGCTGTTGTGCTGGCTTGGAAGGTCTGCGTATTGGTCGTGCTAGCTTGAAAAGTCTGAGTCGCTGTCGTGCTAGCTGGAAAAGTCTGAGTCGCTGTCGTGCTAGCTTGAAAAGTCTGCGTGCTTGTCGTGCTAGCGTATACTGTTGATATAGAAGTCACGTAGGAAGTCACGGTCGCCAGGGATGTCACAGTAGAAGTCGTAGAAATCACTCGAGTCGTCGTCGACGTTGTGGTGGCGGGAACAACCGATGTGCTTGTCGAAGTGACAGCGTTGCAAGATCCAGGAGACGAGCCATCGCCGGCATTGTCCTGCGCGGATTCCTGCCAGTAATTCGACGGGGTGGTGGGCACACTGATATCACAGTATCCTTTGGCCGTCCCATTGTTCATCTGATTGTATCCAATTTGGCCAGAGGGACAACAGAAATGGTTTCCGGAGGCGGTGACATGCCACAGAGACCAAGCCGAGTCGGCACAGACTTGGGGATTTGCGCCCTCGACGGCTCCTCGACAATCTGGGTTGCTGGCAGGACAGCAAACAGGCACTTCGCCATTGCCGACGACGGTGCCGCAGTTCAGACTGGTCGGACAGCATGCGCCGGCGTAGTTCCCGCAAACAGAGGATCCAGTTGTGCAGGTTGAAGAGTTGCTTTGGAGGGACCATCCCATTCGAGTGACATCGCAGTCTAGAAACCTGGTCAGTAATCATGAGTGGCAAAGAGGGTTCGGAATATGAACTTACTGCCGGTCGATGTCGTGCCGTAGACGGTGGTCGTGGCGACTGACATTTTGAGATGCTGCAGAGTAGCCCTGCTACCTCAAAATGATGTCTTGCTTCTGGAAAATATAATACGCCTCGCAGTCGCGAAGCAAGGAAGCAGAATCTTGCTCGTCGACGTGGATGACCATCAGCGTAGAAAGCTGCAAAGTCGGAGTTGCCTTGCAACCTTTGGGAACAAAGACATGAGTACCGAGACCAACCACAAGTCCCGTTCTTTATCTCCGTCTGTGGCCCTCAATGACAAACAGGCCAAGATATCCCGAGGACGCGGTGATGAAATGAAACAAAGAAAACTTACCAGCTAAACCTCTGCAAACACATTTTCGCACTGCGAAGATAGAAAGCGACGACATGTTCTTTGACACTCGCTCATCAACTCTCCATTCGCGTTCCTTTGCGCCCACCGCTCACCGACACTTCAGTGGAAAGCTTGAGACCCGTCTAGGAATACAGTGAAAAGTAAATGCTATTCAATGCTAAGTCTACTCTCGCTTGGTGACATGAAACATGAATCATAATTCCAATGCCGAACAGAAGTGCAAGGGATATGCTCGACAATTGCTTTCTCAACCACTCATCCAGTAGTATCCATCTCCTCATCGCTACTAGTACCGCTTGAACTAGTTTCGTCATCTTCTTCCTCGTCTTTCGACAACTCGAGGTCACTCGAAATAGTGTCGTCTTCCGAGTCGTCATCCGAGCCGCTGCCCTCCTCGTCATCCGAATCGCCCGAATGAATCTCGCCCTCCTCGTCAGAAGACTCCTGTCTTTCGTTTTTTAGTGGTAGGTCCTTCTTGTTCATCCGAAGGTAGTGCTTCTCGAGTAGAAAGTTCTTCATCAGGGTCTTCGCGGCAGAAAGAGGTATGGCGTATATGGTTGGGAATTCCATGATTGTGCGTCCTTTCAAGATCATTCCGAGAGTATCTTCAGGCTTGGTGGGAATGAGAATTGTAGGGACAGAGGACGGCGTATGAGTTCGATGGACGAAAAGGATATGGCTGGGTGGCTCTGGATTCGACTCCTCGGCATCGTCGGACTGGTTGCTCCCCGACGTACCACTGAAATCCCAGGACGAGTCAGGTTTCTGTATGGGAGTAAGAGACGAAAGTTCGAATAGCAAATGTCGTGGCCACTGCTTGTTACTCTTTTTTCTTGCTTTTCGTTCACGAAGCCAGAGTTTCTCGTTCTCAATTCTCCTCTTCTCCTTCCGCCGTTCCTCGTCGCTCATCTTCTCTCGCCTGTCCCACTCAAGCGCGGAGCCAAAACCTTTGCCCAGAGGGGTATTGTCTAGAATCTTGCCCAGAATCCTTCTCTTGCTTCCGTCCTCGTTCATGATCATCCACTCGACGGTCCAGTTGATGCACTTTACACTCCTGCTCCAATTCGTCGTGTTCTCCTTATTCCGCTGCATGCCTTTCGGCGCATGCTCCACTCGTGTGTTCGTCTTGCGTAAAGACACCAACACTGGCTCCTCCCCTCTCCTCTGCCTTCTCGGGCCCTTCTTCGATCTCACGCCTCTTCCACCTCTTTGAGAGCCTTTCCAGGGGCTCGAGCTCTCATCTCTGACACGTTTTCTTGCTGGCTCTCCATCCAACTCGTACTTATCGACAAGCTTCCTCTCGTCGACGAGCTCGCGCTTAGCCCACCACCTGTCCCGCTCGATCTTGTGTAGGAAATTGTAGTCGTGGTCGACGCCTTCTGGAGTCTTGAGTTCTTTTGCCGGTTTGAAAACGGTGGGATCGCGGACGCCGCTACACGAGTTCCAGACTTTGTGGCGCTTGAGGCAGGGCATGGAGCAGGTGCGGGCGCGACATCGCGGGCATGTGTATTTAGGAGGATTCGTGTGACAGATATTGCAAAGGGAGGAGAGTAAAGGATCTGCCATGGTGGTGAGGTGCTGGGGATGTTGTAGCTTCGTCGTGGTACGGATCGATTGAGAGGTATGAAGCACGTTGAATCAAAATGTGAAGGAGCTTTCCCTATCGATAAGAGACTGCGCTAGAGCGCGGTTGGCCAGCACATGCATAATTTATGCTTGGGATTTATGTCAGCAGGGCTTTACGAGTCAATACGAGGACTCCGCCACTCATCTCCATTTCCTCCACAGCATCGTAAATCGTTAAAAAGGTGCGGGGCCGTTGTTTCGCGTAGATTTTCGAGAAGAAGAGCACGGTCCCCAAAACCAAGAGTATGGCGCCTCTTCAATAGCCCGAATGAACATGAAGCTAAAAATGGCAGTCAGATCTTAGGATCATGTTCCCCTATCTCCGTTCTCGAATTCTTGGGTGCGCGGAATTGGGTGCGGAATACAATTACGGATCGCGCCGTTCCAAGTGAGGGAAAAAAAACTTGAGGTAATTCTCTATCCGCAATAATAACAGACCGTGGGATATTGTCAAGGATGAAAATCTTCAGTGCTCATTCTATTATCCCGAGAATTGGTTGGCGTTGCACAGGCTTCGTCGACAAAACTGGCTTCCAATGGGCAGACGGATTATATAGCGATGGTCAACAAGGAGATGAGATACCAGTGTTCTGTTTTCGTTGGATGGTGTTCTAGAAAACCAGGGGAAATTGATCGCCGTTAAGGATCAGTAGTCATGTTTCCAGTAGCCTAATAATGGCATATTATCAAGGGATGGAGATTCTGTCAATCATTGAAGTGTCAGATCACCCCGCGATCGGGTAGTCGACGAGCCGTTTGATGGCGTGCAGTTCCTGGATTCATAATTAATCAGGGCCCGAATGAAGGGATGCCGCAGGCTTCCAAATTTGATGTCGAAAAGGACCTGAATATGTAGCGTGGCAACCCGATGTCCCTACCTACCTAGGCTCTGGTGGCGGCTTCGTGCTAACCGCGTGTAGCGAACGGGGTAGTTTGGCGAAATGCAGGCCTCGGTATCCGCGTTCCTGAGAATAGAATCTCAGCGGAACAATGCTAAAGTAAGGTACCTTAGGTACTCTGCCGCTGCAGAACCACGGGTCAAAGTCGAGTGGTAGATGGGCCGTTCCCGTGCAAACGAAAGACGTTGATATCAAATCTGATATAGACTTCGATATATGCGATATGATGCACCGATACGGCTTGTCATGACAAGGCGTGCGTTTGCTCTCTCCCCAGCCTCCCATCACATCATCACATGCTGGAGCGTTTCATCGCGTCGGACATAGCATTTGAAGGAGCTGGGTTTGGCCTGCATGAATTGTCGGCCTCTCTCCCCCTCCGCAGCCCAGTGCATAAAGTAATGTAGATCTTGGGCGGCGTGTGCAACCCGAGGGAAAGACAGGAAGGTGGCTGAGATGCTCATTTGTTCACCGACGCTTTCTACAAACATCCAGCAATAATAGACGATGATGTCCACCGAGAAGCGAAAGATGGTGTTGCGCCCGCCTGAGGTGCAATTTAGCTGGCAGTTCGCTTGAGGAGTGCGTCTATTGGAGGCCCGGCTGACACATCCCCGCTTGCCGGCCAAGACCAGAGACACGGCTACCCGCTAACATCAAATCGAGGCAAGTTTCAAATGCAAAAGCACGCTTGAAGAACTCTGGAAATTTCCTCGACCCGGCAGATCATCGAAGCTTAAAGTGGGCGGGAATAACTTCAATCAGAGAATGTACGCATCTCGTCGAAGAACGGAGTCGGAAAGTGGGCAACGGCCAAAGCATTGTGCTCGCGGGCAAATGACCGATTGGAACTTGAAGCTGTTGGTTGACATGGCCGGCGATACACATTACGCGTAACACAGCCAAGTTTGTAGTTTGTACGGGAGCACTCACGGCGCCGGGACAGCCTAATCAGCGCCCTCGAGGCTGTCCGGTGGGATAGGGGCTTGACTCGCTCGACCGCCGGTTACCACTCTTACAAGCTCGCCACCACCAGGCGCCACACGCTTGTTCTCCTCGTGGTGCCCGCGAAGGGGTACCAGATCTCATAATGTCTCAGGACAGCCGTTTGAAGAACGGGATGCTGGGATATCACGGCTCAGGGGCCAGTCAAACGACTGGATTGGAACATACGAGGGCACGGAAAGAGGCCACCCCGCAGCCTGTGGTCGCTGTCGGCGCGGCATTGACGGTGAGTGACGATTCCTCTTTTCTTGTCCGCCCATCTCCTCCATCAGGACATGAGCGTTTCATCTGTTTCACAAGTCGTCGAGCGATCAGCCAGTCGCCCGCGCCTAGCAGCGCAGTCCGGCCAGCCTCGAGAGTTTTACCACACACACGGACAGCACCGCGTGCTGGGAAAATGCCTGGCCACTAGTGCCTGCCATCCCTGTCCGTTTGATCCACCCGCGCGCAGACTACTTCCAAAGGGGGTCCTAGCTAAGTGACTCGCCCGTATAGTGTCCAAGACCCTGTCCAAGACACAAAGCCAGGCCGCCGGGTGCTGAGACTCTTCTTCTCGCTCCAGTCTTCCCTCTCTTTCTTCGTTGTCAAATTTCTCCGGGTACCCTGCGTCCATCTGCTCGCTGCCACTGCACGGTCGGGAGGTTGAGAAGCCTTAGCTGTGAAACCACGGCCATCAATCCAGATAAGCCAAACACTGAGCCCTCGCTGCCAGTCTATGTCGCCAGTCCAACAACGCGCCCAAGGCAGCCGCTCTTTTCGACCACACCGAGTTCGACACTCGCTTCTCAACAAACAAGCCATTGAAAGTACGCTGCCGGCCACAAGGACTTTTGAATCGATCTCCATCGTCTTCTCTTCGCTACGCCGACGCGCTTGACCTCTCACCCTACCCTCTGTCAACAACACTCATACTACCGCCAACATGGGTCCATCTCTGAACAGCTACTCTTCGTTCCGTCCGAGGACCAGCGACCGCCCTGTCACTCAGCATGACAACGACCAGTCGCTTATGATTCCGAGCAGGACCTCTTCTCTCCACTCACGCATCACCCAGCCCATTCCGACGACTCTGAATGCCAAGCCACAGCAGCGGACACCCAAGACCCTCACGCATGCCTACATGGTGTGTGGTGTAGGGCGAGAACCATCGCAATGGGTGAAGGCGCCAGCACCGTCTCAGGGCAAGATTGGACACATGAAGGGAGCAGTAGGCCAGTTCTGGCTTCCAGAGATCTTGGGAAGCAGCCCGCGCTTGGAACAGGACAACGAAATCGCCCGGGCTCTGCACTCAGCAATGCGCGTAAGTTTTTGAGTTGCGAGTAAATGACTCAGGACAAGCTTCAACTAACGATTCTCCAGGCTTGTTTCCCTCACGATGTTGAGATCTGCACAGGCCGCAGTCAACCACACTGTGTGCACCATGCTTTCGTCCTCCAGCAAGATTCGGCTTCGACTTTGTATGGTATTGCTCTTCGCGTTTGGTCGAGAGCCGATGAGAAACGCGCCGAGACCATTCGCGATCTGCGCAAGAGGACCGAGACCGACTTTTACGATAACGCCGATGAGACATACTGGATCCCGTATTGCTTGTCCTTCCTCTCACGATACCCTTTGTACAACCTCCTTGGCGACTACCTTCGTGGCATGTGGATTCACTGGAACAAGGCTACTAACCTCTTCCACGCTGAAGAGGTGTCCCGTATCTTGAGCTTCCCAGCACCCAGGTTGAACGATCTAGTCCGCATTGACATGAAGGATTACGCCTTGTGCTACCAGTTCCCTTCCTCTCCCACCGGTTTCCAGAACTTCGCTATGTGGCCGTTATTTTCTTGCTTGTCTATTCCCAACATCGTGGGTGTCGTTGAGGCTGCACTCTCTCCAACTCGCCGTATCGTCTTCGTCAGCCACTACCCCGCAATGCTGACTGTTGCTGCCGAGACCATTCGATTCTGTGTCCGTGTCTATGAGTGGAGTGGGCTTTACGTTCCGGTCGTACACGCACGACATGCAAAAGAACTCGTCCAGGAACCTGGTCCATACATTCTCGGTATCACAGCAGAATGTCGGTCGCTTTTCACTGCCCCGAATGACGCCTTGGTTGTCGACTTGGACCGCAATTTCGTTCTTACGTCCAGCCCACCATCTGCCTTGAGCCCTGGACAGCGGGCCAAGATGGTCACCCGTTTAACACAGGCGCTTAATGGCGATGTCACCCCAACAGGCGCACCCCAACACCTTCGATCAGCGTACGGCGGAGGCAAGCTTGTCCCGGCAGGTCAAATTATCGTCATGCGTGGTGAGGTTGAATCCATTCAGGATCCAGCCTGGTGGAACCAAGATGGCGTTATGTCTGTTATGGACCACGTATGTGAGAAGATGGGTCGCAACACTGGTATGAAGGCTGTCTTCAGCGGATCAGCAAAGAAGCCTCTTATGACCAAGGTTTCGATGCGACACCTGAACGAGATTGTGCGCGAGCGAAACCAATACTCCAGAGACGCTCTTGAAGCATGGCAGGATTTCATCAACCTCAAGGGTCGTATGGATACTGAGCTGGGCAAGGTCAGCAAGAGGAACAACTTCCTCGTCGAGGAGCTTGAGAGCTGGAAACAACAAGTCAGTGAAGTCGCGAGAATTCTTTCCCTGCAAAACAAATTGCTAACTATTATATAGTTCCTCAAGTTCCAGACTTTTGCCGAGCAGCTTACTAAGGAGACTCAAGAGCTCAAGGTTAAGATTGAGAATCATAAGCGCGAGAACCGCCGACTTACGACTCTCATCGAGCAACAAAGAGATGACTCCACTCGGCTTACCAACCGTCTTGCTGGAACCGAGAAGCAGCGTGACGATGCATTGGAGGCTCTTGTCCTTCAGCAAGAAATTGCTGAGGAACTTGAGCGCGAGCGTAAGCGCAACAAGAAGGAGTTGGCCGCTCTTCAGCACACCAATGTCAACATGACAAGGCAAAGAGATGAGGCCCAACGCGTGGTCCTGCACCTCCGCAGCCTCATCAGCGGCCAGACCCATCACATGGAGCATATTGTCCGTACGTTGACCAAGCCAGAGGCCCTCCAGTCCGAGCTCGAGAATGGATTTGACAGCAATGAGGACTTGGACATTATTGACGAGGAGAAGAGTGACTCCGACCGCCCCAGGCGTCACAGCAGGCTACTTGAGCAAAGAGAGCTTACCCCTGAAATGGAGGCCGAGATCTACAACAAAAACGCTCTTGCCATCGCTCAAAAGCACAAGAAGCGATTCAGCCGATTGAGCATGGTCGACGTTGCCGATCGCCACCTCAGAGACAAGACCGACGCTATCGCCCACATCATCCGAAACATTTCGGACCAATGCACCGCTGCCGTCGAAGGTCTCCAGCTGGCCGCCGACGCCGATTCCGATTCCGGCGGGCGCTCCCGCCAGAACTCCACGGGACAAAGCACCTCCGCCCGCGACCGTGGCCTCTCATACAGCGACGACGGTCTCAGCAGCGCCGCGCAATCCGACGCTGGCGGCGAAGAGCAGCACTTAAGCGCTCGTGGCGGCCGAACTTCCAGCTACCCGCCTACGCCGGACCTCGTTCACCGATCCAGCACCTCCATGTCCATGGCGTCGACTGTCACGTCGCCGGAGCGACAGAGCCAGCAGTACAACATTGCTGATATCCCCACCAAGATCGTCGAGCATGAGGACGAGGATGAGGCCTCCAGGGATGCCTATGAGCGCCAAGAAGACGCCATAATCACCAAGGGCCACCACGACAACCTCCTGTCGCGACCCGCTGGTGCAAGGATCAGCGCCATCGGCAGCCATTAAATCCTGCGTCACTAGTCTACCAATCCTAATCTTCCTTCATCTCTTTCACCCTCGCGGAAACGGCCTGTGTCAAAAAAATGTGTACAATTCAGGGAGTTGTCAGGAGTTATTGAAACAGGAGTTGTCGAATTACCCAATCTTGTATTTCTGAACTTTCTGGCGGCGGATGTCCCTTCGCACCCCTGACTGATACTTTTTATTACTTTCTTGAAACTCCTTCAACGGCCGATGTGCAGTTCTTTGCTTTCCTTGGCTTCTTCTGGTCTACTTAGTGTTTTTCCCTATTTAGTGACTGACGGACTGAACTGATCCACATGTGTTTCCTTGAACTCACTCTACTTTGTATTCTGCGATGGGAGGCTTTGGAAGTCGAGCGATTCCGACGATTGCGTGAGGATTGTTATGTACATGTTCTGTAGTCTATATAGCCCTTTTTTTATGTTTAGTCTTGGCAAATACCCTCGTTTTCTACTTTTCATCGTCATCTTTGGGCTTTGCGCTTTGAGAAAATTGAAAACTGAGGTGACTTGTGATTTTCTTGATATGAAATATCTTCGATTGTTTGGAATACTTCGAATTGGTAATTACTTGAAATGTTCTTGGTTGTTTTGAATACTTTCAGTTGTTTTGAATACTTCCAGTTGTTTTGAATACTTCCAGTTTTCCTTGGAATATTTCCAGTTACTTGAAAGACTCCCAACTATTTGGAATACTCCTAGTTATTTGGAATACTTTCAGTTGCTTGGAATACTCCGAGCCACTTGGAACATCCCAAAATACTTGTCATATTCCAAATCGTCACGGCAAGTTGTCGAGATCTCGATTCTCGAGTTTCGGATCCGCCGAAGATGCCGACATCCCGGCCCTGGAAGTTCTTCTGTCTACTCGAAGCAGAAGGAGCAGATTGGTCGACAAAGATGATCTGATGATGGCAATTCGACGGGGTATTGCAAGAAGGCGATGGGGAAGGCAAGGGCAGAGATTCGAAGATCTTGTGGACTCAGTATGACTATGTGGGGGGGGAATGGTAGATGGTACGGGCGAGATGTCTGCGGGCTGTAAGACGGTGAGATCTTATGGTAGGGGTTGCGGAATGAGGAGGTGATGCTTTGGTGGTTTGTGTGGCTGCTTGAGAGGTGCAGTCGATGTCCTTGTGATCTCTAGGAACTGTGGAATGAAACCATGCGCTGCGTAAGGATGAATCAGCCCTCCTTATTATATATATATTACTGCAAGGTTTATTTGAAATTATTCGCATAGGGTCCTCGAACAGCTTCAGTCACTTCGAATATTCCAAATTACTTGGGATTTATTTAGTTATGAGAGAATAGAATTAGAGCGGCGGCAGTGATACTTTTGAATGCCTAGATAGGCTTGGATTGTATGCGATTTCAAAATCCCAGATGCGATTTAGCGATTCTCTTCTACTGTTCTAGAAAACGTATACGGCAGAGGTCACGGAATATCCGGCATCCCGTCTAGTCGGTAGAGTCGTCTGGTTTCAAGAGCTTCAACGACTCCGCAAACTCCTTTTGCCCCTCATTATCCAGCCTCGAGCGAGTGTCATAGCCAAACGCCTAGTCCCATTTCCTTTGTCCGATTTCCGTTTCAAATGAATGTTGGAGATATGTATTCGCGGATATCCTTCTTAGTAGTCGTCGTGTCCTGTGGTATGCACCATCTGATCCTCCTCGATCACGGCATGGTATTCGTTTCCCCAAGCCTGGACAGTCTCGAGGACGGTTGTGGGAGCGGTGGCGGCGAAACCGCTGTTTAGAACGTCAGTATGAACTTCAAAGGCCGAGGCTGAGGAAGAAAGCGAAGGGAGGGGATCTAGAAAGGGATGGGAAGGCTGCGCAACTTACATGAATACTTTGTACTCATGGGTGATCTTTCCACCAGCGTCCTTGATGGCCTGGATGGCTTGTTCTATAATGTGGGAGGGTGTGTTGTCGTCGTAGGACATGATGATGGCTTTTTGCTCAGGAGCGACGGCGAGGGCGAAGCTGGCGAAGAGCAGGGTCAAGAGAGTGGCTAGGATTGTGAGATTCATTTTGGCGTATCGTTTCAAAGTAATATTTGTTTTGATAGTTGGGTTTCTGGGGTTGGTGTGGAAGGAGGTGTCTTGAAGATGTTGAAGAGTGGATGCTTTCAACGAAGGGGTCTGGCCGATGACGCTGAAGTGACCACATGCCCCGGCTTCCGCTAAGCCCGACCGGGCCGTTTCCCAGCGAACCAGGCAGCGAGTGGGGCCCAGCCGTCAATTTACACGTCGCGTCAATTTGTCGCGTTTTCACAACTAAGTGTTCGTTGGACAACTTGCACTTGTGCAGATCATCTTAAGATCTGCATTACGAGTTGATTTACTGTACGAGGCCCCAGACTACGAATAATCCGCCTACTGTGCATAGTTTCTCGCAGCCGCTGGCCACTCTTTCGAAAGCCTTCATCCTTTTTGCGGTCGGCGCGGCGCAGATGGCCTTAGCGGTCTGTTGAACTGAGTTTGGGTGGGCGCGTCAAACTAAACTGTGAGTTTGTGAACAAGGGCCGGCAAAGCATCGATCAACGCCCCCGTCCACCACCTGGCGGATCCCACTTCTATTCCAAAGAGGACATCGAAACATCGAAAAGGAGGAGGAAACTTGGGACCGACGAATAGGCGACAATACGATGGCGGCAGAGGCGCATTGGAACGTGAACCACCTTTCCGACGAGCCGCTCTACTGCCGCGCCCCACAAGGCTTGCCGGGCCAGCCTGACACCGAAATTCTGGTCGAGGGGAGCGATGTCGAAGATGACGATACGAAGAAGTGGTATAAGCGGGCAAGGCGGCAGGAGATTGGCAGACGCTATCTGGAGGACGGAGTGGTGCCGTTTATTGCCAGTGCGGTGCTGAAGGGCCCTTTTGAGCGGAGGACGGGGTGGGTGAATCCTTGGTCGAGGGACGTCGGAGGGCTGCGGTTTAGGGACGAGGAGGAGGATTTGGTGGATGTGGACGCATACAAAACATCCGAGGAGGAGAGCGTGGCGGAGAAGAGTGTCAGGGAGGATGTGATACCCTCGATTGAGTTGGAAGAGCTGGTGGAGAGCGATCAAGCGGAGCCGCACCAACTCACAGCCATCGAAGAGGAAAGGGAATCGCAACTCCATGAGAACCTGGAGAGCTTCTTGCAGGCAACCGTGGGAGATGAGGACCGGGAGGAGTCGGGAGCGAGAAGGGGGAAGAGACGGCATAACACGGAATGGCTGAGGAGAGCTCCCGCAAAACGACCAAGATGGGAGACGCCTAGGGAGAGTGCTGAGGAGGCATCTCCGCTGCCTGACTTGTACTCGAATTCTCAAGAAGCGCGAAGTCCTGCTCTGAGGAAGTCAAGGGAGCTGAGAAGGTTGGATCAAATGAGGCACGCCCAACGACCTCCAGCTACTCCCACGCCTCCTTATGACGAGAACGAAACTCCTCTTCCGGGAGGAACCCAGGAAAACGCCATCACTATTAGTGATGATGATGATGACGCCCACCAAGAGGACAATCACGAAGAGGGTAATAATGAGACTGAGGTTCAGGACAACCCGGCAACGCAGGCTACCTGGTACACAATCGACAGTGACACCTCAACAAGCAGTGCCGGCAGCGTCTTTGATCAGATGCGGCACCCCCCTCGAAGTCAACCCGAAGCCTCCTCGGCAGCAGATCCCAAGACATCACAGAAGCAACAATCCTCATCCCAACCAAGCAGTAAAAAGTCTCGAGTCAACAAATTAAAAGGTTCAGCTCGATCATCAAAGAACTCGCCTTCGAACCAACCCAGCTTATACTTTTCAGGTACGAAATTGACGAAGCCCGGCTTAGTTTTACCTGAGAAACTTGATACTGCTGCGAAAGCGCCCGAAGAAGAGACACCGGGTGGCGGTTTTCGGTACCGGGTCCGGAAGACTCATCGCAAGACGAAGAAGGCGGCTGGAAATGAAACGAATAATGATGAGGGACACCGGGAAGAGGAGGAAACGCAAGATGGCGAGGTAGCTCCCGCACCTGCACCAATAGTCGCCTCTCCTCAATGTTCGGACTCCGACAAGCTTCAGCTCCCGCCGGAACCCGAGCCTGACAAAGTACTGGACGAGAAAAGCTCCGTTGCTGAGCCACCGGCTGAAGAGCCAAGTCCACCTATATCAGGAGATCAAGTCTCGTCACACCGCAGCCATGATGCTGGGAAGGATGTTGGATCTCAGAAGAATAATGAACGACGAAGACACAGTACAGGAGTCAAGTTTATCAAACCTCCACGGAAACATCAAGATCCACGGAGACGCACTACTGGTGCACCCAGTCGACGGTCTGTGGATGTAGTGGAGGCAGCGGAACAGCCTCGTGTTCAGGATCAAGCGATTGCCGAACAGGAGGTTACGGAGACAGACGCTTCCATGGACCTGGACCATGTGCCCTCACTGCAGGGTGACAACATGCATGTCACGAAGCCAAGACCCCGATCCAGGCGTAGCCCTGTCGCAGCCGACATTGTCGAAGATGTTACACGGAGCGAAGACGCTGCGAAGAATAGTCAACAGCGCTCTATTGAACCAGTTCAAACTAACGCTGATGCTGACAAGCCATCCACTACTGCTCTGGATGGAGCAAGTCATAAACCTCTGACGCCGGCTGTCACTTCACCAGAGCAAAATCAGTTCTCACAGGCAGATACTACGCTCGTCGATTATGCCTCTCAGGCCCTTCAACTGCAGGTAGAGTCTATGGGCAAAGAATTCTACAGCAGCCCCGCAAGAGCTTCCCAAAAACCTGTTCAAGAAGAACCCGTTGCGGATCCTGAGGATGAAGAAGCTGAACCAGTTGAGGCCGTTGTGTCAGATATATCGGATCTCTCGGATCTCTCGGATCTTTCCGAGGACGAAGTAATGGTCGTCCAGAGTCCATGGGACGCGGAGAAATCTGAAGTGACTACTTCTCTGGAACACCTTCCAGGCGGAGATCATGGCACGGACGAGGGTAGTGATCTTAACTTCGAGAGTACGAGCGAGGAGTCTACCCAAGAGATCCCTCGAGAAAACCCTCGAATACCTCAGCCAAGCTCTCAGCAAGCTCCCATCCTGGAGGAAGCTGTTGTACAAAGCCCATGGGCCGCAGAAAGATCTCATATAGTGTCCCCCAAAGACAAAAGTCTACTTCCGAACCCAACGGAAGGCCAAAAAAGAGATAATGACACGGACGAGGATCGTGATCTCTACGAGATTCCGAGCGATGAGCCTACCCAGGAGGTCCAGCCCACTCCTCGAAAAAATGGCACCCGCGAGGTAGCCGAAGCTGTTGCACAAAGTCCCTGGGTAGAAGAACGACCGGCAATATTACCACCGGCCGAAATTCCCCATTCCTCTCCTACGCGACTCCCAAGCATCGAAGGCGAAGAACTCGAAGACTTCCTTCTTGATATTCCGGGCAGTACACTCCTGCCTCGCGCCATCACGCCACTGGGCAGCGCAGACACCGACCACCTACCCTTCGGCGACCTCATGAGCCCCTCACCACCCCGCGATCCAACTCCTCTCGACACCCCCGAAGAACTCACCAGCACCCAAGCCCTCGAGTCAGCAGCACTCACCAACCCCTGGCTGCACTCCAGCGCCCTGAGGAAACCAACCTCTCCCTCGTCATCATCAAAGAAACCCAAGAAACGCGTCTCCTTCATCCCCGACCTCGTCTCCTCCCCGATATCTTCCTCCCCTATCGCATCCCCAGCCAAAACCCCCGAAAGCAGCAAACGCTTCCCCTCACCTCCACCGCCCCCCGACGCCCAACGCTTACCCGAAAGCCAAGATATGCTAGGGCGCTCACTGAAAGCCACCAGAGACTTGACGTCTGCGAAAGAAGAATCCATGCTTTTCAAAGGCGGGAGCCAGGGCGTGGGTGCTATGGCCGAAGCGTTTATTAGTGCTGATCGCCAGACTTCCGTTCCTCTTGACTCTGTCTCGAACTCCGAGAATGGAGAGAAGAAAATTAGTGATTTTGGACCGGAGCTCAAGAAACTTCCGAAACCTATACTGAAGAGGAAGGAAGGCAGGGCGAGGAGGGAGAGTGGGGTGGAGTTGAGTAGCTTCTCGCCGTTGCAGGAGAGCTTTGCTATTAGTCCGGATGGGAAGGTTCGGGCTGTGAGGGATGTTGGTGCGGCGAATAAAGTGAATGGTGGTAATGGGGCCACGCCGGTGAAAAGTGCGTTTGAGGGCTTTGGCAGTCTGGATGCGGTGATTGATGAGATGGGGAGTTATCTGGAGGGCTGGGATGTGGAGACGGAGTTGAAGAAGGTGGGGAGGAGGAGTGAGAAGGGTGATGCGGAAAAGGAGAGGGGGAAGGGGAGACGCAGTTTGGGTGGGATTGCTAATCGGTAATGAGTGGGAGGGAGTGAGAGGATGAGATGTGTGTGAGATGGTCTCGTCACGATTTCACGAATTGGCGCCTTCGATTTTGCGGTTCTTTACCAAGGGGCCGGGAAATGTCGGCGCTTTGGGATGGGTCTTGGAGTTTTGGCCCTTTGCTCGGCTTGTTGAGAGTCTTCTCTCTGTACTACCGTACAGTGTCACACGTGGTCGTTCACCTGAACGGTCACGGGTCAGAGTCTGCCCAGACTCTAGTGTCTGGTCGTCTGGTGGAATGGCTGCGATACCGGCGATACCGACGTTGCTTGAGATACCACGCGCTCGTCTTGTCGTGGTGGGTTGATAAGAGAAGGACATAGCACATGCTGTGCAGCAAGCAAGTGTATTCACTTAGTTTAGACTACTTTCCTTGTGGTGGTGATACGGTACAACCCCATCACTTGTGGTAGATAGCTGATGGCAGCAGTTTCGCTTCAGACAAATCGAGATGATACGATGATACTGTACGAGCATGCCTACCATCCATCCCCGGTTTTCGGTGACCGGATAGTGGCAGAGATAAGGCTGCTGTGACTGCATAGCATACGTGTACTCGTGCATCGTCTTCCTCAAATTTCATCCCACGAGTCTACAGATCCGTGGGCCGTGGGGGCTAGTAGCTCGTGCCATATCAAAAATCAAATACCGCACGCGTGGGAGGCTACAGCATTGAAGTTGGCCGTGACGTTGAGGCCCCGCGAATATGCCTCATACTCACCTAGGTTGAGAAAGAACGTCCCAGAACATAGCATAGATGTGTTGGCAGCGATCTTTAGATAAGGAAGAGACCTAAGCCCATGGTGTGACAGAAAGCAACAAGATTGAAGTGCATGTTCTTCTCCCCACGCTACGCCAGGCTTGCCATGTCATCACACACACCATCCCACCATCAATTTCAAAAAAACAATCTACCACATATCAATTCTGATCTAGAGCCACAGCTGCCGATTTGTTGGCTCGTGTGGGGTTTTGAGGCTTTCAGCGCCGCAACGCGGCCCGGGCTAGCAGACAGAGGGGACTGGATGCACGGCTCGATTGGTTTTGTCTTGGGTATGGCAGTATGTGCAGAGTACCTTGCGAGTACCTGTAGGTCTTGTATACCTGTAAGGCTCAAGTTCGACAACGTCCATGGTGGTTGCTAGCTTTATGATCAAGTGGTTTGGACTCCTTGTGTTAAGAATCATTGAACTTTAAGAGCTTTGGTACTTGGGATTGAGGCTTATCAGGGGCCGGCAGACAGGTCGCACACATGGGGAGATGGGAGACGTCATTGGCGAGCAGTTGCACCGCTGGAGAGGTCGATTCGGACTGGAGGTTGCGTGCTTGAAGCTTTTCAAAACAGATGGCGGAATGAGGGTGAAAGTCCAGCGTGGGATGGACTGGAGATGCTGCGTTGTCAACTTTGAGCTACCTATGCAGTTTGTTCGGGTTCGCGAGTTGGAGGGTTGGGGAGGAGCACGTTGCACGATGATTGGCAATGAGAGGCTCTTGGTGTTTGCGTTGGAGTGCCGAAGCGGCCGGTGCTTTGTATGCGTTCAGCGTGCAATGGAAAAGGCTAAATTGTGTCGTTTATGTTTGGCGATTTTGCGAAACTTGTGGTTGAGTTCATTTTCATTTTAAAAAGCAGTGCTTGTGTTGCTTTGGTAGCGGCAGTTGGACGTAAAATGCCATGGGCTTGGAGGATTGATGGCCCGAAAAGGCTATTATTTTGGGGGAGAGGCCGAGTTGAGGCGTCTGGGGAAAGGTCAAGGCGTCGGGGAGGATCGATCTGAGGGCGTTGCAGGATCGGATAACACGTGGGCTGGCCTTAGGAGGGGAGTCCGTTTTGGAGATTATTTGAGGGGATAGTAAACCATTACCTAAGATTTCCAGCACTTTAGCAACATACTTAAAAACGTGTATACATGTAGAATTTATACACAGCCTCAGCTTGATACACAGCCTCAACTCAAGTTGCTGCTTAGAGTGTATAAAATCGCCAGCTGGGATCTAAGGTGGTGAAACGACACTCAATATTGACTTACAGATCGACATAAAAAAAATGTTTATATTCAATAGTATTCCCGAGTGTAGGTTCTAAGGACTTGACGGAGTTGGGAACTCAATGATGGCGCGTGTAACGTTAAATTTGGGATTGAGGTGTTCATTTTTGTGCGCTCAGGCTACGACTTTAGAGTATCACGTATTCGATGGACTGAAAATATTTCCGATTATTCGAAAACCTCTTAATTATTCAGAATATATTTGGACATTTGAAATTCCTTTCATTATTTATAAATTCGCGTATAAGAATTATCACCCAGCCACGAGCGTGGCAATACGGTCTTTGTGCCTGAATAAAGCGGCCACATGTTTGCTGCGCCGGGATCGGATCGGCGCCAATCTGGTGGCCCGTTTCAATTTTGAATTGACCATCAACAGTCAATCGTCATTCAACTTCGCTGCGCTGTTGCCTCTTCCCACCATTCACCACCGTCCTGTTGCGACAACAGGCCCCCTTCCTTCCCACACTCCCACCAACGACCACCTCCCCTCCCGCCCACGTTGCGCCGACCCTCTCCTCGACTCCGACCTGCTCCCCTGCTGTTGCTTGTTATCGCAAGGCGAAAGAGGGTAGACTACGGCCGCGAAGCCATACAGCGCCTTGGTTGCGGGAACGTGACACTCTTCCAGGCAGAGAAGCAACGTCCGCAAGCTTTTGCCAATAAGAGAACTTTCAGCCAAGCATTACCTGCTCAGGGCACAATCCAAGCACAGTTCTTCGTCGAGTCTGCTCCGTGTGCCGTGCCAGCCTTCCTAGCCCACTCTGCATGCTTGACCTCGCCCTGAAGCAGCCTCTGTCCTTCCTGCCCGTACATCACCCTGCTGTACCAACCGACATCCCGTCTGCCGGCCCTCCTTCCATAGTGCAGTCCACTCCCCACGTGTTAAATGCTACCCCCATGTCCAAACCCCACGCTGAGCCTGTGAATGGCGCGCCTGCCACATTGGCTACTGAAGACCGGGGACGTGAGCTGTTACAAGATGCAGATCTTCTCTCGGGCTCAAGCTCGCAGCGAGCTGACCGTCCGATCCCTCTCTCCTTGTTGACGCAGGCCTTGCAGCAGCAATCGGAAAGTGACGGTGACCAGTTTGACGACCAGGAAGGAGCTTCTCCTTCTCACGACGACCCAACCACTCCAACAGCCAACAGCTATGGAGGCGCAAAGGCAATGATATACAGAGAAAGTCCAGTCGCGGCCATGGCGACAACATCACTGCCCGAAATGGCAGCCACATTTACCACCGAACCTTCCCCCCTGTGCCAGCGGGCAAAACAAACCTCAAGTTCGAACCTGCTCGACATGCGCCATCTAAACTCCCTCTTGATGCGCAATTCTGAGCTGTTCCGTCATTACCGTTGTCGAAGCACATCTTTAGAACGTACTGAGATAGAGAAACGAGTAGAGGGAACTCCCCCGAGCAGAATCTCAAGCTACCAAAACGCCGGTGATACTGGCTTCGCGCATGCCAGCCCGACTCCTCTCACATTGGACGCTATCTCAACTACACCGCCACTTGACGGCTTCCGCGCACAGTATCGTTCTTGGAGAGATCCTCGTACAGGCATGGCGGAAGAAAAAACATGGTCCATTGGCGGCCGGGGAAGTGAAGAGGATGGTCAAGAGGGCCAGGTAGAGAAGTCGATTGCAGAGACCCTGGCCGGCGTCGAGGCCAGCGGTCGTAGCCGTAAAGCCAGTCACAGTCTGGGTTTCTTCCGTGAAGGCTTGCCTGAATCAAAGCACAAGAAGCGTGACGGCAAAGGTCGAGGCGAAGGCAAAGACAAATCTCGTAAAGGCGAGGAGGCTCTTGCTGAGGAGCCGGCAGGTTATCAGACAGATGAGACAACTCCTGGACTTAGCGAAGCCCCTTCTATTTCCCACACGCCGGCGGAGGGCAATGTCACTCCTACCGAGCCAGCGCCATCCTCCCACATCGAGTCTGTGCCAGCAGATGGTTACTTCAATATTTCCGATGACTCAGGCAATAGCGGCCTTCAAGGGCATCCAGCGCTTCCGGCTCAGCTCCTCGCTGAGATCCGAAAGCAGCACAACTTGACTCCTGGTGCTGAGAAGGGGACTTCCTTCTCGCAAAGTATACCTGTACCAGTCTCGCAGAAGTCAAAGCCCAGTGAAGACTCTAGCGAAACTACCCCTGTCAAACAACGCCACGACTCTGACACTGGAACCCGTTCTACGAAAAGTCAAGACGAGGACGAAGACTCGGGTGAAGAGCAGATTTCCTCTGCTCTCTTCGTACCTCATCAAGGACTCCATGACCACCAGTCGGAACACGAGACCTCTGAAGTAGATCGCTTACGACCAGAGAGTCGCATATCAACCAGATCAGGAGACATCGAAGAACGTGAGCAGTGGCTTGTTGAGCACAAGCCTACTACTCCCAAGCGTAAACCAGGAGGACAGTCAGGTGAGAAGGACCTGAATTTGCCTTCTCCAACTGTTCCCCCAGCAAAGAAAGAGTACTTTCAAGATGCGATGCCCGAAACCCCACGACCAGGATTCGCCCGTCTCAGCTCCATAAAACCTCAGGGAACATTGCCACAAGCCCCCAGTGATGAGGGCGAGACTAGTGCCACGGAAGATACAAAGCTTCTTGGAGATTTGGACGCTACCCCGAAAAGCACTCTCAAGAGTCGTCATCTCATTCCTCCTTCCGAGAAGAAGAACCTCCATAGCCATCAGCAAGGCCAGAAGGCGCCATTGGAAGCCGTTGAGTTGATTCCATATCGACATCAGGTTGGAGGTCATACAACCATGTGGCGCTTTTCCAAGCGTGCTGTTTGTAAACAACTCAACAGTCGTGAGAACGAGTTCTACGAAAAGGTCGAACGGTCTCACCCAAAATTGCTGAAATTCCTGCCAAGGTACGTTGATTTTTGTAGCCCCCATTACCTTGTGGGCCTTGAAGCTGAGACGAAGCAAAGACTCTTAAGTCCTCTTATCGATCTGCCCCTCGTCCCTCGATTTTCACATTGCTAACGAAGTTATTTCGTTTTCTCTGTAGATATATCGGTGTTCTTAACGTGACTTTTGTGAAGAAACAAAAGCTGAAGCCAAGCAAAAAGGAACTTGAGAACGTTACTGGTCAGGAAGCCGGCAAGGCCTCTGCATCATCTGTCAGCGGGTCTTCTGCAGCTGCAGAGCAGGCAAGACTTATAAGCAACTCAATGAATGCGTCCCAGGCTCATGTGCCCACGGTCACAGTCGCAGACAACCAGCATATCTTCCCCAAGCAGTTCATGACCAATGCGCTCCCAGGGGCATCACGAATAAGATCATCCTCATTTGGTGCTTCGCCGAACGAACCTGGAACAGAAGCCTCCAGCGCTCAACTAAGCCCTACCTTTTCTCAGCAGCTTGCATCTCGACCATCGCTGGCTGATAAACATACAGCCAGTTGGGGCGCGACCACAGTGAACAAACGCCTACGAAATGAGGTTTTCGGTGAAGCATTCCTGCGACGCCCAATTCAGATTCAGCGCCATAAAAAGCCAACTGACCAAAAGCGTTCCTTGCCTCACCGACTGGGGAGCGGTAGTAACACCATGCGAGCTTCCAACTCGGAATCCAACCTCAAAGGTTTTCAAAACCCTGAGTCTGGAAGTGCTAAGCAGGCCACCGGCGGTGAGAGTTCAAGCAAAGCCATCGGCAAGGACGCTAACCGGCGGGAACACAATCTGACCATGACTCCAATTACGCCAAAGCCTACGGAAGGCCAGTCGGAGGCTCATGCTCAAACAGAGATGACAGCGGAAGAGAAGGAAGAGGCTGAGTTTGCCGAGAAGGCAGGGCGTAGTGCTCCTGAACCAGCCATCGAGGCAGAGGCTCTTGCAAAGAAGAAACGTCGATTCTCGAGCGGCGGTCTTCGCCGAAAGCCTGACGAAGTTGATGATGCCAGAGGTGATCTCAAATATTTTGCCGAAGCTGATGACCCAGGATATCGCGGTGATGGAGACGGTGAGGATGATGTCTTCAAGATGGACTCTGAGCCTGCATCTGGAAAGCCTGACACAGATAAAACACCCACCAAGCCCAAGCCGGACAATTCCCTACTCAAACCGGAGAAAGTGGCCGGCACACAAAATGATGGAGCAGCAGATTCTACCAAACCTGTTCGATCGTCCAATGACACAACTTCGTCGATGCGCGTATCCTCAGACATTCCTGGCTTGTCTTCGCCGCCAATTCTTCGTCCCCTTAACCCGAAGGACGCTCAGAGCCAGCACGATTCCCGTATTGAGTACTTCCTGCTGCTGGAGGATTTGACCGCTGGCATGAAGCGGCCCTGCATCATGGATCTGAAGATGGGAACTCGCCAATACGGCGTTGAGGCAAACGAGAAGAAGCAAAAGTCTCAGCAGCGCAAATGTGCAGAGACCACATCTCGAGAGCTCGGCGTCCGTGTCTGCGGACTTCAAGTCTGGGACGCTTCCACTCAAAGCTACATCTTCCAGGACAAATACTTCGGCCGAGACTTGAAGGTCGGACGCGAGTTCCAGGACGCTCTCATGCGTTTTCTATACGACGGAGTAGACTACTCCAGCGTGCTCCGCCACATCCCCACCATCATTGATAAGCTCTCCCACCTCGAAGCTCTAGTTCGCAACCTCCCCGGCTACCGCTTCTACGCCGCATCTCTCCTCATGTTCTACGACGGTGACCCCGAGTGCGAGGCCGAATCCGGAGCTGAGACCGACGCCTCGACCGCCACTGCGCGCGACTCACGTAGGGAGATTGACTTCAAGATTGCTGATTTCGCCAACTGTGTCATTCCCAACTCAACGTATCAGCAGCCACGTCCTTGTCCCCCACACCATCCAGATGAACCTGACAGAGGGTTTATGAAAGGCTTGAGGAGCTTGAAAATGTACTTCCTGCAAATTCAACAGGAAGTGAGACAGAAGGAAATGATGGGTCGACCGTCAGCGCACGGTATTCGCGATGAGTTTGATGACGATGATGAGATGAATGAGATGCTGCTTGAGTCTGATGACTCGGGGAATGTGAGCTTTTAAGCATCTCGTTGCGCAACCAACGCAACAATCAGCATATGCCTCGGCGGCGCAAAGCTGTCATTTGAGTACTTCAGTACTCAAACATGCTGCTATGCTACTCCAGCGGCCTATTTGCTGCGACCACCAACCACACACCGCACATTCTCTTCTTCCAGCATTGAATGCTATCTGCATTTATTCAACCCTTGCTCCCTTCTGCACGGCGTCCAGAAAGGGAAAATGTTTCCATTGGGGTCGCCATCTTCCATTTTGGCATTTTTGTCTTTGGCAGCGATTCGGCGTTTCCCGTCTACTCGGTAAACTTTCGGGGTCTTGTACACCACCGGCATTAATTCTACATTCGACGCTTCTTCGGTTTTTTCTTCAAAAACGAATTCTTGTCTGTATCGTATCGGCTTTTGCGCATACCCCTAGCGAACTTTATTCTTGTTGTTTTGCCTCTGTCACTTGCACTTGCTCTGCTACTTCGGGTTTCTCGACTTCCACTTCCACTTCCACTGTAAGATGGTGATGGATGGGGGGCACTGGGATTGGATGAAGTGGACGACTTCATAAGTTTATCGGCATGTCTTTTCGTTCTTGTCACGGCTTGGCACTGGGCGGGTTTTTAGAACTTTACGATATTGGTGCCCGCGAGGGCGGCTTCGGTTTGCTCTTTGCGGGTGCTGTTTTATGGGGTCTTCTGAGCCGGTTGAGCTGTATAAAGTATCGGTGTCACTGCGTGGCGAGAGGAAGGGAGTGGAGTGTCTTTGCGCGTACTGCATGGCTTTAGCTGTTGTTGAGCTTATTAGCTGTTAGCGTTTCTGTGTGGAGATTAGTATGAGTATGGAATAAATAGCTTTTGCTCTAAGACATTCAATGACCTGGTGACTGACTGGTACTATTATCTATGTGACTATGGAGGTCAGGGGCTGTGGTTGGTTACGCAAGGATACTCTACAACCCTATGTCAAATAGCTCAGAAAGGACACCCGTCATGTTCATCCCAATAGACCACCGGACGCCCGCCGACCACAAGCAGCACTCCCCTGCCTGTGGTCACCTCAAAGTTTGCTGCACGGTACCAACACCTGAACATCTTCCCACCGGACCACCCCAACCCTGGTCCACAGAATATATATCTCCGTCTCCATCCCATACCCCCATGAAGCCCTCCCCAGGGGCCAGGGCACAGAGGGAAGGAGACCTGACACTGTGAACCAATTCACCCCTTCAAAGTTCCCATTCATGTAACAAGCCATATAGAAATACACCATGTCAAGCAAAAGGCAAACACAAACAATCGCCAAAGCGGGTAGTAGAATATACGCAAAACCTCCTCGGCCTCACCACCACCAGATATCCTCTCTCCTCTCCCCTCACCCCTTCAGTCGCCACAAGGCTGCGCTTTCCCACGTCTCGCTTCGCCTCGCTTCGCTTCCGCGCTTCCACGCACGCATATAATCCCCAAAAGCTCGCTTGCATCTCAGCCATGTCAAAGGGCTCCCTTGGCCCAGTGGGAAGATTTCGCATTAATGGCGCATTCGGTTAGTAGGCTTTGGCCGAGATCGTGTGCGTACTCGCGGGTTCGAACACCATTTGACACAGGAACGCAACGATACGTCGAGGACTTACAGTCCCCCGGTCGAAAGACTGGCGGCGTTAGCGTAGGCTGGGAAACTCAGTTTGTCTGGTTTCATGATGGGGGTCCTTGGGTTGGCTTCGCAGATTTTTTGTGGTTTTTGGTAGCGCTGGGTGGTTGGGTGTGGAGGATTTTTTGGATTTTTTGGATTCTTTTTGATGCGGATAGGGGAGAGAGTGAGGATGAGATTGAGAACCGTAGGATGACTTTTTCGCATGTGGAGAGGGTTACCTCCACCCTCTTCACTTCTCTGGGCTCTTGGAAGTGGTCTTCTGTTTGTTGTTCCTCTATTGGGTTCTAGAAATAGCTTTCTCCGTGTAGATGTCCCTTTTGTTCCACATCGACAAGTTCACCTCCTTCTCCCAGCCGCAGCGACTTAACACAGCGGCAGCGACTTAACACAGCGGCAGCAACTTGACACAGCGGAGTGGATTGCTGTCAGCTGGCTTGAATTTACCGCACGCTTCTTAGCGACAAAGATTTAATTTAACTGCGCAGCTTCCAGGTCTTCACTGCAACAACCTGCACAGCCGGCCGGCCTCCATCTTCAGGGCTCAGCATCCTATCCGAGACCACTGCTTCCTCCGACCGACCTCCGTCTGTCTTCAAAGCTCAGCATCCTGTGTGAGACCACTGTCCTCCAACTGACTTCTCCCCCTGGTAAGTCTGAAACGCATCCTCAACGCCGTGCTTTGTCCCGTCCGCAAACCACACACTGACACACCGTTCAGCTGCGCACAGTCGACCGCAACCATGCTCTCCACGATCTTCACCAAGCTCCTCACCTGGTGGCACTCCATGCTCAACCTTGCCACCCACTCCCCACCCTCCTGGTACGTCGACCGTCTGGTCGCTGAAGAAGCCGAGGTCCTCGCCGCGTCCACCCTTCTCCTCCGACTCAGTGAGAAGTCCGACGTCCTCTTCAGCATCTCTCGCGCCCAGTACGATGGCTTCCCGATCCCCGATCGCTCTCGTCCTCCCTTCAACGTCAATACCGCTCCTGTCTACGCATACATGATCGGCAAGTACACCTCGCGCTGGGCCTTCTACCGCACTGTTGCATTCCTTGCCGGTGCTAAGAACTGGAAGGATGTCAATGAGGTGGTCAACCTGAACAAGGCTAGGAAGTTGGCTGTTGTGGCAAGAAGACATGGAATCGGTGCTCCGGGCAAGTTTGTGAAGGTTGGAAGCAGGCTGAGGAGGGTGTGGCTTCTTCTTCCCTAGGTCGAGGGCAACCAGCGGGGATATACCTTAGATCAGTGAGTCTTTAACCTTCAGAAATCCTGTCTAGGCCTTTTTGGACAGTGTACTGACATTCTCGGTGTGAACAGTGGAATATGTCGTTTGCAAGACCTGCCGCTCTGCTACGCTTGGAGTGGGGAGCTCTGTATGTGGTGCGTCTTCATGGAAGCAACTGGACTAGCTAGCGCCAGTTAGATGAAGGAGAGCTTCGGGGAAATACTTGTCTATCCAAGTCAGTCTGTCGAGGCTAGAGTAGACAAATCCACCGCAGTTCAAGCCACACGAGAATCTTTCAATGATCAATGTCTTATGCATGGCAAATGTGAATGCGACGGAATTGCAACGTGATCTGCTGGATATGAAGATAACTGTAGTTCCCCTTCTCCAAAGCCTTCCCCAAAAGCTGAAAGCGCAAGGATGCCTAGGTTTGCTCCACTCCACGTGAGCTCGGGAATAACATGCTAAACACGGGGTACATATAACCAGACGTTGATTTCAGCCTTCCCCCAGGGACTTGAAGTGTTTCTTAGCTGAATCCGTATCACAGCAGTATGGGATATGAGGAGTCTGAGGGTAGAGATAAGTGTGGATCTGAGGCCAACGACTAGCATGTAGTGAGTCTCTGAAGTTCTCGCTATCCGTAGGTCTGAAAGCTTGCCGCTTCTCAGATATCAGACGGGGCTGCGCAGTGAATGTGATATTGGTCACCCACACAAGGACCATCCCGCAGTTTTTTAAAACACCGAATTTCGCGTAAATTCTGGATTCTGGCGCTCCTCCAGAAACAACTCCGAAAAAGGCCTCAGCTCAACTAATCCCACGCCCATTTACTACACACGCCAGCTCCCAGCGAGCGAATATCTGCAACCAGCACTCCTTCAGCTATGCATTGGTTCGAAGTCGTTCCCAGTGCCACGTGCCCCACAGGCTGTGCCAAGTGCTGTTCTCGTCTACGCTCGCCCAGTCCCTTTGACGATGATGATCCCCCAGCCCTTGACGGTATTGCTACCCGTAATGCTGATGCCG
Organism: Cyclaneusma minus; assembly: GCA_037179335.1. Taxonomy (NCBI): domain Eukaryota; kingdom Fungi; phylum Ascomycota; class Leotiomycetes; order Marthamycetales; family Marthamycetaceae; genus Cyclaneusma; species Cyclaneusma minus. Next base: position 943,427 of record JAKZHN010000005.1, read on the forward strand.
TTATTGCCGACTACATGAGAAAGATCAGGTGGCATGACTGGAAGCGAAAGCGCAAGTACGAGCCCTACGATTCCGACTGGTGATTTGACGAAAACCCTGCCGTCTCCATGTGCCACCTCATCGCCGAAGCCCAGGACTTTGACGACCTTTGCATCGCCGTCCGAGACTTCATCCGAGACCGTTGGTATGAAAGTTTCTCCACGAACCTGCTCGAGGCCATCGAGGAATATTTTTTCGAACTCGAAGTACCCATGGGTCCCGTAGTGACTGAAGCATACCACAAGGTCGCAGACGCAGCTAACGGTTTGGTCGGAAAGCATTCCGTGTTCAAAGAGGTTTCTGTGAGAGTTATGGCGCTGGGGATGCTACGACTGTTGGTTCCGGAGGTGATTCGGTCGATGGGCTTTGGGATAGCTCTTCCACCACCGCCCAGGTTCTCCGCCGAATCTTTTCATGGAGAAAAGCTTAGAGGGTCGGCGCAGATTACTTGAGCGGATGCGAGCGCAGCAGAGTCGGAGGATCTGATGGGAGAAAGGGTGGAGAAGGATCAGGAATCCCTGGGGACGGAGGGAGCTTGGTCATTTTGTTCTCGGGGCTGAAGAAGCAATAAGTTTCTTCGAGTGGCTGCGGAGACTGGACATGACTACTGGGAAATAGATGGGATTCACTAATGCTACAAAATGGTTTTCATAAATCTACAAAAAAAAATCCGGATTGGGATTAGCGCCGGATTTTTCCCGCCCGCTAAACTCCGATCTCGAATGGAATTTACAATTTAATTGTTAAAAACTTATAAATCAAGGTTTTTTAGCTTGAATTTTTATTTTTATAAAATTTCAAATTTTATAATTATAGATATATAAAATTTATATAGCTGGCCGAAGAATTGGCTTTAAAATAAAATAAAATACAATTTCTAAACAATTTCGCCAAAACAATTATATCTCGGGCTATATTTAAGCTTTTTTAATAAAAAAGAACTTTGTTAAAAAGCCAATTGTTTGGAATTCGTTAATATGGAGGCTAATATAAACTATATACACATTGTCGTGGCGAAAAACTCGAAAATATTAATTTTATTGCGGGGCGGTGCACGGGCCACCGCTTCGCGGCTGCGCTAATCCCAATCCGGGAATTTTTTGTAGATTTATGAAAACCCTTTTGTAGCATTAGTGAATCCCAAATAGATTCCGGTCCAGATTGGCTAATTTAGTTCAAGCTCTCATAGCAATAGCGGACAAGGCTTGTTCGATCATCGAATGTCATACGGTCTGTGTAGACCATGTGAAGTTGAATACCTCGCCATGAGTACTTACCCCGCATACTCCGTACTCGAATGCGTCTACTTAGATACCGAAACCTGGCTCTCCTCTTCTTCCAACACACAACACCAAGTCTCCTCGGCTCAGCCATCTCCAACTTCAGTAGCCAACAAACAAACACTCAACCAACCAGCATTCACAACCAGTAGTCCAGTACTCCTACAGCCATGGATTCCCTCAAGCCAGTACCGAGAGCCTCGCAGGCAGTTCTCATGCCGAGAGGAAGGAACAGCCCACCAAACCTCACATTACCGACTTCATACCCTACTATAAACGCTCCCCATTGATTTTCTCCGAGGAAGAAACCGCCGCCGCGCCCAAATGGTGGGTCGGTGTCCTCTTCACTGCCGAGGATTTTCACCGCGACCTTTCCCCCATCAACAAATTCCTCGACCTCCAACACTGGTGGTACGAAAGTACGTCCAAATGTGTTCTGGAGGCTGTCGAAGCCGCCCTCGAATCAGGCCAGCCTATGGGTCCCGTGATGACTGAAGCGTACAACAAAGCCTCAGATGCTGCAAAGAACTTGGCGAAGGATCATCCGGTGTTCGCAGAGGTGTCTCTGACTGTGGTGGCGTTGGCCGTTCTGCGGCTGTTGTTGCCGTCAGTGCTCGAGGGCTTGGGCTTCGACGAGGCTCTCCGACCACCTCACTGTCCATCCAGCTCCTATCATGGCCCGCATATATGCCCCTTCATGTTGCCGACCGAGGAAGAGTTTCAGGCGAAGGTGAAGAGTGATAAAGAGCGTCATACGAAATTGGAGGACCTCATGGGGAAAAGGATGGAGAAGAAGCAGGGATCCTCTACAAGTACAGAGGGTTTGGTGTTTAAGTTTACACGCTCCGGCTTATTTTTTTCGCTACAGACACTGGGCGCGAACAGAGACTGGGCATAAGGGTTGGGAAATAGGTAGACTTCGGTCTAGGGTGCAGGTGGCTATATGAGCGTTTTTTATGCCTGGTCTTTTTCGAACTTCAATAATGTATGGATTTTTTCTCAAGCTTGCGATAGAGCTGGAATGAGGATGCTCAAGGGATAAATATAGCTTTCGAATTCTCGCTAAAATAGACCAAAAGCCCGTTGGATCTTCAGATCTCGTAATAGTCCATCGGTGCTGCGAGTGCCTCCTGCCGCGTAAGAACAGCAGACCGCACAAGGAGCGCTCCACGTGACCACTTCCTACTTAAATATTGCTGCTGCCTGCCCCTCTTCCTCTAAACACACTGGAGATTCAAGAAGCACCTCAACACATCAGCCACCAACCTCACCCCCCAAACCAACAAACACCCTACAGAAAGTACCCCTCTCCCCTGAACAAACTCAAGATTCAAGAGGCACTTCAACAGTCAACACATCAACAACCAACTTCACTCACTCCCCAAACCAACAGACACCACACAGACAGCACCCACAACCGGCACCATGCAATTCAGAATCATCCAGTCTCCCATCACCGACCTCAAACACCCCAACTCTTCCTCGCCATCCCTCTCCAAAGGAGATCGCATCCTCAACTTCCTCTTCACCGCCGACAAACGCACTCCTGTGCTCTCACTGGGCGACCAGACCATCGACGACCCAGACAACAGTCACGAAAGCATCGCCAAACACGTGCTCGAGGGCCTCGAAGCCGTCTTGAGTTCGACACCAGGCCAAGGCAAGGTCTCTGAGTCTGGCCCGGGCCGTGCGTTCAAGGAAGTCTTCGACGAGGTCAATGCCGCTATCAACGAGCTGCTCAATGAGCATCCGGGCTACGTGGAGGTTTCTATGACGATTTTCGCGCTGGGAATGTTACAGCTGATGGCCCCTCCGGTGATCGAGGCGCTGGGCTTCATGAGGCTCAGCTGTGACATGACTCCTACTCTTACTAAGGGCTTCGTGGATGACAAGCCGGTTCGTGCTGCCTCGCCACCCGCGGTATCCGAGGTAGCAACGGGATGGGATGGGAGCGAGAAGCTTGAGAGGTACATGAAGTTCGAGCAGATGATGGAGGAGAAAATTTAGAGGAATCGGAATGCCTCTGACTCCGAGGTAGGAGACTTCCCTCGTTGCATCAAGGCTTTCCACTCGGACTGCTTCTTTGCGTGGTTGCAGAGCCTGGAAACATCCGAGTGGGAACGACGGATGGGAAATAGATTTTGATCAGGGGTGGGTCAATGGGCGTTCTTATGCCTTGTCTTTCTCCAACTGCAATGAAGCTTTGGTTCTTTTCGAGCTTGCGATGGAGCTGAAATGAGGATGCTTGCCCTCGGGGACAGGTCGTTGTTGATATAGCTCTCGAGTTCTCTCCGCAATAGACCCAAAGCCCGTTCGATCTTCAAAGTTCAGAGATCATCATACCATTCAGTCATTCCGTGATATTGCCTACTGCCACGTAAGGATGATGGTGACACAAGTAACACCCCACGTGACATTAACATTTTATTTAAGACCCTGCTGCCTGCCTGCCCCTCACCCTCTTCTTCCGAAGTATCCGAACACACCCAAGATCCAAGAAGTACCTCAGCACACCAACTACCATACCAACAGACACCCAGAAAGCATCTGAATCAACACTCCAGCCATGGAATTTTGCAAGGCTATGACAGAATGTCTCACCGGAAATTCTGAAATCAACGAGAAAGAGGTCCTCATCCAACCTCACCCAACCGACGTCAAACAGCCTATCCAATCCCAATCAAACGACATTGCCTCATCCATCCTCAACCTCCTCAACACGGCCGAAAAACCCGGAGCCAGCCTCCGTGCAGCCGTCCAACACATTCTACACTCCGACGACAGCGTGCATACCCAAAACTGGTACGAGGGAATCGCCAAGCGCGTACTCCAAGGCATCGAAGCTCTGTTGCGATCAGGCACTCCGATTGGACAAGCATTTCGCGAGATGTACACGAAAGTCGCTGAAGCTGGCAATGGCTTTGCAACAGAGCATCCAGTGTTTGCCGCGGTCGCTATCACGGTTGTGGCGCTGGGGATTTTGTATTTGCTGTGGCCGTATGCGATCGAGGTGCTGGGCTTTACGGAGCTGGGTCCTCTTGAAGGTGAGAAGATTTCTTGCTGCTTCGGCTTCTGATAACTCTACTCGCTTGCAAATTTGGATGTTGCGGCTGACGTTATGGACAGGTTCGTGGGCGGCGGCGTGGCAATCGATGATCGGCGATGTCGAGAAGCGATCGCTCTTTGCTTGGTTGCAGAGACTGGGCATGACGATGGGGAAATAGACTCCTGTTCGCGGTGACTACATGAGCGTCATTTGTGCCTTTTTTCTCGAACTGCGATGATTTATGAATTCATGAAGCTCGCGAGGGAGCTGGGGTCAGGAGGTTCAAGGGTCAGATCGTTGCTTTACAACATGCGTTTCTCTTATTAACACGATGATTACACTTAATCAAAAAATCCTTCTGAGCACCAATTACGATCTTCCTAAAAAATTTCAACTCATCTGCTTTCCTCCAATTGCTGTGTTCGCAGTCACACCAGGCCCCTGAGATATTCGAGTATTTGTGACGAACTTGAGAAGGCCATTGAGAAAAAGCGTTTTGAGAGTGAAAACATATATTTGGAATGGATCTGACTAGCAGCAAGCAGAAAGTCAGCCTGATTCGGATAGAATACCCACGGGGACTAGATGAATTTCATAGAGAGTTACCTGGCGCAGAGCGGGAGCTTCAGCCTTCAGGGGACCGTCTCAGCATCACCAGACCGCAACAGGGCCTCCACAGAGCCTCAGAAGCCCCTCGCCAGACTTGAGACTTGTGTCAGTGTTTGCTGTTCACTATTGACCATCAGTGTCACGATCTCCAAGTCACTTGTAGGGGGTACAAATAGGATAAGCTGAAGCGTGCACCAGTTATTATAATTAGACTTTGAAGTAGGCAGTCAGGCACTTGGAAGCAACGCTGCTACCCTGTTTCTGCCCTATCCACCCAGCTCTCGCCGGTCTAGACACTTCGACATGCTATTTTTCTCACTATGGACCTTCAAAGACAAAAGTCCCACACCATATGTGCAAATACTGCCCAAATTGTATGTACAACTCCTCCTCATAGCCAAACGCCTGGCTTCCAAAGGGGTATGTTGAGAGTAGACCACCAAGCAACACCAGAGAATCAGTCTCCCATTTTGAACAAACCCCTTTTCAAAGATTATTCACACAAACTCCAAAGATTTCAGAAAGACCGACCCATTTGCATCGTCTCGTCGTTCATTCGCGTGTTCGAAAGCCTCAAGATCAGACTTTAGTCTCATGCGTGTTCGTCATCTCCGGCAGCCCATCATGGCTCTGTATTCCCACCTGCAGCATCCTCGCAGCATTCTGTTCCCACAGCTCGGACTGCTCCCGCTGCGGCTGAGTCTGCGGGGCTTGCTGGATAACATTGACAGCACTAAAGCCCTGCTGCGGCTGCTGAGCTGGCTGGACAGCGTTGACAGCACTAAAACCCTGCTGCGGCTGCTGAGCCGGCTGGACAACGTCCACAGCACTGAAGCCTTGCTGCGCCTGCCGCGGTTCCACAACTTGCAGCTGTTCCGGGCTCAATACATCTGACGAATTTGCCCGATCCGGCGTCCTTCTCACTCGCTCTCCGTTCGTCGCACCATCCTTCAGACCTCCCAACGCCATTATGCCTTCGAAATGCGCCCGGTCCTCTCCTGTGCTAAGTCGTTCCCGTTCATCGGCCGCCTTCCTCGCTGCCTGGCTCGGCGCACGCGTTTTCAGATCTCCAGTCACGGCTTGCAGATAATACGGCACTTCCATTTCGCTCTTCAAGAAGAAAAGTTTCAAGTTGCGCGCTTTGTCTTTGAGTTGTACCTGATTCCGATCTTTGAGAATGTCGTTGACCGTACCTTCGGGGCCGTAGAGGTTGAGAATCTGCGACCAGTGCGGCCCTTTGACTGTGTCGAGGCCAGCCATGAGGGCTTGTTCTTCCTCTTGCGACCAGGGACGGCGCTGCGAGGGGGCGCCCATGCGGCGGTGTTGACCGGCGGATTTGGTGGCGTGGAGTTGTCGAGCACGTTCGTAGAGGACATGGGTGGGAACGGTTTGGTTGGGGGGCGCGGAACCATCGGTATTAGCTGCGAATTGATGTTCGGAGTAGCTTGGTTGCCCTTGAGTGTTAAGCGAGATATGTTGCCCTGCTGCGCAAAATTCAGTACAGTAATGATGTTGCCAAGCATGTGTCGTCGTACTGTTGAAGTTCTGTGCTTGGACGTTGCCCATAGCTCGCTGGGCAGCTTGGTAGGCCGCCAGCGAACCATCATCATGGTGGTTGATACCACCAGCCTCGTAAAGGGACAGCTGATTAGAACTGTTGTTCAGATTGCCGACATTGATCTTGTTTTTGCGTAGGAAAGGTGCCAAGTGGGGCTCAAAGATCTCCTTAAAGTATAATAGTATACTGTGGAGGAATTGACCCCAATCATGGGCTTCTAATGGGACAGCTGAGATAATCAGCATACGTTCTATGCTCAGCAAGGGCATTACATACCACTTGGGTCCGTCTCCAGAACTCCATCCTGGAGGCACTGGCGTCTGTTCGAGGCGTTTTCAAGAAGCTGCATTTCAACTGTAGCTAGGCCGACGCCGGGATGCCGTGACATCACAGTATCGTCAAAGGTGTATGGAAATAGTGACTCCAAAATCTCCTCCTTCTGACGGCTCAATTCTTCCTCGTCGTCAACTGTCGCACGCACCGACTCCATTTTCGATAAGTAGAGCTGAGACTTGAAATTCAAAATCAGCGTGGCGGCCGTATGTTCCAGATCTTGAAAGGTCGGGGCCAAGATGTCGAGGATGGTGGTGTTCAGGGTCTCAAAGTGGTCCGCCCGGCCGGAGAAGATTGCCAATGCGAAACTCGCAAGGTTCGCTTTCCAGATCACGGCTTGACTATGCGATTCGTGGATTCCTAGTTCACTAGGCGACAGGATAATCTCCTCTCTCGAATATAAACTTCGGGTAGTCTCAAACAGTGATCTCAGAGCTGAGAACTCCTGGCCAAATTCGGAATCAGGCACAGTAACGAGCTCTAGAGTTTGTTGTATTGGCGCATCTGCGCCTTCCGCCAGCCTAGCCAGGATTTGAGTAGCCTACAGAGCGTCAGATTGAAGATTCCGTGAGTCCCAAATCGCAAACAGTGGGGGTAGTATATATCCTCCTGTCTCACTGTTTGGCAGGCTTACCAGGCTTTCGAGGAATATTAAGCTGAGTATCTGGGTCTGATCCAAACGACCGGTCGAAGATGCTGCTCGAGTCATAGTTGTATTGGCAGCTGGTGCTTCCACACCGCCAGTCGTTGTTGGCTCGCTGCTGGTTCTGCCAACAGTAATACTACTAGAAAGGCTGTTGGCTCCATTGGTTGAAGACTGTTCAAGCTGTTGCGCAAGCTGTTGCGCCCCAACGGCCGCAGCATTTGCAAGTAAGGCATTGAAATCAAAATCGGCTGGCGCGTCCTGGGTCTCGCCAATCTTCTGCCGTTTCTCCATACTTTCTCTTGGCTCCTCCATGGTACCAGAGTAGGTGCGCTTCAACGGCGAGGACGGGTCGAGTGCGGATTGAGCGGGTAACTGACCGTTGGGTGTCTGATTCGGACCGCCATTCTCTTGCAAGGCGCCGGGTTCTGGGCCGGACCGGTCTGGTGTTGAATGCGCAGTGGGGCTCTCGAGGTTTGCTGGCGACTGCTGAGCTGTCGGAGGACTCGTGTCTCGTGACTGAGATAGATGGCCATTCGCGTGGCTTTGGTCTACCGGTTCCAGAGAAGGCTGGTGGTTGTTGTACGGGGACTGGTATGTACCACTGGCAGGCCCTGATAGAACACCATTATTAGCGTCGGGGCTTGAAAAGAGACAAGCACATCCAGGGCCAGGTATCTGCGACTGCAGGAGACGGGCTCACCAGAGGCATATGCGGTTGCGGTGTTGGTATCCATAGCGAGGGTGTTGTAAGTGCTCTATCCTGCGCAAACCCGGGAATGGCTTGGCTAGGAGCACTTAGATACCCGACGAGTATGCGATTCTGCGTTTCTTGGGCAAACTTGCCGCAGGTAGTCAGTCGGCGCAATGTCACGGTCCAGGAAGGTCGTCGTTGCCGTGTCGAAGTCGGTCTATCGGCCAGATATTTTCGGATTAGTCAGCAGCTCGGCCCTTGAAATTTTGACCTAGCCTGATACACAATCGATATGGCGCCGGCCAGAAATGCCCAAAAATCTACAGACCTCCCACAACACACAGGTATACGAAGTCTCGAAGCATGTACTCATCGGAGAACCTTTCCTCTGATACGTGGAACCCGCCGACGGGCCTTTTCGACATTTGAGTGCAAAGACACGGCTTTGCCAGTTCCTGCGTGCTGTTCCGACTCAGCGAAATCGCATCTTTTCCCATGCTGACGCATCTCGGCACCGACATATGAAGGCATTTATGAGGCGTCGAGCCTTGCGAGAATCTCCTTCGTTCAATGTCTGTCGAACGCTGCATACGTATGTTGGAGCAGCCTTCAGCCCTGCACGGAGATGGCAAGTCCTTGAGTGACGCAATCTCAATTCTCCCGTCTTCTTGACCGAAGTCGAAGATCAGATGAACCAGATCGCAGCGGCATGACAACATTGAAAGGGAAGACCTTCGTGAAGATCCAAACGACCAAACTGGCAAACATGAGGCACACTGATATATCAACTTCAGATCATGGTTCTACCTCAGACTCGCTCAACCTATCAACTATACTTGACGGCTTCACCTGGCATTTCTGTCATCACGCGATCCTCTTGATATACAGTCACGTGCACGACCCTGTTAGTTTTATGAGCACGGCAAGATGAGACGAGCGAGCTCGACTGGATTCTCGCCGCTTTTCCAATTGCCCGCCACTTCTACAACTGCACATTTTCCAACTCCACGCCCTTCAGAAGCGAAAGAAACTCTATCTGGACGTGGCTCGATCTCTCCAGCGATGCTCCAACAACCAAGAAAGCTTCCAGCCTCGTGAAGCTAATTCCCTTCAAGCTGGCTGTTAGCTCTGCTATCCACAACTTACCCATCCTTTGGTCCATGGCCCCGTATCCACGTTTGTTGATGTCTCAACGCCCGGTGGGTATTCCTTCAACCACTCGATGCAAGATCCAAAGCACGGGCACGGCCTCTAACCACAAGTCCGGTCTTCCCCACAATCCACTAAAGGAAAGTTCGGCGATGCGGAAGGTTGGCGTTGAAACTCGATTGTGTGGAGATGTGGAGATGTGGGGAAGCGGACGGAGCGGGGCTACTAAGGTTGGCTGGCGGGTGACGGCTGGCCACGAATCCGTCTTGACTCTCGAAGCTTGATACGACTTTGGATGCTTTCAGCCACTCATATGACAAGAGAAAGCCTTGTTTGGTCGTTTTGATGAGGCTATAACTCTGGATGATGGAATGCGTCGGCTTACTGGATATGGGGATCCAATGGCAGGTTGATGTCTCACAACAGACTTCGAATCTCTGTCTACCCTGGTACGTTGTATTATGCAACCTCACTGCATTGGGTTTTGCTTCAAGGATTTCCTATGGCTCCTTTAAGGATACTGAAAGGGCTCGTGACGCAGCACTTCCGCGCTGTGCTGCCCGAAGGGAGATGATGATAGGTGAAGAATAGGTATTTGGACCTTTGAACATGACAATGTGATTCAGGCACCATAGCCTAGCTAGTTAGTAAGTACCCTGCAGCTCACCAATCACTGATGCTACTCTGTTTGAGACACTATGCTTTTTCATTTTTCATTTCTCGAATCGAGATACGTCATTTGAAGGAACTCGCTTTCCAAAAGCCACTTCGGCGTGAACTGATGCGAGAGACCGATTTCTTATCAACTGTTACCGAGGATCAAGCATCTATATTCCAGGAAGCTCAGCTGGACTCTTTTCGGGGTATCTCATGCCTGTGGATTCCCTTGTGTGCTTTTGAAACCGGTCTAGTGGCCGCAGCTGCAATTGAAGTGTCAAGCAGCCATTCGCGTCAACGGCTTTCCCCACCTTTCACAAAGTCCTCTCGGTTGGACATGGAGTCCAGGCCAAAAGTCCAGGGCTTGGGGAAGCGCTAACGGCCATATAAGCAATGAGATTGGATATATATCGACCGCTTGAGCGCTTAGCGGGAATTATCCCGGCAGATGGACTCAATCGAGTAGTACAGTGCTGATCGATCTCCACCCGCGGATGCGGACGTCAACCTCCCATCATGCTGCGGAGAGAAAGGCGCTACCTTCGCGCCCTGCGGAGGTGCGAACATCCACCATTACGCCACTCAGCACTTGGCTGATCTGTTGACTACTTGTCGTACTGACTAAGAAATTGTTAAATTTTATGTTTGCCTCCAACTTTTAGCCTCGTCTTGGACCGAAGGAAGTTTTGTGAGCCACCCTGGTGTTTCCTCTACTTAATATACCCCGCTCCCCCATTGCTTGCTCCTTCCTCTCTCCATATCTCCCAACCACAACAACTCACTCTCTTCTCTCACTTCCATACACTCGATTATACCCCAAATCCAATTGTATTGCAGTCAAATTTCACAATGACTTCCGTTCAGCTTGAGACGCCATCTACTGGCAAATACACCCAGCCCACCGGACTGTGAGTTTCTTACCCCGCATTCCCCAGATATACCCCGCGTTCTCGCCACTGACTTCATTCTAGCTTCATCAACAACGAGTGGGTCAAAGGTGTCGACGGACGAACATTCGAAGTCATCAACCCATCCGACGAGAAAGTCATCTGCTCCGTTCACGAGGCTTCCGAGAAAGATGTCGATATTGCTGTTGCCGCTGCACGAAAGGCCTTCAACGGTCCATGGAGACAGGAGACCCCAGAGAACCGAGGCAAATTGCTCACGAACCTGGCAAATCTCATTGAGAAGAACCTAGATCTTATTGCTGCCGTCGAGTCGTTAGACAACGGCAAGGCTTTGTCCATGGCCAAGGGTGATATTGGCATGGTGGTCGGTTGCTTGAGATACTATGGTGGATGGGCAGACAAGATCGAGGGTAGTGTCATTGATACCAACCCAGATACCTTCACATACACAAAGAAGGAGCCCGTAAGTGATATTTCAGACGATCCCCAATTGCACAAATATTAATTCGAACCACAGATTGGTGTTTGCGCTCAAATCATCCCCTGGAACTTCCCAATGCTCATGTGGGCATGGAAGATCGGTCCCGCTATCGCCACCGGTAACGTCGTCGTTTTGAAGACCGCTGAGCAAACCCCCCTCTCCGCCTTGGTTGCCGCAAGCCTCATCAAGGAGGCTGGTTTCCCTCCAGGAGTCATCAACATCCTCTCCGGTTTCGGTAAAGTTGCTGGTGCCGCCCTCTCATCCCACATGGACGTTGACAAGATTGCCTTCACCGGCTCCACTGTTGTCGGCCGTCAAATCATGAAGGCTGCAGCTGGCTCCAACCTGAAGAAGGTTACTCTTGAGCTCGGTGGCAAGTCACCCAACATTGTCTTCAACGACGCTGATATCGAGCAAGCGATCTCCTGGGTCAACTTCGGTATCTTCTTCAACCACGGCCAGTGCTGCTGTGCCGGATCCCGCGTGTATGTGCAAGAGGGCATTTACGACAAATTTGTTGAGGCCTTCAAGCAGCGCGCCATGAAGAACAAGGTCGGAGACCCATTCGCCGAGGACACCTTCCAAGGACCTCAAGTTTCCCAGCTGCAATACGACCGCATCATGGGCTACATCGAGGAGGGTAAGAAGGCCGGTGCCAAGGTTGAGACTGGTGGTGGGCGTCACGGAGACAAGGGATACTTCATCCAGCCCACCATTTTCTCCAACGTCACCGAGGACATGAAGATCATGCAAGAAGAGATCTTCGGCCCCGTCTGCTCTATTGCCAAGTTCTCGACCGAAGAGGAGATTCTCAAGACTGCCAACTCGACCACCTACGGTCTTGCCTCGGCTGTGCACACGAACGACTTGAACACTGCTATTCGCGTGGCTAACGGACTTCGTGCTGGTACTGTCTGGGTTAACTCGTACAATCTGCTTCATCACCAGGTTCCATTCGGTGGCTACAAGGAGTCGGGTATTGGACGTGAGCTTGGTCTGCAGGCGCTGGATAACTACACGCAGACCAAGTCTGTGTCGATTCGCTTGGGAGGTGCTCTGTTCGGTTAGGCTTTTTATTTGTAGGCTTGGGAAGGACAGCGTTATTTTTTATGGAAGGGATTGTTTGTGTATATCATGAAGCGGTCTTGAAATGCCAATGTTCAATTTTCGAAAACTCGAGGCTTCTCTATATCTCCCCCCCATAATGGTGACGAAATTTGAATAGAATGAGATGAAGGTGCTCCCCTGGCTCAAGTAACTTCAGGCTCACCATCGATGATGATGATAATAATATGCCACACGAGGTAGCCCCATTGAAGGGTTTTTAAATAAATAGGAATATTTCTAGTGATCGAAAATAGTCGCAAGTCGTATTCTCAGCACACAAGAATTGTTACCACTAGATAGATACCCAGGTACCTTGATCAAGTGTGTGATGGGACTGTAGGACTTCACAGGCTCCCCCTCGTTTCGTGTTCCCCAGCTTAATCAACTCAACGGCACCTCAAAATCAACGCCAAGCCACTTATGTTGCTCCCGACTATTCGAATATCAGTCCGAATCAATCTTCGAGGGCTTTTTATCTCCACTAGTTCTGAATCCAAATAACTGCCGACTCAGCTATGTGAACACAATTCTCTAGATAATTCCTCTTGTCAGAAACAAATTTTCAATTTCTTGCAGACAACATTGATTGAACTCACAAGCAAGAACACGATGACGCTCAATCCCAAAGCCCAGCCAATGCAAATGCGGGGTTTATCGTCGATAAGCCATCCCACGCCATTCCCCTTCCGCAAGCATCGAGCTTCTTTTGACCACGAGATCCATCCCTCGCTCCAATCACGTCGCCAACCTCCCAAACTCTCTCGTCCGGTCTCCAGCTCGAGTCCATCGCAAGCAGCTATCCGTCATGTTGCTTTCCACTAGTGTCGCAACCGCTCTCGAGCTCCTCGGACGAACAAACTCCGCAGCAGTTAGAGCCGTTGGCCCAAACCGTTTGCAAGCTCTTGACCATCCACCGTGCACTCAGTCGGCGAGTCTAGAGCTGAGATCTGACTTCCCGACCATGCCGCCAAACACAAAACCAAGAGGTATGTGACGCCACGAAGGGAGCTGGTAGCTCTGCTAAGACGCTGAATGCTGTCATGCTGGCTGGGCGTAGTAGAGCTATAAGCTGCACGCTCCCGGAGCTGTGCTTTTTCTTTGTTTGTTCAATTGTTCTTTACGTGTGCAGTTATTTCTGTTTCGTCTGAGCGGATTGATTTCTGCCTGGCTTTTGATTCTGAGACACCCAGGTGGAAATCCACTTGAATAATTGCAGAGCTGGATTGAGAATTGGTGGAAGGAACGCCGAAACTATGGCAATGGCTTCACGAGCTTCGCTGCTCTCTTCTGCTCTATTTGCTTTCAGTAGTCTGAGTCCAGCAAATGCTGAAACGGTATGGGGTGCCGTGGTGTTTGCTACCCACGGAGAACGGGGTACTGGAGGGGATACATCTCTCACTCCTCTCGGTGCAAACCAGGTATGTCATTTTCCAAGCCTCGTAATGTTTGATCTTCGTCCCCAAAAAGCTCTCCTCAGTCAATTGCTTCCCTTTTGGGCCAAACATTCGAACTTGCTCCTTTTCCCGAATCTCCCGAATCCCAAGCATCAAAGTGCAGCAATCACTAAAACCACTTCACAGATCTACTCAGCAGGCTCAACCATCCGCTCACGTCTGATCCAAGGCCCTGCCAATAGCAACATTACATTCTCCTCGCCGATCAGCGGTATTTCCACGGACGTGATAGATAATAGTCAAATCTCTGTGTTGACTACCGACGCTGAATTCCTAGCGTCCTCGGCACAGGCTTTCATGCAAGGCCTGTATCCGCCGCTGGGAGTTGCCTATTATGATGATCAGGCACTGCTCTCAAATGGGACTGTGTCGGAGTCTCCGTTGGGGAATTATCAGTATCCCAATATTGAGGCTGTGTCGTCGCTGGATTACAATGGTATCTGGTAAGTGACTCTTCTTTACAATATTCGTGATGAGTGTGTCGATTGCTTCTTGTTTTCAGAGTGACTCACTGGCTATTGGGGGAGCTGGAGCTGTTTCGATAGCATCCGATTATCTCGGAAATCCTGGGTTGATGAAGATGTACCAAGTACTGGGATCGCTTCAAATCGAGGATGCTTTCTCAAGTCATGTCACTGTCTCAAACCGCTTCGCGTGTTCCAACTTTCCCAAGCTTTCTATTCCCAGCATCATCTTCTACACCGAATTTCTCACAGCAAAAATTCAACTAACACCCCCAACAGGGTCGCAGGATCCGACGAGTGCCTGACCTATGAAGTTTCCAAATCCGCCTACCTCAACTCCCCCGAATTCGAAGCCGTCTACACCGAGTCCCTCCCCTTCTACAAAAACCTCTCCACAAACACCAGCATCTTCGGCTCCGAACACGTCTCCATCACCTACACAAACGCCTTCGAACTCTACAAAGATGCCCTTTATCAAAGCTACCACAACCCCAACATCTCCATCTCAGACCGCGATCTCCAAACCCTACGTTCTTACGGCAATCTTTGGGAATACTCCACCAACACCTTACCACATACCATGATCAACGACGACTCGAAAGAATCCTCAAACAGCATCCGCACCATCGCAGGCCAAACGCTCGCAGCACGCGTCTATAACCAGATGTCAGAAAATGTGCAGAATGCGGGTATGGCGCAAGACTCGCTCTCCATAATGGTAGGAATGCACAAACCGCTTTTGTCGTTCTTTAATCTTGCAGCGCTGGATACTTGGAATGAGGATTTCATGGCTCCGCCGAATGATGCTTCGACTGCGGTGTGGGAGCTCTTTAGCAATGATGCATATGATGAGCAGAGTAATGGGACGTATCCGGAGGCGGGAGATTTGTGGGTTAGGTTTTTGTTTCGGAATGGGACAGAGGGGAGTGAGCCGTTGAGGAGCTATCCGATGTTTGGGAGGGGAAATGCTAATTCCGAGTGAGTTCTTTTCTGCCCCCTTTGCCCGAGCCGTGAGGTGCTCGTTTATACGAGAAGAGAATGTGGAGATGGGATCTGGAACTGAGTACTGATATTAGATTTAGTATGCGCTGGGACGAGTTCGCCACCGCTATGGAAGGCATCATGCAATCCAGCGTCAGCAACTGGTGTGAAGCCTGCGATGCTGTCAGTCTGTACTGCGCCGCCTTTGCTGCAAACCATGCCGACGCCGACCCGTCTTCCTCCTCTGGCTCCTCCTCATCCTCTCCATCACGCCAATCATCGGACAAGCACCTGAATCCATACGTAGCTGGCGTCATCGGCGCCGTCACTGCACTAGCAGCCGTAGTCGTCTTCCTCGGTGGCCTAGCCATAGGCGGCGGTTTCCGCTTCTCTCGACGTGAAGGAGGTGGAACTGGCCTGGGATTAGGTGGTGTATTGGGAGCAGCAAGGAGGAAGAGTAGTCTGGGCGGTTTCAAGGGGACTGAGAAGATGGCTAGCGATGTGGATGTTAGCTTGGCGAACGCGGGCGTGGGTCCTGGGAATGGAGGAGGAGCTGTGGGGAGGCACGAGAGGATGGGGAGCTGGGAGATGGGTGATACGAGTGGGAACTCAAAGAATATGGATGAAGGGGGCTGGCGGACGGAGAGGATGTCGGGGGCTACGCTGAGTGGGGAACAGGGGAGTTTGGGGGGCATGATGAATGGGGTTGGGAATGGGAAGGGAGGAAGGGAGGTGGATGATGATGGGGTGAGTTTTGTTGGGCGGGAGCCGACGAAGATTGAGGATCGGGTTTGATGTTTTTTTTTTAATGGTTTGTCTGTGGGGCTAAGGTGCGAGGAAGACTGTTTTTTACGAATTGTGGCGTCTGGGGAATAGCCAGGGGCGCTTTCATGACTCTCCTTTTGATATTCCGAATAATTGGGGCGCTGGAGGATGAGGATTGAAAATTTCAAATCTGGCAGGCGTTTTCTTGGTGAAGGACGCGGAAATTTTGGGGGATGAGAGAAGGACGGCGAAAGATGAGATATTGGTCTAGACGGACTGGCAATATACCCTTCGTTTTACTGAAGTATGTGGTACCGCTGCGGCGCTGAGTCCGGAGTGAAAAGTGTGACCGATCATTTATTCAGGTCTGGGTGATATATAGGCCCAGTTTGCAGCAAAGATCAATGCGCCAAGTGGTGTAATTTTGGCCACACACCCGATTCCTGGCTTCTATCAAGGAATAGAAGAAAGTCTCGTTAGTCGTTTGGGCTGGCAGCTCTCTCGATCCGACCTCTCGGAATCCGTGAAACGGGATAAACGGCATAGAGAAGCTGGGATATGAGAAGGATTGTGCGAGATGGCAGGCTTTTCAGGGGTTTGAGAGGATGTTTTTTGATGATTGGTTCCCGAATGGCGATGAGGGAATTAGCGTCAGCTGGACACTGTGTAGGTACTGTGTAGGTACTGTGTATTGTGTGTGATGGATGGCGAGACCGCGAGACCGTGGGGACGAGGAAGATTGTTTGGGGATGTGCGGAAACTGCGAATATTGATGGAGTATGTGGATGGATGGGTAGATCTGGCGACTGCTGGATTTTGGTGCTAAGGAGTAAGGCTCGGGTTTCCTAGTTCTTTTGCCGAATCCTGCCCATCCACATCAGTTTCTCGAAACGTGGTGATATTTTAGGGTGCGCTCGTGTGCCATTGTATTTGGCTGTCGACTTTTCGGCGATTGCTTCGCTGTTATCGAAGCCTGCGGCTCTGAGAGCATTCGCGTCTGTGACCTTTTTGGAAGCCTGGCAAGATTTCTTGCAATTAGTCGTGAATGAAATACCTGGAGTGGAGATGACGGATGACTCGGTTACGTTGGATCAGCCGGCCCCTTGCTGCCTGGACTTAGTGATGGGGAAACTTCAAACTCCTCGGGTGGGTGGTATCCGGAGATTAGAACGGGGCGTAGGACGGGTCGTAGAATGGGTCGCACAGCTCTTCGAGCTCGGCAAGGTCTGCGCCGCTGCTGGTTCCAGTGGCAAGAGTTGAGGGACGAGTCGTGGATTTCGTCGACAATGAGCTACGTATGCGCTGCTGCTGGTATCGGTGGCAGGTGGGTTTGAGTTGGAGATGCGAGGGGGATTCTTGCTGGGGATCCTGGGGGGTTGAATAGAAGACTAGACTGGCGCCATATGGGCCGTGACTTCACTTTCAGGGCTGATTCACATCTTGCAAGAAATTGTCCATGGCATCTCTTGGTGGATGTCGCAGAGACGACTCTCCGCTGAGGATTTCGACCCAGCTTGTATCTAAGTCGTGGTTTGACAAGGTCAACAAGTATTTCTAGCCTTACCATCAGATTCTTGAAGAGTGTAGCTGGTTCTCTGCGTTTCTGTAATATTTTTTGCCTTATCGAGAGCTCGCCATGTGGTAGCTCTTTGGCCTCAGAGATGAAATCCTGTAAGCCTTTGGCAAGTGATTGAAAAATACTTAACTCGCGGAATTTCACAAAAGAAGAATCTTGTTAAAAGGAAGTCTTGGGAGCTGGGAAATCGACTTCAGTTGAAGAAAGTTGCTCGGATCAAACATATGTGTTTTGGTTCGTAAGATGTCCTTGGATGAGAGAGGACGGCTTGGATCGAAGAGATTAATTTGAAGTAAAGATTAGTGCTTGAAGCGAGAACAGTGCCACAGTTACCTGGAATAGAATGATTTGAAAACGACTTGAAATGGGTGCAAGTACTGGAGTGATTGCAATTGTTCGGGTCAGATTCCACTTCTAGATTTTCACGGTTCCGAGCTTTGCAGCAAGATCGCTGATCCCCTAGTTCAGTATCAAGGGTCCGTCTGCAGCTTGAGTGTTCTCTTTCGTATTCCACTTCAGAGTTCGAGAAGCTCAATCTGCCAACTGATCCAGGTGGCAACAGTTTCTCGAGAACATTGATACTTTGACGTCTATTGAGTCTTTCGAATCAAAGTCCCCAACGATATCTACGGCAGGCTGGAGTAAAAGTTTGAGTCGGCCAGCAAAGCATCACTCGAGGAATCTTTGATAGTTGAAAAGTTGGCGCTCTTGAATGAAGATGCAGGCACGCTTTCCGTTACGCAGCCCAATCTAAGTGAAGAAACGCTGAGTACCTTCATATCAGCTTCGAAGCAAGACACAGGTCTGTTCGGTATAACAAGGGATGCTGCAGGGCAGCAAAAAATATGCTTACATGTCATTAGATTCCAAATCGATTGTGATAGCTAAAGTCAACCCAGATGATTGGGAATAAATCAAGCAACTGGGAGTAAGCCAAGTAAGTGGGAGCAATTCAAGTGATTGGGAGTAACCCGAGTAATTGGGAGAAATCCAAAGAACTGGGAATAATCCAAGTAATTAGGAAAGCTCCAAGTAATTGGGAATGGTCCAACTGACTGAGAAATCCAAGTAAATAAGATCAATCCAAGTGATTTGAAGTTTGGAATAATCCAAGTAATGTGGAATAATTCAAGTAAGTGGGAATAATCGAACAAGTGGCTGGGAATCAACCAAGTGGCGGGAGAGAGAGTCTAAGGAGTTGCAAGTAGCTTAAGCAATTGGGAGTACTTCAAGGTGCCCGGAATTAGTCCAAGTGACTGGGAATCGTCCAAGTAACTGAAAAAAATCAAAGTAATTGGGAGAAATCCAAGTAATCGGAATCCAAGTAGTCGGGAGAGTTCCAAATGATTGAGAGGAATTCAAGCTGCTGGAATGAATGCAAGTGATCAAGAATAGAGCAGGTGATCATCAATCACCAAACTCATTCTGAATTCACCGGGTACTTAGAAGAAGATCAAATTTCATGAGATGAATTAAGCGGGCACGAATGATCCGAAGTGATCAGGAGCGGTCCAAGTAATTAGGAATGACCGAAATGTTTGAGAATAGACCAGGTGATTGGAGGATACCATTTGGGTTTAGAACATGTCAGGGGCTCAGAATAGCCATACACTACGAAGGAACATGGTCGTTGATCGCTAGATCGAGTTCTTCAACACCAGTTTTACTAAGACTTCTTTCATGGCACAACAGCTGTATATTGTTTTCGGGGAATTCGGGGGGAATTAAGGCAGTTGAGAAACCATGACGCTAACCCATACTCCCAAGGTCAAGAACGTGCCACTTGCCAACTATTTACTTGGTATTCGAATGATCTGGGAAGCCCTGAAGCGTCCTTGATAAGTCGGGGCAATCCGAGTCATCTGGAGATCCCCTCATCTACTTCATGCTCGACAGCAACATCGCGGCGCCGAAGGCGCCGGCTCGCGGCAGCGGAGACGTGGATCAGTTCATCAACCAGGTTGGAGATTCTGTGGCTTTTTTGAGAAGCTCAGAAGAGAACGATTACTATAACATAGATTCTATAAAGTCTGCGGAAATTGTGTTAGCAAATAATCGATGGCTGGTTGGGGGTTGGGGAGAAGACTTACAAGTTCGCATATCAGAAAAGAAAAAGAAGAGGAAGGAAGAGGGACTGGACGTGCTGCAAAAAAAAACCACATGTTGTGTCACAGGACTTGGACCGAACTTCACGATGTTTGGCCTCGACCGCGGCAAAACAATTTTCCAGACACTGGCGAAGTTCCGCGAAATTCCGCGAAATTCCGTTCCCAGAGGAAAAGTTTTGCACAGGCACAGCCGGCTGCACTGTGCTGCAGACTGGAATTCTCAGCAAACAATTTCGCCTCCACTTTTGCGCTAACGCACTAGCGCGGTTCCGCCCTCGAGCTCAAACTACTTAAGCACGTCCAGTCCCCCTTTCTTCCTCTTCTTTTTCTTTTCTGATATGCGAACTTGTAAGTCTTCTCCCCGACCCCCAACCAGCCATCGATTATTTGCTAACACAATTTCCGCAGACTTCATAGAATCTATGTTATAGTAATCGTTCTCTTCTGAGCTTCTCAAAAAAGCCACAGAATCTCCAACCTGGTTGATGAACTGATCCACGTCGGTCATGGGTGATACTCTATGCTTTCGCTCTGTCTGCAAAGACGGCGGCGCGACCTTGAGCTCTCGGTTTTACCGGGCTCGATGGTTGCGCTGTACTAGAAAGTGGCAAATGATCTCGACCCTTCTCTGTGGCCTGACTTCGGTCGCACGGAGCTGGGTGACCGATGTGCGAAGTCTGACAGGCTTTGGTATTTTTTATCTTTTCACTTCGTTCTGTGGCTTGTCCATGGCCGTCGAGAAGAGACTTGCTTGCATCGTGTTTATTCCAACCAGACAGACAATTTGCGACTCCGGCGACTTGCGCCTCTGCGCGCACAAGTCAGCGGGGAGTCGCATCTTCGAGTTTGGAGTCCGAGGCAGAAGGCAGCGCAGCGTCTCAAATCATTGGAAGTTGCATTCTTGGTGGTGCAGTTGTTAAAAATGATCATGATGTATTTTCCCTCTTCACTTCGAACTTTGAAGGCTTGTCCGTGGCCGTTCAAAAGAGACGTCTATCTTAGCTATTCAAAACATCGCAAATCCACACTATTCCAACCTGACTTCGCAAACACTTCCTGTGCGCATTTATTGGTGGTGCTTCCGTCTCTGACTTGTTCGAAAATGCCAGCCGTCTTCCTCAGGAACGCACCCCCAACGCATCAAGCTCGAGGCCGCTGAGGGTGCTCGGCCGCCTCTATGGTGAGCTGTGGCTGCCGTCAATCGGACCATCAACCATTTTGAAGCCTGCAGCTTTTTGAGAAACTCAGAAGAGGACTAATACTGTAAGAGATGGTGCCTATGAGTAAGTCGACTGGAGAGAAAAGAGAGGAAGAGGTTGCGCTGGATCTCGAATCTTCGGAGGCCGGATTCTCGGTGGTGCGCAAAAGTTGTGGTCATACTACTCTAATCTCGTCCGACTTTTATGCTGGCGGGCGCGCTATGTGGACATGGAGCACGGGCGGCTGGAGGTCTATGTTTGCTGAGGATTTTCCGGGCTTTCAGCTCAGGCACTCAGGCAAACACTTCTTCCGCGCTAAGGCACTAGCGCCGTGGACGCCAGCCAGATGTGCACAAAACCACCTCCACCTCCTCTTCCTTTCCTCTTTTTTTCTTTTCTTTTTCATGTTGACTTTGTACGTGAATCCAAGCCCCCCCCAACCAGCAATTGATCATCTGCTAACACAACCCTCAACATAGACTTCAGAGAATCATTTCTTAAGTAATCGTCCTCTTTCTGAGTCTCTCTTCTGAGCCACAGAATCTCCAACCCAGACGATGATCCGATTGCCTGCAGTTTAGAGTGAGCTCCTAATACCTTGGCTCCATCTTCGGATGGCGGCGCTGGCCTCTCGAATCTTCGGATTCTTGGTGGTTGCGCTGGACAAGGTGGCTTTGATCTCGACCCTGTTCGTGGCCTGATTTCGATCGCACGAGCTTGGTAACTGCTAGGCAACGCCTGATGGGCCCAACTACTTTTTTTCACGGCGCATTGTGGCTTGTTCATGATCGTCGAGAAGATTTACACAGTTTGCGACGACGACGACAACGATGCTGCTTTGCGCATCTCGAGGCTTGGATTTCGACTGCGCTGACTGAATCTTGACCCTGGTTGAATGATGGATTCCAAACAACTCAACTCTGACGCGACGTGCCGAACTTGAGTGCGCGACTGAACAGCTGCGCGCGACTTGCGGCCCACAGCACGACCCCGCGACTCTCGCCTTCGCACCCAGAAAGCCAGAGCAGCGAGCTTGATGCCAGAGAGTTCCTTCGAGATCCACTGCTCCTGGCCAGCCTGGAATCACCGAGGCGTCTAGACACGTTGTTGCTGCTCGAATCCCCAGGTAATCATCTGCTGACGCTATCCAGACTGATCTCTCACGAAGCCAGCCATCAGACGGCATCAGGCCACTCGCAAAACGTGTTCTGGGCGGCAGACCATGGTCGAAGCCAAAAACACCTGCAAAACTTGCAATTTGGCCCACGCAAAGCTTCCTCGAACAGGTTCCAGGTCCCTCGAACAGGTTCCAGGTCCCTCGAAGAGATAGACAACGCTCCTCGCGCCTTCGAAAACCTCGAAATTTTCCGAATCCTCTTCTCCGACTACGGTCAGCTCTCCTGCT
This sequence comes from Cyclaneusma minus, assembly GCA_037179335.1. Lineage (NCBI taxonomy): Eukaryota > Fungi > Ascomycota > Leotiomycetes > Marthamycetales > Marthamycetaceae > Cyclaneusma > Cyclaneusma minus. Next base: position 965,883 of record JAKZHN010000005.1, read on the forward strand.
CCAACAGCCTTCCCACACGAACACTCCTCGGTGTTTTGGCGATCGCTATGCGCGAATCTGCTGGTGATGGACGGAATCCCCGAGCGAGTGGCATATTCGAAACATTGTCCGCTACGACCGACGACCGTTCCAATCTGATGCAGACCTGATACAAATTGCTTGGATGAGGAGGAGCTGGATACACTTTGAAGACCTTCGAGGCTCTGGAGAGCCGTCGAGTCGGACGCCCAATACTGTTATGTTGTTTCTGAAGACGTCGAGCTTGTAGGAACTACGCGACTGGTCTCCGTGAGAGGCAAGTTTTGCTGGTTATCTGGCTCGACTTCAGTCTACGACGGCGCCAGCTCCTGGTCATGCTGCTCAGGTATACGAGGGAATCAGGATCTGCTGGCCATGCTGGCATCTTAGAGGGGGTTGCGTACAGTGTACTTGTGGCCTGGCAGATTGCCTGCTACCACCGACGACCGTTCCAATTTCATACACATACAATACAAGTTGTTCGGGCACAGGAGGAACTGGACATATCTCGAGGCCCTCAAGGCCCACCCTGCGGGACGTCAAGTCCCAGCTTCTGCCATCCAGAAGGCGTCGAGACTCGAGAAGATACACATCTGGGCTTTGAGAGTAGTGGGAAAGTTTTTCACATTCCCTTGCTCGGCCTCAGTCTACAACAGTGCTGCTAGCATAGCTATTTCCGTGGAGTAGGTTATGCGGGTACACGAGAAAATCAGGATCGACTGGCAATACAGTATCCTAGAGAAGTTTTGTGTACGAGTGGCCTGGAAGATTGCCTGCTACCACCGACGACCGTTACGATCCGGTTTACACGGTTACACCGAATAGCTTGTTCGGATTGAGGCGGCACTGGAATATACCTATATCGAGACCTCTGAGGCTCAAGCTGCGAGGCACCAATGTCGAAAGTCCGCTGCTGTGGTCTCCAAACAAACCAATTGAGAAATTACGCACATGCGCTCCGTGAGCGGCAAATCTGGGTTGGTATTCACTATTCACTATTCTCGCTCAGCTTCGCTCTACAATGGTGGTTGCCCACAACATATTGGTCCAGGACACGAGACATCCGATCTGCCGGCATTGCCAAAATCCCCGAGCGATTCGCATGCATACTGAGGCCACAAAACGTTGTCTACAACTACCGACGACCGTTCCGATTTGGTACAAGCCAATAGAAGTTATTCTGACAGAGCAGGAAGTTTTAGTTGGCGATATGTGGAGAGCTCCAAAGCTCAAGCTGTGATACTCGAGGTCGGAAGTCCGATTTTGTGGTGGGCGAAGGGTTCGATGAGAAACTACGCATCTGAGCTGCGTGAAGGGAAGCTTTGCTGGTTCTCTTGCTCGACTCCACTTCAATCTACAACGGTGCCAGCTCGCAGTCATTTTAGTCAAGTACATGAGAAGATCAGGATCTGCTGGTGAAACTGGAAATGAGTTCTTCAGAGTCGTCCCTCGAGGCTCTAGAAAGTAGAAGGCTTGGTTAGATATGGACTTGCTACACAAACCGCAGCAGCCAGCAATAGTCCACAATACATATATGGTCAAACGAGCCCATACAGACTGAAGACCACAAAGTACACGGAATGTGCTTTCATTGATGTTTCATACCGTCATACGACTAAGGTATGTAACTCGATGCGTGACAACCACTAAAGCTTTCAGCTGTTCAAAAATCAAACTCCCGCCTTGCCATCTGTCCCCATGAAACTACGAGGAGTACCTAGTCATGCACCATAAGAGAATGCTGCTCCGTATCCCTAGACACAAAGTCGTTACTAAAACAAACTCGCACAACCTCATTTCACAAAAAATGCATGACCGACCGCTTTCCTTCATAGGCTAAAACATTGTATTTCATGATACCGGGCACAAACGTCCTCGAAAGGACACCACAAGATCTCACTTCTTCCCCGCCGCTGGTCCAGTCGGCGTAGAGGAACCCCCAGCCGCCGGTCCCCTATTCATTCTTCTTCGAGGACGTCCAGCACCTCCTCCACCCCCAGCACCGCCGGCACCATTGGCACCATTAGCACCCCCACCTCCTCCCCTCGGAGCAGCTGGTGGCGCCACAGACTTCGTCTCCTTCCTCTCCAGCACCTGCACAGTCCCATTCGCAATCTTCGTAGGATTGGCAGCCATCGCCTTGACAAGTCCATCATGCTCCACAAAATCCACATACGCAAAGCCCTTGCGCTTGTCAATTTCGCAGAACGAGACAGGGCCGAAGACTTCCATGGCGGTTTTGAGGAGAGCTTCGGTCACGCCTTGCGAGGGGTTGGCGTGTTTGACGAAGGCGCGGGTGGCGCCGGGGGTGGGAGCGGGGGTGGGTGGTGGTTTGCGGGTGTTGGCTGGGGCGGGGCTGGGCTTTGCTGCGGGTGCTGGGGGAAGTTTGACTGTTGGTGGGGTGGGTTTGGAAGCTGCCGTTGATGCTGCTGCCGCCGCTCCGTTCGACTGTGCGGTAGTTTGAGTGGGTGGTTGCTGCTTCGGTGCGGGGGCTGTTTTGGGTTGCTGAGACTGTTGTTGTGGTTGAGCCTTTGCTGGAGCAGGGGATGGAGCAGTCTCAGGTTTCTTCAACACTACCATGGGAGTATTCGTAGGTTTTGAAGATTCTCCTGACTTAGAAGGTTCTCCTGACTTAAAAGATTCTCCTGACTTAGAAGATTCTCCTGGACTTTCTTTGCCGCCTCCCCTGCCCCTACGTCCCTCGCCGTTCCTACCGCCGCGGTTCTGCTGATTAGCGGAGGCTGGAGAAGCTTTGGCTGGACTGTCCTTGGTAGACGCTGGAGAAGAGGCAGGACTAGAGGATCCCTTGGAAGGTGCTGGCGGACTAGACTTTGACTCAGTATCAGTCTTGGTCGTGTCTACTTTGGCTGCATCGGCTTTAGCTGCCTCAGTCCTGGCCTTTCGGTGAGCATGAGCTGGACTGAGACCAAGGTCTCTCTGCAGGATACGAGCAGCAGCGCTGACACTGCCGCGCTCTCTGGCCCTCGCACGGGGAGTCTTCCCATCCTGTGCAGTAGAAGCGGAAGATGAGGCTTGGCCCTGGGTAGAAGCCGAAGCCGGAGTTGTGGATGCAGAAGCCGATGTCAAAGCTGCTACTGAAGCCGCTACCTTTGTAGCAACCTCCCTGTTCAGCACCTTCACAGCCTCCTTGGCCGCTTTCTCGACAAGTCGCTCAGTCTTGGTGTCCTTGGACTTCTTTTGTTTGTCTTCTGGAGAAGACGAGGACGTGGATGACTCCTTGGCGGGGCTCTTGCTGATGATCTTTGTAGCCTGAGGCTCTTGCTTGCCATTCTTGACTGCTTTGCTAGCAGCAGCCTCCTTGACCTTGTTCGCCTTCTTGTCCTTGAGGAATTGAACCAGAGGAGTAGTAGTAGTTTCGCTCACAGCCTCCGTATCGGTTGTCTCCTTCGTCTCCTCACTGCTTGCAGCCTCCTTCGCAGCACCCGGATTCGCAAGACTCTCCAAAAAGTCCATAAACTCAGGGTCTTGATCAATGGTTCCCTGCCTAGCATCGGTACGTTTCTTGCTTGGTGGAATCTTTCCGTATGGCGCAAATTCGACCGTAGGGGGTCCAACCAGGGATGTGCTGTTCCACGTATTCGCTGCATCTTCAAAGCTCGATTGTCGGACTACATCGGCAAGACTGATAACATGCTCGTCCTTGGTCAAATGGAGGTAGGCGCGGGATGGTTTGGATGGTTTCGCTGGACTACATTTTTGTTAGTAATGATGGTAGGATGGCCGTAAAACAACCTACTCTTTCGAATCCTTTCCTGGCTTGTACAAGAACCAGTCCACCTTTCCATTAGCAAGCTTCCACTCATCTCCGAGGATCTGAACGAATTCCTCCTCAGTAAGGCTAGGGGCAAGTCTTCTGACTAAAACCTTCAGTTTTGCTGCTGGGACCTTGGCCGGCGGGGAGGCCTTGGGAGGGGAAGTCTGGGAAGCCTGGGAAGTTTGGGCTGCAGAGACAGGAAGAACACCATTCGTACGAGGAGACTTCATGGTGGGAGAGGTGGTCATGATGATTTTGATGTCAATTTCGCGCTGGAAACACCGGAGAAGAGGTACCGCCGTATGCCGATGAGTTGTAGGATTGAAGACACGCTAGTAATCGTAGCGCAAGACGGCACAGCAGCGAGATCACTGTACTCGCGAGCGCGTCGAGGTGTTTGCTTCCCAGACAAGAAGTCGTGAGCGTCAACCACCAGCACAGAAATCGCCAGGTGAGTGCACGTTCCACCAGTCTCAAGCTGATCTGCTTATCGTTATCGTTATCGCAGTAATGCCGAAGTATCGCCGCCACTAACGGAGATACAGTTGTTCCATTCCGCTGCCATGGCTCTGAACGACGAGGACGATGTCTTCGGCGAGCCTCTCTCTCGTGTATCCGCGCATCGCGAAGAGGACGAAGAAGCTGTGGTATCTGCCCCTGCAACTTCTCAGCCCGACGACGAGGACGACCCCGACTCCGATCACTCGCCGATCGATTTAAGCCCCGAGGAATTCCCCGCAAGGGTCGCATCATCCCCACAGACTCCACTTGCCATTGGAGCCAGCAGCAGCGCATACAAGCCCAGTGTTGACGAACTCTTCAACCCGTTCCACTCCCCCGATACTCCCAGGAAGGAAACTCGCCGGAGTGTCTTCAACCGCGGCTACTCTCATTCTCGCACCGCAAGTGTGACTTCCACCGGCAGTCCAATTCAACCTATTTCCTTGTCTTTTAAGCCCAAGATGCCGAACCGTTCCCAGGTTCCCAAGCCTGGACCGGCTGTGCTCATGCCGGGAGCTGGCCTTGACCAATGGCTCGAGCAAGCTAAGCTCAATCGATACCTCCCTGAGTGGGCTATGAAGGCGTTGTGTGAGCTGGTCAAGGAGCTGCTTATGGAGGGTGAGCTCCCTATGCGATTGACTCCTATGCCAGGTCATCTCTGACATCATTTGCAGAATCTAACATTCAGCCCGTCCGCTCTCCCGTCACCATTTGCGGCGACATCCACGGCCAGTTCTATGATCTCCTCGAGCTCTTCCGTGTTGCTGGTGGAATGCCCGGCGAGACCAATGTTCAGGAGCCCACTACCGTTATTGACCCGGCCGACATTGAACCCCCTACCGAGATCACCGATCCCAAACTCAAGAAGAAGATCCGTCAGGATAGTGGACTTGCCAGCATTGATGATGACGAGGACGACGAGGAGGAATCGCGTGGTCGTCCTCGCACCGCCGATCAGAACAGCCGTGGTGGAAGCCGTGGCAATGACTCTGCCATTGGAAGTGTCAACGAGGTTACCGGCACTGGCTCACAGAACTTCATCTTTCTGGGTGACTTTGTCGACCGTGGTTACTTCAGTCTGGAAACGTTCACTCTTCTGATGTGCCTCAAGGCCAAGTAAGTAGCCCATCTCTGTGTCACGCGACTAGCTTCCTTTTCTGGCGAACTAGCAGTCTGTTCAATCTTCCTAACCACAACAACTACAGGTACCCTGACAAGATCACCCTTGTTCGCGGAAACCACGAGTCTCGCCAGATCACCCAGGTATACGGTTTCTACGAAGAGTGCTCTAACAAATACGGCAACGCATCTGTGTGGAAGTCGTGCTGCCAGGTCTTTGACTTTCTCGTCCTGGCTGCGATCGTTGACGGCGAAGTTCTCTGTGTCCACGGAGGCTTGAGTCCCGAGATCCGCACCCTCGACCAGATCCGTGTCGTTGCCCGTGCGCAGGAAATCCCTCACGAGGGAGCCTTCTGTGACCTGGTGTGGTCCGACCCTGATGACGTCGAAACATGGGCCGTCTCTCCTCGCGGCGCCGGTTGGCTCTTCGGAGACAAGGTCGCATCGGAATTCAACCATGTCAATGGTCTGAAGCTCATCGCCCGCGCCCACCAGCTTGTCAATGAAGGTTACAAGTACCACTTTCCACAAAAGTCGGTTGTCACTGTCTGGTCGGCTCCCAACTACTGCTACCGCTGTGGAAACGTCGCATCCATCATGAACGTAACCGAGAACCAAGACGCCAAGTTCTCCATCTTCTCTGCCGTTCCCGAGGACATGCGCGCCGTCCCAGCCGGCCGTCGCGGCGCCGGCGAGTACTTCTTGTAAATTTTCGACAAGTGCATTCTGTTCATTCTGGAGCTAGCATCACAATACCCCTTCGGGAGGCAGCTCAGGTCTTTGCGGGAGTTCTTCGGTCGGGAATTGCATAAAGTGGTCGGCGTCACGGGGTATACCATTGCGGGATGCGGTTTGTACAATAGAAAAGGTTTCACGGTTCCATCATGCGATTTGCTTTTATGATGGTCATGGGTGGATAGTTACATGGATGTCATTCGGATTGGTAAACTAGGCTTCTAGGATGCTGGATGGATGTTTGCACGTTTCATGGACATGTCCATTCGGTCATGGTAGACTAGATTACCTAGGATGCTAGCTCTTCCCGGGAGCACAGCGAAGATGAATGAAAATGATCACAGAGAGAAAAATGATGCCAATGTTCATCGTGTCTCTCTGCAATGTAATACTTTTTATGAGGTGAAATGGATGCCGCACTTTCATGGACATTGACGAAAAGAAAGCTAACTATAGGTGCCACTCATGGCGGAGGTGATCCCTCCTAATCATCTTATGTACTGCAGTCCAGCTGCCACAACATATTCACTGGGCCCAGGAAAGTGAGAAACCAGACTACCATAAAAATTACCAGTTCATTCCCAAAAGCGCGCAAACCAAGAAAGAACTCAAAACCCCAATCACGATACCCACGAACACGGCATCTTTCTGCAGCATAATCCTGCGCACCGACGCCTGCAACTCAGTGAGCCACAACTTCTCACCGCGATCTCGGCGAGCACGCTTCATGCCGGGCAGGCCGTCGAGGCTGTTGTAGTTCCACTCGGTCTGGTAGGGGATGAGCTCGTTTTGGGAGATTTTTTGAGAGGCCCAGTGGCCCAGGGTGGCGCGGTCGAGTAGGCTGACTTGTTTCGAGGAGGAGGGTTTGCCGAGGAGGGGGACGCCGTAGCCGCAGGAGGTTTGGACCTGGGGGGTGGTTTAGTGATGAGGTTTTGGAAGGGTTGGTTTTGGAAGGGTTGGTTTTTGGGGCGGGGTGGGGGAGGGGATGTGCTGGTGGAAGGGAGTATGGAGGCAAAATGATGTACAATTTCTTTGAGGTACGCGATGATACAGGCAAGAAGCGCAAGCGATGAGGCAGACAGTCACAACTCGCAATCACGCAGGCAAAGAACGCAAATGTGATTTTATGCGGGACTTCAATGAATAAGAATTAGGGTAGGGTGCTGATTCTACCAGAAAGAAACGGACCTTATAAACGTCTAGGAAAATAACCGCTCTCGCGCCCTCAATCCTCTCCTTCCCCATCCTCCCCAACAGCTTCTCAAACTCCGGCTGATCCCACTCCACCACCCTTCCTTTGCAGAAAAACCTCATTATCCTGGGCGAAGTCTCGAAACTGCAGAACATGATGGTGACGCGGCCGTTTTCGTAAATGTGCGATATGGTTTCGCAGCCGGAGCCGGTGGCATCGACGTAGGCTGCTTGGTTGGAGGGCTGGGAGGGATCGTCGCTGGGGTGGAAGATGGTGAAGGTGGCGCTGGGGAGGCCTTTGGGGGAGATATTGACGTGGCGGCCGGCGAGGGGCGCGGAGGCTGTGAAGAAGATGGGTTGGGAGAGGGCCCATTCGGCGAGGTGGGGAGGGATGGATTCGTAGAATTTCACCATTGTGGTGGTGATGGATGGTGATGGGGGTTTGATGTGTGTTTGACGACAGGTGGGTCAGTTGATGGATTATTAGGGGATTTTAAAAGCGTTCTGATCCAATGTGTTGAATGTTGATGGAAGACGGGGGATTATTGACTGGTGTTGGTGACAATGATTTGCGCGATGTCTTATCAAGGGAAACTGAGGCTGTTCGAAATCGCAATGACACACACATGCACAGAACTACTGCGGAGATATGGAATAATGGAAACGTGTTATATGCATCCTGAACGTTTCAATTGGGGGCTGAGAATAATCTGAGAGTTCTACCTAGTTGGCGCCGATTAAGGTTGTGGACCTGCTTCGGAGAGATCGATCAACCGTTCCGTCATCGGCATGTGGGGTTCAATCCTTCGTGCCGAAGACTTCAATGTTGATCGACATGGAGGCGACATAGACCATCCAGCTTCACCTGAACACAAACTCAATTGATGACAACTTGATCGATCTTGAGGACGAACGGTAGCTTCTGCCTTACGAAATACGACGACAATGTTGAAAATATGGAATATTCGATGGGCTACAATCGGGAGATACATATGCGGTAAGATGAAGTTTTCGTTTCATGTCGCTTGCAGAGATTGACGGCGCGTCGTTTGAAGTCTCAGAGAGACGCCGCACGCGCGCTACGGAGTACATCGTCAGCCGGACTACAGAGGCTTCAGAGTGTAGTCGCCGCTGTCCTCGTAATTGTACATGTACTGTGGTGGTCGACGGGTAGCGCCCTGACGAGGAACGGCCCCGGCACTGACTGGGGGAGGCACCATGTACTGCTGGCCAGTGCCACCAGCCTGGGGCGGGTACTGAGATGGGTACTGACGCGGGTACTGGGGAGCCACCATGTACTGCTGGCCGGCCTGGGGCGCATACTGAGGTTGGTATTGGGCCGGGTATTGAGGCTGTCCGTACTGCTGTCCGTACTGCTGTCCGTACTGCTGTCCGCTCACAGGTGATCGAGGTTGTTGACGGAGTTGTTGTCTCAGTTGGTTGTTCTCATGCCTGGCTGCTCTGGCCTCGTCCTGGTATCTCCTGGCTGCGTCGTTCAAGTCGCGGATCCGCCTCCTGACTTCGCTGAGTTCATCATCAAGGCCCTTCAGTTCCCGCTCCTTGGCCTTCAACTTTTCGAATTTCTCGCGCAAGTCTTCTCTAATTCGCTCATTTTGATCGTGGAGGCCGGAGCGGGAATAACTTTTGCTATCGCGCTTGGCGCGTCGAGTGTCTTGCTTTGTCCTTTCGATTGCTTGGAGGACGTCGTCACGCTCTGCCTCAAGGTCTCTGATTCGGTTCTGCGCAACCCTGAGGGCCGCCTCCTCATTGGAGGTAGAGCCGGTACGGCGGCGTGAGTCTGACATTGTGTTGTCGTTGGAGCCAACAGTCCCTACAGATGATCTGGTATCCCACTGGCTGTCGTCACTATCAGAGTTCGGGTCGATGACTGCGGCGTTCCTGGGGACGCTGCGTGTGTGGGGTTTCTTTGAGGGGATATCGTCTTCAAAGTGTGCGTGGCGCTGGCTGCCGCTACTGTTAAACTCGAGGTCGATACCTGAGTCCTTGCTACGAGCGCTTCGTCTGTGGGATTTCTTTGGCTGGATGATGTTGACTTCGATGTGTGCGTGACGGTGGGAATGATTTGAGGGAGCCATCGCAGGTATTTATGTGTGAGACCAGGGGACTGGGTGCCTTAGGTGCCCGTCTGGATGTGATAGGTAGTGTCAACCTTGCGGGTCGGCCAGCAAAGGGGGCGCTGTGAGTCAACCTGTCGGGCAGGGATGAATTTAGGCACGAAGTGGTAGACTTGACTTGATAGGTCTGCTGGATGTGACAGAAATACAGCAAACAGGTGAGGTAGGCTTGACTTGACAGGTTCTATTGGTCTCGAGAGGTCTGTTGGATGTGAGAGCAATATATCAGGGCGAACAGGACTGGATCTGGCATGGCTATATAGGGGCTCGCCATTTTACACTGCCCACCTCTCCCTTCACAGGCTGAAACGTCCTCTAGGCAGAAGATGACCTCAGATATCTCATCACTGTACCGTAGACGACAAGGAAAGACTGGGAAGCCATGGCGAGAGACGAAGTCACGGCGAAGCAAAGCAAAGCCGCACGAGACGAGCCTCGGACAAGCACAGCACACCATGGCTGGCACAGCCGAAACCGCCAATTTCCACCGTATGACTCGAGATTCGGTCGTCAGTCAGACCGAAATCGACGATTAAGCCAAGATGTATAGCGACCTGTATGCTTTCTTTCAGCTTGACTGGCCACAATAGGATTCTCCCCCCTGTCAGCAAGCCGCCGCTGCCTGGAGTCAGCCTCGTTAGTTGGCATCGCCTTGCGCAATGGAGGGTCGTTCCGAGGCGCAGCCCGTCAACTGGGCAATGCCGCAACTGCGCGACAACTAACATCTCCCACTGCTGCCCAATGATGCAAGTTGTTGAGCAGAGCCGCTGGCAGAATATCCGCTGCACGCAGCCTGAATACCCCACTGGCCATTGTATCCTCGCCTTCGTCAGCCGGAGGCCGGCACCGCTCAGGAGCGTGCCGTCTCTCTCCCTTGTCGCCGGCTCATCCCATTCGGATACCTGCGAGATCATCAAGAAGGCTGGAGAGAGGCACGTGCTAAGTCAATTCAACACACTTGAGACTTTGATGATGCCGGCAGTCAACTAACTTGCATGAACAGATCTATGGGACTTCTTTTGACGGACCCACATCTGTGCGACATAATCAAGTCATCCAAGCAGTCGTGGGTTCGCTGATACCAACAATCCGGTCCACCTTCGTTACACCTAGATCCCAAGTTTCAAAACACGTCCAGGATATGGCGGCAACGGTAGGATCGTGTACAACTCGGAACGACGGACATAAGAGACACGGAAGAGCGCAGACAAAGGGTCTTGTCAGTGTAAGTCCAATGGTTTCAGCTTCGTCATCAATTGATTGCTGCCTCATTGGCCCAACTAACATAAGACCCGAAAAACCCCCTCTGAACCTCGTTCGTTCGAGAAAAAACATAGCTCACCAAGGTTCGCCCGGCTACGACGCAACAAGACCCCATTCCAAACGCCCAGCTAAAGTGACAGTTCGCTTCACAACTTCGCCCCGTTGCAGGGCCGCAAGATCGGCTCCAGCTTTCACCTGTGGCGCCATACCAACACCCCTTCTTTCCAGTCTCAGTATCCACGTCGAGTCAATGGGTCCTCATCATAGCGAATTCGCCTGCTGGACCTGACAAGAGGATCATCCTCTGGGAACATCAAAGTCGATTCATCATATTGATGAGCCTGCGGGCGGTACGGCAAACGCCTCGGCATGAAGTCGTCAAGATCCATATCACTCCTCTCGTCCCATCCTACAGAAGAAAGCGGTCTCCGGCGAGCCTGCCGACGCGGCCGAATAGCCAAGACTTCAGGCGAAGGAGCTCTCGTTCGCAGCAGAGCCTCAGCCTGATCCAATTCCAGCTGGTGTCGGAGTTGCTCAAGATCTCTCCGGTGCCCATCTCTCAGCCTCTTCACTTGCACAGCATGTTTCTCATCTTCTTTCTTTTTCTCTGCTCGCATGCCTGTGATGATTCGTTCCTTGGCTTCAAGTTCCTTTTGCAGCTTCTCGTTCCGCCTTGCCTGGTCATCTAGTTCGCTTTGCATGACGAGCTGGTCGCGTTGTGCTCGTGCGAGGCGGTCTTCCAACTTTCCGTTCAGCTTGGACATCCGGGCCAACTCGACATTGTCTAGAGCTTCCTGCATGTCCTGCAGAGACCTGTGGCGTTGTCGATGCTGATGCTGATGGCGAGGGCGCGAGCGGATAGGCAGTTCATCGGCGGTGGTTGTGACGTCTGAGGTGTACTCGCTGTCGGAATAGTCGTCGACATAGCCACCAAAGGATCGGCGATGCTCGCGAGGGGCGCGGTGGTGGACGGAGTGGCTTCGATATCTGGGAAAGGCGGCTGAGTCCACCTGCGGGTAACGGCGAGAGTAGACAGACGACCTGTAGCCGTAGCCATGGAGCGGCACCATCTCTGCCGTGTGTTCGGTGAACCAAAAGAGACCAGCAATAACGGCCTGGGCTTCGTCAATAGCTTTCGCGAAAGCTCGGCAGGCTAAGGTATCTTGCTTTTGCCGTGTGTAGCTCTGGTGGCGGAGCTTATACTATATCGTAGGCAAACCGGCTGGTGAGTGAAACCGCGGTGGGAAAACAGCCGTAAGTATAAGTAAAGAACACGAGGCTTGAGCGATGAAACGGGGCTTGAGTGATGACTCTTTTTCTTCAGCAGTAAAGAGAGCAGAGCAGAGGAGCCGCGAAGCACGATGCAAGACAGCCAATGGGTGCGTTCGCAGGCCGCAGAAATGGCCAAGTGTGCCCGGCAAAGCTGCAATGCCAACAAACCACTGGCAGTAAGGCTCGTCCCCACCACGCCTCACTTTCCTCTCAGCCGCTTCCGGTAGCCTATCATGCAGCACACTTCTCAGCGGCCGCGCGGTATAGGTTCTTCCCTCTGCACTCCAGAGTCCAGTGAGGAAAGATGATGTGTTGGTTTACCGTTTTTCGAGGTGTGGAGGAGCCGCAATGAGGGGTGAGTCGGTGACACGCGACCGGTCAATTGATAGGTTTGTCCAAGCCTGCAGCTAGTTTTCTCCAGCAGGCAGCAGCCGCACGGCTGGAGTTTTTTCAAAGATCGTGCAGATGAGGGGTCGAGGTAAAGTCGTGCTGTGGCAGGCTGGCAGCGAGGAGATGCGGGACGGTTACTTGATCTATGTATGATGTACTACACGACGACTCGCTCTCAGAAAGCATACATGTACAATCCGATTCTCCACGCAGCGACGAGATGACATGTGAAAGTCCAAAGCACAAAAGCTTGATATTTGATAATTAGGTACCTACATAACCACGGTGCGTGGGAGTGGTGTGTAGCTTTTCAATCTTGTTGGATAAATCGATGTATCGCTTTTCTGCTCACTGCAACTCTGCTGCGGGCGCAGAATGAAATGCAATATCTTGAACTGGGCCACTGGCACTGCCGCAGCCTCGTCGTCGTAGCACTCGCCCAGTCGACTGCGCCTGTCTTGTCTCCGCACCACACGGTGGGTCACCTTGCTTTGCTAGACTGCTGGAGCCTTGTGAAGAATTAGCAGGCTATGTGGAATCCGCTGTTTTCTTGCATCAATGCTGCAGTTAGTTCTCCAAGTAGGCTTCGTGCATCGACGCCCGATTTGTATGGGCACGATCTGCGGACCAGAAGCGGAACTTGGGTGCTGATCTCACATTGAACTTGGGTTCTTTAAGTTCTGGGGTCCCACAAGACTTGCAGAATTCGCAAGACGACGCAATCCATGTATCGCAATCGAGTGATCGAGGATAGCCTTGCTAATACTGTATTCTTGTTCTTACTCTGAACCCTCTGGTAGGTAGGTATACACGGGCGGGTATAGTAACGATATCGACAAAAAGAGTTCGCCGGCTCCAACACCAACAACATCAACCAACCTCCCATCCCAGACATGTCTCGTCTATCCGAGGGTCGAGTCCCATCTATTATATCAACCATGCCAAAAAATGACCAGAAAATCCAATATAACAAGAACGTCAGAACAACAGGTATCCGCTACCCGGCCTGGAAACATCAAAACGTATGCATAGTCGTACATCGAAGAATTCGTCAAACCCACGACGTTATCAGTGCCACCGCCCCCTCATGATCCTCGAACTCTTCAAAATCCAGCCCAATACCATCTACCCCCCCCCCCGGCCCAAAATCGCGTCCCCCAAAACAACCCCAGCGACTGCAAAAATTCTATGGCAAAAGGTATCCGCTGATCCGCTGCCCAAAACCAAAAAAAAAGAAAAATCCAAAACCCACAATCATACATCATAGGTATCATACATGCCGTTATTCGTCCAGTTCGTCGCATATCACCGTGCCGTCCTCGCTCCATATCCTCCCCATATTACCTCCAATCTAGTGCCCATAGTACCCACGCCCAGCCCGCCTAAGCTTCTCCTCCAACTCTCTAATCCTCTCATTCTTCTCCTCAATCTTTCTATCCAACCTGTCGATGATTCTATCGCCATCCGCAAGCTTTACGTCCTTCGCCCTTAGCTTTACGTCCGTCGCCCTTAGAACCTGCTGTTTGGTCTCCAAGGCCGTCTGGTACGCTCGAATCTGCGCATCCTTCTGCTCACACGCCATATGCCACTTTCTCTCCTGCGCCGTCTCGTACCCCAGCACACCTCTCCTCAGCATCGCATTTTCTCGGACCAGTTCTTCTTCCCGATCTTTCTTGCTCTGCAGCTTCTCCTGCATATGTCGCAGCTGCTTCTTCTTCTCCTCGAGGTCTTGTTTGAGCTCCGCGATCTGCTCTTCTGCGTCCGGGTCTGCAGGGATGGGAAAGGCGTGTACCGGGTAGGCATGTCGGGATCGCTGCAGCTCCTGTTGCAATCGAAGATTGTCGTTCTTGCACCAGCTGAGCTGTTCTCGCAAGGATGTCAGCTCGAGTGCGATGTTGGATAGAGTGGCTTGGGCATCTTCGAGGGCGTATTGGAGGGCGCGTTTGGACCCTGGCCTGGGAATGTGGTCTGCAGGGTAGTCGTTCTCGTAGACGAATTGCTCACGGCCGTTGGGAAGCTGCTCGATGTAGGGTTGGCGGGGGTGCGAGTGACGGTGGCGGCGAGCCATGATATCTGTTTGGGTAGGGAGCAGCGACAGGTAGAGGTGTAGAGAAGTTACGGGTGGGTTGGTCAAGTCCAGTCGGCTTGTGAGATCCGAACCGGGCGATCTGCAAACGGGATTGTATGGGAACTGGTCGATATGATCAATGGTGGTTTGAGGCGCTAAGTTGCTTGTCTGTGGTTGATCGGTAAAGGCGTTGAGCGGGAAGGTAAACCAGTCAAGTCCAGTTGGACGTGTCCTGATTTGCGGATGAGGTCGATCTCAGGACTGATCGAGGTCGCCAATGATTGTTTGGAATGCCAAGTGGTTCTGGGGTTCGATGGGAAGTGGTCACTAGTGGTAGGGCTGGTGGAGTCGATGGCGAATAGAGTGGATAGGGGGAGTGGATCGTTTATAAACCACTAGAAGAGTCCGAGAGCCGGTGAAGACGAGATCAGACAACACTAGCTAGGCTTCAATAACTGTGTGTATTGGCCACGCGTACAAGGGAATGCAGGAAAAGCGTTTTGGAGTTGTTTTGAGTCGTGCGTAGGAGTGTTCTGAACTTGTCTGCCTAACCGTGGGCAGCTAGCGGGGAGGTATGAATGGATGAGGAACAGGTGAAACATATAAGGACAGGTATTTGACAGCCTAAACCTCGCTTCTCGTAGGTATGATGTGATGCTATGCAGAAGGGGGCTGTGAAGAGAGCATGGATAGGGGCTGTTGAAACAATTACGGTAAGTGACAATGATATAGAGCCGATAAAAGGAGGTGTAACAATAGAGTGTTGGAGAGGCTATGCTGAAGATAGTCACAAGAGCTCGTACATGTAGCCTTGGATGCCTACTCTTCACCGACGCAAGAATAGTAAGAAGACCCTAACTCCCTATACAAAGCTCTCTCTTGGCGCCCTTGGTTTGTAACCACCACAAACATCACTTGATGCAACAGACTCCCATGTGGATGTTTTCCAAACGTCCAGAATGAAACGACTACCAGAAGAATTTCGCGCCGGCCGAAGGCCACGGCCATGGCCTCGTAGGCATGACGCGGCGCTAATCGATGGGGATGAGTAGGACAAAGAGCAGCAGAGTCGCAGATCCAGCCTTGTTGGTTCTGAACATGCTCGTCGAACATATGACAACTTGATATTCCATGAAGTGGCGGGAACAGTGAAAGAGTCAAGTCTCCACAGAAGTCGCGGCGCAGAAGAACGCAGAAGCGCAAAAGCCACAGCAGGCAAAGGACAAGGTGCTGAAGGGGGAGCAGCAGGATGATTAAAGATGAGACTGTGGCTAGAGCTGCACATGATTGTGAGACAGAAATACTCCTACTTCAGCTAGGCAGGCTGGGGTTGGTCTTGTATCTCTGCTTGCGATCTTCTAGAAGTTGCTGGGGGCCGGGAGGGAAATGTGGGTTGAGATGGAGTCTGGTACCCGGCTGTGTTCGTCATGTGGCTTGAGGTGTTGCTATGTTTGCAGCGAGCCTCCCACCCTCAACTCAACCCAGCCCTGTACGATCGGCCAAATCATTCCCCCAGCTTGTCAAGTCCTGCAGCTGTATGTATGTCTCGCACCGGCACGCAGAATCTCAGACCAGGTAAACGGTCCGCTGTAAAGACTCCGCTCGACCAATACCCAGCACCGTGTACCTGTGCTTGTGTAGATCGCATGCAACAGCCAACAGAAAGAGAAAACAATCCGGACATGCAAATAGCCACTCGCGCTTCACTTGACGCCGTCGTCCCGTCTCCCTCGAGGTTCCCGTCTCCTCGACTCTTCAGTCACTAGAAGCTGAAAGCTCATTGCTCAGCAGAACAATAAGGTCGTATTTGAACCACCAAGAGCACTGAGGCTTGAGGCGGGAAGTCGCAATACAGGCGCTGGACCTGGCGTTGGTGTTTCGTTTGCAGAGCAAGTGATCAATATCTCACCCGCCTCAGCCTTGTAGCAATTGGGGGCCAGTCAACCCCTGCTCATGCACTCATCCATCCCAGTACCAGCTCTTCCCAGTGCTAGGATTTGCCGTCAGAAGCGCCTTCTTTCATCTAGGAGCTGTCTGCCGGGAAATAGTGGCCACTTCGAGTCTTGCAACTTTGCAAGTGCAACAGCGGCAGGATTATCATGCCACTCCCACATCAGCACTCTTTCCGAACCTTGCTCATAGAGTATAGGGTAATATAACTCCCAATATCATGAATGACAAAAGAAAAGCACAAGGCAATACTAGACGAGGATCGGTTGATGGAAGTCTCGGCATTAGTGGCAAGGAAGTCTCAGCCTTGCACTTGGCAGGGAGATCATCGTACATGTAGGGAGAGACATCAAGGAGAGACAGCTGAACAATGAAGGTGGATTCTAGACGCCGTGCATACGTCTCCGCTGCCACGCACCCACCCAGTTCAAGAGACAAGGACCTTGGTGACGGGCTGGCCCGCTGTGCCGCACCCATTCCAACACCCTCATCCATGCCAGTATTAGGCGCCGAGGCTGTGTTGAACGTGCAGCTGAAGTGGTGACAGGGACTCGTCAGTTCTCATGGATGACGGTGCACTGGTTGTGCAAGTATAGTGGGATTGTGTAAGCAGGTGTTGATGGCTGTGGCTATGGACATTGAAGAGCCTCATGATGATTGCCAGTTTGGGGGTGGCTTGGAATTGCGTCTTTACACTTCATTTTGGGTTTAGCGGATTGGAGTGTCGCTGCTGCGATGCGATGTCGTCGCGGTGAAGCCACAAGGTGGTGTCTGACTGGACTGAAACTCGATGTCGACGCGAACTGGAAGTGGACGACGAGGCTCGCGTTTGGAGAAGAGTTGAGAGAAATGCGGGAGAGTCGATCTAGCGAAGAGAGGGTGTGATAACAGGGGAACTTGAGAGCATTTAGAGGGGGTGCATCTATCAGAAAATACGCGCCACACCATTGACTTTGGATGACTCGAGCCGAAGTCGGCCCCAGCTTTGGATAATTCTGGCGGGGCATCACGACGAGGGGTTCATTCAAGAACACCGTCAACTTCGAACCTCACTTGACAGGAGACTCGAGACTCTAGATCATCATGCCGAGCGAAAACCCAGTTGAACTCGCAGTCCCGGCCACCAAGCCGGCGCAAACGAATGGCACAGAGGAGAAGTCGCAAGATTCGACTCATACACCTTCACAGCTCTATTTGAGTACGAGAGGAGAATCCTATGGGGTGAGATAGCTATCCGCTGAATTTGCATCAATTCTAATTCTCAGTAAACTAACGCCTTTATAGCTCTCTTTCGAAGACGTCGTACTCAAAGGTCTCGCATCCGATGGCGGACTATTCATCCCCGAAGAAATCCCATCGTTACCCAGCGATTGGGAGTCGAGATGGAAGGACCTCTCATTTTCCGACCTTGCATTCGAAATTCTATCACTCTATATCTCGCGATCCGAAATCCCCGCAGCAGACCTTAAGGACATCATTGATCGAAGTTATTCCACTTTCCGTGCTCCAGAAACCACACCTCTGGTCACCTTGAACGAGAAGGATCAATTATATCTGCTGGAATTGTTCCACGGTCCGACTTTCGCTTTCAAGGATGTTGCATTACAGCTGCTCGGAAACCTATTCGAATATTTCTTGGTCAGGAGAAATGAGGGAAAGACTGGAAAGGACAGGCATCATTTGACTGTGGTCGGAGCAACAAGTGGTGATACTGGATCCGCTGCCATCTACGGTCTCAGGGGCAAGAAAGATGTCTCAGTCTTCATTCTCCACCCTAAGGGCCGTGTCAGTCCAATCCAGGAGGCCCAAATGACTACGGTTCTAGATGCGAACGTTCACAACCTTGCCGTCGAGGGAACATTCGACGACTGTCAAGTGAGTCATAACCCTTCTACCCTTTTTTAACCCTATCACTCAGTCTAACATCATCCCAGGACACCGTCAAAGCCCTCTTCGCCGACCCCAAAAGCAACGAAACCCTCAACCTCGGCGCCGTAAACTCCATCAACTGGGCACGCATCCTCGCCCAAACAACCTACTACTTCCACGCCTACTTCTCCGTCCTCCGCACCCCCTCTTTCCAGCCCTCCCACGCCGTCCGCTTCGTCGTCCCCACCGGCAACTTCGGCGACATCCTCGCCGGCTACTTCGCCAAACGCATGGGTCTCCCCGTGGACAAACTCGTCGTCGCCACTAACGAAAACGACATCCTGCACCGCTTCTGGTCCACGGGTCATTACACCAAGAAGCCGGTACACGGCGCTCAGGCCGAAGGTGGCATTCCTGAAGACGGTTCCAGGGTCCATGAAGATGGCGTAAAGGAGACTTTGGCACCGGCTATGGATATCCTCGTGTCTAGCAACTTCGAACGCCTGCTCTGGTTCTTAGCGTATGAGTTTGCAGCTCACGCTGGCATGGACGATGAGTGGAACAAGAAGCAAGCCGGACAAGAAGTCGAGGCCTGGCTCAAAGCACTGAAGCGCGATGGTGGCTTCTCAGTGCACGCCGATATTCTAGCTGCAGCCCGTCGCGACTTTGAAAGTGAGCGCGTGAGCGATTCGCAGACCGTGGAAACCATCAAGGAGTTTTACAAAGCCGACACTCCTGCTGGAAGAGCTGGTAGCGAAGGGAAGAAGGGGACGTCGATCAATGGGGGATACATCCTGGATCCACATTCAGCGATTGGTGTTGCGGCGGCGCTGAGGTCGATGCAGAGGGCGCCAGCGCCAGAGACGCATACGGTGGCATTGGCGACGGCGCATCCGGCGAAGTTTGCAAATGCGGTTGATTTGGCGCTGAAGGATGAGGCGGGCTTTGCGTTTGATAAGGTGCTGCCGGAGGAGTTTGTGGGCTTGGAGAAGAAGGAGAGGAGGGTGAGGGATGTGAAGAGGGCGGAGGTGTGGGAGGGGGTTAGGGAGATTGTTATTCAGGAGGTGGAGGAGGAGTTGAGGGGGAAAAGGTCGGAGACTTAAAAGAGGCTAGTGGGGGAACCAAAGGTTGTCTGATGCGGCGTTGCTGGGTTTTTGAGAGTTTGTAGACGGGGATTAATTGAAAAGTCCTTGGGGTTCATAAGACGCTGTGTGTATGGAATTGGTCATATCCTAGACCAGGGCATGCTCGTCAGTTGATCTTAGTTGACAGTTACAGCAATTTGGTATATTCATACCCAACACTTGCTCGAAGGTCTCCTTCCAGCTGTAGATCGACATCCACGGTTTGGAACATGCATGGAACGAAAGGGGCGGACGAGAATCTTAAGAATGGCAGTTGTCAAAATCGCACCGAGGAACGAACACAAACCCAGCACGTCCCCTCTACCCCCTTCCTTCCATCTTGAAAGTTGAAACTGCCAAAATCGAAACACGCAACTCGCCAGAGGAAGGTGAGTCTCCCGGTTCATTGCTTTCATTGCTATCGTCCCCTCGATCGAAAATCATAATCCTGCATTCGCGTTCCAAGTTTCAGCTATGCGGCCTTTTCTTAAGTGCGAGGGCGAGGGCGAGGGCCACAAACGCAGTTCAATGCTCAAATAGGGGGTTGTTGTAACTTGTTGAGGAGTCCTCACGGTGTTTGAAAACATCCCGGGACGACCGATGATGGGGAGGCAGGTGAGAGCATGGGACTAGTGGAGACTGTGTCAAGTTTTCGGTGAGAAGGTACCGTTTATGTGCGGTCTGCGGTCTGCGGTCTGAGGATAAGGGCGAGGGCGAGGGCGAGGGCGAGGGCGAGGACAAGTCACAAACATATGCAGTTGAACGAAAGTAAACGAAAGCAGAAATTTTCACAGTGGGGAACGGTTCTTCGATCAACGATTGATGTGGGGGACTTGGTGGAACCTGTAGCATGAGGGTAGCACAGCAGCGTCGACTGCTTGGGTTGTGGGCTGTGATGGAATGGCGCCCTCGCCCTCGCCCTCGCCCTCGCCCTCGGCACCAAGCCGCCATGCCTCCCGTTTCAAAAAGCAACACAGAGTATGTGGTGGTCGCAATGAGGCTCTGTGACGATCTACCCCGCTGCTTGAAAACTGGTCTTACGAGATTAAAAATTGGATAAATTGGACGAGGCTGTCGAGTATTGATTGATTGCCAACGCATACTCGCATATGCAGCCACCGCCCTCGACCGCGCCCTTGGACAGGGGCTGGTATTGGTTGACATTCGTCATTCGGCGGGAACTTGAGCGACAGCTGGGAAAGATTGATCGGATCTTTTGGGTGAGAGGCGGTGGGCGTGCGTTGCGAAGGCGGGAGTGTGAAGTGTGGAGTCCAGACTTGACACTGAGAGTCTGAGAGTCTGCGAGTCTGCGAGTCTGCGAGTCTGCGAGTCTGCGAGTCTGCGAGTCTGCGACGGCGAGGCTGGTGTTTTGGGGGATGCGGTGAGATGATAGTAGGTACATGCAAAGATGTCACATGCAGAGAGAACAATTGTGTAGGGAACCCAAACAGAGTGTTGTATTCGAACTACCAGGTACCTCGCAGGACTAATGAAGCAGTATCATCGCAATAAGGGGAACATGATTTGGGGATCTTGATGGTTGGAGATCGCAACAGGTCAAAAGAAATCGAAGAAGCAAGAGCCTGAAAACAGAAACAAATAACTTCAACCAGTAGGAGAAAACAACATGTGATGAGTAGCTGCAAGTCGAGCATCAGTTGGGGTAGAAGAAACCATAGCCTGAGCCCGGTCCCGAAGTGAAACCGGACAGTCCGGACCCTTCCTGGGACATCACGTCCAAGTCGCCCCAAACCTTCACGTCTGAGAAATTGAAGTCAACTCCCATTCCCTGCTGGGCTGGCATGCTCGCATCCGGAAATCCAAATCCATTCTGGTAGCCGAAGTCGAGGTTGTTGAGGTCGAAGGCTGGCTGGGGTCCCACTTCGGGCATCTGGGTGTAGTTCGCAGCCGGCGCTTCATAGGCAGAGCCGACTTGATCTTGGAAGTTCATGTTGAAGTTCTGCAGCCCCTGGGGATAACTCATCTGGTTGAAGGCGACGGCGGGGTCTTGAAGGTTCATGTTGAAGTTCAGTTGCCCCTGAGCATCACTCGTCTGGTCGAAGCCGACGGTAGGCTGGGGTTGCTGGTGAGCGGCCATAGCCATGTTGGATTCGCCTTGAGCAAGATCTTCTTGGGCCGCCATGACGGGAATGTTCAAGTTCTTGGGAACCTTGGTGTAACTCAAGTCGGCCTCGACGCCATGTCTCTTTCTCATGTGCTCTTTCAGCTTGTCGGGTCGGCAGTAGCCTTTGCCCTTGTTGTTGGCACAGCCAGGCATCTGGCAGTGATGGCCAATGGCGAAATGAACTTTCCGCATGTGGCGGTTATGGTCTGCCTTGCGTGCGAAGGTGGTGTGACAGAGGGCGCAAGGCAGACCCGCATGTACGTTCCGGAGCTTGTGGTTTTGGGCCTACCACTTGATTAGTAAAAAAAAAAGACTCACCCCCTGAATGACACCTCGAGTCATCTTGAGTGATCTGGCAGGCTGATCGGGTAGGGGTCGGGGGTATTGACGAATGATAGAAGCAGGAGGAGGGCGAGGTCGTGCTGCAATGAGACGCGGCTAGGCGGTAGAGTGGGGTCTAGCAAGGTTTGCTTTCGGGAGTCTTTGAGTAGTGGAGCGTTTTCTCGGGGGAAGAAATGGCAAAATTTTGAAAATGGTTGTGCGGAGGACCCTTCATCTTTATGCTCTGATGCCCACTAGAGGAGAGGAGGCTAGCTTCCAGGTATTCACCCTGCGCCCTAGTCTGCGCCCCGAGAGATACATGTACAATCTATCATACAGGTACACCAAGAACAGGGTACGGGAATCTAAATATCTTGTATCTAAATAAAATTTAGATAGATTATATCTTATCTAAACAAAATTTAGATAGATTATATCTTATCTTAGCGCTTGTTTAGTTAGTTTTGAAGATAAATCTAAATATCTAAAATATCTAAGATAATTATAAGAAAAGTATTAAATTTAAGCGCAATTAATATTATTATTTTTTAAAATATTTTTTGAAAATATTTTTTGTTTTCAATTAATATAATAAAAAAGAAATTGAATTGAAAACTATAAAACTGGAATTTATATAATTTTTATAAAATAAAATGTCAAAGTTGAGAGTGATTTGAAGTAAATCAAATAACCGGAAATTTATTTTTATTCAAATAAATAATAAAATTAAGGAATTCTATAAGTTTTAAATATTATTTTATTTTGAAAATTTTATATTTTTGCTGGAATTTTTAGAAGATTATAAAACTAGATTTCATTTTTATAGCTCTAATATAGCGTTGTGGGGAATTTATATAAAATAAATTCTAGAATCTCAAATATCCAATATTCAGTTTTTTCTTTTAGAATAGCCAAATATTTACCAAATTGAATAATTCTTTTTTTAAAAAATGCACAAAATGCCAATTATAAATAATTTAAAAAGCTCAACAAATTATTTATATTATAGCGCTTTATATTGGGTTATAAATGGCCATTTAAGCACGGGCCAAGGCTGCTGCCCGGGGCTATCCGGGTACCTTTGCACTAAAAATAGGTGTAAAAGTACTTACCCCTTTTACCCCTTAGATATTATTTAAAATCTATTATCTAGGGACCCTCTTAGATAGATATATCTTATTTAAGGACCCTTTTAGATAGATTTTATCTTAAGATATTATCTAAAAGTTTATCTAAATCCCATTAGATTCCCGTACCCTGACCAAGAACCAGATATAACTTGATGCTGCAGCCTTCGCAGATAACGGAGCGCTGCACTCCGAATTTGTCTATCCCAAAACTCTTGCGTCTTTCTCTTCATCCCACCCCATACGGACTTTGTCGTATCACAGGACAGCCACGCTCGCATAGAAAAGAGCGAGAATAGAATACTCGTCACTTCGGATCAAGAGACTCGATAATTGTACTGACTCGTCATGGAATTGCCAAAACATAGACCAGAAACCAACTCCGTCCGGTGGGCGAGAAGTTTTCCCACAGAGATGGCCATATCATCAGAGGTGTATGGATGCGAACAATGTGGGAAGAAATTCAGTCACAGACATAAGTTGAAGTATATGAACCTACGAACGCATTCCCTTCTCGTCTCCGAGACTGATCTTTTATAGCCGTCATGCCCTAAACCATACAAAGCCGGTACCATGTGAACAGTGCGAGAGGAGATTCGCGAGCTTGAAAGATCGGGACCGTCATGTCCAAGCCGCCCATACCACGCGGAAAGAAAAGTACAAGTACACTTGCTCAATGAAATGCAGTAGGAGGAGGATCATAAACCGGGGGATATGGGAGAGACCCGACCAGAGTGTGTTCAACAGAAAAGATCAATGGCAGGCACACATGAGGAAGAGTCACAAGGTCAAGAAACCGGAGATGAAGGCTATCGAAGAGTCTGGAGCACACTTATTCAACAAAGACAACGTGGACGACATCACTTGGAATCGATTATTTCACGGTATGACCTAGCGTGCAGCCAGAGAGCACGCAATCAAAACTCAAGACGCAGCCAAATGCAATGGTCATCCTTTCGACACCAACACGGAGGACAAGGTCGACCATACAGCGGAAGTTCCACCATTCTGATCCCAACACCTCTCCACTGCTACAGGAAGACCCGTGGCGACCTACCGTATGACATACAACAAAGCCAAACGCTCAGTGAAAGCTCACCCAGAACGAGTTCCTTACTCTTCAACGCAACCTTCACTGCCCCCACCGAGGTCTCCAGATGCTTCGCCACAGCCTCATACGTCGCTCACTTTCCCCTCGGAATCTACAAGAACAGAACACTCATTCAACAACAAAGACAACATGGATCAGGAGACATGGAATACATCCAACGCAATTAATCATAACTGCCGTTAGCTTTGAGTGAGTCTTGCTAGCTTGTGGCTCATCCGACCGAATTCCCAAGCCATGTTTGAAGGATGAACAGTTGCGATTCTTTCAGACAAACCCATAGCTCAAGTCATTGCGAGCCACCCAACATAAATCCATCAGTCATACAGAGCCTCCCATGCAACACAAAGCCATCAATCAACGCCCATTCACAAACCACCCCCCCATCACAGCCCGACTCATTCCCAACCCGTCCACGCAATTCCCTGCGCCCGTGCCTTCCTACCAAACACCACTCCCTCCTCCTGCAACATCTCCCTCGCCCTCTGAGAATCCATTCCACCGTAGAACATGTTTTCAAGTGTGAAATCACTCCGCAACAACCTATGACGCGGCACCAACGCCTTCAAGCCATTGTTCTTCAACGACACGGTGATGGCCGTGGCGGTCGACTTCATGTGTTCGGCCATGAAAGCCTTGGTCGTGAATCTGCCGCGGGGGATCTGTAAGATCATTCGGAGAACGCGTTGTTGGAATTTGGTCAGGCCTGAGGAGGCAATCTGCTGCAGGATCGATGCTTGCGGATCTTCGGTGGGGGTGGGGTCTGAACCGGACTGGTCGTCGTCGTATTCTTCGTGGTCGTCTTCATTGTCTTCGGCGTGGTGTCCATGGTGGCCTCGATCGTTGGCCTGCTTGGTTTTCTCGGAGGTTTTGTCTTGGGCAGGACGGGAGCCTCGGGGAGATTCGCTTTGGGTGGAAGCCTTGTATTCATACCTCTCTTTCGACGAAAGAGGCTTCTTCTGGTAGCTAGCAGATGAAACCTTTGACAACCTGCTTAGCGACGGACGCGTGAAGCCAAACCTCGATGGTGGAGACATCATGCGCTTTCTTCCCGCGTAATTGACAGGAGTGTTTGTGTCGACGCCGATGGTTCGGGAAGTCAAAACTGGAGCGGACTCTCTGCGTCGCTTTCTCGCCTCAGCAATGGAGGTATCGGCATCGAAGTCAGGATCCTTCCTCTTGATTGGAGCTCCTTCCGACATGCGTCTCATTTCCCTTTCCTCCTTCTTCACCAGCTTCATGAGTGGCTTCATCTCGCGAGGATGTTTGTAGTGACCCAGTGCGCGACGAGCTCTGGACTCGGGGGAGTCTGAAGTGCTGTCTGGGGCCTCGTGATCATTCTCCTTGTCGGAGTCCGAGGTGTCTGCGACGCTCTGATCGTCTTGCTCAGTGACTGAACCGTCTCCAGCATTGTCATTTTCGTCTCCGTCTTTTGGGTAGTCATCTTCGTCTCCAGAGACCTCGTCTTCGTCTTCATAGAACTCGTCTTCGTCCTCATAGACTTCGTTACCACCGCGGGTTTTGGGTTTGGTCTCGTCGTAGACGGCCCACATCCAGGCAGGGGCAGAGTCCTCAGCTGCAATGAGGTCCTTGATCTCATCGTGAGTGAGGTCGTGCTTGGGACCCATGGCGGCGACCTGCGGTGAAGTTCGCGAGGTCGGGTCTGGGGAGCTGCGTCGCGGCCTACGGTGATTGAAGTTCGTAAGTTTGAGTCGGGGGAATGCGTCGCGACCTGCGTTGGCCAACTCAATAAGCCGGTCGACTTGTGTTGCTACAGAGTTGATGACCCGCCAACAAGGAAGATTCAACCGCGGTACTGGTAGAAGTAATTACTGGAAGGACAATCGACGTGGAAGTAAACAAGGTGTGAACCAAGGTGTTGTCGAGTTGAATTGCAGGCGCAGTCAGGTACAGGCCCGTGCCGAGGAAAGAGCCTTGTTTATGCTCGAAAGTCGGAAGCGGAGGCGCGTAAACATTATTGGCTGGTACCCGAAAGAAGTGATATATGGTTATTGTCGAGATGCGACAGAGAAAGTAAACAATGGTGGGCGGAATGGTGGTGGTGAATTTGAAAACTGGGCCACTTTACGCGGTGCAAACAAGAGCGCGACGCGCTTTCCGCGAGTCGTGACTTTAAGCATTCCCAGGCTAAACCTTAAATTTTTGAATCACCTCGACCGGTGAGGATGTCAGATTTGGAGCGTGGTGATCAGTATTCGGGGTCTTGCGCGTGTGCTTTTGAATGTTGATGATTCCATCCGCATGGATTTGATGTGAGTGTTTGCATTAACCACCTGTCCCAATTTAGACTCCAATTCCCACCAGAGTTTTCCTGCGGTTTCAAGTACCAGCACTAGCATGGTAGGAGACATCAATTGTCTCTCCGGATACTATTACTTGGCCGACGACTATGTCCGGCTCGAACAGAAAACAAATGAAACTAACCACCAAGCCAGGTCCCGTAGGACAGAATGCCAATTGATTATTGGATACATATGCACCCCTCTTGGGTCATTTCCAGGCCACTGCCTTACAGACTACCAGTGAAGATATGTTTCCCGAAATAACCACCGGTTGATATGCTCAGTGGAATTTGAGTTGGGAATTAAGCCGGGTTGTCAAGTAACTCCGAACTACAGATCTCTCTATTAATACAACCCATAACTCAGCCTTCACTGGGATTCCCGGTCTTACTATCCCTCCATAGAGCATTACCACCGACCGGATTAACCCGCCAGCTGCACATGTACCTGTGAGTAGTGAACTGTTGTGATACCAACATATTCCTAGCTCAAGGCGCTTAGTCACTGACCCCCATTCGGCCAAGAAGACAACATATTCAGCAACAGAGCGAGGGATATACCAGACTGTTCATCCCACCACCACATTCACACAACAATGGTAACAGGAATCTGCTTCTCCGACACCACGCCCGCCCCCTCAGGCGCCTCCACCGCCTCCCTCCTCCCATCCCTCACCTCCAACAACCTAACCACCCCACAAATCCCACAAGCCGCAACCCCAAAAACCGAATTCGCAATCCACCCCTCCCTAAACCTCGGCGCTTCCGCCGTCCTCCACACCGCATCACTATACCAAATCTGATTAACATAACTAGTAATATTCGCCACCGCAATCATAAACCCCCGCATCTCGTGATCATCTCTCATCAGATCCGGAAACCACGAATAGAAAATCCCCGGCACGCCTGCTGAGAAATACGATAGGTAGAAGGCGGCGAATTTTAGTGCAAGGGGGACCGTCCAGATGGCGAGGATGATGGCGCTGAAGACGGTGACGAGTTGCATGGTCCAGATTGCTTGCCAGCGCTTGCCTTTCAGCAGGGGAGAGTCGGAGAGCATGCCGGCGAGAACTTGCACCACGACGGCGACGGCGTTTTGACCGGTGGGCAGCACGTTGATCTGCGGAACAGAGTAGTTCTCCGCCTTCAACCAGAGCGCAAAAGCCGGTTGCTGGGACGAATAACCGCACTGAATAAACGTATACGCAAAGGGCAAGATCCAAAATTGCCAATGCGACATGATACGAAAGATCTTCTTGCGATCCCAGGGCGTCTTGCCCAGAGCTTTGTAGCCGCTACGAACGAGCCTTTCTCGGGCGAACAGGACTTCAGGTTCCGAGAGATAGAACGCGCGGGTCGTTTCGGGGAAGTCAGGGTTGAAGAGGTAGCCAAGAACGCCAACAGGGAGACTGATGATGCCGCAGATTATATAGAGCCATTGCCAGCCAGCGTGGCCGAGGACGCCGTCGAGGTTTTTGTAGGCTGCTGCTTGGAGGTAGCCGCTGAACATGCCCGCTAGAGTGGCAGTCGAATAAAACAGTACGGTACGCTTGGCCCTGTAAATTATTAGTAGCTCTTCCGAAATGTACGTCGTAATGTCCAGCATGAGGATTCAAAACGCTCTGGCCCCCCAGGAAAACCAAAATTATTTGGTATGTTCCTAGTTAGTTGGGACATCGCAAGTGACGAAGAACACCCCAAGTAATTGGTCACCCAAGATAGGGGGTTTTCGAGCTTACCGTTCTTCCTTAGTATACCAGGACCCAATGATATATATAATACACGGCTAGTAAGTTAAATTAGCATGAATAGCATCAAAGTTTTGGCTGCCTGGATGATACATACGAAGAAAGCTCCCTCGCAGAGTCCAGTGAGAAAACGGAGAGCATAGAGTTGCGGCACGCTCTTGACACTTGCCGAGGCAAACGTGAATATCGACCATAGGACTTCCAGAGTTGGAATAAGATATGAAGGTCGGATCCGAGTGACGAGAATGACAGCGGGAATTTCGGACACTACATAGCCAGCGGTGAAAACGTTTGCCATGTATGTAAGCTCACTCCCGCCCATGTTGAGCGACTCCTTCATTCCGGATACGTAGGCATTGTTGATGTTGGATTGATCTAGGTTTTTGCAGAAATAGCCTAGACATGCGTAGGTAAGGAGGAAGAAGTCGAGTTTGAGAAGGAAGAGCTTTTCCTGTCTACGACAAGAAGTCAGTAAAACAAGTTGCATTTAGGAGATGGCAAGGGAATGCACAGAATAAACTGGAACGTCGTCGATGAAATGGAATAGACAGAACAAAGTGAGAATGAGCATACTTTGGTTTGTCCGGGTCATCCCAGATGTATCTTTGCATGCTCCTCCAAGTACGTCGAGTTGAGCCCCAGATCCCTGGTTTCTGCCACGGCGCTTCTTCTGTGGAGTGTCCCGAATCGGCAGAAGTAGCATCTCGTTCTACAACAACGGCTGGAAACCCCTTCTCGGGCCTTATCTGATCATTTTCGAGATCTGCCATTGCCGCTGTTGATTGCAGATCGCAAAGAAAGGAGAGACTTACAGAGTCGTGGACAGAAGAGAGATACTGTACTTATGGGTCTACTTTCCAGTGTGTTAGAATCAAGTTGCAGCCAGCTGTCGCCATCTGAACACAACTTTCACCATTCTCCGTCTATCAGGACCCTGTGCCATAGATGCATAAATCGTGTGGTGCCAAAGGGAAACCATGTCGTTAATCGGGCCTGTACTTGCAGGATACTTACGTTTGCAAGTTGCCACCATTTCGATTTCTAATCATGGGCAGACAGATACAGCTTGGGAGGATATCCCCCGGACACTACCCAAATTCTTTCAGAGACGCCACTTGGCACTAGTGTTCGATACGAATCAGATGCAGGCTGAAATACCAGGAAACCCCCAAATAATCAGAAGCGAGCAAAGTATCCAGAGAGAAACCAAGTATTAGTGACATTTTAGATGATTAAGGATAATCCATAAAGACAGGACCAACTGGAAAATGGTGCCCGCGGAGGCGTTCGGTGGTGTCCGGGGAATGTTATCCTCGACCTCCTGCGATGCTTGTGATGACGGAGAATGGCCTCAGTTGTTAAATCCGTCTCTAATAACTCGACCAAACTACAATAGGGGGAGACGATCAAAGTCACGGCGGAAAGCCAATCAACTTGGTAGAGAGGATCCCCTGAACTGCGCTCAAAGGTCCCACAGAATAAGAGCAGCCACTAGCTACCCCAACACCAGAGCTACCACGCCACGGACAGAACAGGGATTTCGAGGACTGGGGAAGACGAGTATCAAGGATAGAGGATAGGCTCCACAGAACACACTTGCAGATCAGGAGTTGATATAAGACATCCCCGCAATGGCGGGATCGGTTGCGATGGCGATATGCGGGGGAGACATGACGGAATGCGAGGTTGTCAGGTCAAAGCAAAGGAGACGTGCACATAACTTTGTGGAACTGAATACAGTGGCGGATAAATCGGGTCTCTGGGGCTGTGGCTCAATGCGATGATGTCTGTCGAGGCGTGAAGTCGATCTCGGGGAGATTGAGAAGTCAAAAGCTACTTTCTGACACCATCTATCCGTGATCGGCTCACTTGACGCCGCGAGACTATATCGCGACGGGCAACGTATTGACCATATGATAGATATACCAAGAGTATACTTTGGTGCTGTCGATGAAGCCGCGCTGGAGGGGAAATTTTCCTCGGAACGAGGGGGTTACTCGGACAGCGAGGGAGGCCACTTCTGGAGACTGGCAGCGGCATGCACCCGGAGAAGTCAACTCAATCGCTGAAAATAGGACGAGACCAACCACTCAACCAGGGATCGTTCTCCAAATGTTGACTCGACACTCACACTCGTGCATCGGTTCGCTTGCGTGGGTCGGTGGGTTGGGGGGGAGGGTGGGGGGGGGACGGTTGGTGTGGCGATCGTCGCTTGGGGACAGAAGGTCGTGTCAGGATTTTGACGCGAGGTCACGTGCTGGCCTCGGCTGATTATCGGAATCCACTTTCCAGCGAAGTTCTCCTCAAGACAACCACCGATGTTGTGGGAGACTGTATTAAGTCACCAGCTTGAGCTCATGTCAATTACGTGGACTGAAACTTTGAGATGGAGGTCGGATTGACTGGGCTAGCTCTTCGGTGAGTGGAACCCAAAGGAAGCGGCCTGCAGAAAGTTCTTTCTTGATTGGAAGAACCGCAGTTGCCAGCGCAAATAAACCAACGTCGCTCGCTTCAATATCGCATCTGCTGTTTCGCGCAGAAGTCACCGAACTTCAATTCCCTATTGAAATCCTCTATTCAGCTCTGATCGACCGTTTCTGTCTTTCTGAAAGCGGAGAACAAGCCGCTTGACACCGCTTCGAAAATGGAGGAAGACCAAGACGGAAACCAGCAGCTGCGACTCTGGATCAAATGTCGCAAGAATGATGTTCAGAGTCTCAAAGCAATTCTGGACATTCAGAAGAAGCTTTACAGGAAAGAAAAAGTCAGGCCGGCGGAGGATGACGGTAAAGCTCATCATCACCGCTCTGCTTAAATATACTGACAAAACCCACAGGCTACATGCTAGTACCCACGTCCGTCTTCTCGGATGCATATTCCGTGGCAAGAGAGCCTCCAGACTCTCAAGATATACTCGAACGTCTTGATGCCGACTGCATAGAGAATGCACAGATCGCATTTCTCCCCATCACCTCCTCGCCCTCTCGTCCTTCCAAGTTGAATGCTATCAACCCGATAACTGAAGCTATTACAACATGGTTCTCTCAGCTTCCTCCATACATAAGTTCCACGTGCTCGACAAACCTTCAGACTCTGGTCGCCAAATCCCCAAAACGATGGTCCGTCTACCGGCCCCTTCTCCTCCTCCCTTCCGGCAGCTTCTCCACCCCTGAATGGACCACATTCCTTTCATCACTCCCACACAAACGCAAAACCGACCTCTGGACACTCATTCTCTCCTCAGTCTCCAAGAGAGAAGGCTCAACACCCCTCACCCACCTCGCAGTCAACGCAGGCATTCCTTCCCACTCGTCCTCACCACCTCTCCCCAAGTTCATCAATCCCGACTCAACTCATGACTTCAGTCGAGATGTTACCGAAGACATCACAAACCTCACTCTGTCGTCCCGGTACTCCACAACTCGAGAAAACGTCATTCGCTCCCCCAGCAGTCTGATCCCTCTCTACAACAACTTCGGACCCATCCCCACTACACTCACAAAATCCTCCCCCACCCCACGCGATCTCGACCTCGCTTTCTGGGTTCGATGTACACAAAATGGCCTAACGCAGATCTGGGCACCTTTGTACACCATGTTCTCCCGCGGCAACATCACCGAGAAAATGCGTCTCTCCACCTTCCACCAGCACCACTCCCAGCATTCCATCCCACCCACTCCATCCAGCCCTTTCACCTCGTCCTCCCCATCATCGCCCGCACCGAAAACCGACTTCTCCGTCCTCTCACCCCGAATCCTGAAAAGGAGATACGAAGCCACTCACAACAACGATCCACTCGAGATCTCCAAGGGAATAGCAATCGACCTCTACGCCGGAATCGGCTATTTCACATTCTCCTACGCCCGCGCTGGCTTTACCGTCCTAGCTTGGGAGATCAACCCCTGGAGCATCGAAGGACTGCGTCGAGGTTGCGTTGCCAACAACTTCCCCTATCTGGTCACAACCCGCGACGCACCAACTCCTCCCTCCTTCCCACCTTCGCAATCTCCCAACAACACTTCAAGTCCCGCAAATCTTCACAGCTATCGATCGCCGAGCCTCGGATTCTCGCCCTCAGTCTCCACACCATCAATTCGTAATCGCGAGAACGGAAGCAGAAATAGCGATACCCGTGGCGAGAGAAACGCAGAGCAGGGTAATGGAACAACTCCCTCAACGCCCCCGCAGATCTTCATCTTCCACGAAAGCAACGGCTACAGCACGCTACGCTTCAACGCCTCCCGCTTCCGCCACCACCTCTTCCACACCCTCTCCCTCACCTCCGGCATCCGCCACGTAAACTGCGGCCTCCTCCCAAAAAGCGACGCCAGCTGGCGAATGGGCTGGGAACTAATCGTACTCTCCTGGAAAACCTGCGGTGTTTTCAGTGGCTCTGCTGGTGATCCCGCTGGAGAAACTGCACAGGCCCAGAGCGAGAAAGCAGAATCGAGCTTCGGCTCGGCGGAAACGGCGGTGGGGACTGATGAATATGCTGCTAGCGTGGCTGGCTCTGCGGTGCATCATGGTAACCAGAGTGGCGATGCGAATGGTGGGAGGGCTTCGAGACATGTCTCCTTCGCACCATCAGTATCCAATGAGAGCAAACGAAGCGAAGAGGAGAAGAAAGCGCAAAACTATGCAGCTTGGTTACATCTCCACGAAAACGTAGCAGTGAGTGAAGAACATCGCAAACGTTTAAGTGGGAATATTGGAAAAAGGAAGAGAGAGATTGGAGAGGTGTTTGGGGGGTGGGGGAGGGAGATGGAACGGGAATTGGAGAGGGAGGTGAGGGATGGGAATGAGAAAGGAAGGAAAGTGAGGGTGCAGGTGGAGGTGGAGCATGTGGAGTTTGTGAAGACGTTTGCGCCGGGGGTGTGGCATTGTGTTTTCGATGTTTATGTTGCGCCTGTCGCTGAAACTTGAGTGTGGAGGGGTTGGTGGGTGGGATGAGGGCGTGGGATGGGGGGTCTTGGGGGGTTAAGATGGGGAGGGATCATAGATACCTTGCAGGTAATTAGAGAAGCAGTCAGTCAGCAAAAAGTCCTGTGAAAATGTTGTAAAAACTAAAAGAAAAGAAAAAAAGGCAAAAAGAGCAATAAAAGGAAAAGGGTCCAAAAGGACAGTCGAACCCGAAGGGACGTCCTCAAACCAGACGGACTGAGTTTGATTCACCGAGTAGCCAACTCGGCTAAACGCTACTTAGCAGGCTCGGTGATGGCAGTTTTATCTCCTTTCTTTGTATATACTGTTGTAGTCTGTATTTGCCCTTCGGATGATCAGATCCTTGTTTGGCTATTCGGGTCCGACTCCCTGCTCCATCGAAGCCCGATGCTATCCCGTTGCTCCTTGCAATCTAGCCGTTTCCCCACGCCCCTATTTGTACCTAGGAAGGCACTCACTACCAAGCGGACGTTGTGAAAACCGCAAACTGGAATATTTGGGATTCTTCGTAGCTCTGGGTGGTGTCGAGTACCTAGATAGATTGGCATGCGTTGTAAGATAGTACTTTAGATGTACCAAAGAGTGGACCTAGACTTGACTCGACTCGGCCGCACAAACGCGCCGGGGAGTAAGTGCAAGTGGCTTCTAAGTAGCAATTATCATCCCACTGATCGAGACCCTCAGGAAGCAAAACTCCTCACAGTCAGGTTGAAGATCCCACCTAGCAATGGACTTCGAAGAGCGTTACCGGAAGCACAGCACAACCCCATAAACATGTAGCACCATGCAGCAACACCATAAAAATCACGCGCATCACACTGACACATAGACCCATGATCAGAATCTCTTCTTTCTTCCATTGTGTACATCTACAATCCATCCATCCATCCATCCATCCATCCTCGAGTCCACAAAAGACCGCAATGCATGCAAGCATGATAAAAAAAAAGCATGCATCTCATCCGCTCCCATTGCAAACAAAAAACACAGCAGCAAAAAACGCCTCCCTCAGCTTCTCTGTTGGCGTTTCGCTTTTTCGCAAGTAGTCACCGCCATTCGAAATTCGCAGTCTTCCCCGCCCAGAAAGAGAGAGAGAGTCGAACTGTAGGAAATGTATGGAGGGCAGTTTGCTTTTGCCATTGTCTTTTACCTGTGTCAAGCGCATGTGTTGTGCTTGTGCGGGCCACCCGATCAGCGGTAGAAAAGCCCGTATTTGTGTGTAAATGCGTAACCCCTACTCTCCGACGACGACGTATCCTGAAAAGACTATGAATGTGCAAGTCCCTAAGGATTTTTCATGAGCCCTTTCCTCCTTTGTTTGTGTGTTTGTTTTGCAGGTGCTGTTTTTCTTTTTCTTATGATGAATGGGGATGTCCTTCGTGGAAAAGGGGCCCAGGTTTGTCGTATTCCTCGTAAACTCGTAAATTCCTGGGGATAAGGAAATTTTTGGACTTTGAGCGGAGAGTTTAGGCGTGGCCGTTGACACGAGACTTGCCGTTGACGGCGCTGCTGCCTTCCCCGAAGTAGGGGTGTAGGCAGGCTGCCTTGGCGGAAATGCGGCCGGCGGGGTCGTAGATGAGCATGGATTCGAGGAGCTCGAGGCCGGTTTCGTCGAGGTTGCTGCAGATAGGGCCGGGCTCGCGTACCCACTTGGGGAACGAGGACTTGAAGTCGGGGAAGGAGGTTACGCCGGGCCACTCGTCTTCTGTGGGGGTTCCGAGAAGACTGGAGGTATAAGTCAGTATAGTGCTGAAACACAAGTTATAGAATGGGGTTTGCGAGATGGAAGCAGCGAAGCAAGGGAAGCATAATTACCGGAAGATCTTGAAGATCTCGTCGATCTCGGAATCGCCTGGGAACAGAGGTTTCCTCGTGCACATCTCCGCAAAGATACAGCCCACCGACCACATATCAACACCCGTCGAATATTGTCTTCCACCCAGCAAGATCTCTGGAGCTCGGTACCACAGCGTCACAACTTCGTGAGTGTATGTTCTCAATGGCACACCGAAAGCCCTTGCCAGACCGAAATCTGCCAGCTTCAAATTGCCCTCACGATCAATGAGCAAGTTCTGAGGCTTCAAATCCCGATGCAACACTCGATGGCTGTGGCAGTACCGCACGCCCTCGCAAAGATGCAGCATGAACTTCTTGACAATAGTATCGCCCAAGCCGAGACGTGAAAGCGCGGGACCCGAACCCTCGGGCAATGCTTTTCCGCGGCCGCCATCGGACACGGGCAGGGACTCCATGTATTTCTTCAAGTCCAGGTCGAGGAACTCGAAGACAAGGTAGAGCTTGTGGCCATCGGCGTGTACGATGTTAAGGAGGCGCACGATGTTGGGGTCGGAAAGTTCCTTGAGGAGGGAGATCTCGCGGATGGCGGTCGAGGGGACACCTTCATCTTCGGCCTCGAGACGGATTTTCTTGAGAGCGACGATCTTGCCGCCGTCGAGGAGATCGCGGGCTTTGTAGACGACACCGTAGGTACCTGGATGGTACAGAAAAGCGGGAAGGTCAGCCACTTGTCACATTCAATTCCTGACAGATGGTGGCAGGTTAGTTGTCGGCAGAGATGTCAACTCACCCTCTCCGATCTTCTCCAGCTTCTGGTAGTTCTCCATGGCTGCAGTTGGTGATTCAATGCTTCTGGTGAACGAGGGTCAATTTGTCCTTGGTAAGGGGAGCTGCAAGGAATGGCAGCTTCAAAGTCTTAGCGGGGCGGTGGAGGGGCAGAAATGGAAGATTGTCGAGATCTGCATCGGGCGGTGGACGTTATTTGCTGCAGTCGAATTGTCGGCAGGAGGCAGCACGGCCAATCTTCCTCTCGCAGCAGGTATCGTCGGAGGGTCGTCCCGGGCGGTCGCTGTTCTTCGTCTTGGTTGTGGTGTGTTGATGTCTCGGTGCTTGTAAAGTAAACACCAACGCGGCTTGGACGCGCCCACCAGAGATTTTTCGCCCAATCAGCTCCTGCAACGACTACGGAGGCCGATTGAACCGGCTATCAAACTCTGGAGTTTATCTATTAATACGGGGAAATCTGCTATTAATACAACTCCTCCTTCCTTTTGAGATTTACGTCGCTGAGTGTTCTTTCCAGCGAGCGTCGTGGCCAGGGCCCAGACTACAGATTTCAGATTTGGACGAGGCCGGCAAACCTTCTTCGAGGAGCATTGACGATGGACGAGTAAGGCGCGTAGTTGCATAATGCCATTGCAATTCTCGACTTGCCTCAATCATTGTTCACTTTTGAATTGCACTACGTGTTTCACGAATTGACCTTCTCATGTCGTGGTGGCAATTCTTGTGCAGCCAGGTTCATCAGCGTGGACTGAACTTGGAGGCGAGACATTGACCAACAATGCCAATCTCCATTCTCTACCCGTCTTAATTGTTTTGTTTCATTTGCTATTTTTATTTCTTGATTGGATGGCTCCTACGTTTGATGTTTCGTACCGTTGCACAGTTCCTGAGCCAGTTCAGGGTGCTCGAGTCCTCCCGAGTGGCGGCGATGAGGATCGCCTCGAGACCGAGTCTTCTGGCCATTTTCAAGTGCCGTCTATGACAACAATCATATATTACTCGAGATAATTCATTGTCGGCTTTCGATTCGGCTGTATCAAATTTTTTGTTACTTGTTCTGGATGAGCGTTCCCGGCTGAGGCATTGTCCGCAACCAGCATTCTTTGTCCGTTTCCATTCCAACAAAGCCAACCCCTCATAGGGACCAGCATCCACAAACATGGCCGCTTTCCCTCCGCTGTACCAAATTGTTCTCTCAAGTCCCATCGAACGGCTTCTCTGCCAGATATCTTGCCTACTTTCAAGGTGAAAACTTGAAGTGAAAGTCAAGTCAGAGAAACTTGGTCACTCCTATCGCTACCCCTATTCCAAGTATCTTCATCATCACCTCTTCAAAATGGCTTCAAAGACGCAGTACTCTGAGGCCAGAGAATTCACCCACATCAGAGGCATAGTCGGCGAACCCCCTACCCTCCACCAACCCGCCTACCTCACCCGCCGCAACGCCGACGGCACGCACTTCCTCGCCCGCGGCTTCCCCGTCCCCGCCTCTGCTCGCAATGTCCCCGGCGTCCCCGACCCCATGCCCAACGACCGCTCACCCCCCGAAGACGCCCACAACACCGTGCAACACGCCCTCCCCTTCGCCCAAGAAGCCATGTTCGGCGTCCTCAACCACCCCAACCTGGTCAACCTAGTCACCATCGTGAACCCCGAAGAGCCTAAAAGCATGACAAACCCTGATCCTGCTCAGATTGGCTACACGGTTTGGGAAAACTGCGCTAATGGCACGCTGGAGACGTTTATTCGCGCGCAGAAGGGCAAGGCTAATGCTGAGGCTGCGAAGAAGAGGGCTGAAGAGGATGGAACTCCGGATAAGGGCATTTGGACTGATCTGGATGAATATGACCTACCCCCTATCAATGAACCGAGTGACTGGGATGGCAGAACTCCCGAATCGCTGTGCTGGCACATCCTCGTCTCGATTTCCCAGGCGCTGCTTTGGCTGCACCAAGGTGTCAAGAAAACTCCTGGTACCGACGATGAGTGGTTTTTGCACGACCAGGACTGGCAACCCATCCTCACGCGCTCCGTAACCCCCGCCAATGTGTTTTTCGCTGAAGTGCTTGAGGGCGAGACGTATGGCGCTTGCAAGCTGGGCGGCTTTAGGAAATGTAAGGTGCTGTTTGGTAATGTGGGACCTGGACAAGGTGGACCGGATTTCTGTGCAGCGCCGGGGAAGAACCAGGTTGTGGGGAATGAGACGGATTACTGGGCGCCGGAGGTGTGGCATAAAGAGGAGTTGTGGCGCGCGAAGAGCGAAGTGTGGATGCTGGCCAGTATCGTGTTTGAGCTGATGACTGGAAAGCCAGCAAGTAGGGACAAGGAGGCCGCAGAGCTACGTGGCGAGATGACGATGGGAGATCGCTCATACAGCGAAGAGCTTGTCAGCCTAGTAGCAAACATGTTAGAGCGCAACAGGTGGCGGCGATTCGGAGTCCGCGATGTGGTGCAGCAAGCTACCTTGGGGCAGGAGATTTGGCGAGAGAACACGAAGGAGGGCAGGTGGTATGTGGATATCAATGACATCGAGAGGCCGAATGCGGTGCAGGTGAAGAAGTGGAAGAAGGCGAAGGAGAGGGAGCAGAGGTATTTGGAGGAGGATAGGAAGAAGGCTGAGCAGCAGAAGGCGCTGGGGTTCAGGAATACGTCGACGTATTTGCTGGAGTGGAAGCCGCAGAAGGTGGATAGGTCGAAGATGGCGGGGATTCAGGGGATGGATTCGGAGCCGAATTTGTTTTCTGAGTTGCTGAGGGAGAGGGAACGGGGTGGAGCGTAGTTTTGTTTCTTTTTGATTTCGTTGATGAGGTAGACTGGAAAGGTGAGGTTTGGTCTCTCACTGGAGTTCTGGGCAGGGGGTGTTTCATGTACTCGATAGCAAAACTCCTTGAATTGTGGCCTCCTTGGTGTTTCTATGAACGTATACATGTATGAAGCTTTTCCCCGCAATCCCAGAGCCCCGACATAATGACCGTGTACCTTGCTTGTCCCTTTCCCACAAAAAAGTCCTACATTCCTATCCTTCCTAACTTATCGGATTTCCATAAGCTCCACCTCATCCCACGCCGAATACGTAGCAAGCGCGTTTGCTCGTCGTGGCATCCCCTTTTCCTTTTCACGAGCCCGTCTTTCCGAGACCTGCTTCATGTGACATTTCAAGCGCTTTTTCAAGACATCCGCTCCAATAGTCCTCCACTTCAAGAAAGCCGGGATGGTCCGTGGAAAGAGAAATCTTTCCCTGATTCGAATGTTCTGCTTTCCACGTCCGTAGTAGCACCACAGCTCTCGTTCGATTTCCTCAAGCTGCAGTGCGACACGCGCCAGATGCTTGAAATCTGAATTAGGCCACATCAACGGATGCCGCGAGGGGGGCATGTCGATAAATCCATGGAGGACATATCGCAACATCCCGCTGGTTGGCTCAACGACACAATGTTCAATCCAAGCATAATAATTGTCCCGGATGTTGCGAGTCGCCGCGTAATTGTTGTAACATCAAGGTTGTATGGCTGAAATGGACCTTGGAAGTGGACGAATCTGTGGAATACAAAATAGTCATCCCAGAGACGGACGATCAGGTTGCCATGCTCTTGGAGAAGGTAGAGGTACTGGGGCCCCAGTGCCCCAAGGGTACGGGGTTCAAGGTGCTGGGTTCCATAAATTTTGCTTGTCGTCGGGGCAGGAGTTGGTGTTAGATACGGATTGATCGAGATCGAGGGGCTGCCGGCATCAAACGGAAACCACTCGAGCTGGTCGGCGCAGTAGACAAGATCGTGACCAGGCACCAACCATCCGTCTTCGTATTTGCTCATCAGAATCTCGGCCGCTCGAGGATGCCTCTCTAAGATCATACGATTGCATATGAGGTGCGCGTTCGTGAGAAGCCAAGCCTTCAGTCCGGGGCCCGCCAGGCGAAGGGCGAGGAGGTCCTTCATGTCAAGGTTGTTGAAAATTTCCAGCAGGATCTCGGAAGGAAAGTCGTTGAGAAAGTTGGCCTTGTTGAAGGCTGGGATGAAGATAGACTCGGCAGCCTGACCAACTTCGGGATTTTTGTCGCCATTCCGACCGAACACTGAAAGCTTTTGACCCATTTTTGCTGTATCGTCGGGCTCCTGCGCAAGGTATGAAAGTAAGGTGTTGGTAGAGAATCTTGTGGGTGGCAATGGATCGAGATTCGAACGTAATCGGGCACGAGGACGTGTGGGAAGAAGGACTTGTCCGCTGTGAGACTTCGAGCTTCGAGGTGTATGGAGACGAGGCGATTGATGCAGGAATTCCTTATTCTTCGGTATGAGTTCAGTAGTGAGGGATCGAGGGTCCAGGGCGCAGATGAAGAAAGGTACGTTTGACAGTGTTCTCCGAGTACTTCGAGATCGATGGTGAGGTGCGTGGGACAGAAGAAAAGCTAGAATAGCTTCAAATCCAAACGCGACACGACCCATAGCCACGCGATTTCGAAAACCACGCTAGCGTCTGCCCTTTAGCGCGAATTTCCGGCTCCTAGGAGACCATAGCGTCGCAGCTGTCAAACCAGTATCCGAGAGTGGAGACAAGTGTCTTTGCTGGTGAGTAGTGCATCTTGTCCCAGGTCCTTCTCTTTTGTCCTTCTGGATGTTCTTTCCATCATGTACGACAATGGTGAGAGTTCCCCCTGATATAGCACACCATGAACAGTCCCAAACCATCCCAGTGCGCACTGGAAACACCATACCAACTGTTCTTCTTTCTTTCCTCATCCCTTGGCTTTCCTCTTCCTCCATTGGCTGTCTCAGGGACCTCAAGTGATCCTGCTGTTGACCAATATGCTCAACGGGATTAGGAATATCCTCAGTGATTGGGAATATTCTCAAGAACTGGAAATATCCCAAGTAATTGAGAATATTCCAAAGGATTGAGAAATCTCAAACATGGCTGTCGTGACTTTTCTGGGCTTGTAGTGGCACTGCCAGCTCCTGTTCCTAGTGGAGTATCCATCTTCTCCCACCACTTTTCTTTTCAAGCTTGACGTCCCTGACGGTAGTGCGGCCGTAATCTCCTTTGTTGCTGCTGCTGAATTTCAGCAGACTGTTGTTGTTTGCCATTTGCTTTGCACTTCCTAGCTTGCGGTTCATTTGTGTCCACATGGCAATGGCGATTGTGAGGAGGATGTTCTCAGTGGCGTGTTGTTTTTGCTGTGGCAATCTCCTGAGCGAGCGATAGACTCCTTCAGGAGATCTCACGCCCTGGGTCCGATCTCCCAAAAGTCAGAATGGGTGATCGGACGTCGGCGTTGGAGACTGATTTCCAGGAGTCAGAGTCGTCTCAAACAATCGCACATGATGAAGCTCTTGCTCTTCTGGTTGGAGATCAGTATGACGATCAGCTGAAGTGAGGGAGCGACTCACCCGACTATCTCTGTATTCCCGGTCTCTCT
The DNA here is from genome assembly GCA_037179335.1 of Cyclaneusma minus. NCBI lineage: Eukaryota > Fungi > Ascomycota > Leotiomycetes > Marthamycetales > Marthamycetaceae > Cyclaneusma > Cyclaneusma minus. Next base: position 1,006,961 of record JAKZHN010000005.1, read on the forward strand.
CTAGCCTCCATGGCCTCCATGGTCGACTGGATTCGATGATTCCTTGCTTGCCCCTCCTTGGCTTGGATATGAAGGTGCAGATCTCCCAGCATATACCTAGTGGTCACTGCATTGTTGAGATGTCAGTCAAGCGGTGTCGATACGATGGACTGGCAGTGAGCTTTCAGCACCGGCTCGGACTAAGTGGTCAAGGAGGGTGAGAAGCTTGCTGGCTTCAGTCTTGATGTTGACGAAGGAGTCACTTACCAAGTGAGGTTGCGGAAGTCTGTAACCAGGAAGTCTTGGTGAGGCTGCCGAGCGGTGTCGAACAGAGGATTCGTGTGAGCTTGGGAGTCGTGAAGCTGCCGGACCAGCTCAACTGAAGTGATCGCGGAGTGGGGGGCTGAACAACGGCTTCTACTGAGCCGCTGTATTGGTTGAGGATATCAAGAAGGATCGAGATCAACGATGAAGAGTGAGGTGTGAAGGTGCTGATGGGTGTTGACGGGTGTTGGTGGGTGTTGAGAAGGAGGGTCAAATGAATGTTGGACTTGAAGGGAGGGGAGCCGGGATGACACGACTGCGAGACTTTATATCGATACTGTCAGCGGGGGCCGGCTTCACAACGAACAACTCCAAGTCGGGACATTGATAAATAGTGAGGGGTATGAAGGTGTTGATGAGTCTTGGGAAGAAGGATCGGATGAATTTTGGAGTGGAAGGGAAGGCAGTGTGTTGCTCCGATTGTGAGACTTACAATCGACACTGTTAGTAGGGGCCGGCCACCGAATTCGCAGCGGGCAACTCCAAGTTGGGACGTCGATGGATGGTGAGGGGTATCAAGATGTTAATGAGTCTTGAGAGGGAGGGTATGATGGATGTTGAACTTGGAGGGAAGGGGATGGGGGTCTTGTTGGGCTTTATATCGACACTTTCAGGTGGGGGCAGGGGACGGGGTTCACAGGCCGGCTTCGCACCGCCAACTTCAAGTTGAGACCCGGATGCACAGTGAAGGGTGTTCAGGGATGTCTGAATACAGACAGAGAAGGCCCTTATATCCCGTGTCCTAGGAAGCCATGGTCGGTCAAAGGAAGGTGGTAGGGGGTTGAGGTGAGTACGACCTTTCCTTCACATCAACCTCGGACAGTCATGGGACTTCTGCTGTTTCTGCAAAGATGCGGTTGTCAGGACACTAGTCTGCGACCACCTACCATTCCATGTCTGGAGATAGAACTCGCCTGTCTTGACTTGACAATGCTGCCAAAGAAGCAAGAGTGGCTTCTGTTCTTTTATAGTCCACTTCTCAGGTGCTGGGTCAAGTGAGGTAGAGGAAGTGACAAAACCTGATGATCTATCATGCCTAACTTGATGAACAGGTGGTCTGAGTTATTCAGGGGGAAAGACCCCGCGGAACGGACATCCTTGCAATAGTAGAGATACAGTACTAATAACTATGGCATAGTCACTCTCTTGATTTAGCCATCATGTGGATTCCAACATTTTGGAAAACTCGGCGATTTAAAGTACACAAAAAAGCCACGACTGGAAGATGCTTAATACTACGAAGCAATTGGTAGTCAGACAATTATCTTCTTCCTAGTTACTACACGCCATTTGTCTTCTCCCTAGTTACTACACCGAAGAAGACTTTGGCTATGGAGCATCCTGGTCGACCAAGAGGTTTCAAGTACATCATTTTATGGTCTTTTAATAATGAAATAACTCACAAAATGAAGACTGAATGGCCTCGGGGGACATTGCTCTCATTTATACAATAATTGGAGATCTTTGGACCACTCTTTCTACCCACCCCCTGAGAAGGGAACATAGGAGAGGCAGTTCACAGACATACCTCGATTCGCAGTATCAGTATCGCACCCGAAGCTTCGATCACCACAGACTCCGATTCCGAAGTGTCGCCATCTTCGTATCGTCCGATCTTCCCAGACGCTCATGATTCATCGGACAACCCCTCATCTTGCGGACTTACTCGGCGTCACACTGGACTTCTGTGCGCGGTGTTGCGTGCAGACGATCATATTCTCAGGAGCACAGGTGGGTTCTCGCGAGGATCTGCATCTCAGCTTATTCACGAAGCTCCCGGCCAAGCTTGCAAATTTTGCCTTCAGGTTGGAGCTCCCTTGGGGATAAGGGGCCGTCTCGCGGCCTCAACCCCGACATGAACCCCGCCGTATTAGGTTATCGTGACGGAGGGCCCGCGCTACTGCAGGTCCAGGGAAATGGTCGGCGCTTAAAGGACATGACGGGCGTCTAAAGCGGAAAATTACAAAGTCACGACAGCAGTGAACAGATTGTTTTGTCCTCCATTGCTTTGCACAGGGGCTGTCCAATAGAATTGGACTTGGCAAGGCGTTGGGAGGCTTGGGCGGCTGTGGTTGAAACGCGGGACTAGGGGGGTGCAGTTTATGAAACGGAACATCCATTTGTGCACACGCTTGCGAGAGGCTGGCCGAGGAATGCTCCTTGACAGAAGCAAGTTGCGCGGTTAGACCTGTAAAGCAGGAGCCTCGAGTTTGACGCTATAAAAACAAAATAAAGTTATAAACCTCGTGGCTTTGGGCAGCTCGTTATCGCACGAGATCAGCCTGCCGTGAAATTAAGGTCGAGTTAGTGGCCGCCAGGGTCCCAAAACAGGAACAAGCCCGCTATTTCGCGGAATTTGGGGGCAAGCGCGGGCGACCTCAGGTCTCACCTCAACATCCAATCTGCTGCGACTCTGCTCCCAAGCACCAACTGCGCAACACCGACGCCAGATAGTCTCGGCCGAGCTATTCGAGTCAACCACAATCCTTCGCATTGTCGCTCTCTAGCCCGATTCTGCCTGCTGCGACACCAAGACCTGCGATCAAACCACACAGCCCGGAAGTCCCGCGCCCGAGAAGATCAACCAACCCAGCCTGCGCATACCCGCTGACGCGCGTGAACGCTGCGCAGGCCTAACAATAGTCCTGTCTGCCGAACCGACTGCCCACCGCGCCGCACCGTCCGAGGGCCTCAAACACCATCAGCCCCCTCGCTCCTTCGTCAACCAACAACTCTCGTTTTGGAGATCGCTCACTCTCCTTCATACCCACGGTCGCTTCTTTCGCTGGCGAAGAACGACTCGTGCTTAGCGATCCCCACCAACACCAATTGAGTCTGCAGTCGCTGCCGGTTCAGTAAAGTTGTTGCCAGTCAACTCTTCCCTTTCACCTTCGCGAAATCTCGCGCTGGCTGTGCCAGATTTCCCCGATTACGACTCTACCTAATCTCCAAGATGTTTTTCTGTGGCGGCCGCCGAGTAAAGACGTCGGATCTCCGGCCAGAAGAGAAGTGGGACTTCATCGTGAGTACAATGTGAGCGGAAAACCAGACGAGTCGCTGACATCTTGCAGTCTCTAAATGACTTCAAGTCAAATTCGTGCCTCCAACACCTCGCCTACGGCTGGCTCTACTTTACGCTCCTCCTCTCTATTGCCGTCTATGGCGTCGATACCTTTACTGCTGTCAACCTTCTCGCATTCAACAAATGGTCCAGCGAAATCAAGCCGTTTGTTTCGGTCGACATCTCGAAGTGGATCTTCTCCGTATGCATCATATTGTCGTGGGTAAACCTGGCATATGAGTACATTCGAGCAATTCAAGTCATCAAGAGAGGCGCTGTCGCAGAGAGCTATCTGGATTCCCTAGCTGTACGGCTTCAATCTATTCGACCAGGACGAAATGGCCGTGGTTTCAGACGATTTCTGGTATTCGCAGAGCTCACGAAGAGTAAGAAGGGCGCAGAGTACTTCGCATTGTTCGCATATTTCTCCTTCCAGTCCTGGATCCGAGTCATTTTCTGCTCAGGACCTCGGCAGGTTGTCAATGCTCTGACGCTCTGGTCAGTCTTTACTGCTCAGCTGGAGGGCGATTCTACCGATGCCGGAACATTCCTTCTCCAATTCTTCGACAATCTTGGCGTCCTTGCCGATCAGAATAAGCAGCAAGTGGTGGTTTTGAGTGGCATGCTCTTCACCCTAACCGTTTGGGTTATTAATGTTCTCAGTCTCCTGAGCGCTTTCCTTGTGTACATCTTCTTCTTGTGGCACTTTATCCCAACTCGCGACGGCGGTCTCGCGGGTTATTGCGAGCGAAAGATCAACACCCGACTGAAGACAATTGTCAGTGCAAAGGTCAACAAGGCCTTGGAAGAGGAAGAACGAAAGAGAATTAGGATGGAACGGAAAGCTACGAAGAATGGGGAGAAAGTACCAGTTGGTCGCCAGGCCACCTTACCTACTTTGTTCGACGCCAAGGACGATAAGCTTCCCCCAATGCCGATACTCAACCGTAACGATACGACAACCACACTTCCTGCTTACAGCTCGAGACCAGGCACCCCCGGCAGTCAAGTTCCAACAATCCCGTCCTTTGAACTCGATAATCTTGCCCAGAAACGACCATTCCCACAGCGCAACATTACCAATGCAAGCTATGCCACGAACGCGCCTTTACTCGAACAGGCGGGTGAAATGGGCTATGATGGACCGCCTACTCCACCGGAACCGACAGTACCTCAGATGGACAACCGAAACTTCGCTCAACCGCAAAGAGCTATGACTGGAAGCACGATGAATAGTCAATACCAACGAGGACCCGCACCGAACCGATATCCCACCAACGGTCGACCAGGACCCCCGACGCGCAATCTGACTGGCCAAACACTGGTCGGAAATGATTACTTTGGAAACCAATCGCCGTATGGTGAGATGCCCATGACTTCTACTCCGGCCCCAATGAACGGACAGCGCCCTGGTCCGCCTGGATCCAACGGCAACTATGGTGACATGCCGATGACTTCTACTCCGGGACCAATGAACCAGCGACCTCAACCTGGATCCATGGATAGCTATGGTCGTCCGATGCCTCGAGCCGATATGGATGGCCGATCAATCTCCGGTGCTCCCTCTATGGGCCGCAGAACCCCCTTCGGAGAAATGAATGGTCGTTCAAGCCCAGCACCAAGTGGCCCTCCGCCCAGGACTCAGACACCACTTGCCGAGATGGATGGCGGATGGACCCCAGGACCTAGCCAAATGATGCGACAAGCAACTTTCAACGATGCCAATGGCCGCTCGAGTCCAGCACCCAGTCAAATGATGCGACAGGCAACTTTCAATGATGCCAACGGCCGCTCAAGTCCAGCTCCAGGTCCTCAATTCGGCGGACGCAACGGCCCAGCTCCCAATATGCAAGGTCGAGCCAGTCCCGCTCCCGGCCCAGGTCCTATGCGAGCTCCCACAGCTCCTCCCACGACTTCCAACGGCTACGTTGCATTCAATCCCGCCATGCGAAGTGCCTCTGCAGCTCCTGGACCACAGAGTCCTGCGATGCAGCCGCCGCAACGAAACATGACTGCGCCAATTCAACAACAGTACCAACAAGATTACTCCAACAGCCAGCCTCCGCCACCTCAACGAGTTGGCACTGCTCAATCTCAGAGAGGCCCAGGACCAAACCAGTATGCTGCCTACCCTGGAGGCGATGTGGAGGCTCAACGCGGACCGCCTGGCAGAATTGGCAATGACAGTCCGGCTAGCTTCAACAGAGGACCCCAGGGACAGAATCAAAACGGCTATCGGGGACAACCTCAAAATGGCTACCAGGGACAGTCTCAGAACTCCTACCAGGGATATCAAGGCTACTGATCTCCTAGCCTCTGCCTCCATGTACCAAAAGATTCCAGGGTGTAACATTATTTCAGGATGCTAAGCCTGGATCCAAGTCAAGACATACACATGCACACACTCCTTCTTTCTATGATGATGACTCTTTCTATAAATTTATTTGAAGTGGCACTTTCAGCGCCGGATGATGGGATCCGGAACGTTCTTCGCAGGCACGCTCGTTTTTTGCTCGGTTGCGGTTGCGGATTATGATACCTGTGATACCACCATGAATGCCACTAATGGACGGCGTTCTTTTGTACTTTCGACTGGCACAACGCGACTGTGCTGCTTTCTTCTGATTCGTTGGAGGATGGAGGAGGAAGGACAAGGAATGCAGAAGGCTGGGATGAGGTGGGATGCGAGAAGCCGGTGGTTGGGGATAGATAGACGACGAATGATAGATGATGTCCGAGCTGAGAATGCTTTCTTGGTATCTATCGTGGGTGTCTTGTGCTGGGCTGGCCACGTAGAGGTACGAACTCCTGCCTCGCAAGCTCGAAAGAGTGCGCTTGGTCTACGTCAAGAGAATAATGGTGCAGAAAGGAGGTGAGTTGAGGTCGTTCCACAAAGCTGGTTCAGCGAATAAACACAGTCTTGGCGCTGGTTATCCTGGTTATCACTATGCACCCCGCCATGGTATCCCCCAGACCCCACATTCTTTTCTCCTCATAGTATACATATATGGGGCGCGTTTTCCTTCGATACTGTGCTTGGAGTGGTGAATTTTTTATCACTATCGACGTCATGAGGCACGAGTAACTTGGACACTACCACTACCCTACCTTGTCGCGAGTCCATAAGTCTCGCGATCTCGAAATTCCAAGCCATCTATCCAGTCTTGTTCTGACTTCTCGTCACACTCACTACTACTCTCGCTATTGATTCTTTCCTCCAAGATCGCAATGTTTTCGAACTCCCCTGGTCATGATATAGAGCAGTCGGACAAAACCCCACCGGTACACATCGAGAAGTCCGAGAATGGCACGCTCCACAGTAGCGATCCGGATCATTCGCCGCAATCAACATATCGTAGCGCTGCGGACAAGGCGCTGGTGTGGAAGCAGGACTTGAGGATCGTACCGCTGTGTGCTGCGATCTACTTGCTTTGCTATTTGGACAGATCCAACATTGGTAATAAGAAAGAGCCATTCAGCTGCCCCGATCTTCATTCCCAAAGTTTTAAAAAAGTATCTTGTGCTTTGGAAGCAGAAATTGTGGAATTTGCAAGTTGATGGGGTGGGATAAGGAATGCCAAAACGCTGAACGAGGATCGTGGCCATGACTTGCTTCAAGATACCGGGATGACGGATTACCAATATACGTGCGTTTCTCCTTTTGCGTTTGAGCATCGCAAGCATTGCCCCCTTTTCTCCTTTCTCCTTTCTCCATTCCCTTCCACCAAACGACTACCCGCTAACACCATCACACAACCACAGCATCGCCCTAATGGTCTTCCTCGTCGCCTGTACATCTCCCCCCTCCCTCCCCCTTCCCCTCCCCCCTCCTCCCACAAACAAACCTCATCCCCTAATCCTCTCCAGACGCCGTATTCGAAGTCCCCTCCAACCACCTCCTCAAACGCCTCCTCCCCTCCCGCTGGCTCGCCTTCCTCATGTTCTCCTGGGGCATCTGCACCCTCAGTCTCAGCTTCTGTCATTCCTTCTCCTCCATCGCCTGTGTCCGCTTCCTCCTCGGCGTCTTCGAGTCCGGCCTGTTCCCCGGCCTCGTCTACTACCTAACCTTCTGGTACCGTCCCGAAGAGCGCTCCGTGCGCGTTGCAATCATCCTCGCGTCGGCAACGTTGGCGGGGGCGTTTGGGGGCGCGCTGGCGTATGGGGTTGGACGTATGGGGGGTGTGGGGGGGTGGAGTGCTTGGAGGTGGTTGTTTGTTGTTGAGGGGGTGCCGAGTGTTGGAGCTTCGGCGGGCGTGTGGTGCGTTTTGCCGGACTGGCCGGAGGGTGTGGGGTGGTTGGGGGGGGGGAGGAGAAAGAGAGGGTGCTGGAGAGGTTGAGGGGGGAGGCGAGTATGGGGGGTGGGGAGGGGTTGAGTTGGGGGGCGGTGAGGGAGACGTTGGGGGAGTGGAGGTTGTATGGGCATCTTGCTGTGAGTTTTCCCATTGCGTGGTGCCCACTTCTGTGATGTTTTATTTTTCTGGGCACGTGTGGGAGATGGAGGGGATTGAAGTGGATGAAGTGGATGAAGTGGATGAAGTGGATGAAGTGGATGAAGTGGATGAAGTGGATGAAGTAGATGAAGTGGATGAAGTGACAACTGATGGACGCATTGCATAGGTTTATTTTGGAATCAGTGTGCCGTTTTCTAGCTTGTCGCTGTTCACGCCGTCGATAGTGGCGGGTCTGGGGTATGCGGGTTTGGAGGCGCAGTTGATGACTGTGCCTCCGTGGGCTGTTTCTTGTAAGTTCGAAGTTCTTGGAGATTGGTATGTACTGAGTACCGCTGGTTTGAATGCTACAGATGTTATCACGATACTGGTTTCTTGGTCGTCGGATCATTTCAATGCAAGAGGGCTGCACTCGGCGGTTGTTAGTATGATAGGGGCTTGTGCTTTTATGGCTATCGCCCTGCTGCCTGCCGATGCTTATAGCGTAAGTCAATCAATCGTGAAAGACAGAAACAGGAACGAGAGTCAACGCAAAGGATCTGTTTGGGCTAGGAATTACAGAGGCTAATATGATGATTCAGCATCGCTACGGCTGCCTCATAGTAGCGACCTCCGGAGCATTTTCCTGCATCCCTCCGCTCGTATGTTTTCTTTCCCTTTGCCCCCCTCCTCTCTCTCGCCCCCAAGCCTGCCAATACACCCGATCTCCCGATCAATCTGATACAACCCTAAAAATCTCACAATTGATCGACCTTTCGGATGCTGACCTTCCTCCTCCAAAACAGCTAGGCTGGCTCACAAGCAACACCCCCAACCCAGCAACCGCCGGTCTCACAATCGCCCTCATGATCTCTTTCGGCGCTCTGGGTCAAATCACCGGTGTGTGGATCTACACTGCTGACCAGAAAGCGGAAGGCTATCCGACAGGTCATTGGATTAATGCGGGGATGATGTTCTTTGTTGCAGCGGGGTGTGTGGGGTTGAGGATTTGGTATGGGTTGTGCAATAGGAGGTTGAGGCGGGGGGCGGGCGGGAGAGAGATGCATGGGGGTTCGGAGGGAACGAAGTTGTGGAGATATTAGGATGGAGGTTCAGGGGGGCGAATGAGAGTGCCACGGAGGTACATAACGACTTTGGTTCTATGGGAGTTTGTTGGGGGAAAAGCGGCTGCTTGAGAGCTGCTGCTGCGCTAAATGCTCATCTAGGGCCCAGCCCTAGGGTCTGAGTGCTGCAGGAGCATTATTCTTCTTCAGTCTGGTCTGTTGATCACGAACTTGACGAAGACGAACTTGACGAAGACGACGGGGGAGGAGGGTTGTATTCATGAACTGGTTCCCGATCGTCATCATTATTGAGGTCTTGGTCTTCCTGCCTTTCTTCCCTTCGATCCTCGCGACTGGGGTCCGTCTGAGGTCTGTAGCGATCGACGGGGTGACGTGTGCGTGTGCCTTGTCGGACGTTTGGGCCTAAGCCGCCTAAATTGTCCGCCGCGCGAGTGGCCGATTGAGTAAGAGGGTACGGAATAGCAACTGCACTTTGGAAGCGTGGCCTTGTTGCCACACCTGTGTTAGAAGCTCGTCGCTTGTAACTTCCTGATTTTTAGTCGTCTTCGTCTTCCCTTTTTCTTTTCTTACCCGGCTCATCGAAGTCATCGTCGTCGTTATCCCCCTCCGCCTTTGCCCTTTCTCTCTGGTTACGGTCGTTAATCGCGGCTTGAAGGCCGCGGAATGTTTGTTCAACCAAGTGCTTTGGTTTCACTCTGAATTTCGGTTCCAGCATTAGACACTCGAAGATCAGCCTTTTTATCTGCGCTGAATATCTGCTAGCAATGTGGCCGTGCTTGACCATGTCAACTCCATATGTCAGACCCTGCCTAAGTCTTGGCCCCAATCCGTGATTGTGCTGGTATAACGGCTCAACCTTCTCTTCCGTCGGATCTATATTGCGATTTTTTGGGCTAAGATGAAATACATAATCCAGCCAATCTGCCTGTGATTTCATCAGCTTTCGAGCCCTTTTTTTGTCATCGGTAACTCGCGGCGAGTTACTGAGGAGCTGCTGCATATTGTGATTTCGACAGAGGGAAAGAAAAAAGGAGGGGGGGAGAATGGAACTAGTACAGGCTCAGTAGCAGGAATCAGCACCGTCATGTTTTGATAGCTGACCCTGGGACTTCCTGTGAAGATGCAATTTCTAGAACTGACGCTTAACCAGATTATCAATGCACACCAAACTCAGATCTTTGTAAGAGAGAAACCACATACCACACATTGCTCGGCCAAGCGAAGAACCGTTCTTTTGGTGCTGGGAATCTGGGGTTCGCTCTCCGATCTTCCAGCTCGGCTGCTGTCATTTTCTTCATCTCATCCCAGGTGAAATCACCTAGAAGATGGTTACCGAACTCATTCGGGTTATTGCTATTCTCATGAATTTCTCTCCAGTCATTGTCATCCGGATCGGCCTGCCCAAGTCCGACCAAGTCCTCGCCTTGGAGTGGGCCTAACCTCATACTTTGTTCCTTTTCAGACAGTCAGATATCCATATGCGAAACAAGTACACTTCACCCCCTTGCTGTGTCTGCAACCAACCCAAAGGTTCGGCAAACAGTCCGGGGTACCATTACCCTCAAACAATTTCCAGGACATTTTTGCGGCATGTCGATTCTTCCAGTTCCTCACATCTCCAGCCAAGCCAAAATCCGCAAGCTATATCCTTTTCGTCAGAAAGATCATTTTGCCTGCATTTGGTTGGAGATTAACGTTTACTAACCTTGCATATCCCGAAATTTTGGTGTTCCATGTGATTTCTATCCTTTTCGCCTATAAATACTACAGACAACCTGTAAGTTTCTGCATCTTCTTGTAGCAAAGCAGGCGAGCTTACCGTTTTCCCACTTAAGGTCAGAATGGCCTTGTCAAATGTCAGCGTTGAACCCTCAATTGCATAGAGCATAACCCACAGAATTCTCTTTGTTGCACATTCCGCGGCGCGTTAGGGTCCTCCGTCCTGTTTTCGAGGGCCAAAATCCCTTTGGCCATGCAATGAAACATAGACCACACCATCACTTCAGGAAACTTCTTTTCGAGACCCTGGCCCTCCATATAACGCCCCAGGCGTCTCCCATCGCCTGGAAGGTACTTTTCAAAGGTGCCACCGGCCATGTATTCCAAATAAATGCGTTCGACCTCTCCGACGTCTATTGCTAAAGGATGGGCGCGTCTATATGCTCGTATGCTCTCCTGACGATAAGCGTTATCATCCTGGCGTCGGGGTGGATTTCCATCGTCATCAGAGGGGGGGTCCAGCCGATGGTCGCCACCGGTGTCGTCGCTGGCAGTCCCGAACATATCGATGATATGAGGACATTGTCGCAATCTCCTAAGAAACTTAGCTTCATGTCGGACACCCCCAGAACTCCGGTGTGTCTGCTTGACTACAATATCATTTTGTTGAATAGCGCCGGGGGGGGGGGTGGCTGGCCGCGAGTCCATCTGAAGCGCGCCGCAATGCCATAGCCGCCCGTTCCGAGGACTTTGACAGGCCTCCAGCCCTGGTCAAGCGCTTGGCTCCAATTCGCGCTACTCTGAAGCCAATCGTTTGCTTCTTGGTCAACGAAAGCCTGGCTTCTCGGCATTTTGTCGCTGTACTGGCTTTCAGGCTTGCCGTCGCACTCAGTGAGTTTTCGAAGAACTATGTCTAAAAGGCAGGCGAAGAAATCATGATTTCAAGACAAGAGTTCCAGCAGAAGGGGATTGAACGCGCTGCTCGCAGCATTCAACCGAGTTCGACAACCAAGAGTGATGGTTCTGCTTTCAGTCAGAAGATGACCGAACGCATCGACGTCAGCTTCTGACTGAAAGCAGAACCAACTCAACCAAGATTGGACCACATTGTCGTGAGAGCGAACAGATTCGGAGATCGGTTGCCATGACGAGGTTAGAAGCACTAAGCAGTTTCCACGGCTGATAACATGAGAAGGAGACCGAGGTTGAAGGATCGAGTGGAGTGGAATTGAAGCTCACCATCAATGGTTGATGTTGGGCGGAGGAAAAAAGATCGTGCCAAGAATAGGCCAGGCTACACTAACGCTCGGACCCCGTGGGCCGGCATATTAGTCAGATATTAGTCAGCTCATATCCAGGCTCTCTCTCCTGCATACTATGCACGGCGCGCCAAAGGCGCGCGCCACGCTTTCAACCGACTGTCGGTGTACAAAGGTCTATACAATGCTATAAATTAAAATACTATACTTTCGCGACCGCTTCTCCGCTCAAAAGCTTCGCTCTCTCCCTGTGTCGCGGACCCAAAATAGCTGGCTATAGCTACGTAGCTGGCTATAGCTAATTGACTAGCTATAGCTGGCTGGCTGTGGCTGGCTGCGCGGGCTGCTTTCGACTAAAAGGCAAAGACTATCCAATGCAGGGAAAAACAATTTGCCAATTACTTGCAGAAATCCCAATTTATATAGGGTTGTTTAACCTATTTTACACGCTTGCGGAAATAATTTAAACAGCTTATTAAGCAAAGCCATAGCTATAGCTAGCCAGCTATTTCGGGTCCGTAATATAGGGAAAAAGCAAAGCTTTTAACCGGAAAAGCGGTTGCAAAAATATAATATTTTAATTTATAATATTATAGAAATTTTTGCGCATTAATAATTAATCGAGCTTTCGTGGCTTAATAATAATATTCGTATTATCGCTGGTTTAGCAAACCTTATATAACGTGGCTTTTACGCTATATAAAAATTGCGGATTCGATTTCCGTAAAAGGCCCTAAGGGTTTTTCGCCAAATTTTTTTAAATAGTTACCAAGCGTATAAAATATATTAAATTGATTTTAACGCTTTTAAATTAATAATTATAAATTCCAGGCTTTTTATATTTAAATTCTTTATAATAAAAGCTCCATTTATATATTAGCTATATATAATAAGCTTTTCGGGAAAGCTTTAAATAGCTATTAAAAAATCGCCGAAAAACCACCAATTTTTTTATTAGCTTAAAAGCCGTGCTTTAAAAAAGCTTTTTTCTAACCACCGCTATTAATTAATATTTTTAAAAGGGCTTTCGAATTTAAAAAAAGCATTAATCGCGTGTATTACCAAATATTATAAAAAAAACCAATAGGTAAATTAGCAGCAAATAAAAATCTAATTAATAAATTTAATTTAAATATAATAATACAACCTTTATAATTTTCTTTATTAATTAAACACGTTAATATAATAAATTAAAAGCCGCTTTTCCGCCTAGCGCTAAAATAATTATTTAAATATCCTATTTTTCAATTTAACGCCGGCGGCTTTTTAGCAATTTTATAAATATATTTTTTAGTTTTAAACCTTAAATTAATTAATTACTATTAATCCTATTATAATATAAGCAATATTAAACCAAAGCTAAAATAGCGCCGAAAACAAAATGGTATTAAAGCCTAAATAATACGGGCTTTTTTATTTTTTCTATATAAATAGGCATGAAAAAAAAAAAAAAAATAAGCTTTAATCCTAATTAAAAAAAGGCTAAAAAAAAAAAAACAAAGTATAATATAAAAATTAAAGGATAAAAAATAAATTATAACCATTAGCTTTAAATAATAATAAAGCAATTAAAAATATTATTATAATTCGATATTAAAATTTGCAAATCCGCTTTTTAGGCAAATATTGAATTGGCTATAAATTTCCCCCGTGCTTTACCGGACCCCCGCCGAAATAGCTAAGGTATTAAAATGCTTTCCTAATGGTTCGAATTAACCCCTTGCTAAAATACCTTGGTTATATGCAGGGGGTTACGCTATTTTTGCATGTGTAAGCGAGGGAGGAATGTATAATATTTTCAAGCTATAAAATAGCCTTTTTTTAATATAAAAAATTTAAAACATTTAATTTATATTAAATTTAAATAAATTATAATTACTAATATGCTTTAGCATAATTAAAAAAACAAAACTTTTGCAGCGCCGTATTTTTAAAATTTTTATAGCGCTATATCTTTGAAGCAAAATTTTATAGCGCCGTGTTTTTAAAGCCTTTAATTAATTCCTAATGCAATAGTATATTCTTGCATTCTTTTTTATAATGCTATATTTTTAAAGCCTATTATTTATTAGCGCAGCGTTTTATTTTTGCAAATTTATTTATAAACCAATAATAATAATAATAAATTTCTATTTTTTAAACCAATATATTTATTAATTTTAATTAGTTTTCTTTTATAAATTAAATATTATATTTATTGTATTTATTAATATATAAAGCATTTATAATTAAAAAAAGGCTGCTTTTACCTTTATTTACGCCAATTATTATAAATAATTTATTATAATAAAAATATTTTTAGTTAATATATTGCAAATCCCAATTGCATTTAAATAAATAAAAAGCAAATTGTGCTAAATCAAAATTTAAAAAGGCAATATAAGGCAAATATTGCCAAAGCTTTTTATAAAATTTATATTTATTTTAATTAAATAAATAAAAAGGCTATTAATTCCAAAATTTATTATATAAACGCCTAAAATATTTTGGATAAAAAATAATTTATGGTTTTTATTATTATTATAAATTTCTATTTTCGCTAAATTATTAATTTCAAATGAATTTTAAATTTTATTATTAAAAAACTCTGGATTAAATTCCATATTATTTGCTATTAAATTATTTAATTAAACCTATTTTATATAACAATTTATATTAAAAACTTTTTTTTCTATATTTGTCAATTCCCGCAGCAATTAGCGCACGGGCCACCGGCACCGGAGGGCTGAGGGCTCCGGGTGCTAGCGCCAAAATTGGAAATAGCTTTAGCTATTCCTATGCCTGCGCCAGCAATCTCTCCTTCCTTAAATACAGTATAACGCATATTATAATATTTACCTTTACCGGAGCTTTTATATATACATTTTATATTTCATTTTTCTTTTACCTATAAATAAAACCAATATTAATTAGCGTTTTTTTAAATGCAAATAAATAAATTGTTTTTATTTAAAAAAGTCAATTTTGCAGCATCGAATTATTGCGCTAATACAAAATCTGCAATTTAAATATTGGACTTTTTCCAAGCTTTTTTTAAATTTTATTTTTTTAGCTTTGCTTGAAAATTTGAAATTTGCTTAAAATTGCATTTACTACGGCCATTTATAATATATTTAAAAGCTTTGCAATTTTAAAATTATAGCTTTTTTAAATTAATATTTTGCGCAGCTTTTCCAATTTAAATACGCAATTATGCCTTTTCAAACATAATAAAAATACCAAGCTTTAAATTTCTGCTTAGTTTAAATTTAAAATTAATTATAGCGCAATCCAAATTCATTTAATTTCCGCGCAATATAGTAATATTTTTTAATAAATCTCCTATTTTAACAAATCTTTTATTTTCTTTTATTTTCAATATCCTTTACAATATTAATTTGCAATTTTAAATTTATAAAAGCTATCCAAATCCAATTTATTTAAATTTAAATTATTTAAATTTGCGCCCTTTATATTTATATTTAAATTTTATTTTTATTTCTTAATTGGTATAATTAAAAAAAGAGTTTAGAAATATAGTAAATTTTTTAAATAGTATTTAAAAAATGAAATAAAAGCTTATTTAAAAAAGCTTATATAAAAGTAAAAAAAATAATTTGCAATTATTTTAAAAAAATAAAATCTATTTAAATATTGGATAAAATATTAAAATCTCTTTTTAATTAGCAAATATTGCTAATGCAAATTAGCCACCGAAATAAAACCCAGTAGATTTGGAAATTGCCAAAGCTAATGCTAATTGGAATAATCCAATTTTAAAAAAAAATTGCCAATAGCATTTAAAAAAAACCATTTACTATTAAATTAATAGCTTTCTTTAAATTTTCCAAATTTACATTTTCAAGGCATTTCAAATACTTTAAAAACTCTAAAAGCTATAAAAATATAGCTTTTAAAAAGCCTAAAATAAAGCCAAAAATCCCGTTAAAATAATAAATAAGGCAAATTAGCAAAATTTCTTTTGCAATTTATAAAATTACAATAGCCAATCTTTCTCCCGCTAAAATATTTCGAAAACTGTTTAATAATGCCTAATTTGCCAAAAAAGAATTAAAGGCTTTTATAAAAACCCGAATATTAAAAAAATCAAAATTAAAGAATTTGCTATATTAAATTTGGGATTTAAATATAAATCCAGATACAAATTCAAATATAAATCCTATAAATCTATTATAATTGCAATTGCAGTTTTTATAGCAATTGCTAATTTATTTAAGGAATAAGCAAAGCGGCAAAAAAGAATTAAGAATATTAAAATTAAGAATATCCAGCAATTCCTTAATATTAAAAAATACTATTTCCCTATTAATTAACTTTTTTAAATATAATGCTTTTTTTAAAAGCTCTAAATAAAAATCAATTCCAAGGATAGCGGCAATAAAAATAGTTTATATTATCTCCGGATATAGCTTTTTAAAAATATCTATTATATCAGCCTTAATATAGTGTTTAAAATCAGCAGAATTTAATTTAATAAAATTTAATTTAATAAAATTCAATTTAATAAAATTTATTTTATAATTGGCAAAATTTATTTTATATTTAATCAAATCTTGCTTAGCAAAATATAGCTTAGCAAAATTCAGCTTAATAAAATTTAGCTTAGTAAAGTTCAATTCGCCCTTTAACCAAAAATAATTCGCTTTATAATAAAAATTTAAATTATTTTAAAATTGGTAAAAGAATTATAAATATAAATAAGGCATATTAAAACAAAAGTAAATATAAATAAGGCATATTAAAACAAAAGTAAATATAATAATAAATTAATAAAAGTTTCAAATATCAAGCTTGGCAAATTTTATAATCTATATAATAAAGCAAATATTCCAAAAACTGATTATATTAAAGCATTTTTTACTATATTAAAAAACAAAGCTGCAAAATATTATAATAGGATTTTAAGCCGTAGAAAATATAGCTTTCAAAAAATAATAATATATGTTTGGAATAATGTCAAAATTAAAGCCAATTGGCTAAAATATTGGAATATATAAAATAATTTAAAGCTTTTTAAGCTATTTAATAAAAGTTCAAATAAAATCAAAATTAAATATTTGGATATATTTTTTTAAAAAATTTCAAAACTTGCAGCCAATTTTTAATCCTGTTTATTAAAACAATAAAACCATTAAAAACCAATTATATAAAGCTTATAAAAATATTTCAAAATTTCAAAATATTTTTAAAAATTCTTAATTATAATATAAGTTATTAATTGCATAAATTCATTTCGCTATTTTAAATGAAATAAAAGTTAATATTGCTATTAATTAATTTTATATCTATATTAATATTTGCAATTATTCCATTTTTTTCTAATCCTTAAATTAATTTTACAATAATTGGAATTTTCACGGCCTAAAATATAATAATAGGAATAAATTTGGAAATAAATTAAAAAATAAATTAAAAAAAACAGTAATTTTAAAGGTATCACGGGGACGCAGGAGGGGTTACGTAGGACCGGCACCGATATACAAACAAGATAAATAAAGCTAAAAAAACTAAGAGGGACGGGGGTTTGGCTACCTTAAATAGGTGGCAAAATCCTTGGCCGCTCGCTTAACGTCTCGGCGCTTACTAGCGCGTAAATAAATAACAAACAAACGTCTTCGGAGGAACCATTCTCCGAAGAGCCCGAAGCGCCCGTAACAAAAGGAAATATTGGATCCCAAAATAGTAATTTAAAAAATAATAATTTCATTTTTTTTAAACGCAATATTTGTAGAAACCCTAAATACTGATTTATTAAATATATAAATAAAAAAAAGCAAAAGTACTATAATAAATTTAAAAACATAATTAGAAAATATAATAAAACGAATATTAGGCAAATAATTTGGCTATTCCTAAAAAGAAAAAAAAAACTTATTATTTATATAATGCAAAATATTTATAAAAATGGATTTTTTATTAAGCCAAATCCTAGCCGGCTTTTTAATAAATTTGGTAATTATAATTCTAATTATAATTATAATTTTAGATACTTTACTGCCCTATATATAACCTAGTATTATTTTATTTTAATTTTAAAAAAATCTGCGATTTAAAAATCTGCAAATTAAAATCCCTATAGCTATTTAGCTAATTATAAACCAAATCCATTTAAAAGCAATATTTATTTTATAAAAGATTTTAAACCAATTAAACATACAGCTGGCTATAAATATTCTGAATAAATAAAGTGCTGCTTATATATTTATCTATTCAAATTCTTTTAATTTTAAATTAAAAAAATACCAGTCTCTATTTAAAAAAATTTGCTATTAAAAACCATTATATTTTAAAAATATTCCAAAAAATCCTTCCTAATAGCGAAGCTGCTGGCTTATATACAGCCGATTTATTATAATTTAATTTGTTTTAGAATATTATGCTTGGATTTTAGCTTAATAAAAATACTAAAAAAGCTCATTTAATTTTCTTTGAAAATAACAAAGCTTTTAGCAATTTAAAAATAATCAATATCCCTATTTAATTTGGAATAATTTCCTTTTATATTATTTCAATTTTTATTTTTTTTTATCTTGCGAAAATAAACTGCTTTCGTTTTAGATTTAATAATCTTTAAAATATTATAATTTAAAGCAATTTAAAAATTGCTATAAAACGCAAATAAAATTATCCTTAACTTCTTTTTTTTTGCAAAAATAAAAATACAGTATTATAGCCAATTTAAATAAAATTAAATTTAAAACAATCTATATTAAATATAGCTATACTAACATTTCAAAATTTGCAGCTATTTTAAATAAAGCCAATAAGGACTTTAATAGAACAATTCTTAAAAAAATTGCAAAACTCTATTTGAATTATTAATTTAATAACAAAAAGCCAGAAAACCTTAAAATTAGCCTTGAAATAAAATCAATTTTAATATTAAAATTATAATCAACTTTTTTATATTAAATAACCGGCTAATAACTTATATAATAAATATAGCTATTAAATATCAAATTGCTAAATTTCTATTAAAAAAACAACCCAATATATATAGAAAATTATTAAAATAATATAAATTCATATTTATTTAAAATCATTTAATTAAATAATTGATAATATTAATATAAAAATCTTTAAAAAATTTAAATTTAAATAAAATCTTTTAAATTTTTAAATTAAAATTATTTTAATAAAAGCATATTATAGCATTGGCAAAAATAAACGCTATTATACAATTGTCCGGCATGCTTTCAATATTATAAAATCCAGTTTTCCAAAGCTTTTTAAAAAAAAATGGTTTTGCAAATAGCTGTGAAAATTATAAATAATATTGCTAGTTTCAATAGATTAATATTTATTTTATTAATTTATAAAATCTATTCTAGGATAATATTTATATTTTCTCCCTTATTATTAATTTTAATTTTTTTAAAGCAATTTAAAAAACCATTAAAAAAATCAAAAACAATTACGCTAAAAAGAGTATTATTTAAATTTTTAAATTGCGCAATAGGCCAAATATTTTGAATATCAAGCAATTACCACTAGATTTTAAAATCTTAATATATATAAAAAAAATCCTATAAAATAATTAATCTTAAAAAAAAGACTATTATCCTGAGTATATGCTATAATGCTGCAAAATTTAAAAATAATATAGAATAAAAGCCAATATAGTTCGCTAATTTTGGCAAGCCAAAAAAGCATAATTTCAATTTTTTATTTAATAAAAAAACAAAATTAAAATTAAAATCAAGGCCAATTTTAAAAATAATAAAAGCAAAATTTTCCAAAATATTATTAAAGCCAACTTTTAGAAAATTATTTATAATCGAAATTTCAAACCATTTAAGATTAAAAAAACGCCCAAAAATTTATTTATTATCTAATTCATTAATTTAAAAAAAGGCCGTTTTTAAAAATCCAGACCTTTAAATAAAAACTTAAATAAATAAAAATTCTTTTAAAATTATAATAATAAAATAATAAATAAAAAGCGTTTTTAAAAACTGGAAATTAAATACTTTTATTTTACCTATACTCTTTTTTCGGGTATATTATTTTTTAAAATAAATTTGCAATATTATCTTTGCTGCAATATATCAAATAATTCTTTTATTTGTACAATTCTTCTATTATCAAAAAAAAAGGCAAATATAGCCTTAGCTTTTTAGCTATATTAAAAAAGCAAAATCACTATTTTAGGTAAATTATTCAAAGCCGTAAATCAGGTTAAAATTAAAAAATTACTTGGGATAAATATTTTTAAATTCCAAATTTATAATAGGAAAATTTATTAAAAAAGGATATTTAATAAAACAATAATAAAAAAATTAAAAACAAAGGCATTTTAATATTATATAAAAAATTAAGGCTAGTAATCCAAGGCTATAGCAATATTGGTAAAAAAACTATTTTCATTTAATTATTTATAATTTAAAGAATTAACTAGCAAATTATTTTGGCTTTTATATTCTCAATTTTGCTCCTATAAAATAATTTTAACTTAGTTTTTAAAAATATTACCCAGGGTTACCTATATATTAAAAATAAGCTATTTAAAAAAATCTATTATTGGCTATTTAAAATATTAATAAATAAATATTTTTTTGGCATTATTATAATGATTTTAAAACTATTTTATAGTATTGCAAAATCCGGTTTTTGTTAGTATATTATTTATTTAAAATACTATATTAAAACTTGGGTTTAAAAATCTTAATTTTTAATCTCTATTTTTTATATTCAAAAAGTAATTAAAATTCAAAAATATTTACTTTAATAGTCCTTTGAATTAAAATTAATTAAATATTAGCCCTAATATACAAAATTTAATTAAAACAAATTAAAATTAAAATCAAAGCCAAGCCTAAAAGCAAGCTATTTAAAAACTATCCTTTGATTTTTAATAAATATATTATTATTAAGCAAAAAAATAAAATTATGATTATTTAAAAGGGCCAAAAATTTAAAATCCAATTTATAAATTTTAAGGCTATAAATATAAAAGCTTAATATATTTAATAAAAGGCTAAAATAGGATTTATAAATTTAATTATCCAGTTTAAAAATGTATTCGATTTATTTATTATAATTTAATATTAAATATTAATTGAAAAGAAAATTAAAGCTTTGAATAAATAGCTTAATTAATATATAAATAATTTAAAAAGGAAATTTATTTATAAACCTTTAAATTTAAATACTATAAAGCTATTTATTTATATTAACGGCTTATCTACCAATAATAAAAATTTAAATAACCAATTAAATTATATTATTATATTAGCAAATAAGCAAAACTTTATAAATATTAAAAAAATTAATATAATTGAAAATCTTCTTTATTAATTATTTACTAAATTAAAGAAATATTACCAAATCCGTTTTAGCTTTAAAACTTTTAGCTATAATATAAAAAATAAATATAGCTATAGTAATATTATTTATTTTAAATATAATCGCTAAAAAGTTTAATATTTATTAAACACCTATTATTATTTATATAAATCTTTTAAACTTATATAAATATTTAATTAAATTAAAAACGACTATAAAAAAAGCTAATAGTAAATATTCTTTATTTAAAGCAAAGCTATAAAAAAAGGGAATTTTAAAAAATCAAATAAATCTATGGAAATAATAAACCAGCTGATTTAATAATTAAAATTATTTTTAATAAAGTTTTGAAAATCTTTATTTTTACTAACTATATTAAAATCAGAATTAAAAAATAAATGGACTATTTAAAAAAATTAAAAAGAATTTGAAATAAAATTAAAAAAAATATAATTGCAGCGCTTATTAAAATTTCTCACTATTAAAAAACAAATCCAATATTAATTCCCGCAATAATTAGCGTATAGGCTATTGGCATTAAAGGGCTAAAGGCTTCGAATACTAGCGCCAAAATTGAAAATAGCTTTAATTATTTCCATACTTGCGCCAGCAATTTTCTTTTCCCTAAATATAATATAATATATATTATAATATTTATTTTTACCGGAGCTTTTGCACGTGCATTTTATATCTCACCCTTTTCTTACTTGTGAATAGAATAATATTATATTATTGTGCTTTTCAATAAAAAATATTATATTTAAAAATATAATATTAAATAAATATAATTTCAATACTATTTAAAAACTAAATTTGCTAGAAAAAGGCCTTTTTATAATTTTTAAAAAAAGGCTATTTATTTTATTGCCCTATAAAAATTAGTTGAAAAAGGCAAATACAAAAAAAAGCAATTTACCAAGCTATAAAATAAGCTATAAAATAAGCGTTTTATTGATATTTTTTATAAACTTGAAATTAATAGCTATAAAGGTGGCAAAACTTTTCATAATTAAATTAAATATTTTCTATATAGCTAAAAAGGCTATAATCTTTTTTTAATAAATTAAACAATAATGCAAAATATTATAATAATCGGCTTAATAAAAAAATTAATTAAAAAAAAAGCCTATATAGCTAAGGATAGTATTAAAATTAGGAAAATCCTTTTAAAATTTCAAAAAAAATATAGTATATATTATTCAAAATTTTATTGGCATTGCTAGTAAAATTCCCTATTTTATTTAAATTGCAAATTCCGATACTATATTATATATATATTTTTGTTTAATTTTTTTAATTTTTAAAGCTATATTAGCGAAAAGCTATTAAAATAAAAAAAGGAAAATTATATTTAAATTAAATTGGCATTATATTAATAAGGGTTTAAAACGGGGAATATTTGCTTAAAAATATTTTATATATTTTATATTTAAAAATCAATTTATTTTTAAGCAAAAGAATTTATTGAAAAGGATTTTTGGGTAATTTTAATTAAAATAGTATATATTTTAAAGGCTGTTATATTTGAAATCTTATTTTTAAAATATTTATATCATAAAGCCTATATATTATAAATTTTATAATTATAGCAACCAAATTAGTATTAGTATTTAAGCAATTATTCTTTATTATTATTTTTTATTTTATTGCTTTTTTTGCCAAAATTAAAAAGCTTAAAAATGCTTTAAATATTATTTTTTGTATTAATTTTTTCCTTTTTAAAAGCATTTTGATATATTATATTAAACATGCCGATTATTATAATATAGGGTATACCAATTGCTATAATATAAAATATACCAATTATTATAATATAAAAGGTATTGCCAATTATAGCTTAAAAGGCGCTAATTTTTAATATAATAAAAATTATTTAATTTGAAATCAAAATTAAAATAGCTGAAAAAATTAAAGCTAAGGCAATTAAAAAGGCAGAGCGGGAAAAATAATAGCGAAAAACTATTAAATAATGCTTTTTTTTATTGAAAATAGGCTTATTTGGGCCTAGCCAAAATTGATAAGCTGCATTTTATTATTACTTTTTAAAAAGAATTAAAATCCCTAATATTTCCTATTATTATAAGGATTGCAATATTGGTAAAATACAAAATTATATATTTAAATTTTTGCAAATTATAAAATGGAATTTTTAAATTAATATACTTTAATATAGCTGGCATTTTTTTTAAAATATTTATGGAAATATTTAATCACTAAAAAAAGTTAATAGCCAAATAAAAAAGATTTGGGCCTTTATTATAAAATTAAAAATTAAAGCATATTTTATTTTAATTGCCTGGCGTAAAAAATGGAATTGGAGATTAAAAATAAAATAAAAAAGGTAAAAATTAATAAAATAAAAAAACTGGTAAAAAAGATTATTTACTGGGCTTAAATTAATAGTATAAAGCTTGGAAAAACTACTTTTTATTTTTTTAATAAAACGGGCTAGCTAAGAAAATAATTTAAATTGCAAAAGCAAACATCCGGACTATATTATATAATATTAAGCTTTTAACTAAATTTTGATTTAAAATTGCTATAGCTAAGGTTTATTGCAAAAATAAAACTAATATTGGTCCGGAAATTAATAGCAAAATGGTTAATTTAAAAAAGGCTTGAATTAAAAAGCTTTTTAAATGGGAAAATATTAAAATTTAGGGCTGCAAAATTTGATTTTATATTAATAGATTTTTTTAAAAAAAAGGCCGCAAAAACAAGCTTTTGCCTATAGAAAAAAAATGTATATTTATAGAATATAATTTAAATATTATTAAATAATATAGGCTATATTATCCGGACCTGGAATAAATCGCTATAAAATTTATTATTAAATAAAATAAGAAAATCCTTGGCGGGATTATAAATTTAAAGCTAAAAAATAATTTCTATAACTTCTAAGGCATTTTAAATAAATTTCCTAATTATTATTATATTAATAAGCTAATATTGGCAAAAACAAAAGGCCCGGAAATCCTTTTTTAATTAAAAAATATTTAAAAATAAGCCAATTAAAATTGTTAAACCAAAGGTAATAATTTTAGCTATTAATTAAAATAAATAAATAAAAGCAATATTTTATTTTAAATTAAATAATTTAAAATTTTAGCCAAAATAATTATTTTTTTAAAATTCCTATTATAAAAGTGCTAAAAAACACTATTAATATAATGAATATTTTTAAATAAAAATATATTAATATTATAAATATAAATTTTAACAAAGCATTTTTAGCTATTTTTATTGCTTATAAACGGCTGCTATTTAAGGTTTTAAAAAAGCTTTTTGCAAAAATAATTGGCGGATAAAAACATTTAAAGCGCAATATTATTAAAGCTAGGATTTTATACAAAAACCGGTTTTTTAAAAGCTTTTATAGCAATTATAGCTAAGGATAAAAATAATTTATATAAATTTGCTTTTTTTACTAAGAAATTCCTGGATATTTTTGTTTTAAAAATTTATAAAAAGGCTGTAAATAATCCCTTATATAAAAATAACTGGAAAAAAGCTATTATAATAAAATTGAAAAATTTAATGGCTATTAATATTTAAATTAAAATAAATATACAAATGGTTTTTATTTTAATTTCTATTAAATGGATATTTACTATTAAATTAAATTTAAATAGCGGTTTAAATAAATATAAAGCTTATTTAATAGCCCGCTGTTTTATTTAAATTTATAGAAAGATTTTTTTTAATATAGTTTTATTAATAGTCCGTATAAATATATTTTCTTTTTTTTTAGCTATTATAATTTGGTAAAATATAAAATGCCGCTACTTTAATATTAGCAATGCTTTTATTAAGGCTGAATTTAAGGAATTAATATATTTAGCCTTTTTAAACAAAATAATTATTAAATCTGGCTATATTTTTCAATTAAATAAGAATTTATATAGCTTTAACCAAGCAATTAAAAATTGGAATTGCTTAATTAAATTTAAAATTATTAAGCTTAATTTAAAATAAAGCTTTAATAATTTTTGCTTTTTTATTAATAAAAATAAAAACATAATTATTTTAATTTATATTAATAATATTATAATAGCTGCCAAATTAAATATAAATTTTAATAAGTTTTTTATTTTGCTATTTATCAAATTTACTATTAAGGATTTGGGAAAAATTAAAAAAATCCTGGGCATATAAATTATGAGATAAATTATTAAAATTTTTATAAATTAATTAAAAATAATATATTAATAATTTTTATATAAAATTTAAATTTCCTATAGGCAAAAAAAGGCTATATTTTATTTTTATAAATAATAGCAATGCAATAAATTCTATTAAAAATAATTATAAAAAAATATTAAAGGAAATTAGGAAAGCTAATATATTTTATAATTTTAATAAAATTTAATATTTATTATACCGTAAAAAGGTTAATCTAATTTAAAACTCATTTTTATAAGCAATATAATTTAGGGCTCAATTGGCTATTATATTATTTTAAAATTGTAATAAATTCAAAAATTTAATATAAATTAGAAAAAATAAAAAAGGGCAAATTAAAGGTTTATATAAAATAAAAAAGAATTAATATAAAAAATATTAGCGAATTTATAGCTATGCCTTTAAAAAGCCTAATATTATAATTAAATTAAAAGTAAAAAAATACCTTTATATTTATTTATAAAGCTAAATATATAATAGCTATTGCAAATATTAAGCAAAAATAATAAATTGCTTAAATGCTAAAATATATTAAATATAGCAAGCTAATAAAAAACAATTTTTATTACATAAATATAAAAAAACAATTAAAATACTATAGCTTTTATTAAAAATTTCTAATTTTATAAAAGGTTTAAATATATTAATATTGCTTATTATTTTATTAAAAAATTGGAAAATAATTGCAAGTAATAAATAATTTATATTAATATTTAAAATATAATTGCAAATAAATTTATTAAAATATTGCAAAAGGTTTAATTTACTAAATTTAAAAAGCTATTAAAATTGGAGAATAAAGGTTTGGGGAAAAAAAAGCGCCGGGTATAATAAGCATTAAATATAAAAAAATTAAATTATAAAAGAGCGCTAATTTTAATATATTAAAATTGCTATATTATAATATATAATTAAATAATATATAATACGTTATAAAATTTTATAATACAATATAAATTAGCTATAATATATTTTAAAAAGGAAAATATTAGGGTTTAAAAAAGCTATATTATTAAAGGTTAAAGGAAATATTAAAATGCTTTTTTGGTAATTTAAATTAATTTTCTGCTAAAATATTTTAATTGTATATAGGAAATTATACCATTTTTATATATATAAGCGAGGGAGGAATGCATAATATTTTTAAGCTATAAAATAGCCTTTTTTCTTTAATATAATATATTTAAAAAATGTAGCCTATATTAGATTCAAATATAAAATGCTTTATTTTTTAGCATTTAAAAGGAAATTAGCTTAAGTAAACGAATTTTTTTATAATAGCAAAAATATATATATTATAAACCCCAATCGTATATTTCGCTAAATAAATATATCGGATAATAAATTAAATAAAAAAAAATGGTCGAAAGCGTAACGCGCGCTTTTAGCGCGCTATATATAATATAAAAATTGCGCGGGTGTAATGGATTTTATATAAGGATTGCTTAATAAATGCTTAGTAAATTATTGACTTTCCGCAAGCCGGAAAAATGGGTTAAACAACCCTACGTAAATCGGGATTTCTGCGGGTAACCGGCAAATCGTTTTTCCCTGCACTGAATAGTCTTTGCCCTTTGGTCGAAAGCAGAGCTCAATCTCATCCACTTCCGAGCAAAGGTGCCACCGCCTTCACCGCCTCGAGAAACAACTCAGTAACTGCCTTAGTGCCAGAGATGAGTGACCGAATTAGTTCTTAGCCCCAAAAGCTAGAGTTGCTAGACACGCTGATAAGCTGATTAGCTGAATGCAGAGCCCAGCTGTCCAAACACGTTACACGTCCCGGATGCAGGTTCCTGGCCGAGGCAGTTGGCTCAACGCTGAAACAAAACGCCTCATAAAAGAATAGAGGGATGGTTTGTTACCAATCGATTGCCAACCCACAATATCATGATATGATGACAGATGACATTTGCAGAAGGACTAGCCAGTACCTTAAATTCCCACTTTGAATGTGAGAGCCGACTCACACCTCGTCGATCAACCACATTGCTGTCGACGAACCTCGTGGCTGCCAATCATTGTCCTTAACCACCAGAACACATTAGCCACTGCCAAAATAAGGCACCGGCTTCCTCTCAAAACTGGCCACACAAGTCTCTCAAAGTCGAGCTCCATATGGCATGAGCTTACAAATATCTCGATCTACCTATAAATAGCCCCCCACCTAACCTCTTTTGAAAACCATACAGAAATCCTCACGAGGGAATTTTTCATGGGGAACGCGATTGACGCGCGAGATATTGGCAAACTTCACGTAGTCAGTTTGGGATGAGCTCCGAATTTCGATTCCCAGGATTTGAGATCTCGGCATTCGTCAAAGTAGATCATTAGAACATGAAATTATACTACTGAATACCGTTTGTGAGCCCTGCTGTCGAGGAACATCTTCACTGCTAAGCATAGTACCTTATCACCACATCGCAATAGGGACTTTCGAGTGACTTGAACAACCCAGCCACAAGTGACGGGCCCCAAGCCTCCAAATCCCCAGCCCTTGTGGCTATATAAAGAGCCTTCCACCCCAGCTCTGAATACCATGCAAAGTAAGATGGCCGAGAAGTTGAAACGATACCATGGACATACGGCCGAGGATCAAGGTGCTGGCTAAGTGAACACAAGTTTTGCATCTGAGTCGAGTGTTAAGTGTTTCCATTCAGATCCCTCATTTCAACATCGGACATGAGAAGTTCATATGCCCGTACCTGTCGTGTGCTTCTCTTACCACCGCACCCCCATCTCCACCACCAACCATGCTCCTCACCGCCAGCCCACGTATCGTCTGTCAACTACCAGGACCACAACCCATTCACAGTTCACACAGAGTCTGCGCTCACGTGCCCCATCAAGACAGTCTCCTGGTATATAAACAGCCCTTACCCACTTATCTTTCGAAACCATGGAAAGAAAACGACGTTGTTCTCATACTATGGAAAGACTGTAAGACAGTTTTGGGTCATCCCAAACCAAAGACCTCATCAATTCGCATGAAGTCCGCTCAGCTCAGTCACGAAACGTATCTCAGAGTCTCGCGCCCCTATCCCCGAATGCGAAATCAGAATTTCATAATCTCAAATACACCCTCGGCAAGATATACTTCCCGTCGGCTGCTTCAACAGCTGTCGAGCAAAGAACCCTACTGTCATTGTACAAAATATATTCTCAATGTCTAGGAAAGCAAAAGCACCAACGCCGCCGTGTGCATCGAGGCCCTATCCCTTAATGCAGAATAGTGGGATGGATTTCTCTGGCACGCGCATACGTCGCCGAGGAGACGAGATGTGCATGACGTCTTGCAGATGCCGTAATACTCGAAGGTTGGGTTGTAGAAGGCTGGTCCAGGGCGTCTTTATATAGCATTCAAGGCTAGCTAGCTCTACTGCTCTAGCAAGACCAAGCGAAATGCCAAGATTATTGATACAACAGCCGTCTGCTTTCACCCACCGCTGTAGTAACGTCCTACTGTCGACAGGCAAAACAGTCACCCCCGACACCACCTATGCAAAAAATATTACAATACTCTACACCCGTCTCCCCATCTACCAAACACCATCTATCCTAGCGGTCACCCACCATCAATGAACTCCCCCACCGCACTAACTCCTGCCCCTCTCACCCTTAGCGCCTCCCCTACCACGTCCCCTCCGCCTCCCACCTCGCCCCGCACCCCTCGAAGACCCCACGCCAGTCGGCGCCCCCGCACTCGCCCTCCTCTCCATCTCCTGCGCCCTCCTACTCTCCTGATCCCACCACTCCTCAAACGCCTGCTCCTCCTGAATTTCCTGCAGACTCCGCACCGTCTTCGCCTCTTCGATCCTCACGATATCTTCCGTCTGCTGCGCCATGATATCTCGCATATCTACTTTTTGGAACTTTGGTGCTCCTGCTCGAGCCTGCGAAGGCATGT
This sequence comes from Cyclaneusma minus, assembly GCA_037179335.1. Classification (NCBI taxonomy): domain Eukaryota; kingdom Fungi; phylum Ascomycota; class Leotiomycetes; order Marthamycetales; family Marthamycetaceae; genus Cyclaneusma; species Cyclaneusma minus. Next base: position 1,036,186 of record JAKZHN010000005.1, read on the forward strand.
CTTCTTTGCTCTTCTCGGTCTCCCTCGCAGAGCCACTTGGCGGAGTAACTTTCCGCTCAGGTGCCGACAAAGGTGCTTTCGAGCCAGGTCCTTTCACCGTACTGCTCGAAATACTAAAAGGACTAGCCTGCACCGTAGGCTGCGCCTTAGCCCACGAAAGATTCTTCGTCAGCGGTGGCGTATCCTCCTTTGCCGCCTTTTGATGAAAATCTTGCAGCGACATCGTCAAGCTAGATTTCGCATTTCCTCTCGGCGGCTTCGGACCAGTTACTGGCTTCTTTCCACCCACGGGCGTTTTGGTCGCCGGGGTCGCATTTCCATTACTAGCAGCACTAGCAGCACGTGGCTCGATGGGCGGGAATGTGAGCAGCGAAACTGCTGGTGATGAATTGCTCTTTGCTGTTGCGGCGGGACGAATCTTGGGCTGTACGAGGGTGAAGGGCGATGAGGATTGCGGGGCTGGTGAAAAGCTGGCTGGGGGAGCGGATGGGATGGGTCGGGATTTTGCGGGTTTTGGCTTCGGCTGGGGCTGTGAGCCGAGAGAGGGGAAGGCGGACGTTGAAGCGGCGGGTAAGGGACTTTCTACGGCTTTTCCCTTAGTAAAGCCCCACACAGGCTTTGCTACTGATTTCCCCGGTGGTGTGGGAGGATCAGAAGGTCTTAGGGTCGGTGATTTCGCAGCCAGTGAGTCTTCTTCCATGTCGAACATGAGATCCGTTCCAGAGTCTTTGGGTCTGATGACGGGGCTGAAAGGTGTGTTCTGTCTTGCTGCTCGGCGATCGAGTTTATCTTGAGAGGGCGACGAGGAGAGAATATCGTCGGGGCTGCCGATGTGTGCTCGGAGAGTAGCGGAGTCCTCTAGACTGCCGATGCGGGCACGATATGATGAAGACATTTTGCTATCTTCGTCTTGGAGGCGAGCGCGGAATGCCATGTCGCGGACTCGCCGTTGACGTTCTTCGTCAATATCTTCTGCGAGGTGGGGATAGCGCTCGAGAAGCATTTGTTCGGAACGTCCGCTTTTGGCAATGGGGAGACAGGCAAGCTGGTTCTCTCTGACGACTTCATCAAGTTCCAGCATGAGGTCATCTTCGAGTTCGTCCAAGAGCCTGGTTATCATCAGTCATGGCTTTCGGAGGAGATGAATCATGCAACTCACCGATTCTCGAGCATAGCTTCCAGTTGAAGGCACAGATACTCGAGGCCAGCATCTTTGAATGTGGATACAGAGAACGGCGAGATCGCATTCAGCAGCGGACAGACGTTTCGCATGTTGACTGGACTCTCATCAGTCGATATCAAACCATTGAAAGCCACAGAACTTACCGAATCGGCCCAAGATATGTTGACAAATCTGGGAGAGGCGATCCAACATCAGCTCGTCAGCAACACTCATGACGTCCATCACGAGCTCAGAAAATTCATCGATATCCTCGGATACGATATCGTCGAAGAGTTCTGTGCCCACGTCTGCATAAATGTGACGCAGTACCAGCTCAAAGGTATCGGGAGCCACATGCTTCAAGTCAACCCTAATGGGTTCATTGCTTTGCCGTCGACTCGCAAGCCATTGCCCTCCCGCACGACCATTGAACAAACCGTCGAAGAAGGGACATCTCTGACACATCAAGGCACTGTGGACGGGCATCTCGCCTCCATCAAGCTCAACGATCGTGTCAGCGTCTTCGAAAAAACTCGAGTCTTTGATAGCCAGGCCCAAATCAACGTTCAATCGTCTTTCGGGACAACCCATCAGCCGCACGGCATCCTCGAGCTTGTTCATGCCCAATTTCGTTGCGATTTTCATCAATTCAGTCCTGACCTGTCGGTATCGGAAGGCTGAATCCGGAATGTGACGAGTATACTGCCATACATCCATGACAGTGTCTGTGTAGGCATAGAGAACAATATTGACCAGCGTGAGGAAGTCGACCCCATTGAGAGTGATCTTGATCACACCTTCATCCTCCCAGGACACGGTGAGAACCTCGGAAATTGTGAAATGTCCGTGCTTGCGGTGCTCACTAAGAGCATGTCGAAGGACCGGACTACGCCCAGCAAGTGCGAATGCGTGGACAGGTATGCCAACATCGGATATTGTAGTGTAGACGATTGCGTTTCGACCTTCCCTTCTTGACACGTTCTGCATGTGAAGAGCTACTGCTCCTTCAAGATCAGCAGACACAAGGAATGCTTTTCTGATGACATCCACTGGATTCGTCCCGGAAAACAATGAGTCGACTGGGTGCCGTGACTTGATATGGTTCCCAGGCTCAAGGCCCTGCAGACTGAGTAGCGGCAATATGTCATCCCAGATCGTGCTTTCATCCACAAGGACCTGAGTCTTCGTGACATCGCAGTCCTTGCGAACCGCGACATACGAGCCCCAGACATTGCTCCTCACTGCTGTCACCTTCGTCAAACCAGGAATTCGCTGAAACTTGTAATCCTTCTTCCGGTAATCACCAGCTTCTGAAGCGATGTAGTCGCCGACCTTAGGTCTTTTGACACGACGCCAAACAGCCCCTGCCTGAGTACAAATGATGACGGAACCATTTTCTCCGACGGCAACGGATTTCACTCCATCCCAATTGCCTTTGCGCAAGGACCACACTTTCACGGGTTGAGACAGTGCCTCGCGGATCTTGGCTGGGTTTGTCGTAGACGTTGCTGCTGGACTTGGATCAAGTTTCTGGCTCACATTGACAGTAAAGAGATCACCACGGCTAGACAGTGCCGCTATTGTTTCCCCACCAGAAGTGATCGAGGAGATGTGAGTGGGCTCAGCATCATAGCGAGTAGTAGTTGTAGGGCCGCGGAGAAAGTAGTTGCTAAAGCCTTCTTGCAATGGAAATTTGATGACCTTATAGCCATAATTCGTGAACACGCGAACAGTATGGTTTGCCAAAAGACATACAGTTGCTCGGTTGATAGCGGATACCATCACGATTGAAGACGTAAATTGGGAAGCAGCAACTTTGCGAGGGGTGGTCTGCGCTTCGAGTGACCTTGAATCAGAATCCATAAGACCTAGCTGTCCTTCGTTTTTACCCCAAGTATAAAGTGATGTTGAGGTGTGAGCAACGGAATGAATCGCAGATGCGGCGATCCCAACTATTGCTTCGCTCTTCAAGCCTCCGAAGATTTGGCGCGGGACACTATTGACTGGCTCTTCGTCCTTCAACGGAGGCCTCGGCAGGGTGTAACCCAACTGGCCCCAGGTGTTGGTTCCCCAGGAGAAGATTTCACCGTCGTCGCTGATGCAGAGCGTATGGTTCTGGCCTAGCGCAACTGCACCAATCTTTTTCCCTGACAGTGCACCGCCCTCGATACAGACATAATTGAACCGTGTCTGCTCATCGCCAGTGCCTAGACGACCGCCCTGGCCGTAGCCACACATGTAGAGATTGGACTCAGGGTCTGTCGTCAAGATAGCACTGTGAAGCTTGGACAAAGCCACGTCCTGAATTTTTATGGGCAGGTTTCGAGTCAAAGAAGGAATATCGTCAATTGACGTATATCCCGAGCTTTGGCTCACATCTTCGCCACTCGCAGCTCTCGCGAGGAGTTTCTCGCGATGGAAACGCTGGATCAGATGGTCGGGGCGCTTCAAAACGATCTTTTCCGGATATTGGCGATCATCCTGGTCTCCAAAGCCAAGATTGAAGTTCTTGTTGCTACCAAACGCAAAAACTTCATCTCCATCAATGGTGTTCTGTCCAGCAGCTTGATCGCTAACAACCAGTCCCTCGTTATACACCGATGCATCGTCTTCATCCGAATCATTGTCAGGCCGGACCGGCTGGTGCTGCTGCAACGTCCGTCTGGCAATCGTGGCATTGTAGACATCAAATGGGCTATTGCCTTCGTGGTCCTTGACCTTAATCAGAGAACCGGCCCTCAGAACCGCAGCACCGTGTCCTTTCGTATCTCCCAGATCCCTTTGCAGGATGGCTCTAGCCAGCATGGTGTTCCCGAAGTACAAAGCTCGGTGTAAAACCGTCCATCCACTCTCAAGGTCTTGGATGTACAAATCGATCGCGGGGTGCTGAATGAGAAGCAGCGCAAAGTCGATTGCGTTCGCGGACACGGCGCGGTGCAGGACAGTCAATCCCATAGAATCCCGCGAGTTGACTTCAGCTCGAGACAGTTGCTGCATCTTGGAGTTCGTCGGTGTCGCAAGGTGTGCAGACGATTTACGACCCTTTCCAATCATTCGTGGGGAGGTGCCATGGCCCGTACCTGGGCTCCCGACGGAGGAGCCCAGGTTCGACGTATGGACCGGCCCTGGGCCATGGTTTTTCGATGGATGTTGCGGCGCATGGCTGGCATTTGCCAACAAGGCGCGGAACCTGTCGACATCATGATCGATATAGTATTTCCAGAGAAGGTGACTCATGTGTTGGTCGGTGGCGAAAGGAGAGAGCCTGGTTGCTTCGATCGCCTCGCTGTGACCTCTGCGGCGTCACGGCGTATTTAAAGGCGGGAAAAGCACAGGACGTCTCCTTGGAAATGGGGAAAGGGAAGAGCGTGGTCTGCTGGCACGTCGTCAGAGCAGTTGGGGCTTGCGGTAGGCTTCGAGAGCTTGGCGGGGCGATAAGCTCGAGAGGTTGACAGCTGGCGGGGTTTTGCGATGCGGCGGCGGTTTGTCAATTCGGGGGACGGGTTTGCTGTCAAGTTGTTCGGTGGGCTGCTTGCGAATGGAGACAATGGATTGCTGTCGACGGCTTTGTGAGAGCTTTGGTGGTTATTGTTCGCGTCGCCGTTGAAGTAAGTCGCGATGACGGCCGAGGCTAGGAAGCAGCCTTTGTGTGCCGACCAATCAGAGCGGGCCCCGGCGTACGTGCCTTCTTCTGCTGGGCCAGGGCAACTTAAGCTCCTCTCCTCGTGACACCATCAAATTACTCGCGCCCGGAGGACTTCGGAGTGCCTTCATCGCGACAAGCTGGACGGCTGCATTCAACCGTCTTGCGAACTCCCGTCTACCTGGGGCTGTGCTGTCTTTTATCTGGGCTGGAGCGGTGTGAAGCTGCAGGTGCAAATGCTGCCCCACTGCTACGTTTCGCCATGCTTGAAGACCCCTGATGAACTTCACTGTATGTAAAGGGGCCGACGTTTCATCAAATTTGAAGCCTTCCGCATTCTCAAGCGACTGACCCCTGACAACGACTTTTCCGTCATCATCGAGGAGGCAGCCGGAGAGGTCGCACAGTTTGACGTGGTACTCGTCATCCAGCAGCATGTTCCTCGCGTGGATGTCGCATATCAGGACTTTGCACTGGTGGATGTGGGCGACGCCTTCGGCTGCCTCGCGTGCCATTCGGAGCCTCTCTTTGATCGGAACCTGGGTTTTCTTGATTTAATCTATCACGTCTCCGTTGCGTAGCCATTCCAGGAGTATGCCTTCCTTGGTGATTCCCTTGAATTCCACGATGCGAGGGTGTTTGCCGATTCGCTTGAAAATTCGAGCTTCCGCGTCGACGTAGGCGAAGCCGTCGTTGTAATGCGGGCATTCCATGATTGTCGATTCGTCGACGAAGCCCATGTAGTGCTGGCCGCCAAAAAAAAAGGCAGCATATGTTTCGCCCCTTCAGGATACCATGCCAAAATCTCGTGGCAATGTCTTTCGGGGTCCCAAGACTCGGCCATAGATCGAGGCTGTCGCCGGACATCTTTATGAGGATCCTCGATCGTGGTTGGAGACTCAGTCGAAGACGAAGGAGTCTCGGTCGTGTCTGGAGATCTGGTTGGGGAAATGGTGGGAGACATGGTGGGAGACATGGCTGCAGACATGGTTGGGGATTTGGTTGGAGACAGATGACAGTGGTGAAGTGATGGAGCAAAGGAAGCGAAGGCATGGATAACACGAAGCATGAAGCACGCCTACTATATGTACGTGACTGAAAATAGGTACCAACAGAAGGGACTGCCGATTCACCGCTTACTCTCAGTTGCCCAGGCCTCCACACTGCGATATCACACATGAACATGATTGGTAAAATTTAAAAGCGCACGTGTTTTCCAATCACTCATCGATGTTAAGTCTCGGACTTCATTCTCAACCAATTGATATCAATTCACACTACTGCTAACCCAAACTGTAAGTTAGCAACAACATCATAACCCAGACTGCAAGTTTCCAACAACATCATGTCCCCGCACTCTCAACTTCTGGTATTCTGAAAGCCCTAGAGTGGAATGGATTGGCTTTCATCGACAATGATTGTTGTTGCATGATTGCTCATCAGATGGAAAGAGAAGAGAAAGGAAGGGCTGGTGCTACGTACATCAAAGACACTGGCATGCTTCGCACTAATTTGGGCATTGGGGGCATGTCACCCCAGGGGTTCTGATGGTTGATTTCCCCATGTTGTATTTGTCGACCCATTTGCCACACTGGGCTGCGCAAGGCACTTCCATCCAATCCTGGATCTCGTGCTTGGGCTTCGCAACGCAAGTGGCGTACGAGAATGTAACTTGCTGTCGTTCACACATCCTGATGTCTCGACTATGTTCAAAGTCAGCACCGGACAAGTCAACCGAAGGCGAGAAGCCATACCGGGAATGAGTGGGGCCGGGGTTTCCTGGCAATGTCTGGGGCTTTTGGGGCTTCTGGGACTTCTTCGGGTCTGAGGCTTGGATAAACAGACGTGATACTCTGAGAGATATCAGACTCAGGAAGAGGCAAAAGTGCTCCCTTACTGAGAACGATCTAAATGCTGGCCTCTATCATAACGATATGTGAGAGCTGGGTGATAGTAGAGCGAGTTCCCGAGCTGCCCTGGATTGAAATTGAGTAGACAGTCCTTGGTGGTATTGGTTGCAAGTTTCGGGGGGATACTTTGTTGAACCGGGTGCCAGATAGTCAGATAAGAGAATAAAAAGACCGGTTTATTGAAATTCTTATTCTATAGCAAAGCCAGCTTCAAGGCTTCTGAGAAGAATGTAGAATTGTTATAAATGTACGCGAGCAGGGTACGGGAAACTAAACGGGTTTCGATAAACTATTAGTTAAAAACTATAGTTTTTAACTATTTAAAAAGGCGTTAGATTAGATATGAATTCATGGTTTTTAAATAAAATCTAAGGGGTAAAAGGGGTAAGTACTTTTACACCTATTTTTAATGCAAAGATATTTCCGGACAGCCCCGGGCCAAAGCAAATCCCGATTTCGATTTTAGCAATTAATTAATAATAATTCACCAAACGTTATATTTGCTTATATTATTAACTTTTCTAAATAATATGGCTATATTTTAATTAAATATAAAATTTAATTTCAATTATTTCTTGCTAAGCTCAGCCTTGCGCAGCCTTGCTAAAAATCACTTTTAGAATTTTTTTATTTTTTATTTTTTAACAGCGCTATATTATATTTTTAATAATGAGTTTTGGCTTTATAAACTCCAAAACATTCCAGCAAAAATACAAAATTTTCAAAATAGAATAATATTAAAAACTTATAGAATTCCGTAATTTTATTATTTATTTAAATAAAAATAAAATTCCAAATATTTAATTCTTACTTTAAATTATTTTTAATTTTAACACCTTTTTTTATAAAAATTCTAAAAAATTCGATTTTAAAAATTTTTACTCTGTTTTTTCACTATTTTATAAATTAAAAGTAAGGCTATTTTAAAATATTTTTTGCCTGTGCCGGGCTAGCCTATAGCGCTAGCTAATAGCGCTTTTTTATATTTATTTTAGATATTTTAGTTTTTTAAATAAAACTACAAATCTATTTAAACAAGCGCTAAAATTAGATATATCTAATCTATATATTCCTTAGATATTAGTTTTTTAGTTTCCCGTACCCTGTACGCGAGTTGTGGTCGTGGTGTAGAAAAGCGATATGTTTAGCAAAGATAGTCTCAGTAGGAGAGGGGGCAGATCCTCCACTTGTAGCATGTTTTTCTTTTCCTTGAAATCTGATTACGCAACTCATTCTGTGTGTAACAACTCATTCTGTGTGTAAGACTTCTGTCGATCCGAGAAATACTCATATCGCTGGTAAAACTGACAGTAGTGGAAAAATTGGGAGTTCGGACGTTGGATCCCAAACTGTTGCTAGTGGGGTCGTTAAGGTTAGATAGTTTTGCACGACTCACCGGCTGGGGGTTGTGTTTGTGACTTTGTCTTCCAGGGGCTTTTTCGAAAAGATGATGGGGTAGGATGATACTTGACACTCCAGGCAGAATTCCAGGTCGCTCTCCCTTCATATTTTTCGCAAGCTAATCTGGAAAACGGGGACAGAGAATTTTTGTATCATCATTTTTACATATCCTTCTCTCGTCCCCAGATTCAGACAAAATGGGGTCAGTAGAGAGCTCCATATCGCGAGTTCTTGTACAGAAACCGACCGTTACCGACGTACTCCGACCCATGCAACCTTTTACGACCACAAGAGTATCGCTTTTTGGCTCAGTACTTCCCTCTATCAGCCATCATATCTTACAGCCCACCAACCCCCTTCCTTTCTCTCAGCACTGGCTCACGACGCACCCCCCAGCACCTGTTTAACAACCCTCGCCACCTCCCCCCTCTCAACATTCTTCCCTTCCAACCTCTTCAACGCCTCCTTCATAACTTCCCCCATCTTCTTCTCTCCACCATGCACCACATCTTTCACTGTCTTTTCGATCTCCTCACTCCCAACAACCTCCACACCCCCAGCATATTCCTCCAACACCTTCACCTGTCCCATTTCCTTCTCCACCAAATCTTCTCTACCCGCGTCTTTGAATTCCTGAGCTGCGGTTTGCGCAGAGGTGATGTTTTTGCGGAGGAGCGAGAGGAGTTGGATGTCGGTGTTGATGGGGGTGGAGGTTTTGGAGGCGTTGAGGGTTTGGGAGAGGAGGGAGCGGAGGACGGAGAGTCGGACGGTGTCTTTGGTGCGGAGTGCGGTTTTGAGATCGTTGCTGGATGGATGCGAAATATATGATTAGCTGTGTGTTTCGTATTTGCATGTATGGCCTTGGATGAGTTATATTCTCGAGGGAAGGTTTTGGGGGTATATGAGGGCCCAATTGGAAGAGATTTTGGAAATGAATGGACGCGGGGGTGAAGGGTTCGAAGGGCTAGCAAAGAGAGGAGGTTTAGGGAGCTTACCGGATTTTTTGGAGCAATGGAGGTGCGGTGGATGGGCTGGGGGTGGAGTAGGCGCGGGTGAGCATCGGGGCCCTGAAGGCGCGGAGGCAGCGCATTGTCGTGTTGAGCTTCATGGTGGTTTTGGTGTGAGATTGAGTCGAAATTGTAGAAATTGTGCTTCAATGCTGGTGTTATGTGGTGGTATGGGGTTGTGAAGCTTCAGTTCAGTCTGCGATTGAAATGGAAATGGTAGCCTCGCTTATGTAAGCACGCGGCTAGGACCCACCACACCGGTAGTATATCTAGACGTCGCTCGGCCAATTGATGGACACTAACAGTTAAAATTAGCGTCAATTTCAATGAAGTTATTCGATCTAGTTCACTGAACTACTCCAACAATCGGGATTTGTTGAGCTTCACTTCCGCTTTGATTTCCCTCTTTCTCATTTGTTTATTCTCAAATTCAAGATTCTGGGAAAGCTTTCCCATACATTACCCCAGAAACGATTCCGAGTGAGACTGCTTAAACTGACTACTAAGGACATTTTCTATTTCAATCTTCAATTTTCTTCCCATTCAAGAGATCGCACTTTCTAACGCTTCCAGTATCGATTTCGCCAAGTTGAGTTGTACACTGCAATCTGCAGGCAGCAGAGCAATGTTTTCCGTGGCCGAGCGCTGATGTCACCCGGTCCGACGATTGATATCAACGACTTTAGTCTTTTCGAATCAGCACTTGGAAACTGCACCCCAAGACGAAGAGAATCTTGGCTCCCCGGAGTGTGCGTCCAAGTCCATTCTAGAACCTCCCCCATCTCATTTCGAAAACAGTCCCCACGACGTATTTCGACCCCAAGAATACTCCAAGTCCCCCCACGGGGCCACGGACGCTACGATTCTGCAAGTACAGCAAGATAGCAATACTTCGGCAATTCGAGTACATTAAGTCTTCTTCGCGAAGTCATGTGGCCATCGAGAGCGAGTAAGTCACACTCACGGGCTACCGGGCAGAACTTCCCGTACCCCAGTCCTATTCATTGCAACCTCGAACTGGAATCGGCTGGCTGCGCAGTGTGTGGATTAGACTGGCAGTCATATCAACCCCTGGCATGGTCGGACTAGCGTGCCGTCCCATCTTGGACTATTGGGCCCTGAAGCTAGTGTGTTTCCATGCCCCCTTTACCGGGACGGCTTTGCCGGCAACGTAGAAGGGGGTGGAGCGCCGAAAGGGAGAGCTGAAAGCGTTGATACTCGTCATCCTTGAGTGGAAGGTAGGGGGCGGGATGAGGAAAGACCACCATGTATGCCGATGACGGTCGTGGGGGTCAATGGAAGTCAGGCCGGGGGGGTGATGGGTATGTAGATTGGCGGAACCTGTGTCTCCACGAATATGAGATATCCACCCACCCACGAGATTACTATCGCTACGACCGAGAGTGCGTGCGGGTGACAGAATACGTGGCGCTACTGACAGGAACAAGTGTGGTAGGATCGGCTAGGCACCGACATCCAATACCTTGAAAATAACTGAATGACTCCTCGGCTTCGGTGGGATTGGGTCGCTTTATGGAAGCCAGCCTTGTCTCGGTGCCCATTCGCCAGTGCCAGACGTAGATGCCGCATCTGTGCGAACTAACAAAATGCGGCACAGATACGCCCGGCATACCTCGGTGACTCGGCATTCAGATCAAGTATTCCCGATCTCGGTGTGATTGCTGTTTTTTTGTAGACAGATAGACTCCTGTGCAGGTATATATATCTCTCTGTTCCACTCTATCATGCTTGGTCTTTCTATTCAAGTCATCGAATATTCAATCCGCAGTACTCCATACGTAGAAGAACTATCATTACCCGGCAATACAGAAGACTTCAAGTCAGAGGAAGGCCGACGTCTCGAGATTCTCATCATCACGTGTTCTCCGGTTGACACACTTGTTAGTAATATCTTGACTCTGTCCAGTCGAGATGTAGTAACCTGTTACTAGGCACCCGTGCATCCGCAAGAGTCCATCGCCCAATCCCTCTCTACAGGACACTCTGACCCAGACACCGCTGAGTAGGATTACTTCGTGTGTCGCAACAGACTGTAATAATCTCTTGACAGACATCATTTACCCATCATGTGTACATGGAGACGACAGCAATGTAACAAGTGCGACGCTTATGGCAATGCGCAATTTATTTACGACTGGGTTTCAGATTACGCCAAAGGTGGCCATGTGCCAGATGAGGGAGGGACAAAGACCGAGGGAATGGTGGTTGAGATGTATTATGACGACTGTGGGAGGCATGGTGGTCCTCCTGAGCTCACTTATTCCGATAGTGAGAGCGATGAGTCAGTTCCATCGCCGACGTCGGAGAACTCGTTACCCTTACGGTGATGACAAGCCCTTACGGTAGCTCAGCTATATCAGATGCTGGTGCTTGCACCATCTTGCATCGAAAGGAAAAAAGGAATCATCCAATTTGAGTGCCCGATGCCAGAGCTTATGTATCCTCCACTCATCCACCTAACCTATTTACTTCTATACTCTTTCCATCTCCTAGAATCCACGAGCCCTCCAATCCAGGTATCGTGGTTCATGGTGCTCTATCCCATACCCACCATGGATATTAAGACGGAGGTGGAGGGGTAGAGGACTCAGCAGGCAAACTTTCACAGGGAACTTCAGAGTCCGCAGCCACTTCAGGCGAGTCTGCAGCCGCTTCGGGCGAGTCTGGAATTGGGGGGCTTCTGCGTATCTCCCACATTGGCTTCCCAGACGAATCGATCAAATGTAGAGGTTCTGGCGAAGGTTTGCCGTGACGTATCTGGTATTGCTTGGCTCTCTGCAATTCCAATTCGTTCCAATCACGATGGTCCACCAACAAGACCCCATAATTTGTATCAGTGGTAAAGTCCCGTCGAAATGGAGGCCGGCTCCCAATTCCGCCTGCATTGAAGCATTCCATAATCTGGAAATTGGCTTCTGTTGATGCGATTGTATTGGCTAGAATAACTTTCGTTCTTTTGCGCATCTGTACGATGATAACCGGGAGATCCTGGCCGTAAAGATGAGCCGAATCCATATCGAATGTATAGTGGGCTACATCGAATGCGAGTCTTGAGCCAGTATGCCAAACTTTCGTTCCAAGATAGAGAACATCGGGTTCTTCGTTTTTGATCTCTTCTGGAATCTGCTTCTTTTTCTTCAAGGCCTCCAAGCTGACTTCGATAACGCCTTTGGGATCATCCCAGGCTGGTCGGTAGCTTGGATTTCGCGGGTGAATATCCACTATGACTCTAAGTGCCTTGCTGGCCATGTTTGCAAGACGGGGAATGTATAGTATCAAGGGCGGAATGTAGAAGGTAGAGTTGATGGAGCGATGGGAGCTGCGAGGTCTGATACCGACGGGGATATGGATGCGAATGGGATGTGGTGGAAAAATCAGGTGAAGATGTAGCGATGTGACGCAAGAAATTCAGCTCTTGGGTGAGGTTCCAGAATGCTGGTTGAAGGCGGACGGATGAATAATGGCAGATCTGGTGCGGGAGATGGAATAGCTGCTGAAAGTTTGATAAGGATATGGCGGAAGATGTGGTGTCGGAAGCTGTAAACTCCCAAAGTCGAAGGAGTGATACTGGCAGCCTGACACTGGCAGATGAGGTTCTCAGGTGCAGTATTCGATATTGATGGATATGTGCTGTGGCATGAGTGGCCTCGTTGCCTCTCGATTGAGAACTCTTTCAGATACGCAGAACTCAGCGTCAAAACAAGTTATCGGAAAGGTTTGAGAGCGAAGTGGGGCAGCTGCAGTTATATGTAGACCCTAGCTGACTAACAAAGTAGCTGACAAATCAGACGCTGACCGTTACCTCTATAGGCTATAGCCAACAACGCCCATATCCTCTCTCAGTTGGGAACTTCCAATCTCAAGAAGTCTTCTGGTATCGGTAGCTAAATAGCAGTACCGAACTTAGTCGCAAAATAATACACACTATGTAGGTACTTACTTGCTGACTAGCAGATCCGCCAGAACCGCCCCCACCATGCAGATGCCACAATGTAAACGTGCATCGAGCCCTCGACGCTCCGTCGATTGTATTCCCCATTTCAAGAGCTCCATGGTTATGACATATTCGGATAATTAAATTAGATGATTATTAGCTAGGATGCCTTACTGGCCGGAACACCTTTATTCAGCCCCCAACTCCATATCGCCAGTCGCCCTATGCTCCCATTCGTCAATGGTATCATCCTGAAACACAGTCAAGCCCAGAATTCGATATGACCAACCCTCAGTATTCACTTGTCTTCTTATCCTTCAACGGATGTCTCGGTCTCAGTCTCGCGAGCAATTTGTGCTTCCGTTTCAACTTCCTCGTCGACTGGACTGACAGCATGTTCTCTCCGTGCCTCCAAAGCTCTCGTCACCTGCGCCGCCCTGTGTGAAATCTCCGATGCCAAGTGCTCCAGACTCTCCAAGGGCCCAAGACTAGTTGCCCGCACTGTAGGACTTGGAGTGTCTCTGCCAAATCTGACCGCAGTTTCCCCGGGTTCTTGCACAGATCCTGCTTCGTTCGCCTTGCTCGAGATCTCTGAAGCAGCATCTGAAGCCAGATCCCTCATCTTCTCGCCAATGGGGGCGTTTATATTCCTAGCTCCCCGAACGACAATTCGCGACTTGGACATCTGGGGCCTGGCTGTGTGGAGACTTGCATCAGGGCAAGGCGTCTTGTTTTTCGTCAAGCTCGCATATCGATCCGGCGTATTCGCTGTAGTCTCTTCCTTCGTCTCTGCATACATCGCCTCCACGGAAGCAACGACCTCATAGACGTCTAGCGCGCACCCGGGCCGACTGAAGTCACGCTCCCGCTGCTCAATAAACTCTCTGATTTGTCTCCACTCGGCCTGGTAGTATTTCAGCCTATTCGGCAAGCCAGAACCTTTCAAGAATGTCAAGACGCCGGCGATAACCGTGTTCATGGCCCCGAATGTCGTAACAGCCCCCCGTCCAGCACCACCTGCGCCCATGGCTGTCAATGACGCTGCGATGATGATCTGCAGCCCTAGACACCCATTGATCAGCCAGGAGGCGCGCTTGTAGGATTTCTTGGCCGTCTGCTCGTGGTGCACTATGCGCGCATATAGGCCTAGATTCGGAACTGGGCGGCCCCCGTGTCGATGGTGGTGTTTGGAGGCTTCGATCATCGGTGTTGTTGATATGATACCGGTGAGGAGGCGGAACTGGGTCAGGCGTTCGTCTGCTAGTTCTTGAGCTGTGAGATCTGCTCGCATTTGTGTTGTGCGCCCGTCTTCTGGTGAGCGACGGATAGAATTTTTTCGCGACCGTCTTCCGTGCTCGACATCTTTTTCTCCCATCGTCCTGCGGCCGCAGAGCATGTTGAGGGGGTTTCTGAAATGCATTATGGTGGGAAGAACGATTGGAGACGTATGAATGGGTACCGAAAAGGAGGAAGCGTAGATAAAACATGTCACCGAGGAAGAAAACGAAAGCAAACGGGAATATAAGGAGACTGTACTCGGAACATGAATAAAAAGGGGCAAAGAGATGTATCGCAAGGCCACCCTTACAGCTGACCATACCTCATTTCTCGTATTTGTCAACGAGACATCAATCCGACATAGAATGAATGCTTACAGCTCTGACAGTGCTAAAGGTAGCTGCAGACGCAGTAGAGTAGCAGTCTTGATGCCGAGATTGGGCAAAGAAGTGGTTGCACAAAGAACTCCCAGTACTCTGCATCTGGGAACATCCAGAGATCATCCCTTGTGCCGTTTCACCATCCTTTCCACACAGCAGGATGAGCCGCTGTGCGTCATTGACGACGAAAATCTTCGGCGGGATACTCGGTCCAGCTAGATGGCGATCAGCGAGTGCTTCGGGGTGTATGTGGCTGAATTCGGAGGAGGGGGGAACTGAGGCTGGCGCAAAATCCGTGAAAGACGGCTGGAGGGTTCTTATCGCGCAACGGTTAGAGATGAGCTGCTCATGATGGCTCATTTCCGACTGCCGAGCAGCAATTACCAGTATTGTCGCTGGGGAAACTCGTGAAGATCAAGTCGAGGTCCGGTCGACGTTGGAAATGAAGATCTTGTTGGTGGGTCACAGAGTTTGCGTCCTAGCCCGGTTCAGTAAGTTTGTGTAACCAAAGACGACATCTCTTGGCACATCCCATTTATAGCGGCTATAAAGTGCTCGCTTGCTTCAAAAATGAAAGTAATACATTACGCAGCCCACTAAATGTACAGTTGGTTAATAAAAAGCGACAGCAAACGTGATGTCAAAACCTCGCAACAACCAGGCAATTGACAGCTTCAGTTTCAACGTTGTAAATAAACGACCACTATTTTCGTAATTCACGGTAAATTTGCAACATAATGGTATACGATGTGTATTTCGGTCGACGTGCAACAAAACGGTGTTTTTCGAACTAGTTGCTTGATTAGGCATAGCGCGGCTGTGTGGATAAGTGCTGCCTGCTTAGAGATATTGGTACCGCGCAAATAAAGCAGTGGGTGCGGAGGATTTTTGAATCGACAGCGTTTCGTGGAATCGACACTGAATGACAGACTACAGAGACTAGCCACGTATATTCTGCTGGTAGGTCTGGTGATTCGGTCCGGA
Organism: Cyclaneusma minus; assembly: GCA_037179335.1. NCBI lineage: Eukaryota > Fungi > Ascomycota > Leotiomycetes > Marthamycetales > Marthamycetaceae > Cyclaneusma > Cyclaneusma minus. The sequence goes on from JAKZHN010000005.1 coordinate 1,051,906, forward strand.
GGAGGATCTGGCCAAAGAAAGCCTGAGTGCCGAGTGGAAACAGAATTACCGCCTCTCCGCGCCCTCCCTCCCTTGAAAAAGAGAAACGAAAGGCAAAAAGATTGAGGGAGCCGTACGCCATGCCCTTCAGTCAGATTCCACCCGTGAGCCATAGTCCATGCACCAAGGATAGCAGACCGCAATCTACCCCCAATGGCAGCGTGAAAAAGGGTCTCCAAAAAAGTGCAAAAAATGCCCAAAAAAAATACCAAAAAAAAACCAAGTCTCCCCGGTCTTACATGCACCCCCAACCCGTCTTAGGTTGCGAATGTAAGTACCCCCTCGAGGGTCATTTCTTTGTTTCCCAGGAAAGCAGTCGAACCTGAGCACTTGGCTCTTAGCTTTGAATATGCACCGAAATGCAATACCCAGTATACTAAGAGACCTGATTACCGCTAATTGAAGGTTAGGAGCGGATTCGGGTCTATATGGCAAGGCTGGGTGGTGAGCTGCACTGTGGCGCGGAAGGCTGTCGTGCCATCTCGTAAACCATTGAGGCATTTGACTTGATGTTGCTCACTTCCGCATCTGTGTATACATCATACTACGACCCGAGTCAGAAGGGCTGATCCGGCTATTCACTCACTCAGAAACTACACTCGAACAACAACAAGCCAACTCTCCTTCAGGCCCCAGCTCGCAAGCCAGAAAACCCAATGAAAAGAAGAAGAAAATCGGTGATAAACACCGTGGGGAAACCAAAAAGTGGCACGACGGCACTCCCGAGGGAGTACACGACACTGACGAGAGAGCCCAACGCTGTGCAATGCGGGATCTCGCAATGTGGACGAGGCCATCCTTGAGCGGGCCTCGCCCCCGCAATAGGTAGAATGTGAAGAAGAAAGGGAAAAGAAGAGAGAAGATTTGGGGGAGAGAAGGGTTTAAGAGTTCCTGGGAAGGGTGGGCGATGCCGTAAGCATGTGGTAGCGCGGGTTGGGAGGGGAGATTGTTTGTTAGGAAGTGAGAGCTGGCTTTGGAAGTGGCGATGGCAATAGAAGGAGTTGTTGGAAGGAGTTGTTGCGACCGACATCCTTCCTACAAGGGTGCGAAAAAAGTCTGCATGCGGTCTACAGTCTCCAAATAACTGGGAATATCCCAAATAACCAGAAATATCCAGGGGACTCTGAATATCCAAGTGGTTGTCAGTCTTCAAAGGGATTGGGAATATTATGACCCATTGTCATTGATCTGGGGCCGTATCCAGACTTTTTTTTCATGGCACCGTATGTGCTGAAGGAGAGGGAGGAGCGAAAGGGGAAGGGGCGGATGCGGAGATACAGTAGGCTCCAGTGGCCGGAGACAGCTCCTTGACAGCAAGTATGTTTATCTCGAAGTTGTTTGAGCCCGAAATGTCTGACACTCTGTCTTGCTGCTCTCAGTATCGGGAAAGTGGGTTGCAAGCTGAGTGAACTGGGAATGATTTACTCTTGCTGTTTTTGAAGGGGTACCTTTGGACCTGCCCTTTGAAGACGAGACGACTTGGTCCTTCTAAAGTGTTGGAATCGGATGGATGGCCTTGCAGTCAAATGTACAAACCAGAGGCTGTTGAAACACGGATAAGCTGCTGCATGTGTTTGAGAGACTAGAAAGTTGTTCCCTCACAATTTCATGCTTGTTTCGAACCTGGTGTACGAAGGATCGCTGTTTTGCTAATTCTGGAAGCTCTAGAAGCATCCCTCTCGTGTGAGGAACCTTTCAAGGAGTCACTTCCTCGTATTTTCCATCCAACGCCAAAGCTCGTCCGTGAATTTCCCAAACGCCATTGAACTCCACTTAGTTCTTGCACCCTATGCACGCAGAATATCAAGACCTCGCATGCATTTAAACCACTCATCTCCTGTCATATGCACCTGCTGGCGGGAATCCTGGTGGTGGTGGACCGGCTGGGAAACCACCCGGTGGAGGAGTCATGCCTTGGGGAAATTGGAAGTTTGGTGGCAGGCCTCCGGGAGGAGGGAACGGGAGACCGCCGGGTGGGGGGAAGGGCATGCCGTTGGGAAGTGCTGGGGGAGCACCGTTGGGACCGGGGAAGGGTGGGGGAGGCATGCCGCGGCCGCCAGGAGCTGTTGGGTATGATGAGCTGTTGTTTCTATCGTTCGATGGACTGCTAGGAAAGAACTTACGTGGGATCATGCCCTGGGGAAGGCCGCCCGGCATGGGGAATGGCGGAGGCGGAACTCCTACAGCAACAATATATTAGCATGGGCTCAGCTAGTCCTCGCGGTCCCCGAGAATGGCGCAAACATACCTCCAGGGAAGTTGAACGGCGGAGGTGGCATTCCAGGCATTACCGGGAAAGGCGGCGCGCCCGGGGTCTGGCCTAACATGGGATTTGAAGATGCTTGGCCCTCTGCCGTGTAGGAGGCGGTGATGGAGTCGATGACGGATTGCGCTTTCTCGTGTCCAATCTGCTGATAGTAGTCGACGACATTGCGCAGATGGTTTCGGCCGCTGTTGTGGGCCTTGCGCACACTCATGGAGTCATGAGTGAGGTAGACATCACAGTAGTCACCTAGCTAGAATCAGTACTCGGTCGGTGCTGGGAGAGCGGCGCTTTGCGGCGGGGCGAAAGGACGTACAGAAGACTGCGAAATGGCGTTAGTGAAGCTCGTATAACGGGTCGCGTGTAGAAGGACTTACATTTGGGCATCTTTGCGGATATCTCGAGAAGCTGGGCTGTGGGTTGTTGAAGCTGCGATGATTCGAGGGTTGAGGTCAAGAACACAATCGAATGCGAAACTGAGTGCCGTCACGTGTTTTTAAGGTTTAGCTGCCGCGCCGCACGGACCGCGGATCAAGACCGCAGGGACAACAGCTTGGCGAGACATAGTAGTTGCAGGAACACGTCGCCAAAAGCTCTCCCACCCTCTCCGCCGACAGCACGCGACACCGGTCCATTGACCACGAGCCTGCCCACTGCTGGTTGCATCGCCGGGACCGCCATGTTTTCCAACATCCTTTCGAGCCCGCTGTGGGCCTTCCTGCTCCTCCTGGTTTGCACGGAAGCTCTGAAGTTCGACATAACCGCATATTCAAAGGGGGACAAGCGGGGTGAACGATGCGTACGGAACTTCGTCTCGAAAGACACCCTCGTGGTGGTTACGGCTACCATTGATGGACAGAAGGGAGACGGCATGGTTCTCAATATGCATGTTCGTGACGGGACGCATCGCCAATGGCAAGGCCTGAGCTGACGCTTCTCCACTTAGATCAAAGACGCTGTTGGGAACGAGTATGGCCGCCCCAAGGACCTCGCCAACGAAGAGAAACGCATGGCATTCACGTCCCACGCCGATGCCGCCTTCGACGTATGCTTCGAGAACTACCTCAATGGCCGTACGTTGCGTGATAAAAATCCGTCGCATGCGCATAGCTTACAAGTGCCGCCTGGAACAGATCGAGGGACCGGCGATCGCACAAGACACGTTGAACTCGACATCGATATCGGCGCTGATGCGAAGGACTGGTCTGCTGTCCAAGCTACGGAGAAGCTGAAGCCGGTCGAGACCGAGTTACGGCGCATTGAGGAGCTGGTTGCGGAGATCGTGGCCGAGATGGACTATCTGCGAACCCGCGAACAGAAGTTGCGCGATACGAACGAGAGCACGAACACTAGGGTGAAGTGGTTTGCCTTCGGCACTATGGGAATACTTGTGGCTCTTGGCGCATGGCAGATCTTCTACCTGAGGGCGTACTTCAGGTACGGTCAAGGAGGCTCCGGGAATTACAGTCTCGAAATTTATGCTGACTTATTTCAACAGATCCAAGCATCTCATCTAAGCATATGTCCGGTGGTCCAGCAATTGAAGGTATCAAAAGGAGATTGTATAACTTGTGTCTTATTAGAAGAAGCGAGGTCGGTGTTCAAGGGAGCATTCCGATGGCGCAAGAATATACCATGTTTCCATACACGACAGCTGTCGCATCTGTCCGTCGAAAAAGCGATTTTGTCATGCAGTGGCTCGATGGCCATTGCAATGTCTAGGCGGAGGGGACGTTTGCGAAAGAGCTCGACGGAAGAACGAGCTCATGTCGGTGTGGGTGAAAGAATTACATGGGGTGCTTTTTTCAGGCTGCCATTGGTATCACTGCAACAGTATGAATGGATTCGCACATATTCTCGCTGATATTCGTACATGCTGACATCAGGATGTCAGAGATGGTGTGGCCATTGGGGCACGTGAAAGGCAGCAATGGGCCTTCTCATCGACTCTACGCGAGTACTCTGAGATATGATTTATTGGGGTAGAGCCGAGGATATTCATCCCAAGTCAACTTGGATGGTTACCTACTTAAAGCGGTCACACCATTGGGATTTGTCGCACGACGGTCTCTTTCGCCTTGCAGGATCGAACTTCTCCCACACAACAACAAAACGTCGACACTCCATCCATTGGAGACACGATAGAAACCGCATAGACCGCTCTCTTCTTCTATACCCAAAGGCACGCTTATCCTTGATATCATCAATCGGTGACAAACGATGATACTATTAAAAGCAGCAAGCGCGTGGCCCCCAAGAGGCTGATACACGTCCAGGTATCTTCAGCCCCTGCTAGTTCAGCTGTGCCGCCGTCCCAACTCTCCACCGGGATGATGAACCATGACTCGGAGCCCCCCAGGCCCTCTCTCTTTTATCGGAAGTCTCCAGGAACAAAAGCAAGGTGTGGCTTGTACTTTCATTGCTATCGTTTTCTGCCCTTATGTTCATCTTCCTTGCTCTCTCCCTGTTTGCTTAAACAATCAAGGCTCAGCAAAAAGGCGCGACTGAAAGCTCTACCCTGTGCGCCGAATCCAAGCAGACCTCAGCTGTCTATCACAAACTTGCACTGCTTTCTCCCCTCGACTTTTCCGAGGTTCATCATCAGTCTCCCCTTTTTCAGTCAACTTGCGAAGTCTCTATTGTCCTGACGAAATATTGGGGGTCTCCGAAAATCTATCTGCCATATGGAATGAGCTGATGGAACACTGGGATACGGTTGCGTTCGCAAGAGAACAAGTATTGGTTGCACGGAACCTACCCACTACACTCGTTGTCTGGCGAGAAACTATCGGCGGAAAACCCATGATCCTCGATGGAAATGAACAACAATGCCATTTCCTCTTCCGCGCCCCTGGGCGGCTCCACGTCAGATAGAGAAGCCTCCCCGATAAGTACAGAACAACCCAACAGTCAGCATTCTAATGCATCGGACGCAAGCTCTCCACCATCGGTTCCTCTCACGAATACAACGAATTCAATTGAACAACATAGCGGAGTTTACACATCTTGGTTGGCGCTTCAGCCCACCCCAGACCAAGCGCAACATGATCTAAAGAGTGCCAACACCTTCGGTGAAGGGGACACGGCATCATCTCCAACAAATACTAAGTTTCTTCGGCTTAGTACCGTATCACTATCATTTCCTGCGACACTGCGACCCGGTTCTACCACACCGAGTTCCCCGTCGATTATCAAGAGGTTGACTTGGGGTAGAGACACCCAGTATGAGCCCATCTCTCCGTCTTCCGCCGAGACGCCATCAGGAAGTGGCTTTGGTAGTCGACTTCGCTCAATACGGTCCTCCGCCAAGCGCCTATCCGGGATGTCAAGGCATCAACCAATTCCGGAGGATGATGAATTTGACATGGGCCTCCTCAGTTCCGTGGCGAAAATGGCTTCTGGGGGAACGGCGTATAAGTCGGTACAGGTTCATCCTGAAGAGGGCGAAGACGGAACAGCAATGGCCGAGTCTGAGGCTTTTGATCTGTCGTCATTCAAGGGGCCCTTCAAATCTCCTATCGATCCTTCGTCGCCTCAAGCGAACGAACACTATCAGCGACTAGAGGCTGAAGGAGTTTTGACTGGAGGTCTGGGTGTAGGCGTAAAGCCTGAAGCACGAGTGCTGAGCAAAGACCTCTTCGAAGCCGCTGCATCACCTACAAGTCCAATCAAACGTGGACTATCAAGACGAAACGCACTGTTATCGAGAGCAAAATCTCGAGCACCCACCTTGAAGGATCTAGCACAGAATGAGGCGAACAAGAGGAACGAGATCCTAGAAGTTGTCGTTGAAGACGGCGAAGATATCGTCGACATCAGTTCTTATGCTGGCGAGAGTACTGGGTACGGCAATGTTAGTTTTGGTGGCGAGAGCCGACAATCGACAATGAAGTCGGCTTCTCGAGTAGAAGTGTATTACCCGCAGCCCAACTGGAAACCATTCTCGATGCGCTGGCCGTACCTTACGAGTCTTATGTTGGTATCGGTACTATTCGCCTGTGTACAGGAATACCTCCTGCAGAAATCGCTTAATAGCGGTAGTCTCTATACCTTCATGTCTCCGCAACAACTGTCTACGTGGGACTTCTTCTCTTTCAAGTACCTGCCTACGACCCTCGCAGTGGCATATGGGGTGTTCTGGCAGCTGACGGATTTTGAAGTCAAAAGACTCGAGGCTTACTACCAGCTCGCACAAGAAGGAGGCGCACTGGCGGCAGAGTCCCTCGGTGTCGATTACCTGACATACTTCAGCTTTTTTCGTCCGATCAAGGCGCTTCGATACAAGCATTACACAGTGGCGGTCTCATCGCTAGCAACGTTGCTCGCTGTGTCACTCACGCCAACACTGCAATCGGCTTCCATCGTACTGACGCCAGGTCGAAACGAACGATATGCATCTCCCGAAGCCCTGAAAGAGATCCGCGTTAGCACTACATGGTCGAGGCTTTTATCGTCTGTACTGGTGATCAACGCCGTGCTCGCCTGCCTACTGCTGTGGCTCATCCATCGCCGACGATCGGGTCTCACAGCAGATGTGAAAGGAGTCGCAGGTATAGCAGCTATGGCTAATCGCAGTCATATCTTGATGGACTTCAAAAACATGGACACGGCGACGCCTAAAGCTATCCATCAGAAGTTGAAAGGCCACCGATACATGCTTCGTAACTCTTCATTGATTGAAATCGAAAGTGCTCCGGTTTCCAGGAGAGAATTGGACAAGTATGATCATTATCGAGTCGCTACGAACCCACATCCCTTGATGCTGCGTCTTGTGGCAGGTGTCCCGTTCATTGCAGGGATGATACTATTCCTGATCTTCCTTCCGATCGTGCTCTTCACTCCTGCAGATATCATCACCGAACAAGCAGCATGGTTCCTCACAGCCCTGGCCGTCATCATCAAATTGATTTTCGGCACGCTAGAAAACGAGGTCCGCATGATGGAGCCTTTCTATAAGCTCTCCTGCCGCCACCAACCCCCGCAAGTCTTGACCCTCGATTATACCAGTATGGCATTTGGTTGGATGCCCATCCGAGCTTTCCTAAACGGAGACATGCTCATGGCGCTCGTGGGCGCTGGTTCCGTCCTCGCCGAAATCTTCACAGTTTCCGTAACCAACTTCAGCGGCGTCGCCGGCAATGACTTCATCCGCGGCAACTGGACCACCTCCCATGACGCAGGCGAAGAAACCTTCCATTCCTTCTGGTGGTCTTTCAGCCTCTCCATGATAATCCTAGTCTACCTCTGCACCATCACCACTTTCGTCTACAAGCTCCGTCGCCATCCGTTTCTCCCCCGGCAGCCCAACACGATCGCCAGCGTGCTGGCTTTCATACATCAGTCCAACATGCTGTACGATTTTGTGGGTACCGAGAAGCTGGACAACGACGCGATGGTGCGCACGCTTGCGCAGATCGGCAAGACATATGGGCTGGGCTGGTTCTGTGGGAGAGATGGCGAGGTGCATTGTGGGGTGGATCAGGAAGAGCTGAATAGTGGCTACAAGCACGGTGCCGATGCCAGAAAGGCTGTTAAGCCTTGGGCTACGAATTGGGAACACTACTAGTCCGTCCGATCCATTGGCAGATTAGATCCGAAAATCTTGTCAGGATCAACGTCTGCGTCTGCATGTTAGTATGTCTTTCCTGAAAAGCTGCTACATATGTAGTAGGGTTAGAGCTTTCGACGAATATAGTGGTAAAGCGATGGCACCACACCAGGAAATATATGTATCCAGACACGCCTCTCAACTGCAACACTGCAGCTCGCTATACCTGCCAGTTCGGGGATTCCGGCCTTCGAAGGAGTTCCCAAGGTCGCAATATCGCAATTTTTGGGGGCGGAAGAAGCCTCGTGGCTAAACGGCCGGCAAAATGGCAGATGGCATGTTGTGCTATGCCGGGTCGTTCGATTGACTCAATTCGATTAAGTACCGAGATATTGGGAGCGAACAGCGCAGGGCCTCCTTGCAACACCTTGTGTTTCTAATCTGTTGGTTTTCGATTTATTGGGCGCGACTTTGTTTGAGTTCTGGGGTTTGCGCCGTTGGTATGGTTAGGTAGGCAGCGTCTTTGCTGATAGCAAGATGTGGCGGGTGGCCTTTTCTTCCCCTTTGTTTCTTCCCTTTAGGAGTTCCATTCCTCAGCTCGTCTGTCGCGGCCATTTTTGGTTTTCTATACCCCGGGAGCTGATGGCAGGAAAGTACTGGATCTAGCGCGGAGTAGGAGGTCCGCTCCTACGATCCGACGAGGTGCCACGACGTAGTGTTGTGTTTTGTTCTGATGAGCGGATGCGGCAATAGACACGAATATTCCTTGACGCTTCTGGAGAACTCCAAAATCACGGTGCTACGTTGAAGGTTGTGTGACAGGTTCGGGACAAGGCGAAGAGAACGTGCAAGAGAACGTGCGACTTTGACGTGGGAGCCTGGGAGGAGGAGTCGAATCCTTGCGTGGGAGCGGTCACTTACACGTGGTGGTGGAATAAGTTGAAAGTTAAGAGTGGTTAATCTGAAACATCCAGGTGAGGGTATTCACGATATCATCGTTGTGATGTTCCCGAGGGACAGGGTTGGTGGACATGTCAGGTTGAAATTTGGCATTTCCCCGATGTCATAGGTGTCGGCTCACTTCAACTATAGCCATTCTCTCAGCTTCAATGACTGTGAATGAATTTGAGCAAATGAAAGCGATCCAATCAAGCATCCATGGATTTCCCAAAGATCTATGTACAAGGCGACATCCCAACCGACCCGATCGCATTAGCCGCCTTTCCTTCTCCTCAATGTCGACCAGCAGCACGGGTCAGAACTAACACATGCAATGCCACCAAAATTTCGCAAAGCAGCAGAAACATCGAAACATCCCCTGCATGATCGAATCATTCGGTGTGCAAGCACGAGCAAGCTTGATATCTTCGACCCGCCTTCACGCTTTCACGTCCATGCCCATACCCGAAGCCCTGCACGGGATGCATGTCCTGCACCCTTCCTGCATGTACTCGCCTCCCAATCCCGTGGCTCGCGCGCCCAAGACCGAAGAACGTGCAGCAAGACGTCAACCCCATCCCATACATAACCTGCCATCCCGTGCCGTCCCCTACCACGTCCCACGCCACCCCGCGCTATACTGTCATCATAGATCCTGCTATACCAGGGGTCGACCAGGCCATTGTTAGCATATTATACTAGCCGTTGATATACCGAGTATGCCTAGCCGCTCATCCTCCCACGCGAAAACCCCACACTACCTGCCAGGCTGCCACTCCACCGGTCTGACTCGTGGTTCTTGGTCCCCGAGCCCCGTACGCCCGCCAGCACACTGCTCACAGACACAAGGCTTCGTACCTTCCTTTGAAGTTTCGCCGGACTTGGGATGGGGGTCAGCAGACCGCTTTGACCAGTTTTCGCGACTCGACATGGGTTTTTAGGAGGAGGAGGGAGCGGTGAGAAGGATTGTTATTTCTTATTTGGATTTCGTGCTTGTGGAATTGGAGGATTGGCTTCGTTGATTGGACGGATGGTACTAGTAGACTGGACGAGTTGAGGTATTCGCCCGGATGAGCCCCTGTCTGCAAATCGTCAGAGGCATTTGGAACTAACATGATACTATCGTGAGCACAATGCCGATGGGCCAAGAGGGAAGGTATAAAAGGTGAGTCTGCCGTCGCGGCAGATGAGTGTTGAGAAGTTACAAGCATCATCAAGATTCGTCACATTATCATCTTTTATCACATTCCATCGATCTCAATCTTATCTAGTCACATTCCATCTATCTCATCGATCCCAATCTATCTCAACCACCCCTCCACCACAAAGATACTTGAAGAAAGCAAGTTCAGACACCTTGAAGTCTTGAACTCCAAGACTTTGTCAACCTCTACATTATCGCCAATACCTTGTTCGATCTCCTTTTCCACTTTCTTCCCCAATCTTCAACAATGGCTCGAGGTGTTCTCCCCGCCACCTACTCCACATCCGACCCGTGCTATTCCCACATCAGCGGCCATATCTTGTATGCGTGCCGGGACTGCCAGGCGCAACCTCGGGGGTAAGATGCCCTTCATCCATTGATTCATTTACCAAACTCCAAGTAACCCAGCTAACGCCCCCTAGCGTCACATCCTGCACAACCTGCAACGGCTCTGGCGTGACCTCCGAGCTCTGTCCACGCTGCGGCGGTGCCAACTTCCCCAACACATACGCTGGCATGAACCAGTCCAGTCATAACCATGGCGGGCCGTCGCGACGTCGCGGGACCACGTCTAGCTCAGGGAGCAGCTAGATCCCGTCTTTCACACCAATTGGGAGGAGAGAGATCGAAATGAGCGAGACGGCACGGCACGGCACTTGCGAGCAACGTTGGGTTTGGACCGAGCCGCCCTGACACGACATCCGCAACGTCAGATGACCCAACCACGAGGATCAGATTAGATACCTTGCCGTTCTGTTTTGTGCTTGTGTAGCTGGGAGGCGGTTCAGGGCCTAGGTTTCACGGTTTTGTGATGGCATTGGTTGGCTGTAAGGGATGGAAGCGGCTGGAGATTGCTGACTGGTGTTCACTCCGAGCTCCCTGGTGTTATATAAGTCGTCCTGTATCATCGTCGAATTTCCTTTCCTTGTACCAAGCTTTCACTGCTGATGCGTTGTCATTGTCTTTCTGGTCCCGAGACTCGAGAAGAGTGCTGCGTGGTCTACTCTGCTCTATTCTGAGTTATCTTCTTGTTCTTTGTATTCAATGTTAGAATATCATCCAACACATTCACTCTGTGTTTATCACAAGTTCCACTGCTCGCTATCATAAGCCTTCACTCACTCATCCTATCTCCTACCAACAACGCCCCCTCGATCCACCTGGCCGAAGCCCAGTGACACAGATCTCCAGTCCAGACCGCTTCGTCCCGTCCCGAACCTCACACAGATCACACATCGTCCCGTCGTCACAGAACCTCCCTAGCCGTCCATTCGCATTTCGCATTCCCTTGACAAAGCCGTCCCTGACAGAACTGGTACTACTAGCTGTTACGCCGCTGTGACCCACAAACCAGTCACATGACAGCGCCGTCTCCTCGCGTCCTACATATAACACAGCCAACAACTCGCTCCCCAGCATCCCAATCCTGCTTCTTCATCCGAACCACGGGATCCAGATCGCCCGCCGACCGCACCACGCGTGCAACGTGCAGCAGAAGCTGAGACGTTTCAGTTTCCCAACGCCGTCCCACCGCTCTGTCGTGCTTTCGGCATCGCCGTTAAGTATCATCGTCATTGACGTCAGTAGTGAGGCGCGTCTGATGAGCTGGCACCGCGTCCTCGAAACATCGGCGATTGTGCTTCAATGCTGCTGCCTGCTGGACAGGCATTGAGGAGATCGTATGACCTTCTCCTGTGCCTCCTCTTCGCATCAACAGTCGGCCCAAGGCCCTGATCCAGGAGAGAACAGGGTCGCAATGCGCCATCGACCAGCGGTTGCACCGATGCCACCCCTCGGTCTACCCTTCCTCCAGTATCTCGTACCAACTCGTACTACAGCTCGCCCTGTACTGCAGTTCCCAACATCTGCAATGATGTACTTGCAATCACAGTCCGAGGAAATGGGGGTTTTCGCAAAACACCAATGGTAAAGCCTCGACCGGACAAAAAGTTCGTTTTGGAAGGTTCGAACCATGGCCCAATTTACCAGCTCAACGGATCTCGTATCATGAAGCCACACACTCACCCCACGTCTCCATCCCACGCCTGAGGGTCCCACCTGCCAGGGCTGTCAGCCTGTCAGTAGTTACCAAGAAAAGAAAAAAGCAACGCAAAGATGCAAAGACGACAGAAAAACTGGATCTCGTCGTCGAAACGACTCGAAACCTCCGAGGTAGATCCCCGCATTCTGCATTCTGCATACATTCCCCCCTGGCAGACCCACCCCCATATCCCCCCACCTATCTTTCCTGTTAACAAACTGGCCAATCCCACACACCAAGAGGCTCTTCAACAAGGAAGGGCTCGCCTTTCGTCGTTCGATACCTGTTTTCTTACTCGAGAGGATGCTCGTAAGACTGGTAAAAGCGAGGAGGACCCACCTCCTTCGTTCCAAGACCCACCTACCCCCAACATTCCCCCATTTTCGACAGCCCAGTGCCCACCAGTCCCGCTCCCAGAGCCTCTTCAATAGACCTCGCCTATGTCTCAACACCTGTACCGACCCGGTAAAGCTCGATAGAAACGCGGAACCCACCTCCTTACCAAGTTGTCATTGAAGACCCACCCCCACCTTTCCCCACCACACCCAGAGCATCCCTCGCTATCCCTCGCTATCCCTCGCCTCACATAACCCTCTGGAAGTGACATTTCACGATCCATCCACGCCCTTCCGCCCAATAAGCGCGCAACATCCCGTCTCTGTCCATCCACTCCAAGCTATCTCGTGTAACCCTCCACCGGGTAGCTGCATCATTGCCAGGGGCCGCCAGGCCCCGTCATCCATTACCCAGTACCGAACGGACGAATAAGCCCCCGAGTTCACAGCCATTGAAGCCTCATGCACGGCACGCACGAGCTCCCGCCCAACGGCTGGAAATTATCAACAGTGCAGCTGAAAACTTGGTACATAGCAGCTGCCAAACACGCGCTCTTGTCAAGCCTGCTAAGCTTCTTAAGCCTGTTAGGCCAGTTATGCGGCTATGCGGCCCGAGACGCGACTGCAAGAGCAGCACGGATAGGATAAACGGCTGGACGGGAACGGAAGAGAAGAAGCTGGGATACCACGATACCGGGCTTTGGGGAATTCGGATTGGTGCTTGGGGAAGGCCCTGTGCTTTCCCTATGTTCCCAAGCACTGTGTGCTTGGAGAAAAACCGTGTAACGAACACTACCTACTGTGGGGCTCGAGTCTCCATCCCTCGACTCCTCGAGCAACGTTGTGGGAACCGGTCCGGACAAGCGGAGACGCAACAAGCTCCGATGAGAAGCATCCAGCCTTTCAGCCCACCTATTTATTACATAACCGATGAGGCGTGCTTTCTGCCAGATGCAAAGCCGAAGCCTGTCGAAGAGTGGAGATTTCTGTATGCAACACATATCAATGCTGTCAAGGTATCAATGTGGAGATTTCGGACTCGGCATGCAGCGGCCGCCATAGCAATATGCCAGATATAGACATCACGGAACCTAGCGGCCGTTACATATCATGACATTCCCAGAACTCGCCATTATCTGGTCCTGGCAGTTGCCGTTAATTAGGTATCCCGAGGAAAGCCTCTGCAGCAGGCAAGCAGCTTCTGGCACATCGATAGACATGCGTGACAGCGCTCTGCTACCGAAAGACTCCGATAACATCCCCTGCTTGTGCTCCCTATACGAGATAATACGAGAATTGTCTCCAAAAGAACAGACGACATGACCGGAGTAGCTAGATGCTTAGCAGCTGTAGCATCTGCAGGAAACGCATACTCTATTCATTTGCCCTTTAAATCTGTTCGAATTACATCCGCAAACCCCCTCGTCCACTTTGAAGTCCGCATCACACAAGGCAACGCCAGCGAGCGAGCGAGCGAACGAACTTTTTGAGAGCAAAGTCATCAATTTCAGCAAGAGTAAAAAGGCATAGCCAGCATAACCATAACAAACTATCAACCCCAAAAGCGACGACTGCCTCCCTCGTCCTCCAGCAAACCTGGCAGCTACCCCATTTCCTTTCAGTTTCCTTGACAAAGAACGAGATGAAGAAGGAAGCAAAGGAAATGGAAAGACAGGAGGGATGGGAAGCAACGCCTGACTGACAACCTGTTTCGACCTCGCAGTTCTACGCCGCCGATCTTGTCTCCTTGTCTGCCCAGCCTGACCGAGAATGCCCTTGTCATACCCACCCGCCCGCCTAGCCAACACACTGGAAACTCCTTGTAAAAAGGCCCTGAAGTCCCCGCCCGTGTCATATCATGCATGAAAAGGAATGTGAATATCAGAAGATATCAGCATAGCTAGCTAAGCAAGCCTCGTCGAAGGTCTTGGCGTCTATGTAAGACACTAGTAAGGAGTGTGGCTTGGGAGTTCCCAACTGATAAAAAAGTCTCGAAACAAAGCCGGCAAGTAATCCTGTTAAAGCAAGCAGAAGCGAAGGCTCCTACAAAAGATCAGGAGCAGTAGCCACCAGCGCCGAGAACAGCGCTCCACCCACAGCCGCTCCTCCAAGCGCCGCATATCCCATAGCAGAAGCAAACCTCCTCAGTCGCTTGGCAGGGCGCTGCTCGGCAGGGCGCTCGTAGGGGATTTCGGTGGCATTTCTGACAGAGGTCTGTCCAGTGGTCCCAGAAGGCTGAAGTTCAGGGAGTGCAGGAGCTCTAATGACTGGCTCAGAAGCCTCTGGAACTGACTGCGAAGACTCGAGTTTGACTTCTTCCTCATCCATTTCGGAGAACTCGTCAAAGTTACGCTTTCCTTTGCCCTTTTCTGGCGAAGAGTGGCTGGATTCCAAGGATTCGGCGTGGACAATGTCGCTGATGGACATGGAGCGGATGGAGGGAGATGGTCGGGAGGAGCCTGCGGATGGGGCGGTCTCTTCTACGTCCATCTTTGTAGACTCGTCAGCCAAGACTCCAGAGCAGACATCGCTGAAGCGCGCCATCCTGAATGGAGGAACTGGAGACAAGATATTGTCAAAGGGCTCCGCGACAGATGGGGAAGAGGATGGAGCTTCTTTGATCTCAGCATCGTCGAAGAGCGCCGCCATAGGAGGGGAACCAGCATAGATCAAGGGCCTGGCCACCGGTCGGGCGCGAGTCGTTTCCTTGGATTGCTCAAGGACGGATTTATGGAGACGATCGTATGTTTCGACGAAGGATACGTATTTGGGTTCTTGTTCACCCTCGTTGGATTTCTCCGTAGACTCAGTGGCCTTGTCGGAGCTCGTCTCTCCGGCAGCGCCATGAGGGGGAAGGGCTCTGGGCGAAGACATGAGCACCGGTCCGTCATGAGCCGCCTTACGGGCTGCAACGGCATCATTGACAGCCTTCACCATGGGGTGCAATTTGTACCTGGCGGCCGGTACATTTTCATCAGATTTCTCTGTGGACTCATTTGCACGCTGAGAGATCGCCTCTTTAGCGGCGCCGTAAGAAGGGCGAGGTGGGAGCACGGAGCCCAGTCCGCTGTTACTCGCCTCTCCAGAAAAAGGGAACAAGCTAGGTCCTGAATGACGGGTGTAAACCGGGGAGGACAACACGTCAGCCAGTTCGTCCCGGTCGGATTTGTCGCAACCTCGACCTTGGAGCGTTTCCCAGTCCGCTGTTGCGTTCCGAAGGGGTGGGTAGTCGTAGGTTGACGACCACTGGTTCAGGGGCCCAGATTTTGCAAGGTTCCTGTTTACTGTCTCTGCGTTTGCCTTGCGAGCCTCGAAAAATGTAGCTTTCGACGACATATCTCTCTTGATGACTGGCTGGTATGGTGGGTTGGCTGACTGGTATGCCGGTGTTTGCGAAGTTTTATCCTGCCATGATTGATGCATCCGTTCGAAGCGATGCACGTGGTCAACGGCGCTAGGTACCTGGGGCCTCACAGGAACAATTGGAGAGTGGCTCTTGAACAGGCCCTGTAGGTCTTGTCCCATCATCAAGACGGTGGAAACAGGTGGAAGACGAGGAGGGCTCGCACTGTCCATTTCATCCTCAACGGGCTCTGGACTTCCTCGATCAGAGGACTCCCGGCTGGTTGGATAGTCGACATCGAGCTCCTCATCAGCGTCAACCTCTCCGGCGGGCTCCAGCTCAGATTCATCGTCCGATATCTCTGGGCTCGAACATTCTGGGCTGGATCTTTCTGGGCTCACCATGCGTTCTTCGGACGGCGACCGTTCCCACCTAATATGCGTAGACGCCTTGCTAGCATAAGGGGGGCCATTCTTGTGGTTGGCGGAGTAAATGTAATCTTCTGGCGTGTAGTCATTTTCCGATTCAGAGGACTCATCTTCAAGTTCTCTGTTTGCCTCATCCTTGCCCTCGTCACTGACAGTGCTTCTCATTTTAGACACGGGGATATCCTTGTTGTCTTGGTAGGGGGAGGAAGAAGCGGGAGAGCTGTCGACCACAGAGGCTGGACGCAAGGGAGTGGCTTGACGTTTGAAAGTAGCCGCGCTGTCGCCCCGCTTCAGGTAGGGGTAAGGATGAACGCTGGGCTCGTCATCGTCATCGGAGTCGTCAAGGACAAGGGGGCTCTCCACGCGAGTACCAGTTGCAGAAGAGGTACGCTGTGCATCGTCTCCACAAACTGGGGACGCAATCGAATCAGGAACCTCACACTCATCGGAAGAGTCCTTGGTGAGGTCGATTGGAGCTGATCCCATGGGTTTCACTTCAACAACAGATTCGGGCTCACTGTCTTCGTCGGACTGTGACAAGTAGCCTCGCTGGAGATTGGAAGCCTCTGGGTGGGACGGTTCGGACTCGTTCTCGTAAAGCTCCTCGTGATCATCAAGCTCATCGTCGGTAGCTTCTGGGACCTCGAAAGAGTTCTTGGTGCCTTTCTGAGCCTCTGAGTGACTAGAGGTGATGGTGTCATGAAATTCAAAGTTGACTCGGAATGAACAAGGAGGGAAAACTTTCGCAGCCCGGGTAACTGGAGCACCAAATGTGACCAGATCATCGTTCTCGAGCGGGTAGGGAACATTGTTTTTGATCTGGGTGTGGTTGACGCGGCTGCCATGCATTGAACCGACATCACGCAACATGACTTTCTCTTCGTCGGGTTCATAGAACAGCTCGGCATGATTGCGAGATATGACGGGGCTGTCAAACCAGGCGTTGTCAGCGCCGGGGAGCAGACCCTTAGTGAGACTCTTTGAGGATCGTCCGACAGTAACGAGGGGTTGTGCTGGGGTCAGCTGGATTGTACGAGTGTAATAATCGAGGTCGTCGTTAAGAGAGTCGAGGGTTATCTCGACTGTGAAGATGTTAGTTGCAGTGCCACAGGATGCTCGTCGTGAATACGGGAGAGATGCGGGTGAGCTTTGGCAGTGATAACGAGAGATGTGATGGCACGACAGAGGAGTGTAGTCGAGAAGATAGTATGTTCGTGAGGAAGAGAGAAGGAAAAGCCGGAGAGGCAGCCATGAGGCAGAGACTAGCGAGTGTTTA
Source organism: Cyclaneusma minus (assembly GCA_037179335.1). Lineage (NCBI taxonomy): Eukaryota > Fungi > Ascomycota > Leotiomycetes > Marthamycetales > Marthamycetaceae > Cyclaneusma > Cyclaneusma minus. The sequence goes on from JAKZHN010000005.1 coordinate 1,069,322, forward strand.
GCTGGACATACCGTGTTTGGAAACCATCTTGCCGACGTCCCGGATTCGATTTCGGACTGGCTTCGAGAGTTGACTTGTGGAAGGAAGCAGTCTCGGATGTGGACAGCGTGGTCAATAACAGTGGCTGGCAGAGGGAAATGCTTGTTCAGTGGTTGGCGGATTGTTGAAGGCAGCCGAAGGGCGGGTCGAGGCAGCTGGCAAGCAGCGGCCGGAAGATAGTCGAGGCTTCACGCGGACAGCCGATCAGTCATAGAGTATACCGCAATCCAGCGGCAGGCTTCGATGGTTGGTTGGGGTATGAGAATGGAGTCGGTTCGTGGCGGTGTCGTTGTCGTTCGGTAGCGCAGTTCACAGTCCAGAACGGATGAGGAGGGGTCGGAGTTGGTGGGAGCAGGCACCAGCGTGGTGGCCAGCTAGCGTGCCCAGCTTGAGACCTAGAGAGTTTGAGGCAGCTCTTGATAAGACCGCCAAGCCATCACCCCACTCTGGCCTGTGAATTACACTCTCTGCCACGCCACGCACACAACATCTCTTGAAGAATATTTTCATTTTGTTAAATTGCTGGAGCAATATGTGTATATGTCGATACCCCGAGTGTTATTCTCGTCTGGTAGGAGCAGCGATAACATTTTCCCCGTGCTATTTTTGGCCGCTTGCCCCAGACTGGACCCCATGATTTGCGAGCAATGACGAAAGTTCCCGATAAGCCCCGCTTAGACTATTAGAGCGCACATGATACATGTACATGGACGGGACTTTGTGATGAGCTGGAGATCTAGGGCATTGAAAATAATTGGAAAAACTCCTGATTCTTGGGAATAGTTCTAATGACCAAAATCATTTGGAATCATTTAGTGGTCCAAACAATCCAAGCAGTTTGTCAAGCATTTGATTGTCAGAAAGTCGCGCACGGACCACCTCGACCAAAACCCGCTCAAAGTACATCATCGCCGGACGGTCGAACCACATCTCCCCACCAGCGGCACGAGGACTTTATTTAAAAAGCTGCTTCAGACCTCTTTTCCTTAAGAAAAAAAAAAGCTCTACCTCAGGCTTCTGCTGGCGCCACACGATATATAAACGACCTCGCTACCACTTTTCCCCGAATTCTCTGACATGCGCCCACTCAGACCAGCCGTCGCCTACCAACATCACAAATCGCTCGGATAACCTCAAGCGCCACTTCACCAGTCCCAACCCCAACCTCGCGCCACCACATATTCCTCCAACCTCTTCGACACTTGCGCAAGTCTACCCAAGCTTGCTCGACATCATGCACGACCTCAGAAAGCAAGCCCTCGGGCTGGAGTCCAAGAAGACCGTCTCCAAAAAAGCCAAATCCAAGCAGTCCTCGCGCGCCTCGTCCGCTGCAGGCTCCAGACCTACTTCGAGAGCCGGCAGCCGCGCCGGCTCAGACGATGAATCTGAAGGAAATCTCAGCGACGGAACGAATTACAGCAACAACACCCTGGACGACCTCGCCGAAATCGAGCCCGACCTGACGGAGAATTGGAAAGAAGAGCTGGGCGACCTGATTAACGACATAATTGACCGCAAGCGCAGCAATGTCCAGGGTCGATCTGCTGCATTCGCTCGATACACAAGACTTCTCCAATACCGATATGCTGAAGACGAGGTGGATAAGAGAACGGAAGAGCTGCTACCTGCTGTCATGAAGAGCGTCAAGCTGGATGGAGATGAAAAGGAAGCATGCTTGGCTCTGAAAGCCATCGCAGCAACCATGATTACCTGCCCCGACGCCGCATCCGCTGCCATCTTCAAGGCTCTGAAGAAGGTCTACACAGACTCTGAATCTCACAGCCTCAAGGTCGAAGCCATCCACACCCTTGCTGGCGGCATGGTCTTTGGCGAAGCCGGCGACGACGACGTTCTCGAGACCATGGATGAGCTCCTCGAGATCATCGAATCCGACGGCTCCTCCATCGACGCCGCAGACTCCGAGCCCGTCGTCACCGCCTGTCTCGAAGCTTGGGGGTTCCTAGCAACTACCATCGATGACCTCTCCTCTTTGTCCGAAACCGCCATGGAGGCCTTCACCGAGCAGCTGAACAGCACCTCCGCAAGCGTGCTCATAGCTTCCGGCCAAAACATCGCCCTCCTCTACGAAAAGTCCTACACAGACCGCGAAGAAGACGAGTCCCCCGCCTCCGAAGACGAAGACTCCGAAGGCTTTCCCATCGACAATTCTCTCGTCAAGCGCTACAACGTGTACTCCGGCGAAAACCAGCTCAAACACTCCCTCATCCAAATTTCCAAAGCCATGTCCCGCCGCACATCCAAAAACGATCGTAAGAGCCTACACTCCACCTTCCGCGATATTCTGAATTCAGTTGAACATCCGTGGCGCGGACCGGGGTTCCAAATGGCGATTGATCAGAATACGGGACGAAGATATGGGGCCGGAAGACTGGGGGTGCGGCTTGGGGGACGCGGGAAAATGATCATCGATCGGTGGTGGAAACTACTGAGACTGCAGGAGTTGAGGAGGTGTCTGGGGGGTGGGTTTGTGGAGCATTGGGAGAAGAATCCTGTCGTTTCGGAGAGTTTGCCCGTCTCTGTTGTGCGACAAGAGAAGACGGATTAAAAGCCTTCAACCTACTTCTCCGCTCTCCGAGGAGGTTTGAGATTGCAGAGCCATTGCGAGTCGGTTTTCCAAAAAGCAGGGCAAGAAAAAGAAGCATGGGCGTTAGTTTCCAACGGTAGTTCCATGGTTTTGCTGTCTGACATTGGGCACTTGGCATTCTGGCTTCCCTTCGTTTGCGAATCGTACATACCTATTTCCTTGTAAGCAAACAGCCAGCACTCGAGAGTTTCCGGTTAATGTCAATGAATCAAAAGTTCCCTAGAGGGTTAGAACTGTCAGCTGATGCGAGACGTTGAACTAGTGATCATGTGAAGCTACCATGAAGCATGCCTGCATGATATAATAGACTCGCGAGGAGACAGTGAAGCCAGTTCCTTAACTCACAGTCTTCTGGCCGCTTTGTGCTAGGTAACCTTTGGTTCGTGCCAGTGTTCTCTTATGCCAGCCTTTGCTCAACTCCATTCTTGATTTCTACAAACTTCTTCGAAGCTTTCAATGGGCTGATGGCTGACGGGTCTTATTGGAAAATAGGTATGAGAGGGCTCTGTCAAAGGTTTTGGAGGCTGTGTGACGATGCTATGGCGGTGGAGGGTTGCGCTCGACAGCACGTATGTTGAGCGACAGCAGGTTTAGTGAATTCTAAATAGGTATGCTGAACTGGTGAGCCTGGGCATGGCTAAGAGTTTTGGATATCTGTTTACGGGGCGCTGTAGACACATCCGGACTTTGGTGGAAAGTCCTCGATCTCTCCCTGCTTCGAGGGCTCACATAGCCAGGTGCGAAATTTCTAAGCAATCCTTGGGGTTCGGAAATTGGATGGTACAGAGCAGTGCTTATATAGACATCTTTTGTGGACTATGAGCTGGTGGTGAGGGGAGGGAAATCTGTGGAAGTGAGTTACTGCTGCTGCTTCGCGAAGTTGATAGCAGCTGATTTGATCTGGCGATGTGTAGCGTCATTCGACAGCAGTTCGCAATTTCAGCAACAGCTTTTCAATCTTGAGTGTCAGAAGCAGCGTGGATGTTCCGTGGTTTGGTAGGATCCTAGCTCTGTCTTCTCCTTTCCTTCCAATATCATTCCGAGCAAGTTGAAGTGCCAGAAAATGCCCTCACTTGGAAACTTGCGAAATCTCTCTACACCATGTACATTCTTCCATTCTCATCGAAGCTTGCGGTTCTCAGGTGCTGAGAGGCCTCTTTATATAGCCTTGTGGATTCTGGTACATTGTATGTACCTTAGTTACCAGACACGTGATTTCCAATCTTTGGACGAGCCAAAGTTCTGCCTCAAAACACTCGAGATTTTCGCTCGAGACCAGATTTGTCGAGTGACAGCAAGACACGCATGCAACTTAACCAAGAATCCCAAAAAATATAGATAACCGATGCTCAGCGTAGAAAACTTCTTATGTGTGCACATCTACTCACATGACATGATAACGACGCGACCTCTTTCTAGCCATGTCCTCCAGGTCAACATCCGAGCCTCTCCAATTAGACATTGAAGTTTCTGTCGTTGAATTTGGTTTGTTCTGAATATGAGTACCTAGGGCAGAGGGTTGCTTATATACCTGGGTAGATGGAGAGTGTAGTCTTGAGGCTGGCTCTTAGTGGACGAAAATATGGACATGTGACTGTGGGGAAGCTGTTGTTCTGACGGTTGGCAGCAGCAGCTGATGCGACTCGGTGGTGGGTAGTTTTGCTCGACGGCAGTTAATGAGCTCAGCAACAGCTTTACGACTTTGGGGGCGAGACATGCTAGGTTGGCAGGCTGGTAGATTATTCTTTTCATGCTTGAGGCTTTGCTCGTACTGCCACGATTCAAAGATTCCAGAGACACGTTTGCTAACGAAGTTGCGAAATCACTGCGCTGCCATGTCTTCTCGAATCTCTGTGGCCATTGAATAATCTTGAGGTTCTCTGGTGTTCAGACGCCTCTTTATATAGTAGCGTGGACTCTGGTATGGTGCCCTTCAGTGACCATGCATCTGATTTCCAGTCTTCAGGCAAGCAAAGCTCTGACTTACGACGGTAGAAATTTCGAGCCCGATGGCAGACATGTTGAGCGACAGCGGGATACGAATTCTTTTTACCCAAGGCGCCTAGACTAGAGAAGTGGTAATCCGCGTAAACAGTGTCTTGCGTCTCTGCATCAAGGTACTTTCATGACATGACAACAACTTGAACTCTTCCTTGCCCTGTTTCTCAGATCGACCCCCGGGTCTTTCTAATCAATCATCGCTTCTTTGATTCTTTCATTTTTGTTCGTAGTGAAACTGAGCTGGGCAGAGGGTTGATTATATAGACATCTTTTGTGGTCTTGGCGCTGGTTCGTCGTGGACAAAGCCTGTGTGAAGGGATCGGATGTTCCAGCGGTTGGCAGCAGCAGCTCGCGTGCTATGGCGGTTAGTAATCTGGCTCGACAGCAGATAGCAAGCTTAACGGCAGACATCTTTTCGCCGTTGACTGTGAGAATGCTAAGATGGAAAGCTGATAGCTTATCCTCTTCTTTGTTGCTTTTCTCCTACTACTGCGATTTGGAAAACTGAAACATTCTGGGCTCTGGCTACCAAGATTGCGAAATCACTGTGGACACCATCAATCGTTGGAGGCTGATTCTTAAGTCTTGAGTTCTTTAAGGTGCTCGGACGCCTCTTTATATAGTAGTGTGATGTTCTGGCACAGTGTAGTCACTAGATCACTTGAAGTCTTCAAGTGAGCAAAATTCTGACTTACGACGGTAGGCATTCATCTCGACAGCAAAACCACCAACCGACAATAGCAACGATGAGTCTATGAATTCTGAACTCAAAGACCCCTAGGTCAGCATGCATGAATTCTGGCTTTGTGTTGCTACATGCTGTAATTGTATTCAAAAAACTTGACAATATCATCTGGAATCGTAATGAGCTGCAAAACCAAAATCTCGCTGCAAGTGGAATGTCATGCACTTGTTTCTTGAGGTGATCCTGAAAATGCTCGCGCAAAGAGGTCTTTATATAGGTACTTCGAAGTGGAGTGGCTTTCTCATTTGAACTGGCTCTTAGCGCGGAATTCAAGTTTGGTGCGTATGAGGTCAACGGTATCACACCTCTATTTTGACGGTAGATGGGTTCGCTCGACAGCAGTTAACAAGTTCGACAACAGCTTTTCAAATCCACTGGTTCGAATTTGCTTCTCTGCTAGACTACTTTCTGCGTAGTTATTGCCATCATTGCGACTCGGCCAGGGGGAGGGGAAAGTACGCCGATAAGTCACTGAATATCTTTCATTTACTGTGCAAACATTGAGAATCTGATCAATCCAATTGAGTCATGAGTTTCTAAATTGTCAGATAGATGCTTGTTTATATAGTGCAAGTTCCAGCACTGGGTGCAGGTTCCGAGTGAATGAGAATCTCCAACTTGGGTAGACAGCAGGTGGTTGTGCTCGACGGCAAGGATGTCGAGCGATACCATGATATGTTTTTCTCAGCCCTAGTATGCTGGCACTAGGATCCGATAATCAGTGAATGTGCGTGTGCATTTTCTGCATGGCTTTCCTAGAGCCATTGACTTGAGATTGTCCTCAGCTGTATCTCGAATGGGGCGAGGAGTTGGCGCTCCGGTGTTCTTGCTGCATGGCCGGTATGAGCGATTATTTCGAAATCAGACTGCTCAAGTGGCCGTTATATAGACCTGGCTACGGTATGGATGCTGGCCTGCTCTTGGTCAATCTCAAGAAGACATCTGCTTGTGCTCAACTGCGGCACCGACGGTAGGGGATGTTGCTGGTGGTCGGAAGTTTCGCTCGACAGCAGCGAAGAGTCCTCAGCAACAGCTTCGAGTTGCTAAGCTGCTAAGCTGCTAGGTGGCTTGCTATTCCTTCGATTAATCACTACAGTTGGATAACAGGCTGAAAGAAAAAGTGGAAATTCCACGGGCGAGAGAGTTGCAGAATCTATGCCTGAACGTGTACTGGTGGAGTGGGTATATTTTATCTTGAGTTTCTTAAGCGCTGAGATGCCCCTTTATATAGTAACACAGGCTCTGGCATGATGCATTCACTCAAGTGAGTCTCAAAGCCAGCTACCTTTAAGGTAGATGGTAAATAAGTCCTCTCCTGCACGACAGCAATTCTTCGACCTAGCGGTGGTACTCTGACTCGACAGCAAGCGTTCTGATTAACAGTACGAGCTCACAGTTGAATTTTCCGAAACACTATTATAGTGATTGGATGAAGACTGCACATGCACTCAGAAACATTTAAATTTTATCCTCACCTGTTAGCCATGCACGTGCTTCCAGGTTCCTGGCTTTCAAAATCTTGTCTTCAATGAGAGGGTTAGACTCGAAAGTGGTTGAGAGTGGCGGCCATTATATAGATATACGTCTGTGAGAGCCTTCCAGCTAATTCTAGCGCGCACATACCTAAAACTTGTATCTCAAAATCCCCTATCGACGGCAGGAGCTGCGTCCCGGTGGTGGGTAACCATCCTCGACAGCAATGACTTTTGCTCGACGATGGATTTTCAAAGTCCCTGGTTTTGAGACTTGAGCTACCAGGCACCACAGTGATTCTGTCGGGTTTCTCAGTGCTGACAAAGGTTCTGCATGGCTCAGTAAGGTTCACGACCAGACTGCCATGCTTGAGGGTCTCTTTGTGGTTGGAAATGATGTATCCGGTGTGGGAGCGGAAGACACATTTGTAGATCCTGTTTCGAATGTGAAGGCTTGAGTTTCTTAGATGGTTAGACGCCTGTTTATATAGTGCTAGTTCTCGCATTGCAAACTAACTTGGAAAATTTCGCTGACCAGGTGTCGGGACTTCCTGCTCGACTCGACAACAGGCATGATGATCGACAACAAGTATGCCAATCGACGGTATGAATGTGATTCTGCGTGTCCCGATAACGGAAAATCAGAAATCAACCCTCGCAAATTTGCCTCTCGACCCACTGTGTTCATATTCAATGGGTCAATTTCATTCTCGGCCATGGCCATGTTTCCAGATTCCTCAGTTGTCGCAGCGATTCTTAGACGGTTGGAGTTGAAAAGTAGACGAGAGATCGGGGTTACACGTGGATGGTTGTGGCAACCTTCCAGCTGATTCTAGAGCACACAGCGTCACAGACATGAAGCGAGATATCTTGAGAGGCTATGTCGTCGGTCGACGACAGGAGCTACCACACTGTCCCGGTGGTGAAAAGCTAAGATCAACAGCTACTACGCTCGTTCGGTAACAGCTTTTAATGTTCTTGGGTGCGTATTGCGAGATTCCTGGCTATCTGTCTGTGCGCATGTTTTTGTTCTGCCACTACGATCCTGTCGAGGGGAGTGAGTGCCTATTTATTGCCTTTCCAAATTGCAGCATCCACTCGGCGCACATTAGTGGTGTCTAGGTTCTTCCAGAATTGTGAATTTCTAGATTGCTTCGACGCCTCTTTATATATTGCGAACTCTGGGACCACATACTACATCCCAAGACGAATCTTATCAGACAGCAGTACTACTTTTCGACAGCAAGGGCACCAATTAACAGCACTTCATTCATGCGGCAGTCGTAGCTGTTAAAAATGCAGCTCTGACAGGCGGCGTGGACGAAATCGCCTACTTGCATGCTATGTAAGGCCTCAACAGCTTGGATTCGTCCTCGGTCGTGTTTTCCAGGTTTTTGATCGCTTTACATATCATTCTTTGTCCATTCTTCACATGTATGATTTTGAAATCTGACGGTGCAAGGCCTTGCTTATATACCTGTAGATATCTTTGCGATGCAAGGCTGGTACTTGAAATACATGGAGTGTGATGGACTGCCACATTGAGGCTCGACGGCAGACGATGACATCCGGCGGTACGTAGCGATGCTCGACAGTCGCAAGTTCTTTCAGCAAGAGTTTCTCGTGCTCAGTAATAGTATTCTCTGGCTCAAATTTCTAGACTACCATCTGTTTCTCCTTCCCGTTGCTACATATGATCTGAATGAGAATGGAAGGTTCCTTGGCTATCAGAGCCGCAGAATCACTTTGCAAACATGTGTCGATCCTTTAAGATGGGTAGGACTTGTAGGTCTAGAGTGGTCAGATGCGTCCTTATATAGTGGCAACCCTGGCATGACTCATGAAGTACTGAATGGAAGCGCGCCTTCAAAGAGTTGGGTCCCGAGTATTCCTAGTCGACAGCAAGAGCATCAAACGACAGCATTCGGACATGTACTCAGTGCCTGAAAACAAAGATCGTGTAGTGAATCTGAATATCTTGCAGCTATTTCCCTACGTGCCGTACTACCCCGATTCAAAATCAATCTGCTTTCCTTAAAGTCGGCTGCCTTGCAAAGCCAGTGCCTTCTTGGTTTCCGTGTTTCTCTTTGCAATCTGAAATCTCACGGAGCAGAGTCCCCTTTAAATAGACGTGCTTTGCGGCTTCGAAGCTGGTTTTTGGTATGGAGAATCTGTGTGAAACAGCCGCCACGTCAGGAATAGAGACGTTTGTCGACGGCAGATATGCCTTTTGACACTCCAGGTCTTCGCTCAACAGTAGAGATTTCCACTGATCATCACTCCGATTGTTCTCGCTATTTTTTTCTTCTTCTTAGCCTGTTTACCGATCACCCTGTTTTTGAACAATTTTAAAGCTGTTAGGTGGACCAATGTATCCTAATTATCACTGTAAAGAGTTATCCCATCAGGGATGACCTACGCTACCTCGAGCTTGAATTTTTAGGATGCGTAGACGCCTCTTTATATATTGCTAGAGAATGCTAGGACCTCTTGTGCTCAAAGCTTCGAGAAGGAGCTTTCTGGGTCACTGAAAGTATTCACTTGGCTGCTTTCACCTCACATTTGAAATACGGCAACAGACAAACGGGACTAGTAATGGGAAGCTCTGCTCGGCAGCAGGTCTCTTTGTCGACGGCATCACATTATCCTGACTGTGTTGAACTAAACATCAAAGCAATCATCTGTCTGTATGACTTTGCGGTATGGGAATCCCGTCTGAGAACATTTTCTTTTTCCTGAACTCGTCTGCCCCGTTCAGCCAACTCTTGTGCATGTTTTCTGTAGTGAAATCAGACTGCGAAACCCTTTCCCAAATAGACAAATCTGGCTGCAGTTTGGGAGCTGCTTTCACACTCGCATATGGAGTATGCGTAAGGAAGCTACTATCTCGGCAGCCACTCGTGGGATCCGGTGCTAAATGGTCATGCTCGACAGCGAAGACGTCCGCCGACAAGTTTCCTACTTGCTCTAATTCTACCTAGATTATTCAACACTACTACGTCAAATCTTCTTATTCTGCTTAATTCTATGACCAGTCGAAACTATCTCACATATGTTGACCCTCATGTCGTAGAAATGTTGTGCGAACATGCTCGCTCCCTAGATGTGGGCATTCTCCACAAAAGAAGGTTACACCTCTAAAGGCGATGAATCGCCTCCTTATATAGTGACAGTGCTAAAACCACCTGTGCTCAGGGTGTGTTGGGCCTGGGGGCTAGAAGACGTCATCTCCACTTACCTAGTCAGCAGCCAGGGCTTAACTCATGTCTAGTTGCTATCTGCTGCTATTAAAGCTGCTGCGATCCCTTCAATTAAACTTTATCTGTTTCCCTGCAGTACCCCATCCGATATGGTAATGTGGTCGAGAACTTTGATACAAAAGCTCTCATCCTAACTTACGGAGAACACTAGGTACTTACTTGACTACTTCGCTTTGGAAATAGCACAGACAAACTACGCTGCCCGCGAGAAGTCTGCTTGATAGCGAGAAGCTTCTCTCGACAGCACGGTCTTCCGTCGACAGCATGGCATACCTGAGTTTCCGAATGTCTTGAAAACAAATGAAGCACTCAGCCAGAACTGACTCTATGATTCTAGGTATGGAATATTCGGTCTTGATTTAATTTCTCTTGGAATTGACTTCCCCAAAGCATGTCGGGTTGGGTAGGATCGTTCATACTCTGGACTGAAATAACCTTGTACACCCCCCTTTCTTAAATAGAGAAATTTGGCTGCGGCCTAGAAGCTGGTTTCTCGCTGTCACGTGCAGAAGAGAGCCAGGTCACCCAGGTGATGCGAGAGGAGAAAAGCTTTTAAGCAGGCGCAGAGTCACTAACTCTCCGCAAAGGCAGATTCAAGGCAAGGTCACGTGTGCAGTCACGTGATGTCTCAGCACAGCTAGCGCAGAGAGTTCGCCAAAATGAGCTATCATCTCGGTAGCGGCGCAGGCGATCTGCTGCTAAAAATACTGCTCGACAGCAATGACCCTTCCCAATAACATCGCCAAGTGTTTCCCCGACATAGCAACCGACACCAAATGACAATTGCCAGAAGCCAGCTTCAATCGACAGCAGAGCTTTTCATCGACAAGGCTTCCAATGCTCCTGTTTCAAGCTGTGGGAATATGTAGTCCCAGACTACATTAACCGTTGCACCACGATTTTCCAAATTTTCAAATCTGGTGGCAACTCCTAAAGGAGTTGCACCCACCAAAAGAAAATCCCAGCAAGCGAAATGCTAGACCTAATTCGGCTAGTATCACCCCAAGTAGGCTTAGCACTTACCGCTTTAGGCAGTCACTAACCAAGTTAGGTCTAGCATTTCATTTGCTGGGATTTCTTTTTGGTGGGTGCAACTCCTTTAGGAGTTGCCACCAGATTTGAAAAATCGTGGTGCAACGGTTACATTCACACTCGACGCCGAAATTTCCCGACGCGCGAGAGTCAAGACTCTTTCTCTGGCCTCCCTTGGCGTTCCTTGGCCTTGGTCTTCGTGATTCGAAGTCGTCAGTTGGAACGGAAGTTGAGGTGAATTCAAGCTCCTAAAGACGTCTTTAAATAGTTCGAGGTCAATTCCTCGGCGCATCAGGTTTCTAAGTTGCCAGGGATTCTGAGTTCTGACGGTACTTGCTTTACTTACCGAAGTGACAGCACAACATGAGGGTGCATTTGACGGCGAAGAGTTTCCCCGAGTACGACAGCATAGTGAAGAGAATGAAAGCGCCAATTTCGCAGCTGCCGATCTTCTACAGCTAAGAGCTCTAAGTTTGGTAGGAATGAGCTTGATGTCTCCTGTTTGTTGCAATGGGATGCAGCGCGAACTTAGCAGGTTGCTGGCATGCATTGATCAAGCTGTTGAGAACCTTCTTAAGTAGTAAAACAGCTTGCTCTCCAGCGTCGCACATTCCCAACTTTTGTCATGATTCGTGCTGCCACGACAGCAGCAAAGAAAGCTGACAGCAAACAGTCTCACCCGACAGCAACATGTGTGCCAGTGTGGCAATTAACCAAGATTGATGTTGAAATAACCGTCCCGGTCGATCAGCAGTCTGAGATCTAGGACAAAAGCTCTTCTTCGTCTTGTCTCTGGCCTTGCAGCTCCATTAGGAAGTGTCTTGAATTTCCTGGACATTTTTTGCTGAAACAGTCTAGAGTGCTCGTTAAATAGTGCATCGGCCTGCCTTAAGAACCTCCTGAACTAAGGTAGCAATGACTCAGCGCATGCACCATCCCTAAAGCGCTATTGAGAATACTATCAGCGGCAGACAGCCATCCTCGACGGCAAAAGGCTTCGTCAACAGTAAGCTTGCATGGCGGGGATTTGCAGGTTTCGACTTTGGACTTTGGATGCTTCGAATAGCTGCGAGGAGTTCACATTTGAGAATTCGTAGACAAGTGTGAAATTTTGCAAAGGTTCGGTTTCCAATTATACAATGCCATCGCTAGAGCCTTCGTGTTGAATATTGGGAGGCTGCTTTACACTGGGCCGCTCGAAGCCCTCCTTAAATAGTAAAAGTGCCTGCTGCGGGGGCACGTGATTTTGAGTCGAGCATCCATCGCTAATCTAGCGACGCTTCTCAGTCCCCGAGTTCCACGAGTTCCATTCCGGTGCCAGATGGGTGTGCTCGACAGCAAAGCAGTATATCGACAGCAAGACTCGCCACGCCCGAATTTTCGAGCTTTTTGGGATTCTATCTGGGTTCAGGAATATTCACTGCGTGATCGAATTCCAGGCATTCGTGCAATTTTTGATACTTCGCAGGGACCTCACGTCTGTTTCCCAGAAGCAGAAACATATATGATGCGTACGGCAAACTCAATATTGTCTTATTCCAGGCAGTTGGGGGACCTTAATATATAGTAAAAGAGGCATGCTTGGACCCCGCTGGATTCTGAGTCAGAACTCTAGCAATCGGTGGTCCAGTGCCGGTTCAATCCACTTAATCCAGGCGGTGCTAGTAACTGCTTTCGACAGCAGGATGCTAGCTTAACAGCAATACCTCCTCAAAGAAGAGACATTCACCCTCGCAGCTTGGCTATTTGCGAGGCCGACAGTGGTCTGACTTGACTTGCGGTTTCACTTTTTGTCCAGGAATAACGAGATTTTGTCAGACACTCTAACTCGTATCTTTGAGACAGTCAGACAGAGTGGGGATATGGACGGTTTTGGAGTAGAACAGAGTGGAAAGGGGACTTCTTTATATACCCAAATTTGGGGCCTCGAGCCTCAGACATGTGACAGGTGACTTCGATTTTGACTACTTAGTCATTTCGTCGCTGTCATTTGATGTTCAGCTAAATAAAGAGTCAAAGCCTAGCCCCCTTTCAGTCTTTTCAAGTAACCGGATCCCTTCGACGGCCTGCGGATGTCCACTTCTATCCTCCCATTAACAGAGAGCTGTTTCATCTCCTCGAGCTCTTGGACTTTCGAGTTGAGATCTCAAAGTCTCAACAGCCGTGTACGCTCTAAGTCTCTACCACACACCTGCTGGCTTCTGACCCGGATGTCGGCGGTAGAGCACAGTCTCGACAGAAGAGACGTTTTCCAAGGCTACAAATCTCAGTGCCTCGCTCATTGCCTGGTTACCGGCTCAGGTCACGAGACCTTGATCTCGAAAAGTCTTGATTTTTAAGCTATAAAACCAGGTCGTAGGAGGGCTTTCTGAGACCCAGATCCAGAAAAACACTCGATGGGCCCGAGATGTGACCAGACGTTCAGAGACTCGATTCGCTTCAAGACCTTCGTCTTTCACCTTTGCTTCTTGATTGTTTGCCGACTCCTTGTATTCACTTGACGGTGGGACCGATGTGCGACAGTAATGACCTCTCTCGACAGCAGACTTCGAGCCGCGGGGTCTTAGGTGTTTAGAGCTTCAAGTCCTCGCGAGTCCTTCGCTGCGTACTTCTAGCTACTATAAAAGGAGTCAGATCTTGCTCAGGGAACAGTTCAAAGACCAACCATTACATACTCAGCTCATTGGTGCTATCCGGAAGCCAACCATGAGCATTTGCCCTCCAGGGACTAATTCAGTATAATGGAGCATTTCTCTGCATTGTTTAACTCAAAATTCATAGGGCTTGTTTCCTGCAAGTTTATATTGATGGCAACCAGTCCATGCGACAGCCGGGGACTAAGAATTGTTACGACAGCAGCCATGCTATCCGACAGGTTACTAGTGTTCAATCATGACTTTGGAACGCGTCCTACAACCTCGTGCTTCTCTATAGCCAGTTGGTCAAGTCTTGGGAAGGAAACCGTTAGGGTACGAATTGTGCTTAAATACTAAGCGTGGAGTGGCTACTTGAGGAGGGATTCAGAGCTGTCCAGTATCCAGGCACGTGATTTTTGCTCTGATTCAGATCTGTGGCCACCAGGCCTCTCTAACTTCACTCCATAGGTGGAGGGTGAGACGTGGGCAGGGGTTAACTATTTAAGGGGAGCTTTAGACGGTCGATGAAGAACTAATCTCAACTACCAGGCAGCGAATCTCAACTGCCAGGCACGACCGATACTAGGAGCGTTGACATACTGCCAGGACAAGGTAAAGAATCAGAAAAGAATGGTACTCGAATAATGTTTGAACATGCGTGGAGGAGGTATGTACGTGTATGGGCCATGGAAAATCCTGGCCCTTGGCTGGTGGCTGGCTATACTGCTGCCGGTAGATGTTCTGGCTGTCGAGTGGGATGGCTTCATGCTGTCATGTTCAATGTTTGCTGCTTTGCTGCTTCCGTGGGAATCTAGGGTACCAAGGTGTGGATGACTCGAAAATCTGTCATTTGAGACCAAACAGAGCCAAGTTGGGTGTAGTGTATGGAAATACCAAGTTCCAAATATCGCCGTCTCGAAGGTACATGTCCGCAAGCGGCGCAAACCGAGTCATGGGATCGCGGCACGTGTGGGGGTCCCGTGTGGGGGAGATCTTGGAGCCCCACCCGTGCTATCCCCGAAAATGCGGGGAAGCGGGGATACTTAAGCTTTTCTGCCACAGGCGTTCCACTGACCTTGCGATACCTACAGGGTTGCAAGCCGGGTCAGCCGCTTCTATCCAGAAACTCTCTTTTGAGCGGGGGTATCCTTGATACTACCTCATGTCAGTTCAGAGTTTCCAGAAAGAGAAGACTTTACAGCTCAGCTTCATAGAAAGATTCGTACCCCCCGCACGTAAAAGAGGGGCACAAGAGGAAGTGGCCGCGATTGTGGCCCTTTATGCCGTTTCATAGACCTCACAGCAAACTCGTTGAGGTCGAAGAGTCGAAGCGGACTCCAGTCCCTCGGCCATTGCTTCCGCGAGATCTTGAAAGATCGCCGCTAGACTGACCACACTTGGTGAAACTCGATTCTGTGAAACATCGATGCCGTCTGCCCGCGAGGCGGACGTCAACTCTTCAGTCTTCGATCGTCAAGTCAACGCATTTTGCTCTCATGTTCCATTTCCAAGGGAATGACTCGAGATCCAGGAACCTGGGATCGAGTCGATCGCCAAGACTTTTCTTTTGACGGGAAGCTACATATCGCGGCTGAGACAACATCCAATTCTGGTCTATCGCACTTGAGAAAGTCCCATGGTCTCATGGACGACGCATGGCGGCATGATGCATCCATCGGATTGTGGGGCCGAAGTGCAAGCCATAAGCCCATTGTTTCTCAGCCGCTCTGCCGATGTATTTGAAGAAAATAGAATCAGGACCAGCATGGCAGTAGTTGCTTTTCAACGTGAAGGACATGAAGCTCATGCGGAAATTAGTGCGAGAACAAGAGAACTCTCAGTCTGTCACCGAATCACAACTACAAGAAAGGATAAAAAGAGACAGAAAAACACATATCTTTATTTGTTTGTCTGTCTTTCCCGGACTCTGTAAGAGGAGAGGAACGGCAGCGCGGCGCTCAGAGACCCTGGATTTGGGAGACTGTTGTTGACTGCCACGATCAAGCCGTCCTTGACATTGATTTCGCTAACGAAGTAACATGTGTTTCTCAATACCGACGGCCTGTAGCATATGGGCAACGGGCTGACACCGGCCGTCCGCCGTCGGTGTTGAGAAACTCAGCTCGTCCGGAGTCTCAACCGACCCGTGGAAAAATACCAATCCCAGTGGAGATATATCCCCCGGGAGCTTCTTAAGGAAGCTCTCCGCGCTAAGCTTCCGCGCTAACGCCTCGGCGCGCGGTCACGTGGCCTGGGCGGCCTGGGGCCGTCACATTGGTGATTGGAGCAGAGACATCGAGGCTTTCGGTAATGGTGCCCATTGCAGTGTTGATTATCGCAAGATCCTCTTCTTTAATGCTGGGTATACGCGAGCGCACCAAAAGCAAAAAAAAAGATGATGCGCCCAAATCAAATGCCGAATCCCACACCCCAATCCGCATTCTTACATATAATATAACACATGAAACGCGAAAAAGCGCCCCGCTCGCTGAAATATCGTTGGTGTTGTCACTGTAGCTTTCCGCTCAACCGAGGACCAGGACTTCTTAGGGTTTTTTATCCATGAGCTCAGAGGCACGCGTTTCCCTCGAAACTGCGGTATTGTGAATTCAATTTAAAGGACGGCGGCGGATAATCTTGCGACAGAGCCGCGCAGGACCATCAAAATCTCCAAATTCATAGGTAAAATAGCCGCCATGCCTCGGCCGAAGCAGAGCTACTTGGCGAGGTTTCGGGCCAGAAAAGAAACCAGAGGAAATCCACCGCGCAGTTGTTGCCATACATTGTACCACGTTGGCAGTGCCCTGATGGTGTGTGCGGAAGCCGGTGGAGATGGGTTTGAAGGTGCGAATCGGATCGATGTCGCCTTTGAGCTTGCCAGCGTCTGGATGGACCTTGTCTTTCTCGCTGAGCTGAAACCGTAGGAGAAGAAAAACAGTGGCGAGAATTGAAAGCATCATGAAACCAGCGGTAATGTCAAAATCTGGTTGGTTTCTTCTAAAGCTGCCAAATCTGAGTTGCGCGAGTAGGCGGTGATGTAGACTACTGCGTGGCAGCACATAGCGGTAACGCAAGTGTCTCCGGCAATTCGGTAAAGGAAGCTGAGGCCTTCTGAGGAGTTGGGCACACACACCAGGGGATATGCCAGCGCTTCAAGGTGACATAACTGTTCTTTGGCATGGTCAGACTTGGGTCGGTGTAGTAAAGCACGCGGGTGCTGTCTACCCATAGGAGGGTGTTCTTGTTGAGAAAACAGCCGTTGGAGCTTTCAGAAGTCCAAAGTCATGCCATAGTAAGGCTTGAAGTACCTGATCAAATCGATTAGGATTCGATCATGATCAACCTCATCCTCCCAAAGCTTTCTGGCTTTTGCCATGACGCGATCATCATCGCTGGTAATACCAGGGACCAAAGAGGTGCGACACAAAGGACACTTGGCTCCGAAATCACTGCGTACTGATGCTTCCAAACATTTGGAACATGCTACGTGACCACAAAGGCTGGTGACGGGGCACTCGATAAAGTCCTTACAGATAGGGCATTCGAACTCGGCTTCTATTTCCTCTATAAACGACTTGCGATCAACAAAGGGCTTGTTGAGCAGGACGTTCAGCTGAGGTGGGGGCTGAGAATCTTTGTAATTTCGGATGGCTCTTTCGATCACCTTTTTGTAGTCGGGGGGCAATCGTGATGTCCTCTTTTGTTGGTGGACGGGTTCGCTGGTGGTTTCTCGGATCGGCAATACGCTTGACGCTCGCGAGTCTTTCGCGGGACTCTCGGACGAGACTCGGTCGAGAATCATGCCACGGAGCTCCGGCTTGTGGGGGATAACCACGCAAAACTTGGGAAAGTCATCCTCTGTAAGCCCCGGGGTGTAGCCATCTGTTCGTCTTTTCTTTGACGATCTGTCCTCTACTGGAGATGATGAGGCCTCGCTCTGCGCAATGCGGCTGCTATTCGACTTGGTTTTCACAGCATTGCCAAAGTGGAAGGGCTTGTTGGTCCAGTTGGGCAATCGACGGTGGGGCTGATGCACCTCTTGAGCCAGACTCATGCGAGGTAGGCCGTTTGGCTGCGAGGATGTTGACGGGCTAGACCAGGCAGATACGGGTCCAGTGGTGCCATCGGACATTTTCAGTCCTAAACTCTTAATTCTGCGAGCTCCAGCCGGAGTCCATGGTGCAGGAGAGGGGTCGTCCCGACAGAATTCAAATTTGTAGACCTTGAATCCGGTTGAGCATTTCTCGGGGTAGTATCTTTTCATTTTGTAGATCCCATCGTAGCGATAGGGTTCTTCCGGGGCGTAATTGGGATGTTTCTTTTTCAGTCCGTGGCCTCGAATAACCCGAATTCCTTTCGAGTTTCGCCAATTACCCGCCCGAGCACCCTTGGGATTCAATGGCGCATCGCAAGTTTGAGCCAGAATCTCGTTTGCACCATCAAGCTTCTGATCGAAAGCTATACTGCCGCTATGTCTGTTCTCGAGAACCCGCCCTCCACTTCCAGTGTAAATGAAAGTGTCACCATTATCCCGGTCGCCTTCATACCCTGTGTTATGGACAATCGAGACAGCCCCATAAGCAGTTGTGCCAGCAATACCGGCAACAATGGGGCGATGGACACCATCCTTTGCGCACAGGGCCCGGGATTTCCATGTCTGGCCTACTTCAATGCCGGGGATTGGACCTCGATGAGATGATGGCACAGTGCTACAAGTCTTGTTCTCGCTAAGTGGAGCTCGCGTTGTATCCTTATTTGGCGCTTTCGTTGTCGTATTTATCCGGGAAGATATCCGAGAAACTACAGAAGTCGGAGCTCGCGATTGCGCAATATCGTCCGGAAGGACAATTTGCGAATTGTCATGTTTGCAATGCGGGCAGTACCAGTCGTCGTCCGGAAGCTCGTGTATAGGTGGATCTAAGCACTTCTGGGAAATGGTCAGCCATTGTTCCAATTGCAAATTAACAATAATTGGATGCGCCATTCTGGTACACTAAGAAAGCGGACGGAGTGGGTGAAACTGCTTTTTCGTCGGCAGAGACGATTGTCTAGAACAACAATTCGTACGGCTGGTAGAGTTGTGTGTACTTACCCAATGGAACCAGTCCTCGCACTCTTCGCATACAATATTTTCCCCCTGGTTGCCGTCTTTTCTGCCACAAGCTCCGCAGCCACATTTCTTGCATTTTTTGCGCGGCTTGATCTTGCAATCGGCGCAAATATAATCCGCAACCAGCTCACCACTTTCCTCGTAAGGCGGGGTCTCTTGGGGCATCAATTTCTGTCTCGTTTTGGGATACGGGGCCGAGGGTATGGCCTGCGGTGCATCATCGTCTATGGACTGGACTCGAACGACCAAGACATCGTCAGGTTGAATGCGACAGCTAGCAAGGCTGCCCAAGCCGTCAACCAGAATCTTTCCTTTGTGGAAAAACTGGCAGTCGTCGATAGGCACGTCTAAGGCCTCGGCGACCCTGTTTTTGGCATAAGCCCAGCCGAGTTCGGGACGCAGGCCATCGATAGGCACGCGACTTGAGGGCGCAGTATCAACAAGCTGCGCGTCTGGTAACAGTTAGTATAGAAGGAGGCCTCTGTAAGGATAGCTACTGACAGAAACGCATACTGATCAACTTTCCAGAGTTTTCTGGACAGCGAAGGGGTATGACAGTGGCAAATGAAGCTTCAGGCACGTTTTTGTCCCGAGTCTCACGGGTTTGGCACGAGTAAAAGAGACTAGTAAATCACAGCTAATCCCCCTCTCGAGGGGCAGATCCACGGTTTGCGCCGAGGAAGATCTGGGATGAGAAGTGCTGGATCCAAGGGAGAGGAAGGCGATGGTGAAGGAATGACGGAATTGAGGCAAACCTCCTCGGAGCCAGTTGAGTAGCAAAGGTCGTGGCAGACTTGACGACAGCGAAGAGTGGTTGTGTCTCAACTGTAATGGCCGGACGCGGTTGACAATAGTCGCGACTGGACGCGGCTACCCAGGTTAAAGGCTAAGGCTCAATCCGGCTAGTGGGGTTGAGGAGTCGGATGTTGCCGAGCTGCCCGGCTACGTACTCCACCCGCCAGACATCGCGGTTTATGGTTCAGTGCAAAGGCTCTTGCAAACCTTAGTCTTTTTCTAGCTCACCACATTGTCACATCTTGCCCTTTTACGTGAAGATGCTGATATCACTTTCGCTTAAAAAATCCACGCTTCTCGTCAAAAACTGAGTAACCCGCTCGAGATACAAAGCCTGACAAACGATCGACTTCGATCTTACTCTGTAGCCAACTCCGACGAGTACCGGCCTACACAACGCTGGAGTTTCACCTTCACCATGCTCGGCACTCACTTCAATGCCATGAACACTATGGCAGATGCAGACCCCACCCACCACTCCGACGAGGGCTCAAATCGAGGATCCAGGACACCCGGATCGAAGTCACCGTCCAAGAGACGCTCATGGTCAGACGGGGCCGGGTCGACCCACAATCAGCCAATCTTGTCCCCGTCTCCAAAATTCAGAGAACCGCAGAAGCACAGCTCAAAAGACGATACCGAGCTAGATAGTCCAACCACTCCGCGACGGCCTGCAATCGCGCGTGGCCTTTCGCTTCAGATGCCGCCGCGAGAATTTCCACCCGCCGCCGACCTCAATCCTCTGTCGCCAAAGCCTCTGTCACCGAGACTGGACCCTGCCGACACCTATGGATCGCCCGCCAGTATTTTACCGAGACGATCGCGTGGCCTGGACTTCTCGAGAGCCGCGACAAATCTCCACCACTCGACCCTCGCCGAGCCTTCCTCCCCGGAAGCCTCGCCTACATTTGCGGGAAGAGCTATGAATATTCCAGGCAGAAGGAACGGTTCACATCTGGCCGGCGGTACAGGTTCACCAAGCGGCAACGGAAATTCCTTGTGGTCATCCATGGGCACCTCTGATCGCGCGAACGTGTCCGGTTCACTTGGTAGTATCAATATGCTAGGCTCCGACTCATCCGACAGCGGCTCTGGTGATGAAGACCTTATGGACGCCGACGACATGGAAGCAATTATGAGCACTCCACAAGTCGACAAAGGCGCTTCGACTTTCGGTAACGAAAATCATGCCTTAGCAAGCCCAGGCACGAGCTGGATGGGTGCGCCGTCGCATACCACCAATAGTTTTATGAGCATTCAACGAGCAAGACTGCGCCATGGAAATAGGAGGAAGAGTAGGAAGAGTTCTAGCAGTGGTAGTAGCTCTATGGCCAGCCCAATGTCGAAGTCTCCACCGGCGATGAGAAGTATTGAGAGCATGGGCAACGCGCTCCAGAATAACAGTTTCCAATCGCGACGTGAGAGTATCAGTTGGGCCGCGAACCAGCTTCACATCTCGGGACACTTGTCTGGCAGCGAAAGTGATGACAGTACTCGGAGAAACACGCTGGAGAACATGGACGGCAACCCTGTCACTCCGAGTCGCGACGGCCAACGCGGAGTCATTCGTAGGGTCGTGACTCGGCGTGGTAACCTGCTGGTATGTTCACCATTACCTTGCTCTCTAAATTGACCACTGCTGATTGTCGCAGCCCAAGACCAAAGGCTTTGCGCGAATCCGCGCTGCCCTGGCCGAAGAGGGCGCTCCCATCGAAAGCGAAGTACGCCGCGAAGCCGACGTGATCCGACAAGTCCGTGAAAGCGACATGGACCTCGAGCCACGCTACAGCGCAGCGCAATCGAACTCGAGTACAGCCCAACCCTCCCCCAGTCTACACCCTACCACCTCCAACGAAGCGCTTGAAGACATCCCTGAAGATGACATGATGACCGACACGGCCTCCCCCGGCAATCTCTCCGGCTCCTTCAAAGAACAAGCTATGCGCAATTCCAGAGGCAAAGAGTTCTGGAACAGCTACACCGAGCAGAATAACCAAACACCCCCACCACCCACCTTCCTCCCCCACGGCAGCTCCTCTGGCATGAGCGACGACATGGCCATGGACTTCACACCGCCCTCCTCCCTTCACTCCTCCTCGCACACCTTCTTCCCGCCGCCTCAGCCACACACCCCCGACGACCCCGCCACCGCATCCAGCACCATGCAAAGCGCGCTCAACATGGCCTCCTCATCCAACACCAACATCAACGGCCACACGCAAGCTGACATCTCGCGCAAAGTAAACAAGCGACGTCGCGACTGCGACGATTTCTCAGACCTCGATGCGAGTACTTGGAAAAGACGTGCTGTGAGTCCGGGAATGAGTTTGCATAATAGTCCGGTGCTGCAGAGTCCTATGCAGAGAGATGTGAATCCCTGGGGTCCGGGGGGGACGCCGGGTATGGAGAGGGATAGGGAGGGGAGTGGGGGTTCGCAGGCGAGTGAGAGGAGGGGAAATGGTGTGGGAGTGGGGACGAAGAGGGTGGGGTTGCAGGGGATGGTGGATACGAATGATGGGTTGATGAAAATGAGTATTGAGTGAGATAAGCTGTTGGTTGGGGTGGGCAGGAGGTGGTTGCAAACTCGCCAGTATGGCAGGGCATATGAGGAGGAGACTGCGGTATTGTACGGATTTTGGGGTCTTTTTTTCTTTTTACTAGCACACTCGGCTGAAATGGCGCTGTATCCGGGAAGGCATGGCTTGTTTGCATTTAGCAGGGAGTTAAAGAAACAAGCGTCTTTCTCGTTATCACCTGGCGCAAGTCATATGCTTTGCTTTCTGCTGATCAGGGACGGGTATACCCCGGGAGGCGCTTTTGGCCGAGGAGATAATTCATGTCATAATCTCTTCTGTAGTTAATTTTTGAAGGAACATATTCGATCCCCTGTCTAACCAAGTGCGTGGATGTCACGGGGCCGGTCCCATCGAACACGTGCCATCCACCGCATAATCCCAAACACTTGGACTTTCGAGGTTCACAGAGTTGCTCGCTTGCTCGCTCAGGGTATAAATACCTCCCAGCCATCGCCGCCAGATTGAACCTCAATCAAGAGTCCTTTGCTCGGGTGGCCTCACGAAGGATCGACTGGACGACTACCGAGATCTCTTCGAGCACTCACCGCTTTCCCCCAACACAAGCCTGTGGAAAGTTTTCTACTTCGAGTCGCAGTCTAGGATATACTTACTACCTGCCTCTCCTACTGTCTGCGAAATATATCCACTGCCACAACTCTGGACCTGCTGTCGCTCGACAAGTCGTTCGCCAAACGCCCAGAGAGTTAGGGCAGAGTCTACAAAGTTGCTCGCTTGCTTGCGAAAGTATAAATATCTCCAGCATACCCGCTAGATGAACCTCGACAAGGAGAGATTCCTGCGCGGCACCCCACGGAGAAGCGAGTGCCAAAAATCTCTTCAAGCACTCGCCGCCGTCTCGCTATCTTCGACGAAAATCCTGGTCCCCAAGCCAAGGTTCCAACCCAAGCCTGCGGTAGCTTTCTATATTGAGCGCATGTTCTACGATACACTGCCTGCCTCCCTCCTGCCATCTGCGAAATATATCTACCGTCGTGCCACTGTCCCCCTGTCGCTCGAATCCGTTCGCGCCAAAATCGCCTGAACGGGAAGGACAAAGTCCACTGAGCTTTTCGCTTGCTCGCGAAAGGTATAAATATCTCCAGCATACCTGCTAGATGAACCTCAGCCAGAATTCCAGCCACAATACAAATTCAGGAAGGATCGAATAATAGAGATATCTTTGAGCTGAACGTGCAAAAACGAGTATTTGTTGCGGTGTCCAGGTATCTTCGATAGACTTCGCGGTTTGAAAAGCTAAGGTAGCGACGGCGTTTTATACGATATGATATGCCACCTCCATCCTCTCCTACCGCTACGACACACAGCCACCACCACAAACCTCGACCTGCTGTCGCCCGACTCTCTGCCTGTCAAGCGCCCGGCGCCCGGGTGGTAGGGACAAAGTCCCCAAAGTTGCTCTCTCAGGGTATAAATATCTCCTCATGATTTCCACTAGCTGGACCTTAATGAGAGATTCCGAGATGATTGGAGATTACGAAGAATCGAGTGCTAAGGATCTCGTTGAGGGCTCGCTGCAGTCCCGGTGGCTTTGCCAGACACCATATGAGGGGAAAGAGGAGGCGTATTTATACTTGGAACTGAGCCCTGAGGGTCAGAACAAAGGTACTTACTCTTTCACTGTCGTGAGCACTGTCCACCGCCTAGGTATCTTGAAACTGGAAGCTGGGCTTTTTGTCTGCTTGTGAGTGTCGTGCACCATGCAGCAAATGTGTTTCGTGTGACTGAGTTTTCCTTTGGAAGAGGAAAGGGAGAGAGGAACGGGTATTTATACTAGAGACTAGGGGAGTGCTTGCTGGTCTGCTATTGCAGGAGAAGACTCAGAAGAGACAGTTTGCCGTCATATCGCGCTCCCTGTCGTTGCTCGCGCCAACTGTCACCGCGCGAATCCAACATTGAAGTGTGTGGTGGCGAGAGCAAAGAGAGTCTCGGAGTCTCCCATGTTTCAGTTCTTACGCTTTTACCATCTCACAAGTGGGAATTGTAGCTTCTCGCACATTGTAACTGTGCTGTGCGCAACAAATTACTAGACGTCAATCAAATCTGAGTCTGCCTTCTCTCTGAGGAGAGGCAAGAAGAAGGGAAGGAGGAGGATACTTATATCTGGGAAGTGTGAGACTCGAAACGAGTTGTTCTTCTGGTTCTAAGAAAGAGATGGCTTGCTGTCATGCCGCTTTCCTGCCGTTGCCCACACCAACCGCCACCGACTTGAAACCAAGGCTGACGTGCGTGGTGTAAGAAGCAAAGAAAGTCACAGAGTCTCCCATGTTTCAGTTCTTGCGCTTTTACACTCTCAAAAATCGAAGTTTTAGCATCTCACGGGCACTCTTCGACTCTTGTAATCGCCCTTACCCTAACGCAACAAATCACTAGACGTGTTATTAGCAATATGCCCAAATAACTCTGAAGAGAAGCAGGAAGAAGGTAAACATGCATATTTATACCTGGGAAGCTTGAAAATCGAGGCTAGTGGTCCTTCTGTTTCTAAGACGAAGTACATGGTTCGCCGCCATGCCGCTCACCCTGCCTTTGCTCAAGCTCACGGCCACCGATGTGAAGCAGGACTGGCGTTTGTGGTGGAGAAAGCAAGCGTCGGCACAATATCTTGCGTATTTTCGTTTCCAGAATCCAGAAATTCCTACCTTGCAAGTCGATGATAGCTCTTAGACTCACGTTAGCGTACCGTACCTTACAGCACAGGAAAATGTTGTTTGGAGACGTAGAAGATTTTCTATAGGATTCTTAGGGGCCAAAGAAAGTGTATATTCAAATATACGTGAAAGACTGAGACTTGGGCATGCTGCAACGTATTTGCTGTTCTAGGCCTTGGTTCTACAGGTGGACAGATACCCGTTGTCGCAGTTGTTCCCCGTTACTGGAAGATGAACTTATTGTCAGAAGGATAAGCAAGCTCCAAGACCAAAGCACGCAAACTTCAAACTAGTTTCTGTTCTGAGCCTGGTTCGACAGATGAATGAGACATTCGCCGTCCTAGTTGCTATCTGTTCGATTCCCGGTCAAGCCGTGATATCGAGGTAGGAAAGCAGCGTGAAGCATGCGCACTGCTTTGCTATTTCTGGGAGCGACTACCACCATGATGTTACTGCTGTCATAGCGCTAGGCAACTGTCGTTAATGAGTAGCGTCTTGATTTTCTCAAATTCCCAGTGCTACTTCGCTCTATGACAGCAGATCGACAGCCTAGAAGCATACCTAGAAGGTAAACTGTTGAAACGAAGACATCGTTATTGACATTGTGTAATAGCCTTCGTTTCCGTCAGTAATTAGTAGTGAAGCAGATCGCGGGTAAATCTTATTGAGAAAAAAGAAAGAAAGAGAAGGGAACAAGGAGTAGCAGTATTTATGCCCGTCTGCTAATGTTACAATCTTGGCAGAAAGTACAGCTTGACTGTATTGGTCCTGCTTAGCTTCTGACCCGCTGTCCCTGAGACCCACAGCAGGCAGAGGATCTTCCCAGAACTAACAACTTCAAATCTGCTATCCAGGGAGCAGTTGGGGGGCATACAAGCCCTACCGCCGGGGTTGGTGAAATTGTGTCTGCGAAGGCAGATCTTTCACAGGCATAATGCTGTTCTTTGATATGGTCAATATTGGAAAAAGACAGGGAATAGAAGAATCATGCGTATTTGTACTCTGACTATGTCGAATAGAACAAGCGAGAAAAGACAACGTACATTATCCGGTTTCACGAAACATCTGCTCATTATCTGGTATTCGCCACTCACTCTTCATTTTCTGGTTTCCATCGCCATGTGTTTTTGTTGCTGTCACGTCACTAATCAGTTAACAGGCACAAGAAAGCTTTCTAAACATGAGGAAATCTAACTGAGCTGCATGATAGTTCTTCTGTTGTGAAAGCATCCCAAAAACATGTACCGAGGTTCACATTCAAGGGAAAGCTCGGACAGTGAGGAAAGGAGCCCCGTGAGTCGTCACATCGCATTAGACTTTCGCTTTCGTCACGGTGTCGACCCTTCCGTTTCTGGGAAGCAGTATGAGGAGGTAAGATTAAGGCGTATTTATACCTGTGGTGACTCTGGTGGTGAAAGGGCAGCTCTTCTGGGTAAGTAATTCCCATCCCAGCTTCTACTGCCCCTGACAATACACCACCGCCGTATAATCTTCTCACTGTCGCCAAATGTACCGGCTGCCGTGGGACCAAGACACCACTTTTTCTTCAGCAATCCGCCAGGCAAGTACAAACACAATGCTAGGAGTTGCTTCCAAATTCCGAGTCTTGAGAGTCAAAGTCAAGAATTCCAAAACTCCCAATATGTAGGAGAGAGCTCTCGTGCCTGCTCTCGCACGTCGCAGGTCACCATTCGATTTGAGCTAGGCATATTCTTTCTTGGAAGAAGAAGTCGAAGAAGGGGAACCAGAGAAGTATTTATAGCCATTTCCTGTCAGTTGTCAGAGAAAACTGGCTTGTAGGATTCTCATCCTTGCCCTGTGATGTCTCTGCAAATATTGACCGCCGCATCGTCTTCTCACTGTCGCAAAGCCTCTCAAGTGTCATAAGACTAACAAAACAAATAGATCCTCAGGTTATGGCTGTGACGGACACCTAGCTGTGACGGACACCTAGCTGTATGATGATGTGACGGAGTCCAAGTCAGAAATTACCAGAATCAGGAAGCTCAGAAGGAAAATTCTGCGCTGTCTCACTGCTCACAGACGTCTGGCAGGTAGACTATCTGTCCTTTCCTTGGAAAGGAAGGGTGAGACTGGTAGGAGTAGGGCTATTTATACCTATCAGCCTGAGCTGGATTGCTGGAAAGAACTTCTATCATTCCTCTATCTGACCTCTGCTGTCCCCAACGATACCTACCGCCAGTTCTGCCATCTACTGTCGTAGACAATCCCAACTGTCACGAGAAACAGTTTCTGGATGCTCAAATCAAGTAGAAATCTAGATTGTACTTTGATCTCTACTTTCTAAGGTTCGGCTTGAAGTCTCTGAGATACAAGATTGGCAAAACGTGTGTGCGGAAGATTCACTGTTCTTGCGACAGTAGCGTTCAATCGGTTGGTTGGATCTCCTTAGAGAAGCTTAAGGGAAAAGAAAGAATGGCAAGAGGAGGGACATTTATACCTGTACCCCGAGACTCAATGATCCTAGGATCATAGAGGATCATGTGCGATTATCAGGTGCAAGTCCCAAGCTTGGAAATGGGTATAAATAGATAAACTCCAACAACTGAAGACGACAACTTCAAACTCGGAAACCGAAACAACCATGGCAATTAGTCTCATTTGATACCCATCACAAAGGAATAAGTGGTTGCTATGCGGTCGAGCCTGCTTTCTCAAAGCATTATCTGCGTTATCAAAATTGACCAGCTCTTTCTGCTCTGGTTGTATCCAAAGATCACCTAGGAATCTAGGATTCAGTTTTACATGATCACACTGTTGTCATGGGACATGCCTATCGCCGAAAGAACAGTCTCTTTCGCTGGGTTGACCTTGAATTTCAGAATTTCTGGAGTTCAAGTCAGAGAGTACCAGATCTGAGATTCCAGGAGCAGGCGCTTGTGTTTGCTCTCGAACGTAGCAATATTGACAGTCAGGTTGCTCCTTGAGAGGAAAAGCAAAGAAAGGGAGGAACGCTCACGGCTATTTATACCTTACTACCCTCAGAAGGAAGGAAAATCTCCCGTCGTTCCCGACAGTGCCTACCGTCAGCCTTGCAAGCTACTGTCACAAAACGCTCAAACTGTCGTAATAATGATGGAACTTAGGAAGTTCCAGATATGGTAGACAACAAAGCCGAATAGCGATCCAGAGGTTTGAAGTGGAATTCCCTGGCTTCTGGGGCCCAGGAATTCGCTAATCATTCGTCTAGAAGAAAAGAGTTTCTACGCTTGCTACATCTCGGACTTCTCAGACGCGGCTTGTACTCCGAAGAAAGAAGAGGAGGCAGAGAAAGAGGAGAGATATTTATACCTGCGCCCAGGACTCGCTCGCACTAACTTCGCGAAGGGTCACGTGCAGCAAACAACTGCAAGTGCCAAGCTTTTCATGGGTATATATAGCTCCTACAGTGTGGATCAAAACCAGCAGTATTGGAGAGATCGCGATCGGTGGCTCATGATCGATTTGGTTACTTGGTATCACCAAGGAATCACCTTTCGCTATACCGTTTTAGCTTGCTCTCAAAGCAGTGTTTGTGGTCCCAGAAAGCTTGAGTAGATTAGGAAATGGGCTCGTTCCAGCGCTGTTGCTTTGAGTATATGGCAAGACAGGGGAGGGGGCTCGCTGTCGTATGATTACATTGCTGTCATACGATGTATCTAGCGCCGAAAGAAACAATCTCTGTCGTTTGGGTCATGATCTGTCAATAGAGTTTTTGGCTTTTGTAGGGCTCGAATCTTCAATTCTATTCTTGCAGGAGGATCAGCAGAACGGACTACTCAGGGGCAATACAGATGGTTGCTGTAAGAGCTTCGAGCTTTTAATCATCTCTGTTCTTTAGGTGAGAAACTAAGACGGGGCTTGAAAAAATTCGAAGAATTGAGGAAGAAAAGCTCGGTGAGCAGGAGACCATACTTGTACCTGCGCCCAGCATTCGAAAGCGCTAACTTTATAGATCATCACGTGCATTCATTAACGGTAAGCGCCAAGCTTGGAATGGGTATAAATAGTCTCCATAGCATGAACTAGACATCACAGCAGCTACTGCTTCGTCTCTCGCGGCCAACCACTTGGCCTCGATTGCTCGCATCCGTGATAGTGTCTGCTTCATCTAAGGTATTGTTTGCCTTCTCAGGAGCCCTGAGTATCTAATTTGAGACTTGGATAGCTGGCTTGATTCCAGCTTTTTGCTCGCTCTAACCACATGGCGAGAAGACAGGGAGTTCACTGTCGTATGATCACACTGCTGTCAATCCCCATGTCTACCGCCGAAAGTAAAAAATCTCTGTCGTTTGGACTGAACTCACCCGATAACTTTCTGGCTTTTGCGACACCCAGAAATTCAATGTTTTGCGCGAAGAGCAAAAGAACAGGATAACTAAGGGTATCTAATAGAGAACATGGCGTCAACTGTTCTTATGTCGTTCTACTTTCAGATCGTCGCCCAAGTGTTCCCTAATTTCTGTCTTTGTGGGATTGAAGAAGAAAATTTCAGGGGAGGGTGGGGACAAATTTATACCTGTAGGCTGCACCCAAGACTTACGGAAGCCCAACGCCAGGGTTACAAAGAGTCACGTGCAGCGACCAGCTGGAAGTGCGAAGCTAAAGGGGTATAAAGAGCCTCCATATTGTGGATAGAGAGATCCAGAAACACAGCCGTGCGCCCTTCTTCTGCACTTGTCGTCAAACACTTGCAAAAGTGTATGCTTTCTAGGAGTAGCATCTACAATTCTCAGAACCATCTCTCTTTAGCAATTTGAACAGCTGAACAATTTCCAGTTTTTTTAAACAGAGCGGTAGGGAGTTACTGTCATATGACCGTACTGCTGTCGTGACCATGCCTACCGCCGAAAGAGCAATTTCGGTCATTTGCGTCCACTCAAGGGATTTGACTTTGGACTCTTCGAAGTTGAATCCTATTAGAGACCAAAGCATTGTCATCTCATACCCATACCTTGCACGATCAACCAGAGACCAGAGCACCCATATTTAGTCACATAATAAACCTTGCACGCTGTTTCTCTTTCTTGAGGAAGGAAAGTTCAGTGAAGGAATTCGCAATATTTATACCCGTACCTCGAAGTTCGAGAACGCTGACTCCATACCTTCTCTAAGTGGTCACGTGCAGCGAGCAAACTGAAATGCCAAGCGTCGAAAATCCAACGGGTATATATAGCGTCTCTGGCACGGTTGAAAGCAGCAATCAAGAAAACGGAAGGGTTGAATCTTCAAGTTCTTGCAGCCAGGATTTGCTTCCTCAGAAGTAGCACGAATGCCTCTCCTCAAAATTTCAGAAGCCCTAGACGATTGGCATAACTTTCTTAACATTCAGTCTTAGTCTTCACCCCGAGCAACGTTTCCATTGCTGCATGCTCACACTGCCGTAATGTCCCATTCCCACCATCGCAAGCAGAGACCAGTGTCAGGCCGGCCTCTCGACATTCGACAAGACCTTTTGCCACTGAGGTTCGGTATTTGGAAACGGCCAAAGCGAATATCCGCAGCAACGGCACACGTCAACTATTTCACAAGGACCGAAAGCTCCATTTGCAAGTTCTGTACAAGGCAAATGCCATGCTCACCACATTCGCTGCAACCTGAATTTAGCAAGAAAGTTGCGTTCACTTGCGGAGAAGAGAGTGGTGTTACGTGCCCGTATTTATACCCATGTCCAAGGCTCGAAAATGCTAATTCTGGAAAAAAATCACGTGCAAAAGCAACAAGCCGACTACAGTACCAGGCTTTGGGCGGGTATATATAGCGTCCCTGCTATAGGTTAGAATGGGCCATTAACAAAAAAAATGCACAGATTACAGGAAGCAGAATATGCTCTGATAATATTTGCTTGCTCAAAAGTGGTACCAGTGCTTGCCTTCTCGGGATATAAGACTTTAGAAAGTCTGTGGCTGATTGCCATAAGTTAGCGTATAGTCCAAGACTCCGGCTTCAGTAGCCTTTACTGCCACATGATCACACTGCTGCCATGCTATATTCCTATCATCGAAAGCAAAGACTAGTGCCAGGTCTTTGGAATTTCGAAAACGCTTTTTTGCTAAGCACTTGCCGAGGTTTTGGAAATGGAATATCCACAACGGAGGAATACAGCGACTAGGGTACTTTACAAGGAACGAAACCTCTGTTGCAAGTCTGTCCAAAGCAAATGCCACACTCGTGGACTCGATCGGTATTGGTACTGAACTTGGAGAGAGAGAGTTGTAGAGAAGGGAGAGCGATATTTATACCTGTGCCCAGCCCGGGCCTCGAGGACGCCAACTTTGTAACTTCCAAGGAATCACGTGCAACGAGCAACAAGCAGGCGAAACTGCCAAGCCTTCGAGGAATATATATAGCTCCCATGATGTGGATTAGAATGGACCATGGACTTCTTCGCACAACATATGGAAGTAGCACTTTCTCTGGCAGGACTTGCTTGTCTCAAAAGTAGTGCCAGTGTTTGGTTTTTCTCGAGACACAAGACTTCAGAAGTCTCAGGCTGATTGCTATAAGTTAGCATACCTTACATAGTGATACGGTAGTATCCAGTCCTAAGCTTTGCCCCGGACGATGTTTCACTGTTGTATGCTCACACTGCTGTCATGCCACGCTCCTACTGTCGAAAGCACACTTTAGTATCAGTCATTCGGAATTTCGAAATGAACTATTTGCTTCCCAGATATTACTATTAGCCATCGTATATGAGCAGCAAGAGACTATGGTAATAATGACTCCCGTCGTTAAGGAACCGAATCTCTGATGCGAGTCTGTCCAAAGCGAATGCCATGGGATTGCTTCCACAGCGTTGTTGAGCTTGAAGAGAAAGGTGTAAGGAAGGGACTAAGCAGATGTTTTTATACCTAGTGAGCTAGAGGATAGATTTCAAAGAGCTATGAAGCTACCTAGTCACGTGCTGTGAATCCGCTGACGTTCAGCTCTCCGAGGGATGAGAGCGCATATCAACAGAGGGCTTTGCTTCGCTACCTCCTTCTTCAAGTCATCTGCTACTCTGGCTCGTCTTGCTAATCCTGTCGCAGGCTCCATCACCGTGTTTAAATCTCATGTCATCATTCTCCCAGCTCCCAAGATAGCTTTCCTCAAGCTTATGAGCTCACGCTGTCAGATCCACGAATAATCAAATTCCTCCTCATTCATGTTTGAACATCTGTATTAGTGAATTACCTGACTATGCCACAATCTCGAGAAGTATAAAGTAAAGGGAACGCCAATCCGTCTCCGGATACCATGAAAAGACTCCCAAACACCCCCAAAATTAACCAGAGCAATCCCAGAGATGCCTTGACGCCTTGCTGGTAGCTGCGGATTGGTGAAAAAGTGCTGAAAAGGGGTATTTGGCACACGGTGTAAAGACAATCCTTTGCGTCCCCTCCCATACGTACTCTTTGTCCATCCTCGCATGTATACCTCCCATCATCTACCACCAGACCCCTCTTCAGACAGCCTGGGCGAGCATAGTGTAGGCGAATCCCCCAGCTCCAACTCGCAACTAGCTCATCACCCACCACTCATCTCTCACCGCGGATCCGGACTCAGCCAAAACCCACTCAATTCATTATTCAAACACCTCCCCAACTCCTCCGCCTGCCTCTTAAGCGCCCTCACACTCACACCCCCCTTCCCCCTAACCGTACTCACACTCCCCGCCTCACTCGCCTCACTCCCGCCGCCATCTTGCCTCAACCTCTCCGGCACCGCCAAGTTCAAACCCCCAAAACCTCTCGTCTCCATCTGCTGCATCCCCATCACTCCCTCCCCATCCTTTCCATCCTGCCCCGCCCCGCCATTCCTCTTCTCATTCCCACCCTCACTACCACTTCCTCTACCACTTCCAAAACTCGACACCACATTTTGCGTAGGCGGCGACGAAGGCTGTGAGCTAGATACGGATAGGTTTTCGAGCTGGTTTAGCATTAATGCTGTAGCATTTGAGATACCACCCGCCGAGTTCTGCGATGCGCGGCCGTATGCGTCAATGCCTGACATATTCCCTGTGCTGCTGGGGCCGACCACCACAAACAGCAATGCGGCATCCAGCTGCTGAATAACCATAGTGCCGAAATCCAGCTGTAGGCAAACACACGCCAATGCCTCTCCATTCGAACTACGCGGCTGCGCGCGCTGAGGCAGAGCTTGCGAAACTAGCGATGTGGAGGAAGTGTCTGTGGACGAGGAGAAGGGATTGTAGAGCGCATAGAGTTGCGATGCGAGGGTAGCGTGTTGGCGCAGGATGGTGGCGCAGAGGGGAGAGGAGGAGCAGAGGAGGCGGCCGGTTGGAGTGGTGAGGAGGAGGGTGTGGATCTGGGGTGTGTGATTTAGGTGCAAGAATTTGGTGAGGGGTTTGGTGAGGAGCATCTTTTGGGTTGGTGGAGGCGGCATTGGGGGCGTGGGTTTGGCGGCCTCCTCGTAGTAGAGGGAGGCGGTGGAGGAGGATGTGCTGAGAGGCATTGCGAGGTTAGCGTTTGCGGCTCAGGTCGAAGTCGGCTTGTGTTTGTAGTGGTTGTATGCGCGGTGAGTGTTTGGTCATGGTTTGAGATTTGGGGGGATTGGGAGATCTTTGATGGATTGGGAAGGCGTGGGGGTTCAATATTGAGAGATTTTCTTACAGGGAAGGATGTGGGATTTACGGGGAGGAAGGGCTGAGAATCGGCTGAATTAGGCAGGTGCGAAAAGGCGTTGTGTGAGGGCAGGTACGAAGGAGTTTGTACATGTAGCACGAGAAGAGCGTTTGCAAATTCGAGGAAGCTCCAAGTCGCACCATTAAATTGGCTGCGACGTCAGAACGACGATGACAAGCCCGGCACCGACTCGCTAAAAGGTGTCCCCAGTGGATTCTCTTGGCGAAGCACGAGACACCATCTGGGACGTGCAGCTTGTACCGACCATGGTTGTTGATGGAAGCTCTTTTTGGCATGTGAATTGTGGACTGCGAAATATTTTGAGCACTATATTCTTTGTTTCCTTAGAACATAAATCATCCAAGCATCTCAGACGACTATAATGCTCTCTCAATATCTCGATGATATCCTCGATGTTGGAGAGCGAACTCTCGACACTAATAACCGATTTCGAGTGGTACTAGATAGAGTAAAGTCTTGGCTACACCGTTCTCAACGCTTTTCCCGGTACGTAGGGCTGTCTCGATCTCGATAGCATGGATTCGCTTTCGGTTTGTATGGATTTCACTTTCAACAGTCTTCTGCTCGGCAAGTCCGGTTATTCTCATTTCCTTCCAGCCATGGTGAGTTGTCAAGTTTTCATAGTTTGAGCGCAGTCAGATGACAAACAGAAGGATCGACTGTTCACTGCATCTCAGCTGTACATCTCTCCTAGACTCCTTCTCTTCTCCATATCACAGCCATTCTCTTCTCTATTTCACTATGAGCTCAGCAGCTGATATCCTGTACTTGATACTCAAGATTATCCTCAACGAAATATGGTTCAATCTCCTCCTCACCATCTCCCTTCTCCTTGTCAGCCTGGTTGCACTCTTGGCCGCTATGTGGGCAGTCATTGTGTGGGAGCTTGACATCCTGATCATGCGTTTCTGAACCATTCCATGTCTTCTTCCTGGATTGAAAGCTCTCGGGGTAGCGGTCTCCTGGAATTCGATACAGCATCCGGCGACCAGCTTATATCTTTCTTAGAGTGAGAACAGTTGACGGCTCTATCAATTCAGACTGAATTCATTTTCTTGGACAACGCACCAGATCGACGCCGAGACTCCCGACCAGCCGCACGGACCGAGGGCCCCCCACTTTGTAGCCTGAAAATTGTGGCGTACATCGATTAAGCTTCATGTTTCGCGGGGATCAGCCATCCCGTCATAGAACATCGAGGAGAAGCTCCAAACGTTCCAGTCCATCTCCTCTTCTCCAATTCCTTGCACTCTTCAAAAACACCTGAAGATCATTTCATATGTTCTTGAACCGCACCTTACATTCCGTCTCCAGACACACCCTTTTCACAAAACCCTTCATCAGCACAGGTAAGCTTCAATTAACCCCTCTTGAAGCTCCAAAAAGAGTTAAGAAGCACTTGGAGCTTGATGCTAACCACCAATTCTTCCAGCTGCACGATCAGCTTCATACGCAACAATGGCGACAGACTTGAAAACCTACAAGTTCAATCATTCCATGATCCGGGTGAAGGATCCCAAGGAATCTGGTAATTCAAGGTGTCCATGTCTTTCATCGACAAGATACTGACCCCACCGCAGTCAAGTTCTACGAGCACCTCGGCATGAAGATGATTCGCAAGATCGAGCAGCCAGAAGCCAAATTCGATCTCTACTTCATGGGCTACGACTCGCCGAAAGCCGTTTCTCACGCCAACCACTGGAGTGACCGCGAGGGTCTGATCGAGCTGGTAAGTAGTTATTAAGGGCATCTCTACTTTTCGGTTTGGAACCCGAGAAAACAGTTACCTAACTCACCCGAAATTTGTAGACACACAACTACGGCACCGAAAACGACCCCAACTACAAAGTATCCAACGGCAACAGCGAGCCCGGAAAGGGATTCGGCCACACCTGCATCAGCGTCGACAATCTGCAGGCAGCATGTCAGCGCATCGAAGACGCCGGCTACAAGTTCCAAAAGAAGCTCAGGTAACTTGGGATCGACCCCCATTCCCGACCCCCATAGAAGCATGAGAGTCAATGCTAAGAACTTAACAAAACAGTGATGGCCGCATGCGCCACATCGCCTTCGTCCTCGACCCCGACGGCTACTGGGTCGAAGTAATCGGCCAACACTCCGTCGAGAAAACCGAAGGAGTCGAGACAACCGATGTGTCTACCTACCGCATGAACCACACAATGATCCGCGTCAAAGACATCGAAAAGACCCTCGAATTCTACCAAGACACCATGGGCATGTCACTAATCCGCACCCACGAAGCCGAAGAGGCTGGCTTCAACCTCTATTTCCTCGGCTACGGCGAGAAACCTGCGGAGACTAGCGAGGAGGGTGTGAATCCTTCAGCTGCGTATGAGGGATTGCTAGAACTGACGTGGAACTATGGCACTGAGAAAAATGCTGATTTCAAGTATCATAATGGCAATGATGAACCGCAGGGCTTTGGCCATATTGCGGTGGCGGTGGATGATTTGGATGCGGCTTGTCAGAGGTTTGAGGATAAGGGTGTGAACTGGAAGAAGAGGTTGACGGATGGTAGGATGAAGAATGTGGCGTTTATTCTGGATCCCGATGGTTATTGGATTGAGGTTATCCAGAATGAGAAGTTGAAGGGGAGGGCTAATTGGTAAGGTGATGGGGGACTGGCTGGGAGGTGACGAGGTCTAGTGGTGGTGATGAGATGGCTTTGGAGTCTGGAATTACCTACTGAATCACGGCCACAACCAGGCGCTGCAAAAATGTCGGAACCCCATCTCTGGAATCGGCGTGATAATAGTCAAAATGCGCTTCTTTTTCTCTGTTGTTTTGAAACTTCCTCACACTGCAGAAGATTCCTAATATCCAGATACCCCTTGCGCACGAACTAGCCGGTGCGGCTAGGGCGCTAGCGGCTGCTCGGTCCTATCCCAAGCTCTGAGATTTCGATTCGCTCCACATACTTCTGTACACGACTGCAATGCTGCCAAATTAAAAAGATCTGTGGCCTAGCTCAAGAACATTCTAGAAGCTAGAAGCTTTGTCGCTCGCGAAAATAAAAAATGCTGGTGCCTGGTGCCTGATAACCAGAATTTCCATGATGAGGCTCAAGTGGACCCAAGAATTGTTTCCTCTGGAGTAGCATCCGTGTCAAGACGCGCGCATGCCATCTGGTTTTACGGTTCTGCTAGCTGCGAATTGCAACTTAGGTACGGACCGCTTGGAAAGTCATAGGGCCTAAGAAAAGAATTAAGGATAAAAAAAATGCATGAATACCCTGGGCCTGAGTCACACGATAGTCCTCATTTTCGGCTTGGAAATTATTGAGACGTTGAGATAGAGAGGATTCAGGATATGAGCGCAAGATGATGATGAAGTTAATACGATGCAGTCGACGGGCTTGGTAGAACGGTACCTAGAACCGATTTTGCTGAATGTTAGGGACCTAATTGGGTAATGGGAAGCGACCCATGGAAAGTCGGAAAGTTGAGAGCTTGGAGTTTTGACAAACATCTTAGCTTGGGAGTTGGGACTTGGAAAGCGAAAAGCGAAAAGCGACTAGCGAGCTAGACGTGTATGCCGAGTCGACGCTAGGGAAAGGAAAAAGGCTACCGGAAAATGAGATTGAGGGCAGAGAGGGAAAATTGAGTTGATTGTGGGAAGTGAAGTGATTGAGCGCCACGAGGACGGTCACGACTGTGACAATATTCATGTCACTTGGAATATTTTTCCAAGTACCACTTGGAACAATGCCAATTGCCAATCAAGGTACTTGGAATAGGATATATCCCAGATCACCTGAGATATTCCGAATCACCTGCAGTATGCTTACCTTGGTTATTTGAAGTGATTCTGGTATACTTGGGACAATTCCCTATGCTTCGCCGCTTCGGAGACTGTAGACCGTAATCACATCCCAACCTTTTCCTCTAGCCTGTATCTTCCCCTAGCGCCTTTCCCGGACCCAGCTCTTGTGCTCTTCCTCTGATTGGCCATTGCCAAGTATTTTGAAAACCCACAAACGACAAGTTCTTGGTTCCGAGTCTGCGAGTCTGTGACTCCCCCATCTCCTTTTCCTAGCGCTTCCACAGGGCCACGGAAGTTGCATCCACACAACCCATCGAAATGCGAAACAGCGAGACATCCCTCCCTCCGTGTAAAAGCCCTCTCCTCTCTCATCCCTCTCCACGTCCTCCTCTTCCCCTCTCCACACACAACTTCCTCCTAAGAAACTTGATGCCAGCCTTCGAAAAGCCTTCAACCGCTTCTGAGATCCAGCAACGCTCCATCTCATCGCTCCTCGCTCTCTTCATCATCATCACCCTCATCATCATCACCATCTTCCTCCTCAACAACCTCTCCGCCCTTCGACAAAAATGGCTTACTACGACGACATCCCCGGCAACTCTGTCGCCGAGTCCGTCTGGATCCACATCGACGTCTTTGCGCCCTCAAGCCTCGATGTCTCTGCAGCAAGCTCGCCCCGCTCCAGCCTCGAGGAGTCTCCCAGTGATATGATGCGCTATGCTGCCATTGCGGAGCTGGAGCTGAGGGGATGGCGTGGTGTCGACGATGAGGATATGTTCGAAGTGAGTTGCCCTGTTTTCCTTACCTTGCCATACTTCCTGTCTTCTCCCAACCCTCCTGTCATCTCTCAACCTCCCTGGCGTCCCTCAACCTTCCTGTCGTCTGCCAATTATCCTGTCATACCTCCATATCCCCACCATATCTCAACCTCCCCATCTGAAACACCACCTAACACACCCTCCCAGGCCCGCATCGCCCAAGAAATCGTCCGCCAGCGCCTCATCGCCGCCGAAAACGAGCGCCACGAAGCCTCCAAACGCGCCCTCAAAAAGCGCATTTCCCGCGGTGCCGCCCTCGGCCACAAAGTCTCTTCCAAATTCACCCACCTCGCCTCGGAGGCAGCGAGACGCATCCCCAAGGCCGCCAAAGCCGCCACCAGCGCCGTGAGCAAAGTTCCCATGGCTGCCTTCAACACGCTCTACTGCGCCAGGAACCTCTCGGAGACTGACCACCCGCGGGTCAATGGCTATCGCTGCGACTTGCCTCTCAACATGTAATCATGTAATCGGCTGAAGACTGGAAGGATATTGTTTCGGTAAGACTGATACTCCCTTTGCTGAACTTGATTGAGATGGAATGCATTATGCTAACACCCATCCCCCAGGCACCACACTTGACTCTCGCCGACACGAATGCACATTCAAGGTTTCGACAGTGGTCTGTCCGTCCGCTTGGAGTACAAAAGTTTGGGTTCGTACAAAAGTTTGGTTTTGGAAATTGGATCATTGGCATACATGAGTTGGATATGAGAAAGACATTTTGGATCTTTGGGCATCGCGTGCTTTTTCTGCTTTTCGCTCGCGCAACCTCGAAGGAACTCTGTGATGTACCCCCGCATCTCTTTCCTCCAGCTACCGGGGGTTTTAACGAGCCCGGTACCCATCATGGAACCATAAGAACTTCTCGAGGTTGGTAAACATAAAAACCAAAAACATTCAAAAAACCAAAAACTTGTGCGAATTTGTTGCTTGTGACATGTGACTTGTGACTTGTGAAGCTTGAGATGAAATGATAAGTGAAGTGTGGAAGTAAGAAAGTAACTGAAAGAAAAACAGGTGGTTGACAGCCAAGGTATTTGATAGATTGTGTGCAAGGTGGCAGTAGCCAAGTCAGTCAAGTAGGACAAAACAGTCAAAGAGGGAAATGAAATGTATGCATGGTGATGTCGCTCAAAGCCCAATGTTTATACAAGTATCAAGAAACAACCTATGCTGTCAGGAGCAAACCTATGCTTCTGAGCCCCCGATGGTAATTCAAATCCATTGCGCCAGCCGCCAGACCGACCGCCATAACCATTCCCTACCAGCCCCATTAACGACCCTGATAGTCCAAGTCCTTGCAAGCATCCAAGCACCTACCTCACCACCCCATTTCTCCCTTCTCAATACTCCTCATCACTATCATCATCCGGCATCAGTGCCCTATACCTCCTACTCGCCAAATCCCTCTCCAATCCCCCCTCCCCCTCCCCATCCCCATACCCTTGTCCCCCACACAAACTCAGCACCACCGGCAACCAAACCAGTGCATGTGCCGCCGCCAGCACCACCAGCGCCAACCAAATCCTGAAATAATAAATCTCAAAGATCTTGCTCTTTGTAAAAGCCAACACCGTCACTCCCAGTAATTTCGTGATCGTAATACCGCTAAACACGCTTCCTCCTACGTTGACGAGAGCAGTCCAAGCCCTTGCGTCGCGCGCGCGGAATTTGTTGACGGCGCGCGACATGATGGATTCAGAGGGGAACATGAAGGCGCGCGCGATGTGGGCGCAGAATTCGACGGAGATGCCGACGCAGATTATGAGGTTGACGAGAGAGACGGCATTGAGAGATACGTTAAATAGTGCCATGGTGCCGATGATGTCAATGACTGTCATAATTACTGTGAGTGTGACGACTGCGCCGGTAAGTACGGAGCCTAGCAGTAAAGAAGAGATTATGAGAACCATGGCGACGGCGCAGCCGAGAAGCGTGGCGGTTACGGAGAC
Organism: Cyclaneusma minus; assembly: GCA_037179335.1. Taxonomy (NCBI): domain Eukaryota; kingdom Fungi; phylum Ascomycota; class Leotiomycetes; order Marthamycetales; family Marthamycetaceae; genus Cyclaneusma; species Cyclaneusma minus. The sequence goes on from JAKZHN010000005.1 coordinate 1,109,466, forward strand.
GATGGTGGCGTATTGGTCGAAGAAGATATAGAAGACGCTGTAGGGGAAGATGGAGACGCCGGTTGAGTCGCTGACGGACTGGGCGATGCGGCGGGCGGAGGCGTAGGCGGCGATGAAGTCGGATTGGCTGCGAAGGGGAGTGTGGCTGCTGCGGAAGTGGGAGGCGGTGATGGTGGTGTCGTTGGGGTTGGGGACGACTGCGTTGCTGTAGGCGGCTTTGCCTCCGAGGGGGCAGTCGTCAGGGGGAGAGTCGAGCCATTTGCCTAGGTAGTACATGAATTCCTCGCCTTCGGGCATGCCAGATAGCGTGATGTTCCATGCAGGATCACGGTCTTCGAAGCAAGTTGTGCCCTTGTCGACACAGCAGTCCTCGAACTCGGGGTTGAGCCACTGCATGTAGTCGTCGAGCCAGCTTGCAGCAGAAGCTCCAATATAGGATACTTCTGGACGCTTACGCTCCACTTCGAGAATATTGGTAAGGGACTTCTGATCGCATGTAGTAAATCGTGCACAGAGATGCTGCTGTTGGGATCGCTCTGTGGCATTTGTCTCTCGAGTGATGAAGTAGACTGGTGGCCCGGAATCGAAATATGCGTAGAGGTCATTGAAGTAATCAATCAGGTAAGAGCCGTCAGGAATAGCGACTCTTTGATCGAGACCCAATTGTACTTCTGGAATGAGGGCGACTGCAGCCGCAAAGATGCCAAGGAAGACAATGATAACAGCAGTTTTCACTTTCCGGCCCAGCAATGCCGGTGCATAAGTCTTGCGAATGAAGACCTGTAAGGCTCCCTCTTCATCCCCTTCATACGATGCAGCACCATTTATGCCATTGCTTCCAAGATGAACACCTGCTCTCTTGATCTGAACACAAGGGAAACAGTCTGCTCGCTTATCCTCCACTCGGCGCTGATTCAGCGCAAGAACAGAGATAAACATAGTGACTTGTAGCAGCGCATTGATGAGAACGGCTCCAGCAGCGTAAATGGCAAAGTTCCGAACTGCCGGCATACCCACGAAGGCACCAAGAGCAAACGCAATCGTCTCTGTCGATGCCGAGAATAGAATAGATGGGCCCATGCGTCCCATAGCTTTTGCAATGCGGTCTTCGACCATGTCATCGGGATGGCTGATATTAACTCGTTCAAACTCGTGTACGATGAGGAAAATATTGTCCACACCGACGGCGAGAACAATAAAGGGAATGACTTCGGCAATGATTAGGGTGACTTTGATTCCTGCAGCAGAGAACAAGCCCACCGAAGCTGAGATAGACATCAGCACGATGAGAATGCCAACGACACCCAATGTGAACTTCGACTGAACAAGTGCGGACGATGGGTTTCGCATAATGGATCGTAATGACAAAGTCGTAGACCCAAGAGCGAGTGATGCATATATGAACATGATCACATAGCTGACCACGACGATCTGAGCATCCGTGTTCGTGGACTGGTTAAGCTCCTTCTCCAAACTGCTCTCAGTCGAGAAGGACAGGCGCAGGCCACGCTCTTGAGCTTCCAATTGGAGAGCCTTGAGTTCTGCTATCAGGGAGAACTCCCAGTCCATTGCTTTGACGAGTTCAGGAGCCCCTTCTTTGTAGTTTTGAACCACGAAAGTAGCTAATATAGCTGTGGCATCAACCACATCTCCGGAGTCTTCCCAGCCGCCGAATACCATGTTTGGTGATATTGGTTGGCCATACGCTGGGCGGCATTCAACTGGAGAATTGGCGCAGGCTCGGAGGTCATCTTTCCACGATGATGGGTCGACCATGTCGAAATCGCTGCCGAAGTATCCGGTCAAAGACTGCACGACACAATCATCCCCGAGGGGTTTGTAGCACACATCTTCGAGCGTAGCTCCGGTGTCATTGCCCTTCAACTTGTTGATGCGCTCTTCGGCTTGGAACCACCATTTAAGGGTGTCGTAATCAAGAACTGGGCCGTGTTCTTCGTGGGTATCATTGACAAGGAAAACCTGTTCGGCTCTGTAGAAGGGACCAAAGTTGGTATCGAAGAAATGCTTCTCCTCTGCCGCATCTGACGAGGGGCTAACCCATAGGCGAGCAGGGTTTCTTTCGACCTCGAAATTGATCCAACCCAGACTCAATAATACAACGACAAAAACGCTTGCCAGAATGGTGATGGCAGGGAATTTGGCCGCGGTATAGCCAAGCCGGCTGAAGGCAGTGTCGCAAACGGTGTTAAGCCAGTAAGTCCTCTGAGGTCTATCCAGCATTGCGCCATTGGCAACAATATCGCCTTCATCTTCATCGTCACTTGGAGCAGCATCTTGAAGCAGCTGAAGGCGTTGGCTCGTATTTCTCCTGTGCCTTGCAACTGCAATGTGTCCAACAACAGCCGTCGCAATAAGCATCAGGAACAGCGAGTACACTAAGATGGCGTCAAACGAGAGACACGGAAGCACCCCCACGTGGCATGATCCACTTTGCGAAATCTCCGGGAGCTCTGGACACACAGCCGGACAGTCGACACAAGCACAGCGGAAATTTGGATCCTCGTCATTGCACTTCTTAGGATCCTTCGCTTGCGGCTCCATATCCTTCTCATCATAAGCGCTGGGCCTGGGGAAGTTGATCTGGAACGGCGAGCCCAAGAATGGCTTCTTGTCACCGAGGAACTTGAGCATAGAAGTGTAGTTCTTCGCGCCACCGCCAATCAAGTCCATAGCGTTTCCGTTTGTTGCGCCAAACTTGACGTCTTTGCAACTGTCGAATAAGCCTTGGCCGTACTCGTCGGACACCAGATGATCCAGTTCCGTCACGAGCTGCTTGTCTCCTTTCGTTGCGGTCTCGGTGACGTTGATAAACAGCGATCCATTGGGCGAGCAAGTAAAAGTACAAAACATATTGTAGAAGTTCTCTTTGCAAGCAGGACATGCCGAGATGAGCTGATTCGCTCGATTCAAGTTGTCTTGAAGATTATCAACCTACCGAGCCTGTTAGTAGATGTCTCTAGTCTGGCCATAGTTTGACAGCATTTACCTGCGATACTTCGCAGCACACCGGGCCCTCAGCCCACTTGGAACCGCACAAGTCCACAATCTGCTTTCGCAAAGCAGCATCCGGCTCCTCAGCAAGACCGTTATCTGGGCATGGCAAGCTGGGGCCGAAGAACGACTGCTTGCCACAGCTTCCTCGGATGGCGCATCTGCCAGCTTCATGGATAGGCGTATACGGCTTGCCCGCAGCTAGGCCGGCAGCTGCGAGCCATGGAATGAGGGATTTCATCGTCGGGTTCGAAGTGACTCGCGCTGGAAGCAGGAGAGACCAGAGTCGAAGAATCGACTTGTTGGGATTTTAGAGGCTGTAGAGGGAGGCTGGCATCGCTTTTTGGAGTCGTAGGCCAGCAGAATGGGGTGTCAGAAAGTCTGTTGCTGCGGACTGGAGCTTGGGTGAGGCGGCGGATGGCGATAGCTTGCGACAACACCGCACTTGACGTGATGACGCAGGCGAGAGGTTACATGGTGAGCAGCACCGGAGCATCGGACCCCGAGCTCGCGAAGCTCGCTCGTGGTGACAATTCCTCTGCGCTCAGTTCTGGCTTGAGAGGGTTTTCAATTAATGGAAATATTCCTCATTATTCGAAACTTCCAGCTATTCAGCATATTTCTGGACACTTGGAATATTCCTAGTTATTCAAAGGGTCTAAGGTGAGAGCACAGGAAATGTCACCACGAGCATATCGGACCCCGAGACCGCGAAGCTCGGTTGGTGAGCTCGTGGCGAAACCTCAGCTACGTCTTTGAGAGTGTTTTCAATGACTATATTCCTGGTTATTCGAAAACCTTCCAGTTGTTCAGAATACTCCTAGACACTCGGAATGTTTTTAATTATTAGAAATAGTCTCAATTACAGGGAGTATTGTCAATTACAGGGGATATTCTCAGTCACTGGGGACATTCTTAATTACTGGAGATACTCCCAGTCACTAGAGATACCTTCAATCACTGCAAATATTCTCAATCACTTGAGATATTCCCAGTCACTGGAAATATTCTCGATTACCGCGAATATTCCCAAGTCCCGCAAAAAGCACAGGCAAGAGATGTCACCACGACGTGAGGTGTCCGACTTTCTGAGACGGCTTTTAACATCTTGACTTGTAATTTATGAAGACAATGATCACCTTTCTTGACAATTCACCCATCATTTCAAGAGACTAACCAACGAGTAAAAAGCAGCGTGTTCAGGTACTGTTTCATCCCATCCTTTCAATTAGATACAAGTGTTCAATGTTCCCATGCCACGCTCCCCCCGAATCAAGGAATGCCAAAGTAACTCCAGTTATTGCTCCTCAAAGAATTGCAAACCAACAACCTATTTTCCGCCAAACCAGCTCGAAATGCCGCTCTTGGCCTTCGCAGCCTCCTGCTCGACCTTCTTGTCCGCAGCGTCGATCTTGGCCATGGCTTCTGCGCCGGCGCTCTTGCGGTACTCTTCGAGTTTGCTTTCTGCTTTGGCGAGCTCGGCGGCGGTTTTGTTGTACTGTTTGCGAGAGTAGGTTAGTATAGGTTTCTGTGGTAGGAAAGGAAGAGAAGAAGAAGAACATACGGCAGCGTCGAGCTTGTTGCCAGCCTGGGTGGCGTACTTCTCGCCCTCGTATTTGGCTTGGTTTGTCCGTCCTGGCAGCTCAGACTTCACTTTGGCGGACGCTTTGGAGACATCGGCTGCGAAGAATGACATGTTAGCTTCATTGGTACTCGAAAATAGCTTGGAAGGCGAGAGAGTGGGCTGATTTCGAAACTGAAGGGATTGGAAACACGATCACAGGCAGCGCATACCTTCGAATTGCTTCTCAGCAGCCTTTGGCGAACCACCAGCACCGTAGAGGTAGTATCCGATACCACCAGCGGCGGTGAGACCGAGGACAAGGGGAAGACGAGACTTGGGAGCGGCCATTGTGTAGATGTGTCGTGGTTGTGGTTTGGAGATCGGCGTATCGTTTGCAAAGAACTGTGGAATCGTTTGAACGAGCTTTTCACTTTATTTTGAAGAAACTCGAAGAGGCTGGTGTCGAGTTTTAAAAGGTCTCCTCAGCAGTAGTGACGTTCGAGGCAGTTACATAGCTTGGGACAGCTGCTTGCAGAGAGCTCGCCTGATTGGCCGCTAGAGAATGCCTTGGCCGAGCACATCGACGTCATCGCCCCGCCAAGACATTTCAACGCGCTGCCGGCCGTTGGTGACGCGGGACTGGGAAGGTGCGAAAGCTATGTACATGTACTAGAGGCCTAGACTGCCTAATAATGCCGTTTTGGGGGCGTCGACCAGAGCTACGGCGAGAGGAGGTCAAATTTCTTTTTTGTGCGTGTCGTAGAAGACTTTCTCCTATTTCTTGGTTGCGTTTCTGCCAGTTTGTTACAAGGCTCCGGCTCTCATCCTCCTCCCAAGTACCAGGGAACACGTACAAACGGATCCCACTCATCAATCTGTCAAGAACAAAACCAAGTTTTCTTTACTTCATATTCATACTTGACGACGCACACTTGTCAATCGCACAGCAACCACTTCTACCCCGAGACAACTCGTTCCAAAAACTTTGCACCGGCCTTCAGGGGAAGATCATGGTGTTGGAAACTCCACGGGGACATGTCTATGCTACCATCGCGCAACCGGCGCCCCACTCAACTTCAGGATTCCGATTACGACCATGAAATCCGCCTCGTCAACGAAGACCGCTCACTCCCCAACTCACGTTCACCCTCACGCAGCCGTTCTATCGAGCTCCACGCCCTAGAACGCCAACTAGCATCCCTAGAAGCCGAAGATGACGACGACCAACGACAGGATGTCGCTTACCGCAAGAAAAAGCGCGATTCGCTCCGTCGCGAAATAAACCGTCACAAATACAAGAAATACCAAAATAGAGCGTCTCAGCAGCCAAACATCGAAGATGGCGAAGATCTCGCTCCCGAGGAAAGTAATGCGGAAGACTATGCGTCGGCTTCGGTAGAGACGCTTGAAAGGGGCAGGCCGAAGAACAAGACTGTCGTCGCTACTGTCACGAAAAAGAAGTCGCACGATCCGGAATCCGCAATCGACGTACTGTATGAAAACCAGCGCGGCTGGTATCTGTGCGGCCTGCAACTCTTTTCTTCGAAAGCCCTGGGCGCCGCCGACGCTCCTTCATGGACAAACATTGCGAACAAAGCATCCGCCACCAACATCACCAATGCGCAGCCGCCCGACCCTAGCTGGGAATGGGCGTGGCCGGCTTGGACGATCAACCATGATGACAACACCGATGATGACGGCTGGATGTACAGCTTCGCTTTTCCCAAGATGTTTTCCTGGCACGGACCGCGGTGGTATAATTCTTTTGTTCGGAGGAGAGCGTGGATTAGGAAGCGTGTGAAAATTCAGAATGGGAAGGGAGGGTATAGGGGCAGAAGCCAGGATATTAATATGTTGAGTACGGGGAGTTATTTTGATGTGACGAGTAGTAGGGAGCGCGTGCCGAGGGGGAGTCATAGTGGGGGCCCGAGTAGGAGGGAGAGTGTGCAGGGGAGTAGACGTAGTGTGGTAACTATGTCGGGCGCGGGTGATTCATCGGAAGACGACGAGATCCACGACATCGGCACGCTCCTCAAAGTGATGAAGAGATCGCGAATCGACCGCGAGAAAATGGAAGCGGTGGAGAACTTCATCCAGCACGCAGATTACGAACTCGTGTACTTGCGCGCCAACATGCACGTTATCATGTCGCGGTTTATATTCCAAAACTCGCGCAGACTGCTGTTGAGCCATTTGAGCAAGATTTTTGATGAGGCGACGGAACATAGGAGGAAGCATGTGGAGCAGGGGAAGGAGGAGGAGGAGGGCGAGAAGGAGAGGATTGATAGCTTGCAGGCGGCGGTGGAGTGTGCGGATGAGGAGGTGAAGGCGTTGGAGTTTTGGAGTGATGTAAGGGATATGGCGGAGAGGGGGGGGACGCATGGCGCGGTGGATGGGGAGAAGGGGTGGGATAGGAGGTGGTGTGGGTTGGATGATAGTGCGCCGAAGGATGTTATTACGGCGAGGGAACTGCCGGGGAATAGGGGGGTGGTGGAGAAGGATGGAGAGGAGATGAAAGACGGGGAGGGGGTGAATGGTAAGGCGGGTGGTGAGGGAAAGGGGAAGGAGAAGGAAGTTGACCGAACTTGACTAACCTCGCCTGGGATCGATTGAACTCGACTTAGCTCGACCGCGCATGACTGGACTGGGGGCCAGGTACACGTGTTGGCCTGGTGTTCTTTGGAAATTGGAAACTGGCAGGAACTGCATAGCGAGGACATCCTTGGCGTCCTGGACGGATCAGGCATTGGTCGATGTTCGGGCGTGTACAAGGACTGTCCGTATATATATACTTCCTGGTGCTCTAAGCTGTGCATAGTAATACTGTAATAACTAATAAGCAATGTACTTCGTACTTCATACCTGAGAGCTTCTGAGTGGGGAGGAAATGTCGGTCTTGTCAGAGTCTTCAACACTTCTCCAATTCTTCATTGCAGTATCTCCAGTGAGGTTCCCGGATGATGATCAGAATAGTCCACTTGTCATCCAGAGATGGGAACAAGTTTTTCGTGCTTGGAAAATAAAGACCGACTTCATGTTGTCGCGAAATGCTCTCGCAGATCGAACAAATTTTGAGGGAGGCGCACACGTGACTTGTACTACCCGAGATTGTTCGGCGGAAGATGCCGCTGTAGTTTTTCTGGAGCTCTGACCGAGACGACAAAAGTCCAACAGCTTCACAAACTCCACAGCAACATGCCAAAGTTATAGCAAATGTCCCTGGGAGCTCGCTCAACATTCGGAAGCAAGGCTGCGCCCTCTGCAACTGCTCGTCTCCTCTGTACTCCCAGGGAACCTCTACTATTCCTCTACCCAAGATGGATCCAAACACCTGCCCGTTCTCTTCACACCTCGAGCCCTCGATCTGCCGCCCAGCACCCTTCAGCTCGCGCCGAACTTGCAAGTCGAATAGCAGGAAACAAATTGCGGGCTTTCAAACGCATCGAAGTGCTGGAAACTGCAAAAGAGGCTTATCGAGATGAGCGCAATGCCTTGACCGGAATACCGGAAGATCTGCTGCCCAATTGGCGCGACATTCTCGAGCATTTGGTCAATAATACCCAGGATCAGCCGTCCCAGTGGCACGACAACGCCCTGCGATTACTCGTCCCCGAATCCTCGGTGCGCCGACTACTGTTCGACGTGGACGACAATATATGGCGGCTGCGATATCGGTTCAGTTGTCACATAAAGCTCTTTGCCGAAAAGATCGTTCAAAGGAAGCAGGTTTATCGCGAACTGCTCCTATCCGGCACCACGGCGAATGTTGCTCGAGTCACCCGTGAGATATATCGGATTGTGCCAGAGGCATTGGTCGATGAAGAACGTCCATCGGCGTCCCACAAGGGCTACAGCATCTCGACAAGAACAGAGGACAAGGCTTTTGATGGACGTCCTTCAGAGAAAGAAGTATCACGACTGGTTCTGACCGAAGAACGTGCTATGATGCGCGCACCCAAAAGGCCCGATCAGATCGACCGTCCAAAAATCTGGACTCAAGCCAATTTCTACACATACGTGCTGCATTTAACCAGCATCAAAATCCACACCGGGCAACACCGCATCTTTTCCAAAGCAGGAGAATACCACGAACTTCTTGTCCGAGACCTACTCCTCGATATCTTCTGCGACGAGCTCAAAAATCAAATCTCAACAGCAGCACTAAACGAAGCCCTAGCCTACCTAATGAAATACAACAAAACTGGCGCCGCGCGTACAATCTTCGTCCGCATGCAAAAAGCCAAAGTCCCGATGGACACCGAAACCTGCAACATCCTCCTCTCCTCCTGCGCCAAGAACAGAGATTTCAAAAACTTCCACTTCGTGCTCAATGTGATGAGGAAGATCGGGCTCCCTCCTGATTCGCGAACCTGGATTGCTTTCATCAGAATCCATCGCGAACATACTATTAAGCAATATGCTGCTGATCTGATGCGGCAAAAAGGACTACTCACCGATTTGCCCATTCAGCAAAAAGTATGTCGTGAACTTGTTGATGGGAAACTCGCCGCTGCGCTCGAGTCGAACAAAAGCCTGGATGATTTCCTGGCTGAGATGGACGCACAACATGGTCCCAAGTGGATGGACGCCACTTCCGCAAATCGTATAATGAACCGTCTCGCGCTGGAAGGGCTATTCGACAAATGCTTCGATTTCCTCGATATCATGCAGGTCCGTAACGTTAATCCGGACCTAGCATGTCTGCATGGGATTCTGTCGCACTGCGGCCGCGTCGCAGACGACGGGTGGAGTTTGCTAATGAGATTCTATGCGAAAATTACGGCACAGGGGAATCTGGTGCCGGATGAAGATACGTATAAGCTGCTGTTCAATATCGCGAATGAATGGGGGTATGGCAATATGATGAGAGTGGTGTGGCGCTATGCTTGCCTGAATACGGCGACGACGCATAGTATGCGTTCGGTGGTGAAGGAAGTTTTGTGGGGACACGAGTTAAAGAAAAAGACGAGGGCGAGGGGCAGGGGTGTGATGCTTGGGGCGAAGGATTTGGCATTTATGAGTGTGTTGGAGGATAGGTATGAACATCCCGTTTCGATGGACTTGTTGGACGAGTCTCAGCCAGTTTCTGAAAGGGATGGGAAGGCTATGGAGCGGAGTGGCATGGAGGAGGCTTCCTCCACACTCTGGAACCGCGCCGCCACGGCAACCTCGCGCTTCTCGTCCACACTGCAAAGCCAAAGCTTAGCGCCCGGGGAGCTCAGATCGCAAGAAGTGGAGAATGGGCAGGACAAGCTTGTCCGCAAAATCACGCAAGCGATACAGCGCGATATGGAAGTGTATAGAGAGTGGGAACCGGTTAGGGGGTTTGAAGAGATGCTGGGAGAGGCGGTGAGGGTGGATTCGGAATCTAAAGAGATGGGACGGCGGGGGAGGGGGATGGTGGAGTGGTGGGAGGGAAGGTTGGTGGGGGTGCAGGTTAGGAGACGCGGGGGTGGTGGTGAGGGGATGGTGTGGCGGTAGGGGGTTGGTGCGGGAGTGGGAACGGGGGTTTGGGAGAGGAACCCTGGCGGAAGGGAGGGGGTGGGACGTAGGTAAATAGGCGGGTGCGTGTGTATAAGGATAGAGGCAGGTATATAAACATATCAATGCTCGTCTTTGAAGCCTCATCTCGAGAGTAGCGCAATGGCAGCTGGATTGCGCGCAGAATAGCTGGCGTCCCCTGGCTGTGAAAGATGACTCGGTAAGCCTCGCGGTTTGATCATGTTAGCTTGGAAAGGGACCACTTTCCTAGCACTCTCCTAACACGAAACTTGCGTCTTCGGTTCGTTCGACAAGAGGCATGGCGGCAGGCCCTGTTTAGGTATAAATTGGGAGCGCTGCTCCTTCTCTTCTTTTCTCAAGATCTTTGACGTGGATGACGTCCTCAGACGAGCATTAGCCTGCAACGAGCCGCAAATTCTTCCACCTCTATCTTTTGCACCTGCGGAAATGTTTCGTCGTCCAGCTAAAAATGCCTTCTGCTTCTTACCTAATTCGCAGACTCCTTCGAGGGCAAACAACAATAGCATTCCCAAACGACAGTAGGTGTGACGAGTGACAGTGGGTGTTTTGGCTAGCACCGACCTCCAATCTAGCAGCGCGCAAGGATCGAAAATCTGATCGCCAGATTGCAACGGCCCCAGAGTCGAGGCCCAGAAAAGGTATAAATAGAGGGGTCTGCTGCTTACTTTTTCTTTCCCAGGATTCCGAAATAACTCCTTCAACTTCACCACAGCATCGGCATGCAGCAAGCTCCAAATTCTCAGTCAGCTTTTTGTGTCTGCACCTGCTGGAGCGAACTCTCAGCCAGCTGAACATACATTCTAGCTTCTCAGATTCGTTCCCGCTGGCTAGATTTGATGGATCAGAGGCAGTAGGAGTGATGAATGACGGAATGTTGTTGGCTAGCGGCAGCTCCTCTGGTCCAACAGCAGTAAGGACTAGTAAAGCCTGACAGCCAGAGGCAATGCCTCTGCCAGGATATAAACAGAGCCGCCTGCACCTCTTTCTCTTCTCCCAAAATCCGAAGATGGGATACTGGGAGAAATGTCCTGGTCAGTACTAGCATCAGCCTGCAGCAAGCTGCTAAGTTTCAAGTTGGGTGTTTGTGTTTGCATCTGCTAGAGCAGTCCTCTGTCCCACTACAATGTTGTTTTCTTCTTGCACTCTTTCCTGGATGGATGAGCGGCGATGAAAGTGACGAATGACATTGGGGTTGACAGATGGCAGCAGGTGTGAACGTGATGAAGGACGGAATGATTTTCACCTAGCAGAAATCCTCGTATACAATAGCGGCACAAAATAAAAGTTTGGCGCGACCGGAGTGTGGGGGCCCCAGGTAGTGCTGGAGTATAAATAGGGGGCTTTGTTCAGTGGATGATGACACGATCCACAATTGTCAATTTCTCGAATTTTCATCAATATATCTGCTGAAATAAATCCTCGTTCAGTCATACGTGTTCTATGTCCCTTAGGCTCTTTCCTCTCTCTAGATTTTGGGAATGGGCGACAGTAGATGTGAACAATGACAGCAGGCTTGACGGATCACAGTGTAAATTTTGGCCAGTAGACACTTCGCAGTCATGGATCCAATAGCAACAGCAACTGGGAGCTTACTTAACCGCCAAGTTCTAAGAGTCACAGGCCCTGCAAAGTTGGTATAAAGAGAAGACTATGTTCCTCCTTTTCTTCCTCCAAGATTCTAACCTCTCACACCATGTTCTAAGGCTGCAAGAAACCGCAAGTTCCCAAGGGCTAAACCGTTGTTTGGGCACCTGCTTGAGTAAATCGTCGGTCAGCTGCAATAAATACTCTTTTACATCTCAGACATTTTACGCTCAGTGGGTTTGGTGTATGAGCGACAATGGGTGTGGCGAGTGACAGTAGGCGTAGCGAACGACAGAACAATCTCAGCAAGCAAAAAATCTCGCATCCATTATCCAATAGCAGCAGAACATGGAAATCTGATCACCACTGACCAGATGGCGGTCGTCCACAACACCTGCAAAAGTCAAAATAGAGGACTCTACTCCTCCTCTTCCTTCTCTCCCTCAGTCTGGAGGATGCGGTGTATACTCAGAACCGCTCTGTCCCTCATCCTATACTTTGACAAGATTGGTCGACCCAGATTCGTTCCGGCTCTTCGCTTTCTTTTCGACTAACACGAGTAGAATGAATGGATCGGCAGTGAAACGACAGTACTCGAGACGAGTGACCGTGTATCTTGTCAAAGGTCTTGTAAAGGATGAACAGAGTTTTGCTCCTTGTTTCCTTTCCCCGAGACTTCATCGCCAGATGTAACTCGTTACATTGTCAGCCCACAATTGTACTGAAGGAGTGCGAGAATGGGTTGGTGGCTAATGAATGTACTCTATCAATTTGAGGGGGAAGTGATAGCTTTTATATTGCTACAGGTCACGTGCCATCTGCGGTCGGTGAAAGTTGGCCGCCACAAATTAGTGCTAGTTCCAATCGTGAACTTTTGCGACTATATAAGTCTGCGTCTCTTCCTCTTCTGGACCAATCCTAAGAATGAAGAATACCCACCCCACGGGAGTGTCCTCTGTTTTCCTGCGAAGGTAACGAGCTGCAGGATAAAGGGGGAATTTTTCATTTCAACTTGCGTTTGCTGCGCTTTGTTTCACTTTCAGCTGCCTTTGCCTTTTTTGTGGCTGCATGGGGTGAGGAAGTGGTTTGGGAATGAGCGACGGTTGATGTGATGAGTAACAGTGGATGTTTTGACTAGCAAACTATTACGCGGTTTCGACAGCAGCAAGGACTGGAAATTTAGCCGCCAGGTGGCTGTGGCCGGCTGAGAATGTCTAAATAGGGGGGTCTGCTCCGCCCCCATTTTCTGTCCAAGATCGTTTCACCAAGACAACTGCATGAGCCTGCATTGAGGTGCAAATCCTCAGACCTGGAGTTGTGCCCGTGGAAAAGCACGCCTTTGATAGATGCAGCGGTGCTATTTGTCTTCGTTTTGGTCTACTGAAGCTCTAATGAAGTGAGAAAGATATTGCAGTCAAACCGGCGGTGGAGCTGAGGAGTAACGGCAACCTGGTGTTTGGTGAGCTGTATCTGTGGTCTTGGGTCAATGGGGTATACATAGAGGGAGATTCTCCTCCCTTTTTCACCAGCACTACCAAAACTCAATCTACGCCGCTACTTAAAGCACTCCCATTTGATGTCGAAACTCATCTCCTATATTCTGGTATTCTCACTTGAGCAAATTGTTGATGTTGGTAAGACTGTAAGATGGGTCTAAGATCCTGGGCTGCTGTCTCTGGCCTTTGCTACTTTCGCTGCTTAAGCCATAGTCACTGCTGCCACTTTGACTGGAGATTACAAGGCGATGTGCTGACACCACGAAAGTGCGCGCAATGATGTTTCAGAGATTGCTCGGATTCGTTCTTATCCTCAATGATAACCACGTCTTATACATTGCCCCTCGGCCACCGTACGTTCAAACTGCTAAAGCCTCCCCACAACCTGCTCAATAAGAAGCCAGCAACTCTCCAAAGCCCTCCTCACAAACCCTTTTCACGAGCGGGAGGCAATACAGCAGCGCCATCCACGCATACCACCACTTCCATGTCTTCGCATCCTCCTTCGGCCCATCCAATGCCAGCGTCCTGTACGCCACATATATACCCCCAGCAACGACCATAGCAGTCATCAGAAGCTCCAGCTCCCAATACAAAGACCCCGCAATTGATCCCAACAGCAGGAAGAAGGCAATCATGTTTCGCGACGTCTGCTCACCGAGAACAAGCGGAATAGTACGTCTACCCCTGCTCCCATCACCCACCATATCCTTCAAATCCTGCACCTGGACTGTCGCGAATGTAACGACACCCAGAAACACAATCCAGTAATATCCCTGCACATTAACCATTCCAGTATTTTCCGGCCCAAAGGCCCCAGTACCTAGAGCGATTCGTAACGATCCATGATTGTATATCGCATAAGCGACCGCAAGCAACAGTTCTCGAAGCACGAACTCATCACCTCCGCCTAAGTCATTGTACATCCACGTCCATACCGACAGCGCCGCGGTCTCCTGAACAACTCCCAAGTAATAGTTAACGAGTGTTATGCAGGGGACGAGGAGGAGCATGAGACGCCGGGTTTGGTCAGAGGTGATGAAGCCGCGGGCAATGGGGCGGTGTGGCTTGTTGAGTTTGTCTTCGAGGACAGCGGAGGGGGCACGTTGGTTGGCGAGGTCGAAGATCAGTAGGTTGGAGTAGTTGAAAAAGATCACGAATGGGAGACGAGTGACGAGTTGGGAGAGGCTGATGTCGGTGGTGCCCAGGAGATGGGAGAGAGCCCCGGAAATGGCGAAGGTGGTTTGGGGCGTGACGAAAGTGAGGATGTCGTTTCTGGTGAAGAGGTAGATGATGTAGAGGAGACCTGGCTTGGCAGATTCTTGGTCCGCTTCTCTGGGAGGTTTGGCTGCCATAGCTCCGAAGTTTGTGCTTTATGGTGCTCGCTATAAGGGGATGCTGTGCTCAATTCAGTCAGTTGCCCCAACTGAATGACGGGGAGAACTTGGGATTTATAGACCCAGAGAAAATGTGACATGACATGACACGGCACGCCATTTTGCTTGGCCCTGCCGAGCATAGCGTCGAGGTCTTCGACTCAGTATCTGGATCTTCGACATGGTTTGCCGGGACGACTTGAAACATTGAAGTATTGAGACGCGGGGAGGACCCGGAGACGCAGGGTGAGAGAACAAGAAAACAAGGTGTTTGGTAAAGTAGAAATTGCAGCTTTCTGTTCAGAGGAGGTGGGTGGTAGAAGTCTAAATTTCAGACAAGGATTGCTTAACCGGGGAAGGTATCCGCAATGGTAAAACCCGTACCCCAGACGACAGAACCCAGATGGAGATCAGGCGGGGTCCGCGGGGGAGAGCTTCCGGGCCGCCCTCGCCCGCGATCGAGTCATACCTATGGAATGTGATTATCGGGAAATCGAGGCCAAATAAAGGGAGACTCGGTCCTAGAGAGCAACAGAGAAAGGCGAAACGATATGAAGCGTATTTCTTCTCGAGAGACACCAATGAGTGCAGATATACGGGCGAAGAGTGTTTTTGTAAGCCCTTGACCCAGAAACGAGATCATTCAAGGAAAGGACTGTTGATAAAACGAACCGGACTTCGGAGCTCTAGCCCCGTGGGGACCAGCTACAGCATTGAATCATCAGTGAAGATGGTAGCGCCATGCGCAACATCTACTTTCGGTGTTGGATACTGTATGGAGCATTCTCTTGGGGCCTCGGTATGTTGTTCTTGAAGATGTTGAATTGAAGGGGTCGAATTGCCATCAATGAATAGGATAGGAGACGGCGGTGTGGGGCGAGTCAGCTTACCCGCTCTTGGCAGCCACAGCTCCCTTGAACAACCCCCTTGGCACATTCGACTCATTACATATGGTACTTAACAATTATGGCTAACCCCGTGACCTGAAATTGGTTTTATAAATGGTGGGAGTTCGTTTTGTGTTTGCCAGTGAGTGGCGGGGTGTGGATTCTGGGATTTCTCTATCAATTCCTTAGTATCTTACCTTATGGTCTTACGCCGTACGACGCTTGCTGCTGTCATTTGAACTTCATGAATCACAGGAGAAATTGGCGTGAACGGTGCGATAAATATTGCAAATGAAAGCACCGTCTTTTCTGCTTTCGAAGAGTACGCTCACCACAAACTCACTGGAGATATGGCAATCAATCGACATCGTATTTACACACGCAAACTGATTCCACTTCAAGGTTACCAGCGGAGACATATCGCAAATCTCACATTGCAGTCTTCGAAAACCTCTACATGAACTGTGCTGCTATTGCTGCAACTTGAAGGATCACAAGACAAAACTGTCGTAAGTCAGTTGCTTACGATGTGTCAGTGAATCGAGCTATAGAAAATACACTGTCCCTTCTTTGTTTTCGTGCAGTAAAATCATGCCATCGAAGATACGATGGCTACCAGTGTCACACGAACGTCACGATCTGCTTGCGTAGATTGGTATCTTCACTTTCAAGCTTCATCCAAAGGCAGCTGCACGCATCCTCGACGGTCGAAGGCTTCACAAGGACCAGGAGGACATTGATATCTTGTTTCCAATGGCGGCTTGTTAGCTGGACAGTGACCGAGCTTAATCGGCAGCAAGGATCTTGCCCAGTGCTACGCTTTCAGTTTCTAAATACTCAGCTCGAATTCTTTTTCGCTTTCATGTTGCTTGTTTCAGCCATAAAATTAAAAGCAGGTCTTAGGGGACTACAAGGAAAGGTATCATAAACAAACGAATATCAGACCAAAAACGAAGAAAGAGAGTTTTCCAATTTTCCGGATGCTCGAATCTGTTGGTACGATATCAAAAAATTCATGATGGGACCTCAATTTTCAACCTCTTGCGAAGTATCCAGTGTGAACTTCAAAACATCGGTTTACTGACGGTAGATTTCTGGAACAACACCGACGGGACAGATAGACTCGACAGCATGACATTCCACCGACAGGAAAGTGCCAGGACACGGAGTTCAGGGATGCAGATACCTTACACAAGAGCAAAATTTGTCACTGGAGTTTCATTGGGTCGTATGAAACTTCCTAGGTTGTGCTCGTCCCCAGTACCGTAACTCCCCATCCTCTCTAATTGCAGCTTGCCCTGCTAGAGGAGGTTGAAGCCCTGCTTAAATAGTAAGAAGTGTGCTCTGCGGTTCCCTGTTTCTGAAGAAGGACGTCAGCGGCAATTTGAGCAGCGCCATTGGACTTCATCTGCAGAGATTCACCCCTTTACCGCAGTCGCCAACTTTATCAAAAGCAGATACAAGAAACGACAGCAACCGCACAGATCACCACTCCAGTTGTTGTCAACAAGAGCAAAAGTTCCCTATCGTAAAATCCTCCATCTCGTAGTTACATAACCTAGACAACGATCTTGGAGTCTTAGCACAACTTTTCACTCACTTCTAGTTCTATGCGTAATCAAGTGACGAAGATTGGAGTTGAACATTCTGTGTGATTTAAATTGTCCATCTGGAATCTAGGAGCCTGGAACGCTAGAAACTTTCACATAAGCCATTTAAATAGTCCTTCGATGCGTTTCAGGCTTTCGTGGCTTCTATCTTCCAGTACCTCTCCAATACTCCAGCGGTAAAAAATTGGCATCGACGAGACTCAGCTCCCCACGACAGCAAGGATGTCGCCCAACAGCAGGCAGTCATCTCAAAGCTGAGATTCGATTTCGCATGCCTAGGACTTAGAGAAATGTTAGAATTCTTGGGAGCTTTAGGCCAGGTGCCTACTTTCTTCTCTGCGTAAGGTAAGTCACCAGGTAATGTTTCAACAACCTGACTTGAGTACCTCGTGCGTGGGGGGCTTCGGTCTGATAAATAATTTTTGGATTTGTCTGGAGGTCTTTTCAAGACGTTTTTATATAGCAAAACATAGCAACATCCGATGACTGCAACTTGTGCCTCCTTTGACATCCTCAACAAACTCGACAGCAGGCACCAAGAGCGGCGACAGGAATCCACATCAGCAACACACAAATCCCGCAAGAGCAGAAGGCGTTTCCAACGGAAAATCTAAATTTAAAAATTCCACAATGCGCAGTCCGGAACCTAAAGACACTTTTGCCATAGTATGCGAGCGCTGGAAATCGGGTTCGTTCCCTTCCTTGCATGCATAAAACTAGCTACCTGCGCACTGTGTGGACAGTCTAGCTCCTATCTCGCCTGGCCATCCATAAGATGGGATTGTCTTGCAGAAGGCCATGGTAGAAGCCCCTTAAATAACCAAACATTACTGCTGACTTGCTCCCGTGACTCATCGCCCCACAAGCTCCAGTACTTCAACTCCTACTACTACTCAAACAATAGCAAACAACAACAGCAACAGTCGTCTCTCCGCGGCAGTAAATAGCACCCCTGACAGCAAAATATCTCAAGTCCAGGGAAATAGGAACTGGAAACGTTCCTACGATGATATGGAATTCTTCTTCTTGGGTAACCACCGGTGAGCTTCCTGGCTGATCTGGCTATCCAGTACGGGCTGCATTTGTTGGCTCGTGGGCTTAGAAGACCAAAGGTCGTCCCACGACCTCTTTAAATAGTTGGCCCACTCTCTTCATCCTACTCACGTGACTCATCTTCCCATATTTCCCTAGCGGCGTTCAACAAACAGCAAGACACAGTGACAGTACCCACCTCCCCACGACAGCAACAATGCCTCCAAAGTCAAAACAGCAAAGTACCTTCAAGGCTTCGGCTCCCAGATCTCAGGTTTTGGGAAACTCACCGCATCTGCAAGTTCCAATAGCACACCCTGTGGCTCCATCTCAGATTCGGACACCATGATCTCTCTACCTCGCCGTGCTCGTCAGGGTCAGATGGCAATAGAACTGTCTTGCAGGACCTCGTCGTCTAAGGAGCCCTTTAAATAGTAAAATCACTGCGAGTCGCAACGGAGTCTCATGACTTGTCCTTCACTATCTCGACTCCAGCTTTCGCCGTTTCGACATCAGCATTTTCCAACAGCAGTAACCACCTCTTAGCGACAGAAAAACCCACCCTCGACAGAAAACCACTGGAATCCGGTCCTGGAATTGAAGTTTGAAGAAACTCCTGTTTCTGGAAGGCTGGGAATTCTGACGACATAATCTGTTTTCGTCTGGATCGCTTTGATGCAATTTCATTTCCGGATAGCTGCTGCTGGATAAGAGTGGATGTACCTTGCCACTCGTCTTCGTCTCATTCATCTCGAAGCATTTTGGAGTTGTCTTGTGAAAAGCCGACCCATAGGCTTCTTATATAGTTGGCCACGTCCTGTCGCTGCAGGCTCCAGTCGAGTCGCGTGACTTGTTTTCCAATACCTCTTCCATTATCCTATTGAACGACAGCAGATGCCATCACCGACACATAAAAATTTCCGCGACACTACAGAACCTCGTTAGACAGCAATTGCACAGCACTTCTGACAGCAGAACCCTCAATTCCCAATCCAAAAGTCTAGACAGCTCTGAATAGTAGTCAACCGGCTTAGCACAGGATCTCTTGCTCCCCTCCGTGCAAACACGTAACGCATGAAAAAAACCTGGTTCCTTCGACTCACCATCAGCTTCACGGGATGCTTGTGAGGAATTGTCTTGCGAAAGGTCGTAGCAGAGTCCTTTTATATAGCTGCCCGTCTTCCTACAGTGTAGTCACGTGACTTACCTTCGCCACTCCAACATCTCCGGCAACAGCAAACCACAATAGCAGTAGCAGCCTCTTCCGACGGTAAGAGCTCCCTCGACAGCAAACCACCCGTTTTCACTATCCTAGCCTGAGGCCTGGGTGAGCTACTGCTAACGACAGTGAGGCAATTTCTTCTCTATGTGATAAGCGTTTCGAATGGCCTAGTTTCTCTACCTCGCCACGGGCATCACATCCATGAACATTGTTTGCTGGAACTGTCTTGCAAATGTCGGCTCAGAACTCCTTTATATAGAAGTTCGCCAACTCTCTCTCACGTGACATGTGTTCTCGTGACTCATATTTCAACACACTCATACCATTTCACGACAGCAGGTCGCATCCCCATCGCACAAAGCTTCCCACAACAGCAAGTACCTCGCTCGGCAGCAAAAAGCGCTTCGAACAGCAAACCCTTCCATTTCATTCATCCACAATATAGAGACGCCCTTGAAACAGTACCTATGGATGTATTAGCGGATGTTTCTCTACCCTTTTCGTCTGCCTTAACTTAGAAGCGTTGATAATTGCGAGGAACACAAATGCGCCGAAGGTATCATTTCACGGTTCTCGCCATTCAGGGTTTCGTCAAGCGATGGGAAACTTACTCTGCCAAAGATCTTCCCAAGGCGTCTTTATATACCCAGGTAGTTGGGACTGGGGCGATTCCCTGATGCTAATGTCGGTGATTCACCACTCAGCATTTAGACCGCGTGACTTCTTCCCATTTGCACTTTCTAATCTTGAGAAGTCGGGGTGACTTGGTCACGTTGACACGCTTCCTCAAACGGTTCAAGTCTACATCCACGCTCCAACTCACAAGCTCATTTCCCCTACATTCAACTACTAGCACCACCCACAGTCTCACGACCAACCAAGACAAGTTTCAGACTCCTCAGCATGAGTAGAGATAACATATATGCATTAAACCAGCCATCTACCTATACAAACAAGCCAGGCCACAAAGCCATATGATCCTAAGCCCATCACCATCGTTTTCATGCCACCGCTTCTCAAAACGACCAAATATCCAATGTTCCCAACTCTCAAAGTCTGGTATCCATGCTCAATCGCTCCATCGCTCAGAAATGCCTGAAAACCGAGTGCAGAGTCAGAGTGGAAAGCATGTGTGAAAGATGCGATGCTATATAGTAGTGGTACAGATCTTTTGTTGATACATGACAGAGGAGATGAAATAGAAATGCATAGCAAGGAAAAGAAAAATAGGAAATCCATGAAACAGTGACGTTTTTTCCTGGTTCCTTCATGAATTCTGAGGCGGTCGTGAGGCTTTTTGTGTTTTGTGTGTGTGTGCGTGAAAGGGGGCGTGAGGGTGAGGTGGGGAGGCGAAGTGAGCAGGCGACTGAGTGACGAGGAGCCCTGAGTTGGTGACGAAGCCTCTCATCCTCAGAACCATTTCCCCTCTCCCCCCAACCTCCCCAACACCCCCATCGCATCAACAAGCATTCCACACCTCCCCTTTCCCGCTCCCACATCCTCTCCCTCCAACCTCCCCCTAACCGCCTCCACAACACACTGAGTCTCCCCCCTCATCGGCGCCGTCAACAACTCTCCATACTTCAACCCACTCATAATCTCCGCATACTGTAACGCCCCCGTCATCGCCATTTGCGGATCCCTCTCCGGCTCAGACCCTAAGGTTGCTGAGCTACTTCTCGAAGACTGCAGCGAGCCTCGTGAACTGCGCAGCTCGGATACATTGGCAGACAAGCCAGCACGATGTCCAAAAGCCCAACACACAAGCGCTGCAACATACAGTGCCCAATACTCATCCAATCCTTGCAGTTTCTCGCCAGTCAATGAAAATTTCAAGACATGGGATGCGTGCCAGGCGGCCTTAGCCGCATTGTGCGAATTCGCCCAATTTCTCATCCTGGGCTTAATGGCGTTGAATTCCTCAACGGAGTGCGAGGCTTTGCGGCCCAAGACCCACGACTCGCCTGTCAATGCGAGAAGATCGCGGAGGGGCGTGTATTGCAACATCATGTACTCGTGTGCGGCGATAGAATCAGGAAACGAGTTTGCAAGGGTTGTGTGAATCATTTGCACACGCAGGGGTGGGCGGGTGTCGTAGATGTCTTTTGGAGGGAGCAGAGAAATCAGGGAGTTGAGGATGAGGGTTTGTGTGAAAGCTGGTTGGCTAGTGTGATCTGTGGGGAGGGGAGAGCTGAGGAAAGCGGAGAGTGGTGGAGTGGAAGTGGCGTCGGAGCTGGAAATGATTAGGCGGAACCAGTCGGATTGGCTGAGGGATTCCCAGAGGACTGTAGTGCTGGGAAGTTTGAAGGGAGTGTTGCGGGCGTCGATGGAGGGGCGGGTGCGGGGTTGCTCGAAGGTGGTGGATTGATGGATGTCGAGGATAAAACAGGCGGATTTGACGCGTTGGCGGGTTTCGTAGGCGATCCATTGTTGCCAGACTGGGTTTGAACGGTCGGGGGAGTCTTGGGTTAGGTAGTGGAGTGTTTCGACTGAGAGGTTATTGAATGGGGAGTCGGATTCTTGGTCGTTCAGGAGCTGTTGAGGTGGTTAGCGCGGCTCACTCTGGGTTTACTGGCGTCTGAAACTTACTCGCGAGTAGAGCTCTTGGAACACTTTTGAAGGCCGAGAATCCATTTTGGAGGAGCGGAAGCGCGCAAAATACTCGGTAAGAAAGATGGCACAAATGGTGTTCAGATCCCAGTTGGGAAGCTGCTTTGATGTTTAGCAAACAACAGCCTTGGCTTAACATGATTTCAACTCACCTCTCGAATCCTGCGCTTGCATCGAGAATGAAGTTCACTCCCCACCGCTCTATCCTCCGCCAAAATGCTAAACTGCGTCCCAATCGCCGCCATCGCCATACCGAGTAGCGGATTCTCGATAGGGTTAAACGTCGTAGGGTGAACAATCGGGAATTCGGCGTCGAATCGTTGCCAATAAGTCGCAAGATAACCTCCCAGCTGCTCAAGCGAACCTATTCTCGATTCTGCCCGAACAGCCGCATTTGTCTTTCCTCCACCTCGACCTACTCCCAATGTGGTGGCGATGGGTAACGGGGAAGCTGAAAATGATTGAGCCACAGGTTTATACAAAGTCGATGGGGCTGGAGTACCCACTGATTCCATGGTGAGAGTTTGCATATGTCCCGGCATAGCTAGCATCCTTGTGGGAGCCAATGAAGGGGATAGATGCGGAGAAGGCATCTCAGTGTCATAGTTCTCTGGCATCAAACCGTATGCAGCATCGCTTGTTCGGGGCGACCAGGTCCTGTTCGGTACATTCCAGTCGGGGTCAGTCACCAAAGAGTTGGACCGGCCTCTGAAAGCCCAGCCGCCATTGCCAGACACGGATGAAGGAGTCGAGTAGGTGCTGTCTGAAGAGTAGAATAGCGAGCCTTCATTAGTGTATGAGAATCCTGGGCAAGGTTCTGTAGGCAGTTCAAGGCTAGGGTCTAATGGCGAGCTTTCAAATGGGTGGAATCCAGAGGTGGAGTACATAGACGACTCCATGTCCGCTTGGCTGAATCCCATGAAACCGGCACCAGTACCGACCAGAACATCGGGCATTGGCATATCTAAGAGTGCATTGCCAAAATTGGCCGGGAGTTGGATGTCATCTGACGGTCCTTGAGAAGTGGGTGGGTATTGACTGCCGCTAGCAGGAGGCCCGAATCCCATGTTGACTGAAGGAAACGTAGTACCGCTCGGTGCCGAGGTGTATTGTCCGCTTGGAGCTCCTGTCGAGCCGGCGGGAGGTGGACTTGCGGATCCAGCTGGCGACCCTGGGTAGTTACTACTCTCGTCCTGAGGTCTCATAGCTGGCGATCGAGTTTGTGATGATGCAGATGATGAACGACTGCGGCCCTTGCCCTGCTTGTATGGCCTCTCTCCTTGGGTCTCACTATAACTTGTATTAGCAAGCTCCCTCTGATATCCAAGATGTAGGTAGGCTCACTGTCTGCTCAAGTGTCGTGCAAGTAGATCGGGTCGGTGAAATACTCGTTCGCAGTCTTGGAATGTGCAAGGATAAGCTGCCTTTTGGTGGCTAAGTTGGTGGCGTCTGAAGACAAGAAGTTAGCTCTTGATCTAGTAACAGAGCGATGTGGTCCATGGCCCTAGAGTTAGTTAACTTACCTGAGATGCTCCGCTCTAGTGAAAGTCTATAGCTGTCAGCCATGCCTGTCCACATATAACCATTGAAGCTTCTCGCACCTTATTGCACTGATCGCAAGTGTGTACTGGCACTCCCTTCTTTGCCTTGCTCACCCGTTTCGTAACCGGCGTATACTTGACTGGAAGGGCCTCCATGCCTTGAGGTGTGTTTGGAGCACTTGGTTGAGTCGAACTTCCTGCTTGATTGCTACCACTTTCCATAGAAGCGGCACTACTTCGACGACGATGAGCTGTTGGACGGGACGAGGAGGGTTGCGCCGACGGCTTGGTAACTCGACCAGACATTCGTTGACGGCTAGTAGGAGTCTTGCTTCTGGTATCGCGGGCGGGAGATTGACTGGCAGACAATGGTTCCGAAGCTTTGGTTGTTTGTTCCTGAGCGGCGGATTGTTGGTTTCTTCTATGCTTCTGAGATTCGAGTGGATCGACGTCAACATCCATGATATCCCTGATGCTCGACATTGTTATAGTAACGTGGACCTGGCCGGAGGCGAGATGACAGCCTTGCGCAGCCTACTAGAATAGAAAAGTGCGATCGGAGGACGGGGGCCAAAAAGAGTCTGGCAGCTAGGAGAAATTTAGATCTGACAGGGCAGGAGACTGGGTCAAGAAGAATTCGAGTCAGATCCGGAGAAAAGACCATGGTAGTATCGAAGCGGAGGGGGGATGTGCTTGGACTGAAAGTGACTGACCTAGCTGATAGTCGAATGGAGAATGAGATCCGCAACAGCATATACCGAGACAAAGATAGAATTACTGCATGGGGCACTGTCTAGGAGGGTGGGATGAATTCACTTCGAGTCGAGGGGTGAGAAGGAGGAAGGAAAGAGAAGATCAACAAGAGAGAGAGGAAGGAAGAAAGACACATCGTGGTACAAGCATCTTGGTATGGTAGCCTGGCAAAACGAAGGTAGCCGTTGACATGGGGCAGACGAGGCTGTGGCTCTCTCGTCGACCTGCATGTGTACAGCTTGACCCCAAGAGGAGTAGCGTGCAGGAGGGTCTACATCCCACCCCCGCTAGAGCTCTCCGGCGAAAGACCCCTGTTGTGGAGAAAACAAAAACGGGACCTAACTTGGCTGAGCATATGGCGGTGATCAGGATTGCCGGTAGGGACGTAGTGTGGCCCAGGGCCGGACGATAAAATGGGACGACGGCTGGTAGGTAGCTTCAGAGCTTGGCGGGGGGGGGGGGGGGGGGGGGGGGGGGGGGTGGTGGGAGGGANCCCACCCCCCCCCCCCCCCCCCCCCCCCCCCCCCCCCCCCCCCCCCCCCCCCCCCCCCCCCCCCCCCACGGTGGGATGTCACATCGGCAGGCAACCATCTCGCCTGGTCTCGTCGGTAGCTGCCTGCCGCAGAGATCGCATGGTTCTGCTCAGTTTTTTTCCAGGTACGAGAGAGCGTGCAGGTCGTGGCATCATCTCGCCGAACACTTGTGTAGCAGCAGATGAGTCGCTGGGACATGATGGCACCACCGCTACCAGCCTTAAGCCTTACCAAGAATACCCTCGTCCCACTTGTCCCGCTCGCAGAAAGAGGCTTGTTTTGGATGTCGTGTGTGGAGAACTGAAGGGCGAGTGGAGCTGCGGTCCACTTGGTCCCCGCACCCAAGTCTGATTTCCGTGCAGGCGGGGCTGGTTGCTAAATTAGCAAATTGACAGCCCGGCGCCAAAACACAAGCCAGATGCCAAACCAAACGCCAAAGCCGCCAAAACCTACACCGAGAAGGCGGATATGTTCAAAGGGACTTTCCGTGTGGCAGTCCTGGAGCACATCCCTGTCCTCCAAAAAACAATAGCTGGATGATGCTATTTCGCTTCGATCCTTCACGTAAAGGGCGTGCAGCGTGCCTCGACACCCATGCGGCATGCCACACCGTGACACTGTGCATGCTCTGCCGGAGCAATCAACGTGCAGAGATGCGAATAATATTGGAAAGGCAGAATGAAGGCTGACAGCGACGCAAAGTAGTGAATCCATTGGACGCCGCGGTACGAGAAAATACTTCGAATTCGCATGCGATGACTGGCCGAGCGTATTTCCCATCGGCTTGGGTTTCCATGATGCTGTCACAGGGCATGTGGATCTCTCACAACGTCGCTCTCGAGTCTATATTCGGACTGCTGTTAATCACACGGCGTTTGTAGGTATCACACGGACTGTGATGGACTCAAAACTCCGACCTTTGAGTCACCATGAAAGCGGAGAAGGAAAACAATAATGGACCCTTCGCCAGACGAGAGGTGCGAAATCCCCCGTGATTGTGAATTGCGAAATCGCTATTTCCGTAAATCTTGAATTTCCAGCTAGCGGAGGGTCCCATCATTTTCCTTCTCCGCTTTTCCACGTAGACCCGGGGAATTCTGAGTATCCGTCCGGATGGAACGACTGAAAGTCCGAGGGTTCGTGATTGAGGCAGCCGGCGGGCTGGAACAACTGAGTCGCCATTCAGCGTCGCTGAATATCCATTGCGTAGCCCATCATCATCTGCCAAGATTTGCCTCTTCCTCCATAGACGTCGTTCATGTTATCGCAGAAGGCCGTTCAAACCGTAGCACCAGAAGGATTCCCTCCGCTAGCCGACCCTTTCCCCTTTCCCTGTGCCTCTCCTAGTCCTGGACCCTTCGCCTCGCCTAAACGACTTCTGTGCCTTTGAGACACAGAAAAAGATAGACAGGAGGATCGGTATCCCAGAGTCGCAGCAACACACCCCCAGTTCCAGATTCTCGTGGCACCCCTGCCAGGGCCTGTTCTGGTCGGCTGCTTCACATCTAAATATGTACCATCCATGACCACGGCAGACACAGCATGGCATAACCATGCCGTACCTACCATCCCGCCAGCCTGCCGTTCCCAGAATCCAGGTCATTGTATCCCATACATTGAAGGCTTATCGAGATGCTTGTCGATTCTAGAACTCTGGAGCCTTTGCCTTCGAGTTTCAGGCCGGAGGAAGGCAGTTGGAACTGATGCTCTTTCTTGATCCTTTGAGATGGCGAATCTTGAAGCTTGCTGGTTCTTACTCAGTCCCGCGCGGATATTCTAAATCCAGCTCAACACTAGACCCAAGCTTCGTGATCCTCAGCAGCACTCGCGGACATATCGTCAAAAACAAGGAACCTTCCGCCAGCACTGCCGATCAGCGTCGTAGCCACCACCACCTCAACGCCTCAAATAAACGACCCAAGCATGCCGGCGGTATAGCTCGTGGCCGCCGCAGCTGTTTCACACTTGAGGGTGTGAGGCTCTGGTCCGCTCGGTCTCACAGAAGGTCAAGGAACCGCGCTTGATGAACTCATCGAAAAGGGTCCTGTCGAGAGGCGGACGACGGTACGACCTGCCACTCGCCGATCCGAGCCAGTCCCCTCGAGTTCCACAAGTTCGCAGTGTTCATCCTGAAGGTTGAAGGCGCGGCCCGTTCTCCGACTTCCCGGATTCCCACGAGCCCTGTTGGTGGGTGTTGATAATTGGAGCCTGTGGATATGGAAGTGTGCTCCACAGACCCTCTGACCCCCGAACTTCCCATCAACATATATGTGTCTACGCGTCGGCGTCCGGTGAATCCATTTAATCCATCAACCATTCCCCATGAATCATGGACCTGCAGAGCCTCAAAAACCTCCATCTTGGGCCACGGATCTCTCGCTTCTCCCGGTTGTTTCGGATCTCGTACCTAAACTGCTGCCAGACCCATATCTTCAAGGCCAAAATTCTCCAAAAGCACGAGCCTTTTGAGCTGTTAAAGGATCGGCGTGACATTCTGGCGCTGCGCGCGAATCTGCCTTGTAACCCCTGCTTAGGTTCTTCCCGCTCGCGGCCGCATGCCGCAGTCTTATCAGACGCTGCTAATTTTAGGACGACCGCACCATGATCCGCAAAGCTCGCCGAAAGGAAAATCCGCCTTGTGCCCGATGACATCGCTTCAACTTGCAAGAGCAGTGGTTGGCATAGCGTTCTCGAATGCCCACGAGACAGTGGGTATCAGATAGAGAACAGCCGCGCATGATCTTGTACTTTGTAGGTTGTATTTCACTCTCCCGTATTCCACTGCCCAGCAAACATTGCGATTATTCCAACTTCCTGTCAATCCCCTCCTCCCTCGGATCAGTCAGAGTCCGAGCCCCCCAATCAACAACATTGAATGGATTGAACTATCGATGATCGGGCCCGACGACGGACTTAAACTCCCCCTGAGCCCCGAATCCGTGCCCTCGTCACTATTTTCTCGCCGGTTCCAGGTTCCACGTCGCTGGGTGATCCAGCTGTGGACCCAAAACCGCACAGATCTTGGTCCGAGAGTCTGTGAGGCCCCGTTGCCGCCGGGAACCGCTGGCGGGCCGCGAGTCGGATGCCCTAAAGATTCTCCACTTCTCAGTCCCATCTGGTGATTAAAGGAATCTGATTGGTCAATTTACGAGCTGCAGGCAGCAGAATGACGACCGGAGTCTGGACTCTGGCTTTGGAAGACTTGGGAGATTTGGAGATGCGCTGTGTATGAAAGATTTGCTTCAATTTCAATCTCGTTAGACGATTGAAATGAGTCACAGACGAAATTGAGAATTGAGCCGGGAGGGGAAAATCGATTTTTGTTTTGGTTGGCCGATAGAGAGTAGGCGAAATGATCGATTTCCGGGGGCTGGGGAGCTGCAGCCGAGCTGAAAGGCTGAACTGTCGGCGAATGCAGCTTTCCACTCGTCCTATTCGACATATGATGGGATGGCCGCATCTGCTCAGCTGGTGCTAATTGGGTTTCAGTAACGCGGTACCTGTATCCTTTTCTCCAAGTACAAGCCCGTCCGTATATTGAGTATTTTTTGCCAATCATTCCCCTAGGGGGCATCGCAGTCTACTGTCTCGCTGTCGGTGAATATCCATCCGCTCGCTCGCCGTCCCAGCAGAAGCACAACCCCACGCACTGCCGATCTGTGAAGAACAGGCTGAATGGCCATGTGGTCTTCAGGCCCTGCATGCAAGTGCAACAGTCGCACAGCCAAAGTGTCGGTCTGGTAAGTACCTCCAGTCAGG
This sequence comes from Cyclaneusma minus, assembly GCA_037179335.1. NCBI lineage: Eukaryota > Fungi > Ascomycota > Leotiomycetes > Marthamycetales > Marthamycetaceae > Cyclaneusma > Cyclaneusma minus. The sequence goes on from JAKZHN010000005.1 coordinate 1,137,968, forward strand.
CTGTCAGCGCACTCGTTGCCTAATCCGCATTCCACAACGTATCCCAAGGCTGTTGCAGAGAATTGCGGCTAATTGGTGCGTTATGAGGAAGAGGTGTGCCTCAGCCGTACATGCACGTTTCCTGAAACGAGACATTTTGCTGCAATTAGCTCGTTGGCCGGTCATGGAAGTGACGAGTGACGACATTCGCACTTCTTAGGCTCGTGCGAATCTTTGTGTGTGTATGGGGAGAGACTGTCATTTGTTGAGGGCTTGGGGATGGTGGCTGACTGGCTGTGACTAATTCGGTAGGTACTCAGCGGTAAGGCGGCTGGATGGTGTGCTTCGTTGTCCAAGTTACTTGGAGGTGCTAACTGAGGCTATCTCGGGAATGCATTGCTTGGTCAATGGTATTTGACGAGGGGCTGCAAGGCTGGAGTAGGGAGCTTGTCGCCGTAGATTCTAGAAGTCGTGGTTTGTTAGTTGTACGGAGCTGAGCGCGCTTAACACTTCCGTTAGTAGTGAAATAGCAATCTTTCATTGATATCATATCAAGGAAGCCTGACCAAGAAGTGGTGATGGTGAAAAAGTCCCGCTCGCCATTCTCAAATCGTTGATCAAGAAGCTGAAACCAGTGAAATCCTTGTAAAGGGAGTTTCTGCACTCAAGGTCAAAAACCTCATATCTCGTACCGTCGTACGGCGGCTACAAGACCTCCAACTAACTCTACCGCCACCATTGCGCCTACCGCGTCCTACTAACGTTGCTGAGCCGCAAGGTGGCAGTAGTGGCCGCAGCACTCAGTGTCCAAGTCGTGTCTCAGTTTCATGTCCACAGGCATCCCCTTGCCGTGGCAATTCGAATAAGGCCACTGGTCGAACTCCTCATACGATATCCCCGAATTTGCCTTTCGAGGCTGGACCAAGCCGCCGTATCTTGGACCTGCATATCTAACCATGAAGCAGCAACCACCGTCATATCTGACGGCACAGCAAAACCATATTCGACATGTGATGAAGAGTCGAGGCCAGACGGGCGGCTCGGAGGCCACTAACGTAACCGCTGCTCCTCCATTCCGCGGTAGACGATAGGCGCGCCTTTTGCCATGGAGCATTCGAGGGTGTGACTGTGGAAGGAACAATCGTGTGGGGGGGACAAGGCGCAGAGGCATCCCGCTGCCGGCCAGGAACGGGTCCTGGACATGGCGTCCGCTCGGGAGATGCAAGCAGGTGGTGAAGGAGCAGCCACACGTGCCAATGGCGTTGCTTTGTGGACCTTGAACCTCCACAACCTGAAGCAGTAGTCTCATGGATCGTCGGAGAGATTTGGGAAGGTCCTGAATGTGAGCGGAGGAAGGTCTAGTCAACCTTGACCTTCCCCACGGCCATGAGCCTGAGCGGTGATCGGTATGTTCAAGGGGGTTCAGTTTCTCAGAAGGATCGGCCTTCATTGAAGAATGCCCATGTTGAGGTTCTAGACCGTTGCTCGTTCTCCATCTTGAAGTGGCTGAGGTCGAAATACGAACCGCAAGCCAAGCTATGAAAATGTGCACCGAGCACTTGATCAAGCATGATTTCTGTGATTAAAACAAATCTCCAGGATATCCCCTAGTCGGAAAGGTTGTCCTACGATAGCTACCGACATTCCGTTGCATAGCCGTTGCGGGAGGCATGAAGAACATGGAGAAACTGCAACCCTTCCAGAGCCTGATCTGTGCAACCAGTCTCATTGTTACCAGGTCCGGGGCTCAAGGAACTTTCCTTGCTCCGTGGAGAAGAAGCAATATCATCGGATGTGCAAAGCTGATCACCCCATATTTGCTGGACCCTTTTCCCCTCTGATATGGGATTCCTGGTCCAGGAGCTTTTGGCGGTGATGCGTGGAAGAAGAACTCACTTCATCCAGATTCCAGTGCCACTACCGCTTCGAGGCATATTCCTCTTCAAGTTCTCAGTGCAATAAACCGGTCCTCAACGAATTCAACGTAGCGAATGGACTTATCAGAAAGCACCTACCTATCTCTCATCCGAAAAACTCGATGACCATGGCTTTGAACTGCCGATCTTGCAACTAGCAACTTTGCTAAGCATGATGTGTGCGCCCTTGTTCTTTCGTGGGAGTAGGTCAGCTTGTAAGCAGCCGATAGTTGGCTTTGACAATATCATGATGAAATATGCGTATTCAAAACGATCCCTGTAGATATCACTAAATTGAGATATCCACTAACCATATTTCTATGCCCCTGGGCCCTAGCCACGGGCGGCTCGTCTATCGTAAAGACGACGCCAATCAGAAAATAGCGCCCGGCGGCGTAGCAAAGTTCCACAATTCACGTAGGGCTGGGATTCGAATCCTTCGGGTCCCTGGAAGTGGTCGCATGGTTTTTGTGTGCGCCGACCGGCCAATTGTCTTCTGGATACTGGTGGTGGCAACATGCTGAAACGTTGAGGTTTGGCTTTCACTGATCCAATAGTAGTTCGTCCTAGTATCATTTGCTTGGCAGCTGGAAGTCGTCCACGGGTGTATATTGCAAAGGTTGATGACTTCTGCTAACGCCGGAGTAACAGTGCCCTTGCAGAGACAGTTGCTACGCGAGACTCTTGGCAGTGCCGAGTGCGGCAGCTTTGAACGCATGCTCGTAGTTGTCTGTCCAGTAACAATGCCAGCAATCGTGGTGGAGGACAGAAAACATGGCAGCAGGCTTGCAGTTGCCGAGAATGCGGAACCCTGATCATATTCCATATCCTGAATGCCCGGCGGCGCGGATGACCGTGGGATTTCGCTAGAGTAAGATTAATAATAGATACAGCCTGGTAGTAAGTGATAACTAAGGTAAGTACCATAATGATGTGGAGCAGTTCTGCAGCCCCCCACGAACTCAACTACCTACCACATTTCGATTTGTGTATATCGAGGGAATCATGGCTCGCGCGAATGAGGGCGAATCAGACGCAGGTAGTGCAAGTGTATTAATAACCTCACCGTCGATCGCGGCATGTTCAGTACGACCCTCCACCATCTCGCTACCCCATGGGATATGTGGTAATCTGCCTGGTTGGTGGCTTGTATCTCTGCACTTACAGGGCCACCACGATGTTCCAGTTGTTGGACCTTGACGCCATGTGCTGCAGGTGCTTTCTCGTCAGTCGTGTTTCCGCACGAAACATCAGATGATGTTCTGAAAATAGGTTTCGTCGTTGTTTAAGCCTTTCTGATCAACACTGATCGTCATCGTCGGCATTGCAGTAGAATGTTCTCTGCAGCCAGTCAGTCTGCACACCTTTCCACCCCTCACCGAGCCGGTCATCCCTTACATATGAACTAGCCTCGTTGCTCCGAATGGTTTCTTTGTTTATAAATATGAATGAAGTGGTAGCGGTCTTTTTCGATTGGCCAAGTCTTTTTGTGATGCTTGCAGATATGCGGTGGGGTAGTCGGTCCAGGCAGCTGATGGAGCTGAGTGTCGAGTGATGAGGGGTTGCAACAACGAATCGCATGTCCGGTATTCTTAGGTTCCGATGGTAGAAATGGCCATGTTCTAAAGTTGGAGGCCAGTCCAGTGTGAATCGTGATCCACGAGTGTCGATCTTCTGCAAGTTGACAGTCTTTTCTCATCTTGTCGGCGTTTGAAACTCCTACGCCTCAAACTAGCATCTCTAGACTCTAGAGCCTGTGTAACCTGGACCAGAATGTGCAAAAGATGACGTCTTGTTTCTGACCGAATTGCATCCAAGGTGCTCGATATGCAGGGCCGCGGGTCGAAGGATTCCGTGCGGACTTGCCTTGAAGCATTTTTTGGGACAAACGAGGAGCAAGCCGTCGGACATCCTGATTCTGTCCTCATGGAGATCCGAGTCTGCGGGGGATCATCTATTTTGGGGCGCTGATCTTGATCGACGTCGGTATGGTGGGCCGAAGAGCAGGTCTCGGTGTCATCGCGTTGGCGATAATGTTTCTCAATGGTCCAGAAGAGGGAACCGAGAGAGTCGAAGTCACAGGCCAAGGTCCAAAGAGTAAATGCTTCAAGCTCATACCACGAAAGGTTGGTTCAAGCCTGGCTTTCGGAGCCTTTCGGAGCCAAACGTGGTCGCGGTGCGGTTCAACGGCGTCCTAGTCAAATGTACGTGGCTCCCGGGAAAGCCTCCAAGCTGCTATTGTAAATATCCCTGCTGTTGTCATTTTCATGATCAAGATTCAAGCTCTCGAGAAGAAGTTGATCGCCTTCGGATATGGTAGTGATTTGTGGAGTTTGTCGTGCAGTTTCATGGATCTCTCGAATTCTTGAAGATCGGAGATGCTTGCGATTTCCCCAGCTGTGCACTACGGAGAAACGTCAGCCCGGCGCCGCGGATAGCCGCTTCGATTCCGAGCTTCCTAATTGGCCGAAGCTGGACCCCTCAATAGCCTCAGTTCTTCATGTCCCGCCATTCAGTCTCCAAGCTTTTGACTGCCACCAGACCAGCTAGATCAATATTCAGGAGCACCTTGCGTTATTCCTGCCAATCGAGCTTCAGTCTCAATTCTACCCACCAGCGCCCATACCTCACCGAAGCAATCCGTGCTCACCAAGCTCGAAAGTCAAAGATGGCTCCCCAACTTGACGCCTACTTCCAGAAGGTGGACTCCATGTCCGACCACTTCATCGAGCGTCTGCGAAAGGCCGTGGCTATCCCCTCTATTTCTGCCGAGGACGCGAGACGCCCTGATGTTGTTCGCATGGGAAACTTCCTAGCTGCCGAGCTGGAAAACTTGGGAGCTCAGGTCGAGAAGCGTCCGCTAGGAAAGCAGCCTGGAAAGGAGTACTTGGATCTGCCGCCTGTCGTTATTGCCAGATACGGCAATGACAAGAGCAAGCGCACTATCCTGGTCTACGGTCACTATGATGTGCAGCCTGCAAGCAAGGAGGATGGCTGGGCTACCGAGCCATTCGATCTGACTGTTGATGACAAGGGCCGTATGTTTGGCAGAGGAAGCACCGATGACAAGGGCCCTGTACTGGGCTGGCTCAATGCCATTGAGGCACACAAGGAGGCCGGCATCGACTTCCCAGTCAACCTCCTGTGCTGCTTCGAAGGTATGGAGGAGTACGGTTCTGAGGGTCTTGACGACTTCATCAACGCCGAAGCAAAGAAATACTTCGCCGACGCCGACGCTGTCTGCATCTCCGACAACTACTGGCTGGGAACCGAGAAGCCCTGTCTCACCTATGGTCTGCGCGGCTGCAACTACTACAGCGTTGAGATCTCGGGTCCCGGTCAAGATCTCCACAGCGGTGCTTACGGAGGAGCCGCTCAGGAGCCCATGACCGACATGGTCCGCGTGCTCGGCAGCCTCGTTGATACCGATGGCAAGATCCAGATCCCCGGCCTCATGGATCTGGTTGCTCCCTTGACTGATTACGAGAAGTCGACTATGAAGGACATTGCATTCACCATGGACAACCTATACGAATCCATCGGCAGCACCACATCCATCTATCCCGACAAGGAACGCACGCTCATGGCACGCTGGCGCTACCCCTCTCTTTCCATCCACGGCATCGAAGGAGCTTTCTCCCAACCCGGTGCCAAGACCGTCATCCCCGCCAAAGTGATTGGTAAATTCAGTATCCGCACTGTCCCCAACATGGAAATCGATGCTGTCAACGAGCTGGTTTACAAGCACGTGAAGGAGCAATTTGCCAAGTTGGGCAGCAAGAACAAGATGAATGTGTACTTGCAGCATGCTGGCAAATGGTGGCACGCTAGCCCTGAGCACTGGAACTTCAGTGCGGCCACGAAGGCGACGGAGCGCGTGTGGGGCGTTAAGCCCGACTTGACGCGTGAGGGTGGAAGGTACGTACCGTCTATCACGTCTTTTGAATTTTGTTCTGTGACTTGAGTGCCGACGCATCACCTTCATGGGGCTTCTGCTATTTGTCATTGCGTGCTGTCCGGCGAATGGGCGATTCGAGGTGTTCCAATCAGCACGGGACACATCTGACATCTGAAGGATTCCGAGGGGAGGATTCTGAGGAACAGACCAAGTGGTGTGCCTGCTTTGCCGCGTGTCGTAATGTGGAAATGGGCCGATGGATGGCGTCTTATCGTACCCCCTGAACTTGTTTGATCCTTCGAGTTTGGATCATTTGAGTTGAACTCGTGGGATGCCGGGTTCATGGGGTGTTGCCGGTGGTGGCATCCTTGTTCTTGCAAGCTTTAGTCTGCTTCAAGTGAAGGCGGCCGGATAGTCTTCTCTGACATTGATTCGTTGTCACGATATCACAAGGGACCTGTCCTTCGTGCTTCTGAGACTCCCTCTCCCACGAGCCGTCTCGGTTCCCCCAGTGCACATAGTCCAGTGCTGTGCTTAACTTGCAAGCTCCAAGCCCCGTGTTCCATCCATCACCCGTACTCCGCAAGCGAAAGTCTCGGCCACCCCTCCATCATCTCCCCATCCCCCCAATTCAGGACCACCCCCACCATCTTCCCTCCACACACCCACACTAACTCTGTCCCCCACAGCATCCCCGTAACCCTGACCTTCGAACAAGCAACTGGCAAGAACGTGCTCCTCCTCCCCATGGGCTCCAGCACCGACGCTGCTCACAGCACCAATGAGAAGTTGGACAAGAGGAATTATATTGAGGGTATTAAGCTGCTGGGCGCTTATTTGCATTATGTTGCTGAGGAGCCTATGAACTAGTGGATAGCTAGTGGAGGAGATATTGGTAACAGACCATGATATGACAGGGAAGGGTGGAGGAGAGATACCAAGTAGCCGAGAAATACGATTCGTTCGCGATAAATGAGGTAGTTAATGGGACTTGCTCGGTGATAAGGTGAGGGTTCAGCTCAGAGACAGTAACTGTGAAATGTCTTGCTGGACCCTGTACTTCTGCGTCATGGCCATACATCAAAACGTTTATCACATACAGCTCCAGGTTCTCCGCCATACCACTCGCCAAAGCTTTCAGCGTCGCCTTAGGCGGTTCAAATGGCTGGTTTGTGCGTCTGCTGTATGTCTGTTGTAAGGTCTAGAGAGAAAAGAGAAAGCACGGTGGACCCTTAAATATCCAGCGCATTCGACGAATACGGGGAATACGAGCGCACATCATGCACGAACCGCGAGCATGACATGCGTCACTTCCATGCTGCTGATTAGCTAGAGTGGGATTTGCAGAGGCTGTGATCATGTGATGCCTAAGGAAGATGCGGAAAGGGCTGAGATTTTCGGTGAGCTGAGACTATCAACGTGCTGGCCTTGGTTTATCTAAGATGTTCGCGTGATCGTTTACTGGCTAGGGTATTTAAAGGGCTGTTTGGAACGTCTGGGAAAGAACAATCTCAGGGCCTTCCAGGGAATCCTAGGTACATTTGGTAAGTGCGGGAGGAGCGACTGATGTAGGGAAAGGTTGGTTTTGGACGAATGGATGTTGATAGCTTGACCTGAGGTGAGGCGTTTATGCTCGAGTAGGGAACTACTTGCTTCTTGGCTAGGAGTCGGTGAAACAGTCGCCGATGGGAAAGCTTGCTGTCGAGTAGGAGAGTTTACTGTCGGATGTGATCATGTGGTTGAGTGGAAGGCTAGGGGAGTACTTGATAGTTGTGCGGTGTGGGAATACTCAGAATTTCAACATTACTACAGTCTAAACACTCGCCAAATCCACCCGCTAAAGCCGGAAGCCCTCGACGTCGCCGTAGTCGGTAGGCTGGACTGCGTGATAGAGTAGATCTGGAGAGAAAGTGGTTGGGAGGGCAGGCAATGGGCTCTTAAATAGGGAGCCCATAGACGAATACGAGGGATATGGGCGCACATGACCCATGAACCAAAAGCGTGACTGACGTTCTACACTTGCTGCTACTGGGCTCGACTCGGAGGCTGAAAAACTCGGCTGCTTGTGCGACTGGCCCCGATATCGCTGCAACAAGAGCTTCATTGTGTCTCAGCTGAGATCGCCAAGTGCTAGCTTACTGTGGTCACGTGATCGTTGGATATCGAAAAGATATATAAGGGGCTCTTTGGATCGTCTGGGAAGAACCAATCTCGTCCAGAAAGCCAATATGGTACATGGGCCGAGAAGCTCCAGACGTAAGGATAGGGTTGATGTTGGATGTTAGTAGTGACTTGCTGAGTTGGCTCATGAGGCGAGGCGTTGGTTTGTGGGTAGTGAAAGTTACTTGCTTGGGTAGCTGGGAATTGGTGAGCTGCTGTCGGTGCGGGTTCTTAGTGTCGAGTTGGTGGGTCTTTTGGTGGATTTGGTTCGGTGGGAGGGTAGGGGTGAGATGACGAAGGTGGAGAGCGGCTTGTTACCTATTTAATGGGGCCTTGGGACGGTCTTGGAAAAGGCAGTCTTGGTACATGGATAGTGTTCCAATATGGGGAGCACCGACGCTACACCTGAACATGGAAACAACGAAAATCTCACCCAGAATTCTGAACCTGCATGGAGGGGGATTGTGCGTGTATGGATAGTGAAGAATCTTGGTTGACGGCTGGTGACTGGCTGGGGTAGACTGCTGCCGGTAGGAGACTATGCTATTGGGCGGGTGGCTTGCTGTTGTTTGTTGGCTGACGAGTGGGCGAGTCCAAAATGGGAAGAGTGATTTACTATATAAGAGAGGCTCTGGACATTCTTCAAGAACCAATCCTGGAGTCGAAGGACATAGACCTCATTTCTCGGAGAGGAAGGACGCGGCCTCAGACCAGCGGGAAATGAGGTTGGCCTGCACGATTATCTTACCTACTACCTGGCTGACTCAAGATCGATGAACGGGCAATGAAAAAATGCTATTTGGGACTGGAGAGTGACACCGTGAGCTGCTGCTGATAGGAGTTTTCATTGTCGAGTGGGATGGCTTGCTGTTGTTTGCTGGTTGGGGATTTGATCATCTAGTAGAGGGTGAGATGTGGGGAGGGAGGCACTATTTAAAGACGGCCTTTCCCTTCCCAGGAAGAGATAATGTTTCACTCTCTGAGGAACGTGTTGGATGAGAAGCGATCACTAGATTTTAGACGTAAAAATACAGAACACATTCAAATTGAAGCTTGTTGGCTGGTTCAAAATCTGTGAGCTGGTAGTGGCGTGACCGTATTGTGAAAAAACTATGCAATAAACCGTAACCTGTCACCGGTGACTGTGAGACCTCCTGCTGTCTAGTGGCGGGACTAGTAGCTTTTGAGCTTGGTGCGCAGGGTCAAACGAAAACAGGGGAAGAGCTTTATTATTCAAGGCAGAGCCTTCCCCGTCTGGAAAGAGTAAATCCTGAGTACATCCCGTGGCATCTTCATGGGAGGGAGCCACGCGATCTTGGGTACCAGACGCGCACCTGGTCTAGCTTTGTAGTTACTGTCTGGCTCAAGTCTGTAAGCGAACAATGGAGAACTCTGATGCTATGACTTTTGAGGGCTGTGAGCGGGATTTGATAAGCTGGCGTCGTGAGGAAGTGTTGCTGTCGAGTGCTAGGTTCTGCATTTAGATTGATCACATGCTTGGAAGGAGGCGATGTCCGAGGAGGGATTCACTATTTAAGCAAGCCCTTTTACAGCCTGGCAAGAGCTAAGTTGAACGCATGAATGATGTGCGCATATGGAGACCACAATGCTATCCTAACACAGCCGGTCTCCATGTCTAGAGTAAGAAATTGTGCGAGTCACGTGTCTGGGGTGGTATCGAAGACTTCCGTATGGATTTGCTTGCAGAAAATGAAATCTTGTGAACTGCCGGCGTTGGAACGTCTTGCTGTCGATAGGTCACTTTGCTGTTGGGTCAGTAGTAATGATTTCGTTGGTGAATGGTGACGATGTTCAGGGACAACCAAGATTCCAGATTGCCTTCGGCAGGCTGAGAAGGGACGATCTGGGAGTGAATATCTTGAGAATTCCTGTCTTAGATTTAATCAGATAGTATCCGTGTAGATCACCGATTCTGAAGGAGCGAAAATTTCACAACACAAATCAAAAGAAGTAAGTAGAAGTATGAAACTGCAGAACGGATTCAATGTTGTTGCTCGGACAAAACCAGCATCCAGACTTGCGTGAGTAGCAGTGACCAAGTCGCGTCGCAATCATTTCTATCCCAAGGGCAACATCATCACAATTTGCAAACAGCGGGACCCCAAGGACACCAGATCTGCGATTAGACAAACACAGCCATCGCGCCAAAATTCCCCAAACGAAAGATCCAAGAGTGACATCCAGCATATCTCTTTTGATTTCGCATCCGATACCAAACACAGCGGAGAGCTCCTTTCGAACTTCGATGACGCCTCCATGATCACCAGATATCGGCATTTCCCCACAAATCAGCGGCACAAATGATCATGCAGAATGTCAAGATATATGCTTCATAGACCATAGTGCAGAGTTTGACCATGGGTTGTGTTTGAGGCCAGCCGTTCTGGTTGCCACAAATCAGATGATGTTACGATTGATTCAGGGTGACAAACTTGTCAGAAGGCGGAAGTTTTGACTTGTGCAGGAGAAAATGGATTTCCTGAAGCAAGGCGGTGGATTTGGAAGCTTGATGATTTTATACAGGAAGAGAAAGCAGGCAGAGCTCATGAGTGTGATGGGAGCTGGACTCTGGCGTGGAAAACATGGATGGGAGTTGTATGAGCAAGGGGCCTGCAGGTTACCCACAGTAAGGTAAGTAGCCACTGACCCTGCTAATCGTCGAGAGAGTTGTGGCCATCAATCCATTTGGTCTGTCACCATAGTTTTCAGAGAGTTTGTTACAGAGATCATTCTTCTGCAGTCAATCATCAGGAGACCTAAGCTCTAGTTTGGTAGAGGCTCGTGAGCGTGTGGTTGCTCGAGGATGAAAGACCTCACAAGAGAGTGTTTGCCATGCGCTTGGGTAGAAAAGAGGCTGTGGGTATCCTTGACGGTCAAGTTGAATACAATAGTAAAATGAAAAGCCTGCGACGAGCGAGGCCAGGAGGAGTGCCAGGGAAAGGCGCCTGATAGTCAGTTTCTTGTCTACTTAGCCTTGCAAGTCCTTAGGACTTCGAGTGTTGAGAACACGAAAGACCGATATCCAACCAGTAACCGAGATTGCTGCCTTTGGTCGATGTTGTGGTCTATCAGCGTTAGATTCGCTCCTCAAATGCCCGGAAGCTTTGCTTCGGCCGACAAGAGAAGCCATGCCGTGACTGGATGGTCGCCCGGAGCGAGAGGTTGTAAATGAACGGCAGATTTATTCTCGTTCCTTACTTTTCTGTCGCGAGATTTTCTGCTTGAGTGCTTTGGCCCGCTTGGACACTTTGTTTTCTCGAGTCCCTTCGGAAGCCTCCAAACTCTCCACCTCCCTTGAAGACACCTTGAATGTGCGCCTCAAACGCGTCTCCAAGTCGCTCCTCGAAATTGGCTCTAGGTCTCGCCTCGGAACCACGCTTCGAAGCCACGTCGCCACCACAACGCCACTTGGAAGGTCGACCCATCGAGATCGAGATGTGTTTAACTTGACCGAATTGACTGACTTCTTGCGCTTTCTGGTGCCCCTTACCCGACGCAACTATTAACAACATGTCTAACTTGCTTATTGCCAGTTCTAGTCCACACAATATCTTGCGCTATCAAAGTCCTCCAGTTCTGAGATATTGAGTCACCTCCAAGTCTCAAGAAGTACCATCCTCGAACAACAATCAACTTGAAGTCCCGCGGCGGCGCATCCGAAGTCCTCAAATGCACCGAATCGAATCTTGTCCCGAAATCCCGTTCATTCTCGAAGCACAATCAAGTCGAACTCCCGCTGCGGCACGTCTGAAGTCATTCAGCCTCGAGGTACTGACTCGATTCGAGTCTCAAGAGGCCGCCATGCTCAAAGTTCTCGCTGCGGCGCTTTCCAAAACTCTCTTCGCCCAAGCGTTTTCGATATCCAATTACCCTGAGGCCTCACCGGAGGCCAAAAGACACTTCCAACTTGATGGAGAGGACTGGGCTGGGCCGGGTAATCTACAAATGGGAAGTTGGCCAAAGAATTCAGATTGCTCTGAAATATCTGGCAGGACAGCGTAGCGAGTGAGGGTGAGTGCTTATGGGATTGGATCAAGTGAATGACTTTGAGGTTTGGGTAGTTGTACCCAAAGATAGTACGACGGAGATCAGTATTTACTCTTGGAATCAGTTTCTTGAATTCAACTCTTGCTTCTCTCGATATTTTCTTGTGCGTATACCCCATAAGGTTGATATGTTCAGATATTGTAACTCCTCAAACATTTGTGATATAGCATAGCCTCTAATGTCATCCGTTGCCAAAGATCAAACTTCAAACCTGCACAGTAGGCTATACCTATTGGGGTAAAGACTAGATCCACTTCGATGGAAGGAATCTCGGTTAACCCCCTGGAGCGTTTCCTGTTTAGGAAGGCGGTCTTGGAAGACTTCACGCTAATAGTAAGCTAATGAAAGCCTCATCTTAGCGATTTTTGAGGCTTCAAGGAACAATATCACTCAACTCTCATCTCGTATACTTTGCGGAATGCGCACTCTTTTCTTCTTTTCTTCAATAACTCCAACTCAACTCCTCATCGACCCCAAAACCATATACGGCCTCTTCTTCGTCTTCATCCACATCCTGAAAGTCCTCAAATTCGAAACAGTCTTCTTGATCTCCTACCGAACTTGCGTCATCTTCGTCTCCCTCTTTTACTCGGCTCGATGTCGACATCCTATTCCTCTATCCCACCAGCTCCCGTGTCACTCTTCGCCCGGTACATCCACGATGTCCTTCTATCCACCTCCAGCCTATACATGCAGCGTGCTGTGCAAAGAGTCCAATCGGTGGCATCAGCCGCTTCCCCATATAGTACTTCCGAGACGAAAACCAAACGATGGTCGTGGAGGGAGAATACAACGAGAAAGAAGCGGTCTCTCACACCAGCCGAGGAACGGCTTCTGGGCTCAACAACAACTGTAATGGCGACATACCCAGTTGCGCGGAAGCCTATTTGCGGCGCCTTTGCTTCTCGCAAGGTATAGATGCGGCTACTGCCTTTGCCAACGACTTCTGCTTGGAAAAAGAGGAAATGCCGGTTACCATTGCGCAAAAAAGGAAGACAAGGACGAAAACCCTACAATGCATCTGTCAAGGATGACCAGCGTGTTGCGGTCCAAACGCTTCCAGAAAAACCAAAGGCTCAAAGTGAGCGCAAAAGCTGCGCCCAAAAACATAGCGCGGGATGAATCGAGTTGTTTGGATTCCGAAGTGATTGAGAAGAGTTGGGGGGAGCTGTCGACGCGGTTGAACGATAGGCGAGAGAGAGCGTGAGAGTCGACAGAGGTTTCGAGGTTCGGTGAAGTCGTTGATGCGCAGTGGATTTCCTCTCGCTCTTTTTCCTTCTGTCACAAGATTCTCTGCCACCATGCTTCGAATCCATTTCGCGTCTTCGACCCTACGATGGAAACGCGTGCCTCTGAGCTCATGGGTAAAACCCACGATCCCTCCTCGTCCACGCACACCATCCACCAAGCATTCTACTTGCTTTTCCATCACCAAGAGATTCTGCAGCAAATACTTCTCGACTCCCACTGCTCCATGACCTGATCACTCGCATCGAGCTGTTCCAATCCACGAACCTCCTCATCTGCGTCCATTTGCTGCGATTGTCCAATCGCACTGCCTAGTCGCATTGGTCACGCCAGCCCTTCAATTGCTTCAACAACCCTGGCTTGTCGGCTTCCTTCACCTCTCTGGTGCCGCCTACAGTTGGGTTTTGTCACCCTGGCGCTCCACAGTAAGTCTTGATCTTTCTGCTCTCCACAGTTGGTCTTGGTCTCCCTGGCGCCTTACAGTCGGTCCTCCTGAGTCCTGACACTCTACAGTCGCCCTCAACCTCTTTGGCACCCTGGCGCCTTGCAGTCGATCCCCCTGACACTATACATTGGTCCTTGACCTCTCTGTCACTCTGCGTTCATCCTGATTCTCAGCGCTCTACGGTCGGGCTTCATCTACCTGGTGCTTTATGGTCCTTCTGATCCTCCACGGTCTAGAAACCGTCTCAGTCCACTCAACGCTCTACGGTCGATCTTGGTCCTCAGCTCTCCACAGTCGCGCTTTATCCATCTGGCAATCCATGATCATCCTGGCCTTCCGCGCGCAGTCAGCCTTCGTCCCTTGGTATACTTCGCTCTCGACGGTATTATCGATCTACACGGCTTCACCTCAGTCTGTTCTCCAGCTATACGACAATGACTTCCCCCTGTGATTATTCGCGCTACAAAAGCGGTCCTAATTGGTTCACCGGGAGGCTTGACAAAACGGCAATGGAGTACGGCTACCGACGACCTGAGAACGGAGAGGACGTGCGAGGCTCAACCAAGAGACAAAGCCATGCGAAGAAGGATAGGATACAGAAGCAGTGGCGGCGCAAGAATGTCGAGGGAATCATTAACCTCCAACTTAGTCAGGCTCCGAAAGTCCTGTCTGTTGTCAACCGGAAGGTTCCCATGAGGGAGATCCCTCTCCTAGCCAAGTATGTTTCACAGCATGCTGCCCATGAAGTAGGCCCATCTGGCATTCTGGTCGTCTTGAGGGACGTGATCATGTACAGATGCCGTTTCTGTACCATTTACAAAAGTCGAGACACGGATGATCGGACCTCAAATAGCTCCCACGCTCACTTCATATACGTCTTGGAACGCGTTTACGATTTGCTCAGCGAAGCTGCCCGCCGTGCATCGATTCCAACGGCTAGCTCGGTTGGAATGGAGGAAGTGTCGCCGAATTCCAAAACCGATGTCCAGAGAAGCAACCCATTCGAAGCGCTTGACTGGGAGCAGACTGCATGAAGTAGAGGCAAAACTTACGACTACGGCGCCCGAGAAAGTACTCACAATTCCCCATCCAACTTTGGCTTTTCGCAAGTGCTCGAGCATTTCCGGTGCCTCAAAAGCCGTCAATGGCTTTTGTTTGACCTCGATGCTTCAATCATGGATTGCCTTCATATCGATCCAGGTAGATAAGATTGGACGCATCCTGAATATATCCGCCCCCCTCCCCCCCAATTTGAATTTTCCAGCACTCTTGTTCTTCTCTATTTAGTTTGCATATGATAAGTTCAAAACTCAAACACAATACTTCTCTTCACCCCGTGCCCTCGCATTAGCTCCGGTGTGATGATAGTCCTACCGGACGCTACCGTCCACCGCCATGTTTACGGTGCCATCTAAAGATCAGGTCACAGTGACTGCCAACAGCACTCAATCCCATTTCCTGTACGTTTTTGAATATGTTTATGACCTCCTCCGCAACGTAGAACAACAGGCATCCATTCAAGCAGCAGTCCACTATACCCGATAAGGGCAAGAGTCACCGACCAAAACCAGAAAGCTCGTCGAAAAAAGCAACGTGTTCGCGGTCCTCGAGTCAGAGGAAGCTGTTTGAACTCCCGTCACTGCTAGCCACTGATGAACTCGCGGGGGATCGGGGGGATGTGTGCAAAGCAAAGATGGGAGTCGATGGTGGGGACGGATGCGGAAGAGCCCGCCAGTCGTGTACTCGAAGGCGGGTATTTCTGAGTTGAATGGTAAGGATCTCGGCAACGCATCTCCTCCCCGACACAACCCTCCTGCTTCATGGTAACATCGTTCTTCTCAACCACAAATTTGCATTTCATCCACATCATACACGCCTAAACGCCCCGGACCGCGACCTGCAGTTTCTAAATCATCGCCAAGTCAATTTTTCTTCTCTGGAGTACGTCATTACGTATGTTCAAGAAGCTGTCGGCGGACTTCTTGCACGTCTTGGCCAATCATCGTCTGTTATCCAAAATTTGGTCAAGCTGTTGGGGTAGTGACGGAATGTCTCGAACTGTGTCGAACTGGCTAAGGACGCGATCTTCAACTGCCTCCGCTGTCGAGGCTACTACTAGCGCTCGTGCCGTCAGCTCTTCGCTTTTGAGTTACATTTCTATTTCTTTAGTTAGATTGCGCAAAGCTAGGCTGTGCGACCGAATTTGAACTGTTCACTATATTGTTTCTTTTTTCCCGTGATAAACTAGATATCAAGACGTCGCTCCGGCTCCAGGACTACCGGGAGACAACCGGATCGTTGCTCTTCCCACAACATTTGTATGAGATAGTCACAACTAGGTTTTCAATGAATGAAAAGAAAACTTAGGCCGTTACCCTTTCAGTGCAAAGCTGACTCGAGTTTAGTAGGAAGCGGTACCTTCGAGTAGTCTAATCTCTGAGTCGCCCCTAGTTTGTTTTTTTTCGTTGAGGCCGAGTGCAACCAGATTCAGGTCAGCTGCAGGACGCGAGTCCAAACCCGGCCCAGCCGTCATAGCTTGGGTCAAATATTGGTTTACTAGAATCAGATTCTGGCTTTTGGAGTAGGTTAACACTGGAGCTCGAGTGTCAGCTTTGGAAACGGGATGCCAACTTCTGAATGTTATTCCTTGGATTATAGAGCTATATCTTCCCACCGCTTTACCGTACAAGGATTATCTTCTCGATTTTACTTGCGTAAATATTTCGATGTAGTCGATCGCCGGAGTCCCCTAGCCATCGCCACAACAATAATATATGACAAACGCTCGCCCTCGGCCCTACACACCTTACGGGCTGCGCACAACCTTATGGTTTCTGAAGCAGCTGTCAACAGTGTTTCCGATAGTCCGTCGACCGATTTTTTTTTGGACCGTACTGATACGGTTTGACCTTTTTAAAAATAGTCCGGACTAAAGAAATATAGTTTAAGCTTTAAATTTTCGGTTTCAAACCGTGGTAAAATAGTAAAACCGTGGTTTGGACTATTTAGCTATTTTTTGCCAAGGCTTGGCGGGCACGGACTGTTACACAAGGCTATTTAATTAATAATAATTCCAATTTTGAATGGTTTTTAATATAATTAGCGTAATATTATTTATAATTGCTTTAGCTACAAATGCATGTATTTTTTTATATTAATATTTAAATTATAAGCTTTTTTTATTTTCAATTTTGAAAATCTCAAATTTTAATAAAAATAATACAAATTAATTACTGGAAATTAAATTCCAAATTATTTAAAGCTTAGAAAATCTGTATTAATTTTAATTTCTAAAATATTTTGTTTCTTTTTATTAATTTTATTAAGAGATGGGTGCAATGGCAGCCACCGTAAAATAGCCATCAGGTGTAATTAGACTTAAAAGAAACTAGCGTCCGTACAATAAAAATATCCTTATTTTAGCCTCTCCTGTAACGATCTGAAAACTCGTTTGTACTGATAAGCCAAAGCTTAATTAGCAAATTATTACATGCACTTATATGCAATAGTGCCACGATAGCTTATACGCACTAAAAATAAACTATGGCATTGCCAAAATAACGGCCACCATTATTATAATAAGCAATATTTTATATAAGCTTAATATTTTAAAAACCAAATTAATGCACCAAGCACGTATAAAGTATTAGGGCATAAGAGCTAAAAAAAATTAATATAAATAACAGGCCTTTATTTTTTAAAATTAAAATTAAAAATTTTCAATTAATTTTATTGCAAAGCATTAAATTATAATATAATTTTAAACTCCTTTAAAATTTAGCAAAATATTAGCAAAGCCAAAAATAAATAAAAATAAAAACCATTTTTTTGCATAGCAAATACAGGCTTTTACTTTTTAGCAGCAAACCGCCACGTATACAGCAGCCCAGCAATATTAAGCGAAAACCCAAGCTATTTAATACGCTAAAAACCTTGTTGCCCAATACCAATAAAAAAGTCCTTTAAATAAATATATTATATTTGCTGCCTTATTGGCCAAATTTAATAAAAAAGGCCAAAAAAAATTAGTAAATAATAGCCCATATTTAAAAGCAGTTTGCCAATATAAAAAATAATTATATTTAAAAAATCGCAGTCATAAAAAATAAATGCTATAAGGCAATTAAAATAGTAAAATATAATAATATAAAAGCAGCCCTTGTTAGCATTTTTAAACTAGGTATTTTAGCAATTTATAAATATTAAATATTGCCAAAAATCGATTTTTTAATGGGTTTAATAAAAGAAAATACCTTATTTAAAAAAATTAAATAAAAGCCAAAATTCGAATGGATTTATTAGGCCAATTGGCTAATATACAATTTTGGTATATTTACAATTAAATATTAAAAACGGCTACAAAATAAATTTAGCCCTAAATTAAAGCCTATATTATAAAAGTCCCTATTTTTACCATTAAATTCCTAGCAATATTATAAAAGCAATTAAATTTAATATATAATAATTTAAAGCTTAAAACAAAAGCCCTAAATAAGCTGGTTAATTTTTTTAAAAACAAATTAGCACCTTTATTGCCAGGTACAATAATTTTCTAATATAAGCTGGTGGCTTAAATTGGTCAGAAAATTTAAAAATTAAAATTTTTTGCTAAAACTTATTTGCTAGCTTTATCGCCGTAATAGCTTTTGCTAATTTCTTTTTTTAATATACCCTATATATTAATAAATTATAAATTATAGCAATGGTTTTAAAAAGCTCGGCCAAAACGTTTAAATACGGAAGCTTTAGCATTAAAATAAAAAAGTAAAAAATAGTATTAAGCATTTTTAGCTATAGCTATATTACCCCAAATGCAATAAACTTATTCGCGGTTTTTAATATAAAGGCAAAATAGGTAATTAAAGCTATTTTAAATGCCAAAAAGGCCGCAAAATAATATTTTCACTGCAAAGTTATAAAATACACAATCTAAGCTTGCAAGCTATTTTCCGTAAAAGCCTTAAAAAAAGGGTTTAATTTTTTTTAAAGCTAATTTAAATAAAAAATGCAAAAAGCTTAAAAAACTAATTGCTTTAATTTCCAAACGCAAATTAAAGCGTATTATAAAGCTAGATTTTTGGCAAAAAATAAAACTAAAAAATAAAATATTAATAGCAAAATTGTTTATTATTTTTATTTTTATTAATTAAATAAATTATATTATTATATTAATTAATAATAAATATTTGATTTTTAAAATAATCAATTTTGCTTTTATATAAAAAAACCACTTAGCATATTCCTTTTAATAATCCAAAATTTGTTGGCTTTCATACGGGCGATAATTTGGATTATAAAACCGTTATTTATATAATATGGCTTTAATTTAATATCGAAAAATATATTATAAAAAAAGCAATTATATATATAATATTATATTATAGCTATAATATAATATTAAAACGGGCTTAATTAAAATATAAAAAAGCAATAATTAACGCCTATAAAAAAAACTCAAACTTTATATAAAATAGCTAAATAATTAGCAATTAATGCAAATAATTATACCAAAAAATAAATATTGTAAAAATTAGTATAATAGCATTTATTAGGCTTGCCAATATATATATATATATATATAAAGTTTTGCCTATTTTGTAGCTAATATAAAAAGGGCTTTAAAAATTAAAATGCTTATAAATCCAAAAAAAATTGCTAAAATACTGGCAAAATATATTAAATAAATTTAATCGGAAAAAGGCAAATAAGCTGCCTTTCTTTTAAAATTTTAAAATTAACCACCATATTAAATTAGAAAAAATAGATGGCAAAAACCCTATTATATTTTAAAAACCTATATATAAAATAAGCCGGAAATAGCTTTTAATATTAAAAAAACCCCCTATTAAATATCTAAAAAAAGAAATTATACAAATAAATAATTTAGCGGCGGCAGTCCCAATGCTATTTATTAAAAAACCAGAAAAAGGCTTGCGCTTTTATATAAATTATTAGGCTTTAAATAAAATATTTAAAAAAAACCGCTATTTGTTTCCCTTAATTTATAAAATTTTATAAGCAATTAAATAGGCCAAATAATCTATTAAATTAAATATAATTGCAATATTTTATAAAATTAAAATCGCTAAAAAAATAAGTAAATAACGGCTTTTTGTATTTAGTATAAATTGTATAAATAAATAATGATCCCCTTTAAGCTGGCTAATGCCTTAAGCATTTTTTAGCAATATATTAACCATTATTTGGCCAAATATTTAAATGATTTTTATTTAGCATATATAAATAATATATTAATTTATATAAATGGATTTTTAAAGCTATATTGCAAGCATATATAAAAATCCCTAAAATAATTGGAAAAAGCCGGGCTATAGCTAAATATTAATAAATACAAATTTAAAATTAAATTTATTAAATACTTAAATTTTATTATTAAAGCCAATTATAATAATAAAATCCCAAAACAAATAATTATAAACCCCAAAAACATTAAGGCCATTATTAATTGGCTATTTTTAACCAATTTAAAAGGCATTTAGAAATTTTTAGAATTTGCCAATTTTTATAAAAAATTTATATAAAAGTTTTTTAAGCTTTATTTACCCATTATAGCTTTGGTTAAAAACAACCAGCCCTTTAAATAAATTATAAAAACCAAAAAAGCATTTATATAGTTTTTAAAAAAAAATGGTTTTACCCTAATTTTGGCAGCATTTAATCTAAAGCTTAAAATATATATAAAAACCAATGCTTCAAATTATAATATAAATAAAGCGCTATTTTAAATAAAAATAATAAAATAGCATAAGCTATTGCCTTTTTTCAAAAACATATTAGGTTGCAAGATGCAATTATTTAATTTATAATAAAAAATTATTGGCAATTATTAAATGCTTTAAAAAATTCGAAATTAATTTGAAAATAAGACAAAAATTATTTTAAATATAAATGGATTATAAAAATTAAAATATTTTATAATAGCTTATCTGCTATTTAAACAATAAATAAAATAGGCTTTCTTACTAGCAAATTATAAATTTATAATTGCGTATATATTAAAAAAGCAAAATATTATAGCAAACGCCTTATTAAGGCGGATTTAAAATATGCTAACCAATTTATTAAATAAGCAATTTATTTATAAAACGGCTATTTTATTAAAAAAAAGTTAATTTAAAAATTACAAATAAAAGCCCTATTTTAATATTAATGCTAAATAAATTATTAAATTCAATTAATATGGCAAAAACATAAAAACATGTATTTAATTTAATAAAAAGGGGGTTAAATCTTTTATACGTACAAATTAAGGGCTTTTTTTAAAAAAAGCAAAAGGGCAAAAATATAAAATATGTTTTATTAAAATAAAAATTAACTATATTAATTACGGATTTTGGCCTAAATAATAAAAACCGAATAATATATAAAAGCTATAAAAGCTATAAATGCCAAAATACGAATTTTTAAAAATTGCATAATAATATTATTATAAGCTATTTTAATATAATATATATATATATATATATATAATATTATTTTAGCGGTTTTTTTAGCCTTTTATAAAATAAAATATAATAAAATATATTGCAAATTGCAATTTATACCGCTATATAAAGGCTTAAAAAAATAAAAAATACGGATTTTTAAAGCCTTTACCAATTTCGAATTGAATTTGGTTGCAAATTTTAATGGATTTTATAATTAATTTACCAAAAAGCAATAATTATATAAATATTATTATAATAATTAATTATTTAAGCAAAAAAATAATTATTTAAGCCCTCAAAAGATTATAGCAAAATTAATAACAAATTGTTTTATTGAATTTTATTATTTATATTACGGCCTACCTTTGCATATTATTTTCAATTAAAAACCGCGATTTATTAGCCTATTTTAAAAGGTATTTTATAAGCTGCTAAAAATAAAAAGATTTCTATTTACGGCCTTTTACCCAAAAATAAATAAAGCTACAAAATAAATAAATGCAATTATTTAAAAAAAAATTATAGGTTTTTATAAATTACAATTAAAAGAAATAGGCCAAATTATTATTATATATCCAGCTTTTAATTGATATTTATATAATAAAAGTAATAAAAATAAGTCCTTTTTTTATAATATATAAATATAATACAAAGCTATTTAATCTTAATACCTTTTTTATTTTCACCAGCTTTAAATTTATTGCCAATTAAATAATTGCTTTAATTGCAAAGCTAAAAACATAAAAAGAATAAAGGCAATACGTTATAATAAATGTATATAAAAAATAAAAAAACCCAATATTAAAAATAAGATAAAAAAATTAAAATTGGTAATAAAATATAATTAAATCTAAAAAATCTATATATAAATTATTTTAATAAAACGCTAAATTGGAAATACACTAAATATAAAATAATTAAGATAAAAGGCATCTATAATTATAAATTAAACCTATTTGGTAAAGCATATAATATATTTTATACTAATTTATTACAATAAGCCTTGACTAATTCTTTGTTATTATAAAAAACCATAAATTGGCAATTGCCAGCAATAATATAAAAAGAAATAGAAAAAGTTATATTACGGCTAAATAAATAATACGGGTTAAATAAAAATTTAAAATAGAATATTAAATAAAATAAATAAAATATAATAAAACTATTTAAAAACCAAATTGGGCCTTAAAAAATATTATAGTTTTAAATTTTAAATTTCTTTTTTAAAGAAAAGCGCACGCAATTACCGCCACCAGAAAAGCAAAAAAAGCATATGATTTTTAATTTTTAAAAAACCATAAAATTAAAAGCTATAAAAAAATTATATTTATTTATATTGATTACTGGCTTTTAATTGGCCTTATAAAATTAATATATTTAACAGGTTTTAATATAATAATAAAATTTATAAAAGGGCATTATAATTTTTAATTTCTTTTTTTTATAAAGCCTTAAAAATTTAAAAATAGAAATAATAAAAAAAGCTTATATTATTTTTAGCCTAATAACCCAAATGTATTAATATTAAAATAATTCAAAAAAGCGCTATTTAAACCAAACCGTATAATCTTTTTAAGCGTATTTAAATTAAATTACACGCTATTAAAAAGGCAATTATATATATATTTTTATATTTTTATATATAAAAAACAAAAAAAAACTTATATTAGTTTTATATATAAATCCTTAATTATTAAATACTATTTAAACCGAATTATATAAATAATAAATTTAAATTTGTGCCAAAAACCAGATTTTAGCTTATAACCAAAATCGAATCCGCAAATTTTAATTCCGTTAAAAAACGTTTAATGCTATTTAAATTAATATTACGCTAAAGCGCCTATATAGGCTTTATAATTATTTTATATAATATATATAATTCAAAAAAAAGGCAAAAATATAAGCAAAATTTTTTAAATTTTATTAAAGCATATAATTTATAACCTTATTAATTATAAAAATTATATATTAAAAAACATTTTTAATTATATATTATAAAAAACAAAACTTATATAAAACTTAAACGCTAAAATAACCAAATATTAAACTTTGTATATTATATAAACTAAATTAATTAAGCCAAAAGTCGCGAATATTAAAAATACCAATACTATTTAAATCCGTTAAATTTATTAAATTTACCAAATTCGCCAAAACCAAAACTTTATTATATTTAATTTTTTAATTGTTATAAATAATAAAAATATAAAAGGCGTTTCCAATGATTTAAAAGGCAAGGCTTATATAATTGGGCTTTTTAATATTAATTTTTTTTAAATACGTTATTACCGTTATTATTATTATTATTATTATTATTAAAAAGTAAAAAACGTATAGGCCAAAAATTACAATAGCTATAAAGTAGATAAAAATAATTAACGCCTTAATCGGAATTAATATAAACCAGCAAAATAGGCCAAAAAGGCTAAAAAATTATAATTATTATTTTAGTAATTTATAATTACCCAATATTAAAAATAAGGGCCTATTTTATATCTAATATAGCCGCAATAATTATATTTTTAAATTAACCAGAAATTATAAAAAGCAATAAAAACACCGTTCATTTAAAAAAATTAAATCGAAATTAGCAAAAGAAATAAAAACCATTTATATGGTTTTATTAATTAAAGCGCGTATTATTAAATTTCCAATAATTTTAAAAACCGCGCTTATAAACTTTAATTAATTGGCCAAGCCAAAAATTGGAAATTTAATGCTAATTTGGTATTTAAATAAAAGATTTAAAAGTATTATTATAAAGGTTAAAAATAATAAAACCAATTTTATAATTATATAAAATAAAAACTAAAAGGCCATCAAAATGCAAAAAATGCATTATAAAGCATTTAAAAAATAATATAATTGGTATAAGCCGGTAAAGGTAAAAAATTGGCTAAAAATGATAGAAATTAAGCCGCCATAACGTTATTATAATTAATATAAGGCTATATAATATAGCTGCGACGGATATAGTAAAAATGGATAAAGCTGGCGATTTAAAAAATAGGGGAAAACAAACCTTTAAATAATTATTTTGAATTTAGTATTGCCAAATATATTCCGGAATAAAATTATAAATAATATATATTAAAATTTTAAATAAGGGGCTTAAAGTTTTATTTAATATATATAACGTATAGGAAAAAGCTAATTAAAAAACATTGCGATTGCTAAAGGCCGAAAAACCCAAAAATCGCAAAAGCGCGGGTTTAAAAAATTAAAAAAGTCCGACCGAAATTAATAGATTTTTTTTTCCGTTATAAAAAGGGGAAAGTAATATAATAATTTAAAAACTCGTTTATATTAACAAACTAAAGCGTAATTAGCAAATTATCATATATACTTATATATAATAATGCTATAATAGCTTATATATATTAAAGGTAAATTATAGCATCGTTAAAATAATGGCCACCATTATTATAATAAGCAATATTTTATATAAACTTAATATTTTAAAAATTAAATTAACGCATTAAGCGCGTATAAACTATTAGGGTATAAAGGCTGGAGGAATCAATATAAATAATAGGCCTTTACTCCTTAAAATTAAACTTTATAATTTAAAATTAAATTTCAAACTTTCCAATCAACTTTATTGCAAGGCATTGGA
Organism: Cyclaneusma minus; assembly: GCA_037179335.1. Taxonomy (NCBI): domain Eukaryota; kingdom Fungi; phylum Ascomycota; class Leotiomycetes; order Marthamycetales; family Marthamycetaceae; genus Cyclaneusma; species Cyclaneusma minus. Next base: position 1,162,749 of record JAKZHN010000005.1, read on the forward strand.
TCGTGACATTTCCAGCTATTCTAGTCTTTTTAAATATAATACAATGTTTTTTATACTTTTGTTTTATACCCTCATATTTATTTATTTTTAATAAATTATAAGCCTAAAATTGCATAAGCTTTTAAATAAATAATTAATATTATTTTAATTAATTCTTTAATATTATTTCAATAAAAACTTTGCATTTTAGTATTTCTTTTTCCAATATTATAATCCATTGCAAAACAATTAAAATTAATATAAAGGTTTCTTTATATTTACTCCTTTATTAATACTATTATAATATTTTATAAAATAAATTAAAATTAATAAAATAATCCCTTTATAATTTACCCGGCTAATTTAAAAGCCACTTTGCTAATTGTTTTTAAAAACTAAATAAAAACTACTATAATAATATTTTCTTTATTATGTTTTCCTTTTTCTTTAGCCAATTGCTTTTATTTTTATATTTGCCAATATATTCAATAATAAAAAGACCAAAAGAGCCTTTTTAATATTATTAAACATCAATTATAAAATTTAATTTCGCAATATAAAAATCCATTTTAATAAAAAACACATATAATTTATTATTAAAAAAACTATTTCTAAATACGCTAATATTATTTCTGCTTTTAAAATTATTAATAAAAATAGCGCATTTTGTATTAAATTTGGCATTTCGAACCCCAATTTAAAATTTATATTTTTTCCTATATTAATTAAAAATTAAATTAATAAATTTAGCAGCGAATTTAAAAAACTTATTTATTGGCTAAAATAAAAAAACCATTTTAAATATTAGAAATATAAAAAGATATAAGAAAACCAAAGCCAAAATTATTACTTTTTTATTTAAAAGCCTTTTTAATTTTTTTTAATAAATATAATATTGCTAAAAATTTATAAAACTATTTGTTTTAAAAAAATATTAATACCATTTTTAATTTAATATATATTATTAAAATCCAAATTCTTCTTTAAAATAAAAACACTATTATTTGCTTTGCTTAAAATACAATTTGCAAATTTTAATGCAAATTGGTATTTGCTAATAAATCCTATACCGGTGCTTCTAGCAATAAAATTTTATTTTTTTATTTTAGCCAAGCCTTTTTTAATAACTACACTATTATAATTAATATTTTTATATTAATTAATACTATATAAAAAAAAACAAAAAAAACAAAAAAACAATAGCATCTATTAATTGGTAATAGCAAAACCCATGCTTTTGCTGCTAAAGCCGGAACGCAATTTTAATAAAATAAAATTAATAAAATTAATTTTTGCGATTTTTGCAATAGCGTTGATTTAATTTGCAATTGTTCTAAAAAAAAGCTATAATAATTTTTTTCCTTATTAATTAACGCCTAGTTCGCAATTTTAAATTCCTTTTTAAAATAAAGCCTTATAATTATTGCTTTTGCTTCCGCTTTAATTTTCCAAAATATTACTATTGTTGTTTTTTTATTATTATTTCCTTTTTAAACAAGCTTATTATAATAATGCCAAAAATTAAAAAAGAAATAAAAAACTCGCTTTGCTAATAAATTTGGTAAAACATTCAGCGATTACGTTGCCAAAATTAATAATAATTCCAAAAATAATAATGCCGCTAAAACTTTATTTAATTTCAAAAATAAAAAAATTGCTTATATTAGCTATAAATTAATTAATAACGCCATTTCTTTTTATTTAGGCTTTAAATATTAATGCATTATTATATATATTTAATTAATGCTTTTTTTAATTAATTAAAAACAAAATATTATAAAAATTAATAAAGAAATACTATAAGCTATTTATTAAAATACTGCAATAATTAAATATTTAAATAAATTATTATTATTATCAAAAAATACTTTTCTTATTTTAAACTATAAAACTAATTTAATTATAAGCCGAAAATTATACATAACTGGTTTATTAAATTCTTTTAATAAATTCTTTTCAAAAATAAATTAAGCAATTAAATTATTAATGCCATTATAAATTATAAATTATATATTATATTTAATATAAGGCAAAAATACAAAAGCTATACTTTTATTATTAAAATAAATACTATTATAATTAATGCTTTTTTTATAATTTCCTCCCCTTTTTTTAAAGCCTTTAAATTTTATATTTTTTAATTTATAGTATAAAAAACTCTGCTATTTTAATAATGCTATAATTGGCAATATTTATAAAATTACTATATTGGCAAAATTTATTAAAATTTCTTTTTCAGCTAATTAAAAAGCTTATTAAATATATACTTTTTATAACGGCCTTAGGCCGCCACCACCTACGCTGCGGACGTCCGTAATCACGTAACCGGACCGTAGCTAGCTCTGGTCCGTCCCTATTTATATATTAAGCTTTCCAAAGCTTTTTAAAATTTCTTTCCTTTTTTATAGCAATGAATACTTATTAATAGCATTTTTTATTTGGCTTAATTTAAAACAGAAATCCAGCCCGTAATAATTTTATTGCTATTCTATTTTACGGATCGTTATTTAATATTTTAAAAGTTTTTGATTTCGTTAATATATAATTAATTTTAAGCCTAATTTTATAAGCTCGCAATATCGAATTTTAAATAATTTCATTTTTCCAATTTATAATGAAATTCCGGCTTATATATTTCTTGCTTTTAAAATTTGCGCAAAATTTATTTTAAAAGCATTTTTAAATAAAAATTATAAAAATAAAAAGCCTTTAATTATTTCGAGGCCTTTAAAAAACAGCAGTATTTAAAAATTAAATTTATTAAAAACTGCAATAATAATATATTTGCTTTTGCCTTTAAAAAATGCATCCCGGGATTATTTTCCTTTAATAGTTAGCCTAATTTGAAAAATAAAAAACATTCCTTATTTTAAAATAAAACTTTTAATGCTTGCGCTTAAAAACAGCGTTTTGCTTGGAATAATAATAAGCTAAATAATAATAACAAGCTTTTTATTATTTATCAAAAATTTAATAATTTAGCCAAGTAATTTAAAAAGGCCTTTAATAATATATTTATAAACTTTAAAAAGCAGCTTTGGAAATTGGCTAATATTTAGCAATAAAAGCCCCGCCAATTTTGCCCCTTTTTATTTTGGTTTTTGGCCTTTAGCAATTAAATGCAAATGCTAAATATCAGCTTTAATAAAGCTATTTCCGGATTTAATAATAAATTTGATATTAATATTAGCATTAGCGGATTTTTTAATAGCAGCGTTTTTAATTTTATTGCGGACAATATTAACAATAATATTAATATATTTTATAATAATAAATTTGTCCAGCTTTTATAAAATCTGCTTTATAATGCCCTTTTTATTATTTTAAAATTTTTTCCAATTCTAATAAATTAAATAATAATTTTAAATTTAAATTTAAAGCTTAATATATTATTATTAAATTTAAAGCTTGCTATTAACTATAATTACTTTCCTAATTTTTGGTTTAAATTTGCCTATATTATTAGCTATATTAAAAATAAAACCAATTATACCTTGCAATTAAAATATATTCCTGGTGCTAAAATTTATTTAGTTTTTTAGAAAAACTCTTTCTAAAAGTCATTTTTAATTTACTAATTAAAAGATTTAATGCCCATTGCTATTATATTGGCTGTATAATAAAAAAGGGTAAAAATTTCAATTTGTTTTATTTTAATTTGCACTATAACGCTTAATTAAATAATATGCTTAATTTCGATATTTTGGCTAATTTATTTAATTAGTTTTCCATTAAATTAATAATTGCCATTATTTTTATAATTTATTTCTATTGATCTTTTGAAAAAGCGCGTATTTTATATTATCATACGGTTTAAAATATTGCAATTAAAAATAAAATTTAGCGCTTTTTAAATAATTAAAAATCCGGCCGCAATAATAATAAGCAAAAATAAAAAAAAAGCAATAATAGCGGCAATGCTAAAAAAAACAATTTTAATGGCGATAATAGCGGTAACGGCTATTACATATGTTAAAACCGTAGGGATTTGCAAAGATTTAATGCTAAAAAAAATAAAAAATAAAGATTATTTAAAAATAACGTGCTTTAAATATTATTAAATTGGCTATATAAAATAGAATTATTTAAATAATAAAATATTTATAAAAAGAACCCCAGATTTAAATAAGCGAAAGCAAAAGCGTATTTAATTTCGAGTTAGGAAATAATATTATTTAAAAAGAATCTCCCCTTTAAATACTATTGCTAAATTGTTTATAAATATTATATCTATAAATTTTAGTAATATTATTGGCGACAAAAGATTTATAATTTTATATATATTAAAAGATTACAAATTTTTAATTTAATTTAATGCCTTTATTAATAACAAAGCCTAATTATTATATTTTATAACTATTAATATAGCTAAATAATTAATTATTTTTATATACCTTATTTAATCCCTAAATAAAGCTATTTTCGTTTAAAGGTATAATAATAATAAAGCATTTTCTATATTATTTTATATTTTTCTTAATTTAATATTTAATAATTGCAATTTTTTTTATCTTTTTTGCCTAATTATTAAATTTAAATTATATAAATCTTTATTTGATTTTAAATAGCAAAGAAATTTTTAAACATTATTAAGTTCTTATTATTATTATTTATATTGGCCGGTATATTTTAAAAGCAAAGCGATTTATAATTGCCAGCTTTTAATTTTTTTTTAAAGCCAAAACTTTAAAAAAGGCTAAATGGAAAATTAAAGCGGCCTAGTAAAATAAAAACGGCTTAATATAATATAAATTCAAATGTATAACATAATATAATTAAAGCATTATAATATAATATATTATAATAGGTTTTAAAGCCAGTTTTTATATACCGGATTATAATTTATAAAGCCCTATAAAAAATAAATTAAAACTTGGCCTAATTTTTTTAAAAAGAAAATAAAGCTCTAGCGCCAAAATAAATAAATAAAACTTAAATTTAAAAATATGTTAATTTCTTTTTTGAAAATATCCCCGCTTTAAATATATATATAATTTTTATAAATGATATATAATAAAACTTGAAATTTTTTTTAAAAAAAATGCTATTGTTTTTACTTATTTTTTATATAAAATTAATAAAAAGCTAAAAGCCAAAAAGCTGCTAAAAAAATAGAAAATAATAATAATGCTTTTCTTTTTTTTTAAAAAAAAGCTGGATAAAGCAATTTATATTTTTTCCAAGCAAGCTTTAAATTAATTGCTAAATTAAAAATTGCATAATGCAAAAATCAAGCTAAAAAAGCCGGAAGGGAAATTTTTATTTTTGAGTTAATATTATATTAAAAAGCCAATTAAAGCTTATTGGAAAATATTTGCAAAATAATTTAATTAAAAGTTTTACTAAATTAATATTTTTTATTAAAAAACCTAAAAACGCTATGCTTTTATATAAATTATTAAAAGCTTAATAAAATTATTAAAAAGAATTGTTATTTATTTTTGTTATTTAAGGAAATTTTATTCAAGCTTAATAAAGCTAAATATTTTATTAAAATTAGTATTTAATAAGCTTTTTATTAAATTTGCATAAATGCTATTAGCTAGAAATATATTTTTCTTTATATAAAAAGGAAAATTTATAAATATAAAATACTATTATTTAAACTAATTAATAAACCGGCAATGTTTTAGCAATATATTAATAATATATTGTTTAATTTATTAAATATGATTTATACAGCTTTTATTAATAATATTTTTATGTATAGCAATAATTTTGCTTAATATAAAAAAACGTTTTAAAAATATTATCTAAGCCTAAAACTGTAAAATTGCAACCCAATATTAAAAAATATAAAGTTTTTATAATAAAAACCAAATATTTAAACTATATTATTTTTTGGGCGAAATTTATATTACTTTGGAGAAAATATCGGCTATTGAAAATTAACAGCAATTTTAGAAAAAAACCAAATTAAAAAGACCCAATTATTTTTAAAATTTTAAAACTTTTATTAAATATTTATCAAAAATTGTAACTAATTGTTATATTTTTTAAATTATCTAATTTATAAAAATTATATTTTAAAATAAATAAATAAATGCCAAAAAATATTTAATAAATTAAAAAAGGTTTTATTATTAGCGCCAATTTGTGTTAATTATATTTTTAGGTATAAATGCAAATTAAACATTAATATATTAAATAAAGTAATTAGAAAAATGTTTTTTTTAAAAATGTTCCAATAAATCTTAATACCCAATTTTTAATTTTTTTTAAAATTATAAATAAGCATTAACTAAATTACGAAATTTATAATAAAAAATTACCAGCTATTATTTTATTTTCTCTATATCAGAAAATCTATTTATTAAAAACTTTTTAAGAAATTTGAAAAATCAGCAATTATAAGGCTTTAAAATAATTTATAATATTAAAGGCTTTTAATATTTAGCAAGCGCGCTAATAATCGTTTTTTAGCAAATATTATTTTAGGATTAAATATAAGCGAGGATTTTTAAATAAAGCCAATTTCCTAATTTAATAAACGCAAAATCTAGATTAACTTACCGCTATAAAAGTTCTAAATTATACATATATAATATTGCTAGAAAAATACTTAAATTACGAAATTATTTAGAATTTGCAATTAAACGCAATTGCTTTTTTTAATTTAGCGCTAATTAAGCCTTTATAAATTAAGCTAATTAATAAATTGCTTTAAACCAATTAATAAGCAAATAAAAATAAAAAAAACTATTAAGCGACTAAAAATATAATGGAAGTTTTAAATTTAATAAATTCCGCAATTTTAATATGAAAAATAATTTAATGTTATATAAAAAATAATCAATTATTTTATTAGTTGGTATTTTATAAATTAAGCTTATAGCAAAAATATATAATAATATTTAAATAATTTATTGTAGCCGTACCAAAACTTGCAAATTAATTTAAAAGCATTATTAATAATTGTTTTTAGCAATATTAATTGCTATATCAAAAATTAGAAGTTTTATATAAAAGCTAAAATATTACAAAATAAAACGCCAAATTTATTAAATCGGCTATTAGCTTTAAATTAATTTTAGTAATATATAATAATCGATTTTTATTATATACCAAAAAGCAAAAACGGCTTTAACATTATAATAATTATAATTTATTAATTTAGCAAAAGGGTTTTTATAATGCTTTATTTTTGAATAATAAATATACGCAAAGCTGCATAAATTTGTTATATAGTTATATATTATATTTATAAAACTCCTAAAATTATTATATTAAACCAAAAGTTATAATTTATTTTGGATTTTTAAAAAGAGTTTATAAAAATATTTACTATAGCAATTTGTTTTTTATTAGCCTACCAGCTATAAATAAATAATTAAATTAAAATTAAAAACACTAATTTAAATTTATAATTAATGTTTTTTATTAATTAATTTTAAAATAATTAGCCAAAATAATTACCCTTTATAAATATAGCAATTACAACGCTATTGCAAAAATTAACTAATATAAGCCCGATCAAAATAAAAATAAAATATAAGCTATATATAAATACTAAACCGGAATAATGCAATTAAATAATAAATTTATTAAAGTGCCCCCGCGTCGGTCCGAACCGGAATGGTGCGGGCCCTGAGCTTATAAAGCTCCGGGCATGGGACCTATTTATATCCCTGGCACGTTTATATAAGCGAGGAAGCTATTTATATATTTGGTATTATAAAATAGCTTTTTCTTTTTCTAATTGCTTAATTTATTTAAAAGAATTAATATATATTGGTTTCTAATAAATTATAATTACCGGTATATAATATTATATTAATAACATTGCAAATATTATATTTGCAATTCTTTTATATAAATGCTATTTTTGCTATTAAATAAATAAAAAAATTGCAAATGCTATATTTATATTAATAAATAATAATTTTGCAAGTACTAGATTTGCAATTAATAAAAGCTATATTTGCAATATTCATTATTATTTTAAAATTATTTTAAAAATCTAAAAAAACCAATTAAGCTTTGCTATTAAATTGTTTCTCCTTTTTGCCATTATATTATTATTTATATATTATAATATAAAACAGGCCGCTTTTATTTTTATCTATAATAATTAATATAATTAATTTATTATAATAAAAGTATATTTTCAAAATAAAAAGCTTTAATATATTATAAATACTATATTAAATAATTATAAAAATAAAGCCAATATTATAATCAATAAAAGCTAATAAATCGTTATTAAAAATTAATTAAAAGCAAAATATCTGGCCAATACTTTTAAAGCTTGCTATTAAATTTATATTTGTTTTAATTAGCTAAAAAAAGAATTAATATAAAATATTATTTTGCAAATATACAAAAGTGTTTTAAAACTAAATATTAAACAATTATTAATTTTATTATAAATTTTATTATATATATTAAAGCTATCTTTTTTATTATTATTTTTTGGCTTTTTTGCAAATTATATTACCATTAAAAGTATCGCTATTAATCAAAGCAATTTTAATATAACTAAAAACAATAAATAAAAAAAATTAAATTTAAAAGAAAAAGCAGTTTATATTGCCTAATTTTGGAAAAATAAAAATGGTAAATAAAAAGCTCTAATATTTTACAGCAATTATTAATTATTTGAAAATAGCAATAGCAATGGCGATAATATTTTAATATTGCTGGCTACATTTCTTTTATAAAAATCCGGAATATAAAGTTAATAAATGGCTTTTTTGTCTAATAATTAAAAAAAAAATTAAAAGATTTTTTTAAAAGATATTATTAAGCCAATTACAGCTTTTAAAAAGGAACAAACTTATTTAGCTATTATAGAAAAATGATTGGCCGCAAATATAGCCGCAAATTTAAATTTTAATCTCGAAAACAAAAAGAAAATACGGGTTATATTATTTAAAATTTTATTAATTATATTAATAAAAAAATTAATACCATATTATATATAAATAATTTTTATTGATTTATTAAACTTATAATGCCTTATACTTAAAAGGCTATTGAAAAAAACATTTATATTTTAATTAAATTAATATTTTTTTTTAAAAAAGTTTTATATATTTTAAGGCTTGATATTAATTTATTTTCGGGAAGGAAAATATATTAAAGAAGCTTATTAGGCAATTTTAATAATTGTACTATATATTTTAAAAGCCCAATTAATTAGGAATTTATTTTAAAAGCTTTTATATAAAAAGAATTATATATTATAAATTTTATAACTAATTTAAATTTGTTTATATTGGCAATTAAATATATTAAAAATATTAAAAATATTAAAAATATTTTAGCTATTTTAGCTATTTTAGCTATTTTAGCTATTTTAGCTATTTTAGCTATTTTAGCAATTAAAATTAGTAAAATTAGTAAAATTAGTAAAATTAGTAAAATTAGTAAAATTAGTAAAATTAGTAAAATTAGTAAAATTAGTAAAATTAGTAAAATTAGTAAAATTAGTAAAATTAGTAAAATTAGTAAAATTACTAAAATTACTAAAATTACTAAAATTACTAAAATTACTAAAATTACTAAAATTACTAAAATTACTATATAATAAGCCAATTTAAAAAAAAGCCAAATAATAATTTTAGCTTTAAAATTATATTCTATATTATAAAGAATTGATGTATATAAGGCCCGCCAAAATTAAATGATTTTTTAATATAGTTAATATTAAAAACAAAATTATTTTTTTATTTATATTTTATTACTATAAAAATTACATAATAGAAGAAATAATTAATGAAATTTTTAAATTTTTGTTTTATATAAAGATAAATTGCTTAAATTATTTTTTATAAATTTATATACCAACTATTATATAATAGAAATTTTAAATAATTATAGCCAAAAAGATATAAATATTATTATTTTAGTTGCAAACGGATATTTATAGCTATTCTTTTATTTAATATAAAAAAATTAAATAAGAAATTTGAAACTATTAGATATAATAACGCTGGTAAATTAATTAAAAAAAAATTAAATATAAGCTAATAGAGTTTATTTTTAAGATACCATTTTTTATTTATTTTGGCAAAACAGGCTTGCAAAGCAAATTATTTAAACCGCAAAAGGCAATATTATAGCTATATTATATAAAGCTTAATTATTTATTAAATTTTGGAAATTAATAGCTTAATTAAAATCCTATTTAAAAAACCGCATTAAATTTAGTTCGGAAATTAAAAATCGAAAAATAAAATTAAAAAAGGTATAAACTAGCAAGCTTGCTTTTATAAAATATATTTGAATTTAGGGCTGCAAAGCTTATCTTTATATTTTTTTAAAAAAATACCAATTTATAAACGTTAAAACAAGATTTGTTTTTATTTTCGAAAATATATTTTAATTAATGATAATCCTAATATTATAAAGCAATTTTGGCTATATTATTTTTATTTAATAATAATAATTTATAATATAGTAATAAAATAAAATAAATAAATCCGTAATAGAACTTTTAATTTAAAGCCTTGAAATGATTTTAATAATTTATAAGGCATTTTAAATATTTTACCCAAATATTTACCGCCTAGCAAATTAACCAAGGAATAATAAGCTAAATAAAAGGCTTAAAAAACCAAGCTTTTATAAACTATATTTAAATTTAAAATAATCCGGGATTTAATGCCGGAAATAATTATTCCGGTATTTAATTTTCTTGTTTTTTATAAAAAACAAAACGGAGCTATTATTTATTTTAAATTTGATAATTTGAAAAAGCCAACTATTATAAATTTGATTAATACCAATTACAATGTATTTATTATATTATAATATAATATACCGAAAACGCTTTAATATAATATATTTATTAAGCCATTAAATAGGCTAATCTTTTTATAAAATTTAACCTTTATAAATTTCCTTATTTTAAATACTTCATTTATTCCAAATTTAATAAATCTCAATAATATTAATATTATATTAGCCCTTATTTTTAAAGCGGATAAAATAAATATTTATAATATTTATATTGCGGTTCCTATTTTATTTGGCCTATAAAAAATATTTAAAATTAATAGCCGCAGATATTTAAAATATAATATAACCAAAGCTAAAATTATTCATTAAAGCCGTTTTTGGAAGCTTTTATTATAGCTATAATTATAAAAACAAAAAACAATTTATATAAATTTGCCTATTTAATAAATAAGATTTATAAAATTCCTATTTTTAGCAATTATAAAAAAGCCGGTTTTAATTTTTTATATAAGAATTAAATAAAAAAAAATCTATTATAAGGAAAATTATAGCATTAATAGCTAATAATATATAATTCAAAATTATTATAAATGCCGCTTTTAATTTAAATTTTATTAAATAGGTGTTTATTATTAAACTCAATTTAAGTAATAGCATTAATAAATATAAAGCTTGGTTGATACCTCGGGAATTCTTTTAAATTTATAAAAAGGATTTTTTAATATTTTCTTTCCTATTATTTAAAAAAAAAAATTTATCCTGGCAATTATAATTTAATAAAACCTTAACTACCATTACTTTAATATTGGAAACGCATTTATTAAAGCTAATGTAAAAAAATGAATATATTTGGCTTTTTTAAATAGCGTTATAATTAAGCTAAAAAAATATTTTTTAATTAAATAAAATTTTATATAGGATAAAATAAATTGCCAGAAATTAGAATTGTATTTTAAAGGCCGAAACAATTAAGCTTAAATTTAAGCAAAATTTTAGCAATCCTTATTTATTTATTTATAAAATTATAAATATCTTTTTTTTTCATTTATATTAACAATATTATTATAGCCGCTAAAAATACTAAAAAGCTAAATAATGTTTTTATTAGGCTTTTTTTTATAGCCAAGAATTTAGGGGAAATTAAGAAAATCCTAAATATACAAATTATTAAGAATAGGCTAGCCTAAATTTTATAAAACAATTAAAAGCAATATATTAAGAATTTTTATATTAAATTTGGATTTCCGCAAAACAAAAGTTAAAAAAAAATTATAGCCAATAAAAGCAAAGCAATTAAATTAGCTTAAAATAATAAAAAACGAATAGAAATTGTTTTTTTTTAAAAAACGCTAGGCAGAATAATATATATTATAACTTTTACCTAATTGGATATTTGTTTTGCAGCTAAAGAATTAATATAATTTATAGCAAAATTTTAAAAATAATATAATATTGGTATGATATAATTGCTTTACTATTTGAAATTTATAGCTAGCTAAAAAATTAAATATAGCCTAAGCAAATTAAAAAAGTTATAAATTTATAATAATATATTTCATAAATTGCTATTAAATCAGAAAAGCATTAATAAATTTATAGCTAGATTATTTGGCGATTTTATTTTATAATTTAATTAAAAATAAAAAAGCATTGTAATATTTATTTGCAAAGCTAAATATATAGCAATTGCAGCTAATATTAAATAGAATTAATAAATAGCTTAAATTTTAAAAAATATAAAATTTGGAAAGCTAGTAAAGGAAAATTTATATCATATATAAAAAAAAGGGATATTATTGCTTTTATAATTTCTTTTTAGCTTTATAAAAAAATTAAATATATTAATATAATATATTATTTTATTTGGAAATTTAAAAATATTTGGAAATAATAAATGATTTATATTTAAATATAAAATATAATAGCGAATGGTTTTATTAAGCTTTTAAACCGGATTTAATTTACTAAATTTAAAAAGCTTTTAAAATTGGATATAGCTTTGGAGAAATAGGAAAAAAAAGGTATTAAATATAAGGGGAAATATTCTTTTTTTTAATTTGTTTTTATAAATAAAACTTTACGCTAAGGTAAAATTTTAATTGAATATAAAATTTTATACCAAAAGAAATTCGGTTTTAAAAAAGCTTAATTAAATAGCTATTAGGCTTAAAAAAATATTAAAATACCCCCGTATTAATTTAAACCAAAATGGTACGGGCCCGGAGCTTATAAAGCTTCGGGCATGGAATTTATTTACGTCCCTGGCATATATATATAAGCAAGAAAGCCACCTATATATTTGGTATTATAAAATAGCTTGCTTTTTTCCCTAATTGCTTAATATATTCAAAGGGACCAACCCGCGTTGGTTTTCAATAAACTCTATATTTAATGCTATTACAAAATTGCTAAAAACGCTATAAAAATCGCCCAATAGCTATAAATGGTTTAAGCAAATAAACGCTATTATATTATTAATTTTAATATTCAAAATTATATTTATATTATAATTAGGCATTAAAAGTCCTTATAGTCTAATTAAACATTAGCAAATAAAATAGCCGGATTTTGGAAAATCGTTAAAAAAAAGCTTGCTATTTTAATTTACCCGAAAATATTTAAATATATTTAATACTCTATTTTAATAAGCTATAATTAGCTAAATTAAACCCGCTTTTTAGGCAAATTATAAAGCCCAAGCTATTAATAAAAATTAACAGCTATAAAAAATAAAAAGTTTTTAAAATTTTGAATTTGCAGCTATTAAAATAAAAGTTTTATTATTAAATAAATTAAAAATAATAATATAATTCCAATATTAAATAATATTTATATAAAAAATTCGAATATGCATTTATAAAGCGTAAATTTTTTTATAATGCTAATTTTTTAAAGCTAAGGCCTTTAAAGCTAAGGCCTTTAAAAAACTTGGGTAAATAGAAAATATATAATAAAGCATTAAAAATAAAAACAAAGCAACAAATTTATTAAAAACAAATATTATTTAAATAGCTTTAATATAAATATATTAAAAAAACAAAATTAAAAAAGCCTGCAAATAAGCCTTTTAGCCGGGGAGGATATTATAATAGCTTTAGGCCGCTATTATTTATATTGCGAATATTCGCAGCTATATAATCGAATTATAATTAGTTTTAATCCGTCCCTATTTATATATAAAGCTTTTTAAAGCTTTTTAAAAAACTTTGTTTTCTATAGTAATAGACATTTATTAATAGAGTTTTTTACTCGGCCTAATTTAAAGCGGAAATCCAGGTCGTGATATTTTTATTAAATTTAAAAACTTTTTTCGAAAAAGATTAAATCCATATAAAACCATTAAATTTGCATTTATTTAATTTATTTAATTTAATATTGCTATGAAAAAGAAATCTATTTTCTTTGCAAAAACCAGTATTTTTTCTATATTATTAATAGCTTTATATAGAAAATCTAGACCACTTTATTAGCTATTAAAAATAATATTATTTAAGCTTTTTAAAAATATATTTTATAAATTGAAAACCAATTTAAAAAGAAATCAAAGCAATTTATAATAATAATGCTTTTAAATTTTTTAAAGCAATTAAGCAATAAATTTATATTAAAATAATTAAAGCGCAACTTACTATAATGGCTTTATTCTATGAAAACGATTTTCCAAAATAGCAAATTTAGTAATTAAAAATTAATATTTGGATTTTATTTAAAAAAATAAAACTGCTATTGGAATTTTAAAATAAAATTACCAAATATAATATTTATATCCGCAATCGCGCTGCTATTAATCTAATTATTAAAAGCCATTTTACTAGCCTTAAAAAAACTTAAAGCAAATCTCTATTTTCCATTAATAATATCAGAATATTCGGATTTCTATACGCTTTTTGTTTTAATTTAAAACTTATTTCCAGAAATTAATTATATTATAAATTTATTAATATTGATTGTCTTAGTACTTTTACAAAATACTTTAATATTATTATAAAATAATTCAAGATTTACTCTGCAAAATTAAAATACACGCATTATATAAATAAAATTAAAATCTAGAAATTTAAGTTGGGATTAAAATTTAATTTAAAATTTCAGATAACTCCAAATAACCAAAATACAATAATTAAACAAAAACAGCGAAATCCTATAGGCAAAGAAAAAGGGTTTTAATATTAACAAATTAAACGCCAATATTATAAAAAAATCAAAAACTATTAATAACAAATTTAATTTCTTGCTATAGCATATATTAAATAATTTATTATAGCTTAACTCGTTAAACGGGCTAATTTCCAATATATTAAAAAGGACGCAATTTAATTTATTAAATAAGCCAATTTTTAGCGCCTTAAAAACGCTATAATATAATATACCAAATAAACCGCAGTATAATATATTAAAAATGCTATAATACAGTATATTAAAAATACTATGGTATAATATACCAATTGCAATTTAAAATATATTTATATTTATATTAATTTCCACAATATTAAATATACTAATTTTCACAATATCAAATACGCTTATAGTTTTACCTTTTGCTAAGTTTGCTAATAAGTTTAATAATTTAAATTAATTGAATTCCAAATTGAAAAAACAATTCAAATTTAATAGAAAATTAAAAACATTGCTTAAAAAAATTATTTAAAAGCTTTTATTAGTTCTTTATATAAAAATCCCTGCTTTTATTCCAATAACCAATTATATTAAAATTAATAATAATAATAGTATTTCGGACCTTTCTAAAATGCCCATTTTTTTATTTATTTTTCTTTTTGCAAATAATATTTCGGTTTCCAAAGCCAAGCTATATTTTACAAACAATAATGCTTAAAAGCAATTGCTGGCTATAATGCAAAACTCTATAAAATCGTTTAAATTATAATTGCATACATTGGCTATAATATTAATAATATTAAAAAATTCACAAATTTTTATAACACTGTATTTTTAAACCGAAAAAAAGCCTGCAATATTGTGTTTTTAAATTCCCAATAAAACCATTATAGCGCTGTATTTTTAAAGCCTTTAAATTCCTAGCGTAGTACCGTGTTTTTATATTTCTTTTTACAATGCCGTATTTTTAAAGCCTATTATTTATTAACGCAGCGCTGTATTTTTGCAAGTTTGTTTATAAATTAATAATAATAATAATAAGTTTTTATTTTTTAAACCAATATATTTACCAATTTTAACCAGCTTTTGTTTATAAATTAAATATTATATTTATTAATATTATTATATAAATCATTTGTAATTAAAAAAAGGCTGTTTTTACTTTTATTTACGCCAATTATTATAAATGGTTTATTATAATAAAAATAGTTTTTAAAAGCAAGAAGATTTGGTATACTATAATTATTATTTTTAACCAATATATTATCAATTCTAATATTATTTAGGCAAATAAAAGGCAGATTATATTAAATAAAAATTTGAAAAGGCAATATAAAGCAAATATTGTTAAAGCCTTTTGTAAAATTTATATTTATTTTAATTAATTGAATAAAAAGGCTATTAATACCAAAATCTATTATGCAAATGCTTGAAAAGTTTTAAATAAAGAATATTTTATAAATTTTACTATTATTATTGATTTTTATTTCCGCTAAATTGCCAATTTTAAATAAATTTTAAACTCTATTATGAAAAAATCTGGATTAAATTCCATGCTATTTGCTGCTAAATTATTTAGTTAAATCTATTTTATATAATGGTTTATATTAAGGACTTTTTTTTCGTATTATATTATTATACGTTTTAGAAAAATATATTATATTTAAAAATATAGTATTAAATAAATATAATTTCAATATTATTTAAAAAATAAATTTGCTAAAAAAGGCCTTTTTATAATTTAAAAAGAAGGCTGTCTATTTTATTGCTTTGTAAAAATTAAATATAAAAAGCAAATATAAAACAAAGCAATTCATTAAGCTATAAAATAAGCTATAAAATAAGCGCCCTGCTAGTGTTTTTTGCAAGGTTAAAATTAATAGCTATAAGGGTAATGAAATTTCTTATAATTAGATTAAGTATGTTTTATATGGTTAAAAAGGCTATAATAATATTAGTAAATCTTTTTATTTTTTTATAAATTAAAAAATAATGCAAAATATTATAATAACCGGCTTGGTAAAAGTTTTAATAAGGAAGAAAAGGCCTATATAACTAAGGGTAATATTAAAATTAATATTATTTTTTTCAGGTTTTTTTTAAAAAAATGCGGTATATATTATTTAAAATTTTATTAATATTGCCGGTCAAATTCGCCGTTTTATTTAAATTGCCAATTTTAATGCTATATTATATATAATTTTTTTTAAACTTTGAGGCTATATTAATAAAAAGCCATTAAAATCAAAAAGGAAAGGCTATATTTAAATTAAATTGGTATTATATTAATAAAGGTTTAAAATGGAAAATACTCGCTTAGAAATATTTTATATATTTTATATTTAAAGGTAAATTTGCTTTTAAATAGAAAATTTTATTAAAAGGGATTTTTGGATAATTTTGATTAAAATAATATATATTTAAAGGCTATATTTAAAATTTTGTTTTTAAAATATTTATATAATAGGATTTATATACTGTAAATTTTGTAATTATAGCAATCAAATTGGTATTAGTATTTAAGCAATTATTTTTTATTGCCATTTTTTATTTTATTGCTCTTTTTACCAAAATTGAAAAAATTAAAAATGCTTTAAATTTTTTTTACACCAATATTTTCCCTTTTAAAAGCATTTTAATATAATATATTAAATATGCCAATTATTATAATATAAAGGGTGCTATTAATTACAGCTTAAAAGGCGCTAACTTTTAATATAGTGGAAGCTATTCAATCCAAGGCAAAAATCAAAACCAAAATGGCTAAAAAAATTAAAATTAAAGCAATTAAAAGGGTAAATTAAAATTAATAATAATGGAGAGCCGTTAGGCAATGCCTTTTTTATTTTATTATAAATAGGTTGATTTAGGCCTAGCCAAAATTAATAAGCTGCATTTTCTTATTATTTTTTTAAAAAAAGGTTACAATTTTTAATATTCCCTATTATTATAAAAATCGCAATATTGGCAAAATGCAAAATTATATTTTCAAAATTTTTGCAAATTATAAAATGGAATTTTAAAAATTGTTATATTTTAATATAGCTGGCAAATTTTCTTTTAATATTTATAAAACTATTTAACTATTAAAAGAAGTTAATAGCCGGATAAAACAAATTTGGGCCTTTGTTATAAAATTAAAAATTAAAAGTATATTTTGTTTTAATTGCCTAGTGCAAAAGAGTGAAGTTGAAAATTGGAAAAAAATTAAAAAAGATAAGAATTGATAAAATAAAACAATTGATAAAAAAAGATTATTGGGTTTAAATTAATGGTATTAAGCTTGGAAAAACTGTTTTTTAATTTTTTTAGCAAAATAAACTAGCTGAGAAAATAATTTAAATTGCAAAAGCAAATATCCGGACTATATTATATAATGTTAAGCGTTTAATCAAATTTTGATTTAAAGCTATTATAATTAAAGCCTATTATGGGAATAAAATTAATATTGGTTTAAAAATTAATAGAAAAGTTGTTATTTTAAAAACGGCTTGAATTGGAAAGCTTTTTAAATGGGAAAATGTTAAAATTTAGGACTATAAGGCCTGGTTTTATATTAATAAAAAAAAGCTTTTTAAAAAACGCCGCAAAATAAGCTTTTATTTATAGGAAAAAGAATATATATTTGTAGAATATAATTTAAATATTATTAAGCAATATAAACTATATTATTCGGATTTGAAATAAATAGTTATAAGATTTATTTCTAAATAGAATAAGGAAATCCCAAATGGAATTATAAATTTAAAATTAAAAAATAATTTCTATAATTTTTAAGGCATTTTAAATAATTTTTTTAATTGCCATTATATTGGAAAATTAATTCTAGCTAAAAAGAAAGGCCCGAAAGCCCCTTTTTAATTAAAAAGTGTTTAAAAACGACTTGGTTAAAGCTGATAAATTAAAAGTGGTAATTCCAGTTTTTAATTAAAAGAAATAAAAAAATACAATAATTTACCCTGAATTTAATAAATTAGAATTTTAATCAAAGCGATTATTATTTAAAGTTTTTTTTTATAAAAGCGTTAGAAAATACTATTAATATAGTAAATGCTTTTAAATTAAGCTTTAAATTGAAAATATAACCGCTATAAATATAAATGGTATAAATATTAATAAGGCATTTTTAGCTATTTTTATAATTTATAAAAGGCTGTTAATTAAGGCTTTAATAAAGCTTTTTGCAAAAATAATTGGAAAAAAAATATTTAAAGCGCAATATTATTAAAATCAGGATTTTATATAAAAACCGGTTTTTAAAGGCTTTTATAGCAATTATAGCCGAAGACAAAAACGATTTATATAAGTCTGCTTTTTTCGCTAAGTAAATCCTGGGTATTCCTATTTTAAAAATCTATAAAAAGGCTGTAAATAATTTCTTATATAAAAATAATTAAAGAAAGGCCATTATAATAGAATTTAAAAGCCTGATAATCAATGATATCTAAATTAAAATAGCTATGCAAGTAGCTTTAATTTAATTTTTATTAAATAAATTTTTATTATTAAGCTAAATTTAAATAGGGGTTTAAATAAATATAAAGCCCGCTTATTAATTTGCGGCTTTATTTAAATTTATAAAAAGGATTTTTTTAATATATTTTTATTAATAATTTATATAAATATATTCAGGATTTTTTTAATTATTATAATTTGGCAAAATATAAATTGCCGCTATTTTAATATTAGCAATGCCTTTATTAAAATTAAGTTTAAAAAATCAATATATTTGGCCTTTTTAAATAAAATGGCTATTAAATCTAGCTATATTTTTAATTAAATAAAAGCTTGTACAATTTAAAGCAAGCTGCTAGAAATTGGAAATATTTAATTAAATTTAAAATTATTAAGCTGGGTTTTAAATAAAGCTTTAATAATTCTTGTTTTTTTATAAATAGGAAAATGGGTATAATTACTTTAATTTATATTAATAATATTATAATTGCTACTAAATTCAATGTGGATTTTAATAAATGTTTTACCAGGCTATTTTTTAAATTTATCGCCAAAAGTTTGGAGGAAATTAAAAAAGTTTTGAATATGCAAATTATAAGGGATAGATTATTAAAAACCCTGTAAATTAATTAAAAATAATATATTAATAATTTTTATATAAAGTTTAAATTTCCTATTAGTAAACAAAGGCTATATTTTATTTTTATAAATAATAGCAATATAATATATTTTGCTAAAAAGAAAAATAAACAAATAAAACTAGATTTATATTAAAGGAAATTGGGAAAGCTAATATATTTCATAATACTAATAAGGCCTAATATTTATTATACTGCAGGAAGGCTAATTTAACTTATAGCTAATTTTTATAAAAAGCAGAATTTGTCACGGCGCAAGGTAAGGGTTAGGTGGTAATAACGTTATTGTGCGGAGGATAAAAGGTGTCCTTGAAGCTCTCTATTTACAACTGGCTATAAGCTTGGCGCCAAGGCATATAGGGGTTAAAAAGTGCGCACGTGCCTACCCAAAAAATCTATACTATAATATTAGCTCCCTTTTAAATTGCTATTTATTTTTAAATAATATTAAAACCAGCTTATAATTTCCAATTAGTAAAATAAAATAATAAACTATTTAAATTTAAATATTTTAATTTGGTAAATTTCGTTTTAAACCACTTGTAAAAAAACTAATTTTTTTTAAACATTCTTTTTTTTAAATTGCTCACGCCAGCAATGCTTTAGCTATTAATGCCTTGGATGATCTTCTTTGGCCTTTTTTAAATAATAATAGCGCTTTATTAGCAGCCGGTTAATTTAATTTAAAAGAATTGGCCGCTATTAAGTTTCTTTTATATTCTTGGCCTATTTTTATACAAAGCCTAAAAATCCAAATTTATTGTGGTTTTTTTAATACTATTTTTAAATATATTTTTTTTATATTTTTAAAGCTATTTTTAAATTACTTGTTTAAAATTTGGTAAATTTATGTAATTTCATATTTTAAGCCAATTCCGTTTTTTTTTAATATTTAAAATATTATTAAATTTTCAATATTTTTCCGGTTTTTCGATTTTATTATTCCTTTTTAGCATCCGCCTTTTAATATTCCTATTTTCCATTTTATTAATTTCATTTTAATTTAAAAGGCCTTTAATCTTTGATTTTGGCCAAAAAAGGCTATTATAAAATACTAAATAAAGTTTTATAATAGCTAAAAATATAATATAGCAAATTCGGCTATAAACCTTTTTAATTAGCTATACTTTCGCCTATTTGTTATTTTCTTTTTTATAAAGCAATTGGCTTTTATATTTTTAATATTAATATATACTAATTAATCCATTTTAAATTTCAAAGCTTTGCTATAGCTATTATTTGCATTGCTTTTATACTATTTGGCAGCTTATTGGGCAAAAGCTTTTAATTAAATTAAAATACGCTCTATACAATTAGCAATTATATTTGCTTTAAAAACCTGCTATTTTTAAATTTGCAAAAGATTCGAAAACAAAAGTTTAAAGGCTTAATGCCCATTTGGAAATAGTAACTATAATTTGCAAAAAACGGTATTATATTAATTGTTTTTAAAACTTGGTTATTTAAAGCAAATTTGGTTAAAAAACCCAATTTATTAAATTATTTAAAATAAATATGATAAAAAAGCAAAAATACTATTTTTAATAGGCATTTAATTGTTTAATTTGAACATTGACTTTCGAATAAAAAAAGCTCTTTAGCTTAATTTTCATGTTTTTAAATAAATAAATTCAAAATTAAAATATAAATTAATTTTTTCTATTAAATAAAATATTATCCAATATTTTATAAAAATAATAAATCCGACCAATAAAAAACATAATAAATTTATTTACGCTTAAATTTACTATTAAAATAAAATGCTTTGTTTTAATAAGCCGGCAAATAATTACTATAATATATTGGTATTTTTGGCCGTTTTATTTGCAAATCAAAAAGGAAATAATATAATTTATTAAAATATTTAATTATATATAAAACGGAATTGGTAAAAATTGCAAAAAGCCAGAAAATGCTAAATGGAAGGCTGTAATTTAATTATAAAGCTTATAATCCTTTCTATATTTATTTATTTTTCTAAATATATTCGGCTATTAATAATATTATATAATATTGGCTATAATCTTTTTTTAAATAGCCGGCAAAAATTAAAAAATATATATAACGAATAATTTGAATTTTTAATTCTTTTATATTTAATAAAATAAAAACTCTATTGCAATAATAAATTCAGCCTTTTTTAATTTTAAAATTTATTATTTAAAAACGTATTATTCTGCAAAGCGTTTTTAGCCATTTATAACAATTTTTATTTCGCAAATAAACCAAGGCTTTTTAAGTAATTACAAATATTATATACGCTTTATTAATTAGCTTATTAATATTTCTACTAATATTTAATATTATTATAAAAGCTAAATTTAGCTGTAAAATATTTTTTATTATATTAGCTAATATATTCGCATTAAATAATATTTATAAAAATAGTATTTTTACTTGGTTAATTAATTTTTTATTTAATATATCAGCCGATTAATTTTTCCATTTTTAATTTAAAGCATTTAATTTCACCGCCTTAGTATTTGGGCAATAAATAATACAAAAATTAAATGCTAATAAAAATTTAAACTATTGCATTTATTGTTAATTTAAAGTTTTAATAATAATGAGAATTTTCAAATTTTTATAATCGGTTAAAATTTTAAATTTAGCATTGTTTTGAAGCTTTAATTGCTATTTTTTAAGCATTTAATTATAGCTAATAGCTTTTTATTATAAATTTTATAATTGCATTCGGCCAAAATATATTTTAATGAAAAGTAAGCAATCGGTTATAATAAGCCATTATTATTATATTGTAATAGCACGGTTTTAAACGCCTAATTTAAAGCATTGGTTTTTAAAATAATCTTTTAATTATAATTAAAAAATGCCAATATTAATATTTTTATCAATGCTTGCTAAAAATTTAAAACGCTTACTATTTAAAATTACCCCAGCGCCAAAATATCCCCTTTTTATTAAATTGTAAAAGAATTTGGTTATTTTAAAAAAGTTTTTAATAAATTTGCAATAAAAATTTGCAAAGCCTGAAAATTTTTATAAATTGCAAAAGTGCAAAGAAATTGACTTTTAAGCATTGCTCTGTTTTTTTCTAAATTTATTTTAATACTATTTGAAATTATATATAAATCCAAATATTTAATTTTAATCGTTTTAAATTTATATTTTTAAATATCAATTTGCAAACCTGCATTTTTTAGCCAGAAAATATTTTTTTAGATATTCTTTAAATAAATAAAAATATTGTTAAAGTAGGCTATATATATTTTATTAAAAAATTTAAATAATACATTATTAAAAAAACATTAGAAAAACGCAAATTTATTGCATAGGCCAAAAAATATAATAAAAAATTCAAATAGCCTAAAATATATAATAAACGCGATTTTCCTTTTTTTGAAAAAAAAGCAATTAAAAACTGCCATTATATTTAATTTAATATAAATCTTAGCTTGGTATATAATATTAAAAAAATTGCAAATTAATAAAAATAAATAGAAATTTTTAATAATAATGCTATTTAAGTCCCGATAATCCTAATATATTTTTATTTCATTATTAAATTTAATTGCCAGTATAAATAATGCGGTACATTTAGCTTTTAACTTACAAATAAAGCCTTGAGCTAAATATTTATTTAGCTATTTATAAATGCAAGCTAGTTGTTTTAATAAAAGAAAATAATTCTTTTAATAGAAAACTTTCTTACCCGGCATTAGCTTAATTTTATAATTTTATAAAATTTTTAATAAAGATTTATTTACTTTTTATAGCAAAAAGCCTTTTTATAAATTATATAACCAAATTAGAAATATAGCTTTAATTTCGGCTGCAATTAATTTTAATTTGCCTTTTATAAATTTAGCAATATTGGGTTTTAATATTTTATTAAATATAAATAATTATTTAATACAATAAAAAAAGATTTCATTTACAAATATTGTCCAAAGTTTAATAATATTTGCGCAACCTATTAAAAAAATTAAAATTAATTTTCTAATAATAACAAAAGTATTAAAAAGGCCTTGCGGGATTTTCCAGCATTTTAATTTTTAAAAGTATAATCCAGCTTGTCCCAAATGATATGCATTATTTAAATATCTAATTATTAAATAAATATACAAAAATTCAAAGCTGTATTTAGCCTAATATCGTTTATATTTGGAAAGGCGATTTAAAAGTTTATTATTGCAATAAAAAGGGAAATAAAAGCATTAAATAATAATAATAATTTTTTATTTACCCTATATATAATAATGCAAAATAAAAATAAGAAATTAAAAAAATTATAATATATATAAAAAAAATAGCTTATATTTTATATATATTAAAAAGGCTAAAGCCAAAATTAAAATTAAATATTAGCCTAAAAGAAACCTTAAAAATATCCCAATAATTTTAAATAAATTTATTAAAAAAATATTAAAACTGGATTATAATAATAATAAAAACATTATAAAAAAAGCGCAAAATTTTAAAAAAAGACCAAAAAGCCAGTTTTAGCCTTTTATTTAAATAAAAATTATTAAATTATATACAATATTAAATTAAAGCAAAAACAAAAGTATTTAACATATAAAAATATAAATTTAATTTTTTTTTTATATTTTAAATTAAGTTAAAAAATTAAAAATTAGTCAATAAATTTAATTTAATTAAAAAATATAAAATATATAATTAAAAATCATAAACTTCGTATATTAAATAATTTAATTAAAAATAAATATTATATAAAATAAACCCGATTAGTAAAATTAAAAACTTTATAATATTTTTAAATTCTAATTTGCATATATCAAATTTATAATTTTTATATTTTATATTATATTGCCAAAAACCCGATTTCTTTTTATTTTAAATAAAATATTATTAAAAACATAATTAAAAAAATAATTTATTTATATTTTAATTAAACATGCACAAAAAAAAATTAAATAGCACCAGATATTAACCGTTATATATATTAAAATATATATTATAAAAATAATTTTAATTAAGGCTATTATTGCAGCTATAATAGTTTTAAATAAATTGCGCATTTTATATTTTTAAAAAGCATAAATTTGAAAGCGATTTTTTTTAGCAGCCTTTATATTATTTTTTTAATTAAATTAACTTATTATTATAATTAATATATTGGTTTTTAAAAAGGGCCTAAATTTTAATATAGCAATAGCGGCAAAATATAAAAGCATTATAAGCTATATTAAATAAGGGAATTTAAATAGCAGAAACTTGCAAAATAATAAATTAATTGGTAAAAGAAAACCCAAAATATAAGCTTATTACACAATTCAGGGATTTATAATTATTGCGGCAATAATTATATCTAAAATTATTTACGGCCTAGCTATAAATATTAAAATTTTTGCAAAAAGGGTTTAAATAAAGGCTTTATATATAGCAAGCATAAATACGGATTGAAAATATAAATACAAACTTAAAAAAAATACAATTTAAATTTTTTAGCAAAATTACAAATTTAGCACCATTATTACAATTACGGCCAAAACCCTTATTGCGCGGGATTTAAAATAAGCTATTATTAAAATTTTGTATTTTGCAATTAGAAATATTGGAGACTATAATATTTAAAAAAAAGGGGGGCTTAATCTTTACCGAAAATATATATATTAAAAAATCCGTATAAAACCAATAATAAAAAAAGGCTTAATAGAAATAAAAATCCTGTTTTATAGAAATAAAGCTTTAATAAGGCCTGATATAATTGCTATAAAACAAAAATAAAAACAAAACCATAAAATTCGACAAAACAAAACGAGATTAAATACGCAATTAAAAATTAATATATTATTATTAAAAAAACCGTATAATACGCGTATAAAAAAAGGAATAAAAAATTTAAAAAACCCTAAAACCAATTATTTAAAATAAGCCGCCGCTATATTAATTTTTTGGCATTTGCAATAAAGATATACGCAAAAATAAAAAATATATATATAAATAAATAAAAACAATAAAATCCTAATAAATTTTAATACAAAAAAATAAAAATCGAAATAATAAAACTAATTAAAGTAAAGCCTAAAATTGATTAATAATAAATAGCGCAAGCTATATATTGAAATTAAAATCTAAAAATTAAGCAAAAACAAATTTAAAAATAATTATTAATAAGAGCAAATTAATAAAAGCCTATTAATTTACGCGGCTAAAATAAAAAGCCGAAATTAATAACCAAAGCTATAAAAGGGGGGACAATTATTATATAAAGCCGAAAAAGGCGTTTTGTAAATATTTTATAAAGCATATATACTAAAGGTATATAAAAAATAAATATTATTTATTAAAAAAGCTAAGCAAGGCTTTTAATGCACAATATTTAAACGCTGCTATTTTTACTCAAAAAAGGCAGCGGCTATTTTTTATAGCTAAGGAATATATATAACGCACCCTATTTGCCAATCTATTTTTAACCACTATAATATTTGGCTTGCTATTAAACATTATTTGAAATTTTTTTTAATAATTAATTGCTTTTGTAATATAATAATTTATATTTAAAATAAGCATTATATTAATATATAAATTCGGCGCATTTTTAAAAAATATTAAAAAATATTTAAATAGCGGCTGCAAAATTGGCGCATTTTTTATATTTAAAATAAATAAAAGTTTATAATTAAAAGACGTAGCAAAAATTGGCGCTTTTTTAATAGCAAAAATAAATTAAAAATTAAAATTAAATAGCGAATGAAAAAAACAATTAATATTGGCCTAGGCTAGCTATTATAAAAATAGCATTTTCCGGTATAATTTTTAATATACTATTAAAAAATACTATTGCGCTAGCTAATATTTAAATTATAGCTATATAGCTATAATTAGCCAATAATAATTAAAGAATTTGGCAAAAGCTTAATAATATAATTTTTTTTTAAAAATAATTGCTTATAAATATTAATGCAATAATTATATAAATTATTTTTAATTGAAATTTCCTATTTATATAATATAAAAATTAAAAATGATAAAATTATTAAGCGGGAAGTTGATATTGCAAAATAAAATTTGCTTTAATAAAACCAATACCAATATAGCTATTATTAATTAAATTATTTATAAAACAAATTAATTGCGTAAAAAACAAAAAAGAAAAAAAGCAATAATTTGCTATTAAAAAAGCGGAATTTTAATTTAAAGCTATTATATATATTTTATTACTAAAACAGCTATTTAAAATTGCCAATTTTTAATAAGGCTATTTTGAAAAAAAAGTTTAATATTTTTTAGTTTAATTGCTTTCGATTGCAATTTAGGCTAAAAGCTAATTATTTTCCTATTATTAAAGCTGCTAAATAATTTTGATATATACGCCGGATATTAAAATAGCTATTCTTTAAAAAATAATAATGATAATAAATATTAAATAGCCATTTTAAAACATAATAATTATATTATAATAATCCTAAATATTTATAAAATAGCTGCTTGCATTATTATTAATTGCAAATATTCTATTGGTATAGAAATATTAAATTCAATTATTATTATTAAAATCGCCATTTCGATTGCCTTGGAAATTGCTATAAAAACGTCCGCCTTTATTATTATCCCTAATAAATTATTGCTAAAACTGCTAATAAAATATAAAGCTGCGCAATAGGGCTGGAAATTTCAATTTAATAAAATAGGCTTAGATAATATAGCTATAGTTTTTGCAATACTAATATAAATTATTTTTATAATAATAATTTTTAATTTAATTTTTTAATATACCGCAAAATATATTACAAATAGAATTGGGCAAAGCATTAAACTTTATAAAATTTCCGCTATTTTTATAATTATTTGAAAATTGCTGCTATTAAAATAGCTGGTATAATTCGCCATTGCCATTATTACTATTATTAAATTTTCAAATATTAAATTTTATTATATTTTAAAGCGCAATTTTTAAAATTTTGATTTTTTTAAATATATTTTTTATTATATATATATTTAAAAACAATGGTATATAATTTTTATTAGCCGTTAAAATCTGCTTTATTTAAAGTTTTAAATTGCTAATAAGCTTTATTTGCAAAAGCATTAATTACCTTTTTCCAAAAAAAGGTAATTTTATGCTTTTTAATTAAGCCAGCCTAATAAATTTTACTTTAAAATTTAATAAAAAAAAGCGTGTAGCTGATTATTTCCCTTTTTTATTTTTTCAGCTTTTGCTTAGCCTTTTTTATAAAATTCAAAATAATATAATTAATATAAAAAGCTTTTACCATTTTATTTGCATTGGCCCATTTTCATTTTACCGGATTTTTAAAATTTTAAATAATATTTAATAAACCCGCTTAATATTGGGCCAACCATTTGCTTTCAATTAAGCCTGCTAAATGCTAAATACGCTTAAATAAAATATTAAAAGCATTGCTATTAATTTTTAAAATACGAATAATTTTCCTTTTCCAATTAAAGTAAATCTTTTAATATTTAGCCGCTTTAATATTATTGCCGGTAAATACTGGCAAATTAATTGCAATTTATTTAATAGTTTTGGCATAAAACTTTTAGGCAATAAAATACTAAATAGCGGTTTTTTAATTATTTAAATTATATTATAAGCCTGCAATATAATTAAATTGCTAAGCAATAATAATATTAATTATATATAAAAGCATTGAAATTTTGAAAATAATTTAATTTTGCTAAATAAAATAATAACAAATAGCTTTAACTATTACAAAAAAATCGGTTTGCAAAAAGCTGGCTATATTCTCAATTTAAATAGCTGATCCGCCTACAAAACTTTGGAAATAATTAAAAAAGATTTTTAAATATAATACAATTAATTATAGGTATAATAAACTATTACGGCGGAAAATAGGGGTTAGGTAATAATAATATTATTGTATAAAAAATAAAAGATATCCTTAAAGCTTTTTATTTATAGCTGGCTATAGGCTTGGCGCCAAGGCATATAGGGGTTAAAGGGTGCGCACGTGCCAATTTAAAAAGTTTGTACCGTGATATAATTTAAGGCTAATTTGGCTATTATATTATTTTAAAATTATAATAGGCTTAAAAATTAAATATAAATTAAAAGAAATTAAAAAAAATAAGCTAAGGGTTTATAATAATGCTTTATATAAATTGTTTTTTAATAGAAAAAACATTAGCGGTTTTATAGCTATGCTTTCAAAAAATTAATATTATAATTAAGCAAAAAGCAAAAAAAAGAACATATTTATTTATAAGGCTAAATATATAACGGCTATTGCAAATGACAAATAAAAATAATAAATTGCCTAAATATTAAAAAATATTAAATATAATAAGCTGGTAAAAAATAATTTTTATTATATAAATATAAAGGGAAATAATTAGGGCATTATAGCTTTTATTAAGAATTTTTAGCTTTATAAAAAGTTTAAGCATATTAATATTGCTTATTATTTTATTAAAAAGCTAAAAAATAATTGCAAGCAATAAATAATTTATATTAGGATTTAGAATGTAATTGTAAACGGGTTTATTAAAGCTTTATAAAGGGTTTAATTTACAAAATTTAAAAAGCTATTAAAACTGAAAAAGAATGGTTTGGGGGAAAAAATAAAGCGCCGGATATAATGGGCATTGGATATAAAGGGATAAAATTATAAAAAAGCGTTATATTATAATATATAATTTTATAATATATAATATATTATAAACTTTTATAATATAGCCCAAATTAGCTATAATATACTTTGAAAAGAAAATGGTTAAAATTTAGAAAAGCTGTATTATTAAAAATTAAGGGAAATATTAAAATGCTTTTTTGGTAATTCGAATTAAATTTCTGCCAAAATACCCTAATTATATGCAAGGGCTACGCCTCCTTGCACGTATAAGCGAGGAAAAAATGCATAATGCCTTTAAGCTGTAGAATAGCCTTTTTTCCTTAATACAATATATTTAAAGGCTCCAGCCCACGTTGGATTTAAATAAAATTAGGATTTTTTAATTTTATAAAAAAGCCGTTAATCTTAAAAATACGTATTATAAATAATAAAAGCTTGCTATAATTTAAAAGCTAAAATTTCTAATATAAAATAAAATATAAAAATATATTAAAAAGCCAAAAAAGCAAATTTAATTTTTATTAAATAAGTATATATTATGAAAATTAAAATTATTAAAATTATTAAATAATTTACCACTTAGCTAATAGCCCAAAGCTTTAATTAAATATTTGGCAAAAATTACACCAATACTTTTGCCCCAATTATTTATATAAATTCTTTTCGCCTTTTTCTTTTTATTATTTTTCGCGAAAACTTTAAATATAAACAATTTAATATTAAAAACGCTTTTACTAAAGCCAAAATAATATTTTAAATTTATTTAAATTCTTTTAAAAAATTTACCACTTTATTAAATTATATTTTCCAAATTTTTAAAAATTTATATAATTTAAAACAAATAGCTAAAAATTAAAATCTGCTTATAAGGAAAAATAAAAAATAGGATTTTATTTAAAGCTTTGCCAATCCTTATATTTATAAATATTATTACAGCCGCCCGCAATAAAAAGCAGCTTATTTAATTTTATTTCCAGCTGTTTTTTAATTTAATATTTTTTTTTTTTTAGAAAAAAATTAATATAAAAATAAAAAAGAATTAAAAGGCCAAAATCTTTTATTTCAATTAAAAATCATATTTTTGCTAAATGCTAAAAAAAGTTAATATAGCCAAATTTTAATTTTCAATTAAGCTTATTTTTATAAATAATTATAAAGCTTTCAAATTCTCTGCCTTTAATAATAAATGCATAAATATTAAAAAATACCAGCAAATTATTAAAAGCCTTATATTGGCTATAGTTTTTATTTATTTAAATATTGCCTTTTCAATTAAAAATTAGCCCAATATATAAACGATTTATTAGTCTATTATAGCTATGTCTTAAAAAACGTATTGCGCTATATTAATTTAATAACTTTTTATAAAATATGCTATAATTTTTTTAAAAAAATTAATAGTTTATTTAAATTCTAATTGGATTAGTAATAGAATTAACCAAATAAGCATATTTAGCATTATTGCTATATTTTATAACGGGTCAATATTATAAAAAAATAAAAAACAGCGCTGTATTTTTATTTCTTTTATTAAATCCAGATATATTGCTTTATTTAATTATGCTAAATAAAATTAATAGCTTGGCCAGATTCTTAGGAATTTGGGATTTTTTTAATTTATTAAAAAAATCCATAATTTATTTGTATATTTAAAGACAATTAAAACTTTTTTTATATAAATAAAAAACCAAAAATCCATAAATACTCCAAATATATAAATATAATCTATTATTTTATCCGAAATTTAAAAAAAAGAAAAAGCTTACAATTAAATATATTTTTATAAATAAAATAATAGCTAATAGATTGATAAAACCGCTTTATTGGATTAAATTTATAAAAATTTATAAAAATATTGAAATTTATTACGTAAAACCATAAAAAACTGGCTAATTTTATCAGTGTGTGGGAAATTTAAAAACTAGGAATTTAGAGCTATATAATTTAGTTCTAATTAAACTAAGGGGGTCCCTAATTTGTTTTTTAATTTTAATTAAAAAACTATAAAAACTTAAGTTCCATATAAAAAGCTCACTAAAAGCTGGCATTACAAGCCAAGCTATATTGTAAATTAATTTTTATTTCAAATATTAGAGTATTTTTATTATAATAATTGAAAAATAAAGTAAATGACTCTAAGATTGAATTTTATAGAGTTTTTTTAAAAAAAAGTGTCAAAGTTAAAGCTGATTTCAAATAGAAATCAAATAATTGGAAATTTATTTTTATCCAAATAAATAGTAAAATTAAAAACCTTTATAAGTTTTTAACATTATTCTATTTTTTTAAAAAAATGGAATTTTTTAAAGTCTATAAAGCCAAGCCCCACTATTAAAAAAACTAATATACCGCTATTAAAAAAATAAAAATAGAAATCCTAAAAGTGATTTTTAGCAAGGCTAAAAGCAGGGCCGAGTAAATTTTGTAAATAAAACAATTATAATTTTATATTCGGGTAAGTAATAGCTTTAATTTTCAAAATTATTAATACTATAAGCAAATATAGCATTTGGTGAATTATTATTAATTATTTTCTAAGGCCGGGGGTCGGGATTTGCTTCGGCCGGGGCTGTCCGAAGTACTTTTGCATTAAAAATAGGTGTAAAAGTACTTACCCCTTTTACCCCTGAGTTTCTAACTAAAAACTGAAGTTTTGGAACTAAACTTGGGACCTCCTTAGTTCGTTAGAAACTTAAGTTTTAAACTTAAGTTTTAGTTTTTCCCTTTTAGTTTCCCACACCCTGAATCTTATAGGGAAGTATTAAAACATAAATGCAATAGCAGCCATTGTAAAATAGCCATCATGTATAGCTAGACTTAAAAAAAACTAGCGTCCACATAATAAAAATATTCTCACTTTGGACTCTCCAGCTATTCTAGTCTTTTTAAATATAATACAACGCTTTTTACACCCTTATTCTATGCCCTCATATCCACTCATTTCCAATAAATTTTAAATAAATAGAACTTATTCTAATTTTATAAAATTGGTTTAAAATTTAAAATCTATTATTAAGCTATAAAACTGGCAAAATCTGTTTTTTTTGCTATTTTTAGCATAGCAAACCATGGCGACCATGGTGGAGCCTTTGAAACCGTGGTTTGGACCAAATAAATTTGGTTTATAGCTTTTAATAAATGGTTTCAGACCGTACCGATACGGCTAGGGCCCAAACCGCGGTCTCAGACTATCGGAAACACTGGCTGTCAAGGCTTTGGCCCGTCCACGTGACTAGCCCTCTAATCGAGCTAGAGGATGAGCGTTGGGTAAGCGGTCCTGCGCCAGCTTAGCGCTATCGAGGCACCTTGTACAGAAGAGCTTCGAGCTCCTACCGACCTCTTGCTCCCTTGACTGTCGACATACGTCCTAGCTCTCCTGATTGCTCCACTTTATGACAACATCTCCGGTGCGGATATCATCATAGATCTCTATCCACCAACTCACGCTTCCTCTTTCTTTCGCCTTCCTTGCGCAGCTGCGCTTACGACTTCCTGATCTTGCACCGCCGATGTCTCTTCCCATTTTGCGCCTTACACCGCTCTCGCCTTTAAGCTACGCATAGTCGTACGTCTGAGCCATCTTGTTCTCCTCTCGGACCCTTCTTCGACTCCCTGTGCTCTATCGGCCCCCTCAGTCCCTACATTGCTTGACTATCCCACCGGCGAACCCCGACGAATTTTGCGAAACCTACTCACCAGCAATGCCACTTACTTCGACGTACGCCCGTTACAAGAAGGGCACTGCCAACGCGGTACAATGTATGGCAACAACTGCGCGGTGGATTTCCTCTGGTTCCTTTTCCGGCCAGAAACCTTGCCAAGTAGCTCTGCTTCGGCCGAGGGATGGCGGCTACTTTACCTATAAATCTGGGGATTTTGACGGTCCCGCGCGGCTCTGTCGCGAGATCATCCGCCGCCGTCCTCTAATTGAATTCACGACACCGCAGCTGCGAGGAAACGCGTCCGTCTGAGCTCATGGATAAAACAAAACCCATTTGCATACCTCGTGGGCACCTACCATTATCAATCGCCCATTATCCGTTGTCCTGCTTTCTGTCTTTGCGAAAAGATTTCGAGGCAGAGCAACCCGACCGTCACTCACCAAATACCTGGTCCTCTACATTGAGTTCGTCCAGTTCATCAAGCTCATACTTCGATCTTCGTCCACCTGGCTTGTCGAGCTGGGGCGCTGCCTCGTCTCCTGCGCCAGCCCACGGCTCTGATTCCCTAGGCGTCTGCCATTGCTGAAATCTCAGACTTCTCGAGGTTCTCTAAGCTTTCAGGTATGTCAAGTCGCTCTCCTCATCCTCGTCCAGCGCCCTAACAGCTTTCAGGCTTACCAACTGGATCTGGTCCTCTAGGCTTCTGCAACCGCGTTGAGTGAACCCAGGCTTGCGGGGCGCTTTGGTGTCCCCAGGCTGGTCCTTTGATCTCGGAGCTTCAATCGTCAACCTGCCCTCCTGAGCCTCGTCCATCACGCCGAGTGCTTCTAGGCCTGTCAAGTCGCGCTGGTACCTGAGATCTTTCTGGGCGCTTAGGTCTATCCGCTCCACTCTACCCTTTTGGCTTGTTGCAATCTACGTCAAGATGTCTTGCGGCAACTATTCCCGCTATAAAATTGGAACAACTTTTGTTGTACAGTTTCTGTCCTCTACAGCAGCGAGATACGGTTATAAAAGAATCAACGATAACGAAGCAATCCCTCCACCATCTGGGGGAGCCTTCCGTCGGGGACACAGCCGTGAGAATTCTACCCTGAGAAATACCGATGCCTTAGTATCTCCCGACAATGGTCTCAACTCATCAACGCTCTCCAAGAGTACAACCTTCCCTACGTCGACTCCGCCTACTGGCGCACTGGGTCCTGGTGCGGCTCGCGCTGCAGAACAGCCTATACGCCAACCTTATGGCCCCACCCTTGCTCGAGGAAATTCGCGGCACCCCAACGACGGGATGCCTCGACCGCAAGAATTTTGCAACCCGCCAAAGTCGAATTGCTGTTCAGAGCATAGCCAAGGATGCGAAAAAGGAGGCGAGGAAGAACAAGAAGAAATGTCAAAGACGCTACATGAATGCCAGCGACGCCCGGAAGGACCAATCATTGAGCGTGCCGCCTCCTGCTATCAAAAAGCCTTCGGCAAAGGAGATCCTCACTTTGGCAAAGTGGGTCGCACATTACGCACCCCATGAAATCGCTCCCTCTGGTGTATTGACCGTTCTTCCGGATGTCATGTACCACCGCCGCGCTTATTATAGCCTCTACACCAGTCAAGATCCGGCCACATTGGCTGCAAACAACAGCCACGCTTACTTCCTATACGGCCTAGAATATGTCGATAACATCCTCCGCGAGGCGGATCGCCGTGAATCGACTCGACCAGCTAGATTGATTCAAGAAGACGAAGTTTCGCCAGATATCAACGCTACTTACGAAGGAGGTGGCTTCTTCGGAGTCCTTGACTCAGAGCAAACACTTTGATTTCCTCTAAGATTATATCTGTCCCGGGAACTTGGAGTCGGAATCATGAGCACGTGATGGGGAGCGGGAGAGTAGTACGTGAGCTGAAGATTGGAGTTGGAATCGTGAGCACTGACGAGGAGGGCTTGCCAGCCAAGTCGCTCGAACAGCCGGTACTTCTCACTCAAGTGACCAGGTATCTCTCCTGAAGTGGATCTGCTGCATCTTGGAAACACCGTCCTACCCGCCTCCGACTATGACCGAGAGTCCCTCAATTCTGGTCAAGAGCATTTTGCATCTCTTAACCACGGTATTGTGTATGTCCAAGAATTCTTTAGCGAGCTCCAGCGCTTGGATGCTCAATGCACTCAAACAGCGGTAGACGTCTCATGTCTGTTGAGCTGTCATG
The DNA here is from genome assembly GCA_037179335.1 of Cyclaneusma minus. Taxonomy (NCBI): domain Eukaryota; kingdom Fungi; phylum Ascomycota; class Leotiomycetes; order Marthamycetales; family Marthamycetaceae; genus Cyclaneusma; species Cyclaneusma minus. Next base: position 1,198,029 of record JAKZHN010000005.1, read on the forward strand.
GGTTTCCCAGCTTTAGCTTGCCGCTTGGATATAACCATCACACCATAGAGCAAGTGCTCTAAGTTGCCGCCGTTTTAGAAGCTGCTAAAGACTTTTATGAGACGTCGCGGTTTTGGATTGTCCTCATATCTAAGTACTTAGACAAGATTCGACGTATCTTGACTTCAGTCCCAAATCAGAACTGCACATTACCCTTGTTCTTCTCCGTTTACTTTGCATGTGATAATTTAGGAACATAATACTTCTTTTCGCCCATGCCCTCGCATTAGAGATTCAAAGCGGAAATGCAGGATTTCCTGTGAACTCGTAAAATTTACCGTAAGCTCACTAAAAATCGAGATGTCGCTTCTGTCTCCCGGCGAATTGAAGGCGGGCAACTAAAGACGCACTTGACTGTGATGTCGCTGTTAACTTTTTCCTTCGTCTATGTTCACCTTGTTCTCCGCGGGCTCTTCCAATTCTGCCTCACCTCCTTTATAGAATATGTAGGACAAAATAATGAATCCAACACGAGGGAAATATACCTTATGTTATTAACTTTGATCTTCTTTTATTTATTAATAGATATCTACCGATCAGGCACTGAAGGATCCATTCAAATCTCAAATGGTCACCATCTCATCTACTAGTGGTGGGTATGGACGTCAGCGAGCCCGCTCTTGTTCAACGTCAATAATATTTTCACTGAGAGGCCACTCAAACATGATACCGAAGGAAAATATCCCAAGCCAGCTTGTTATTGCGTGAAGAATCCACCGATCATCCAGGATGTCCGAGCGACCGAAACATCCAACCGCCGAATCTCTCGCCGCTCTTGAGCCGCGGGTCCAGTCACAGGTTCAATCTTCCACTGAACTTGGACTCCTCTCTTTAGCAGCTACCAGTCTCACGGTAATGCGCGAAGTCTTCGCGAAGCCGGCCCCTATCATCAACGAAGCGGAGCAAGAGTCTTTGATTGTTGACAAAGATAAGTGGTACAAGCCTTATCAAGCCTACCCTGGAGACACCAGAGGATGTGGATCAGATGAGAACGGAAGACCAGCCTGAGTTTGCAAGCTACTTGGAACGAACTTGTGCCACCACGTATTCCGCTCTTTCGAAGCTTTTACCACGATTAAGCAAGATGATGCAAAACCCGAGAATATGCGAGGACGGTCAAAAAAGCGCAGCGACAGAAGACGGCGGCCTTTTCGAGCTAGTATCGATGGTTTTTATGGTTGATGAAAGCTTTCTCATTACTGATTTCCTGACTAAGGGGTTACTTGCCATGATAAAAGAGCAAACGATTCCCGTTTGGCTTGTTTTGGCGTGCCGGCTCCATATGGATATTGTCGAAAATATGCCTACCACTGAGACGCCTATGCCCCTTCAAAATCTGAGGGCTGCTGGAGCCCGCATGGTGCACACCAAGAGACAACTCGATGACTTCGACAAGAGTGTCGGGGCATATTGGAAGAGGGAGTTTGCAGAGGAGATGGATGAGAAATTCGGAGAGATTGAAAGATGGGTGAGTAATTCCCATAACCTGTTCATTTCCTCCGGAAAGTAAGACAATGCTGACGATAAAACTTGTCGATAGGTCGTCGAAGACCGGTTTGCCGAGCTTATCTCCAACTACCTGAAGAAAAATCGACATTTGAAAGGACATGTCAACGAACAGCCATGGTCGCTCCTCTCCCAGCATCCCCTCCTTTGTGGGGTAATGCATTTGTACGTTTCAACAACATTCAATGAGTACGGAAACGAATTAGCAAATCGGTGGGGCATTCTGCCCCCAGTCTTGCATTTGTACAATGCAGTCAAACAACAATATTTCTCGGAAGACATCGCATGGGAGGACCTTGAGCGTATCATGCAAATCCAAGACATCAAGAAGATGTTCAAGGGCGAGTACCCGAAAGACGTGGCATCAATGTGGAAGAAGTACTGCTTAATGTTGGGGATGAGCGTAACAGCTTTTGCGAAGGATCGCCGGGGTGGAAAAGATGACGACTTCGTTCCCATGAATAAGAAGCACCAGCGAGGTCGTGGCAGCGAAGACAACTGGTTGATCAGTACGGCCGAGCTGACTAGCGTCATGAAGCCGCGGGAGCTGTATGACCAGCGTGTGGTTGAGCTTGGACCCGTGAAGGTTGAGAAGCTTTTCAAAGCAGCCGATAGGAGTGGCAAAGCGGTACCGACTTCGCAGACACGCACGTTACGACAGTCCCTTGTTGCACTTGAAGAGTACGTCGAATCGCAAACGCTCTCGATCAATATCGACTACATCGCCGTCAGCCTTCGCTGTTACCGGATGCTCAACCAAATTCACGATACCGTGTTTAGCGACCTTGCGGGAGAGTTTGGCGAGGCCGTCATACGGCAAAGTAAGACGCATTCTCATAAGAATCTTGCAGGTTATATTCTCGGATGGGAGGCTCGGAAGGAGGACGACGTTCTTACAAGGAGAACGCCCGATATGGGCCTGAGGAAGATGACTTTGGGAAAGGCGAAGAGCATTTTGAAGGAGTATGCTGAGAGGGAGGGTGGAAAAGAGATGGAGACGGCCAGACGTCTCTGCCCAACCTTGAGTCCATCACCGGGACATGGAGCTGTTGGCGAGGGATCTGGGACCGTAGTTGAATATCGGTAGGGACGAGATCAGGCGACCGCTACGGTTTCATAAGGGAGGGTTTCTTTCTTTCTAGCAACAGAGGTGCCGTGGATTACGAGCGGGAGTTTGTAACTTCCAGCTCCACTGCTGGCGAAGAAGGAATTTGTGGGATAGCTTGGTAGCTGTTATTGTCTGTTCTATGTTCAAATTAGTGTGCTATCCAACGGGATGAGGTAGCTTTTGACGTTTGTGAATGTGGAATATCACGTGATTCTCTCGAGAAGTCATCTTGACCTATCTGATGCCATTGCGAAATAGTACATCATGGCAGTCATACATGGGGAAGGTAATTTTCCGATGTCCTCGCAGAACTGGCTCGAAGATGACACCGTCATGTCATTGCATGTACGTTATTGATACAAGCGTCGGCCCTTTGATAACGGAAGCGGCTGATGAGTTGAGGAAAACGGGAGTCAAGTCGGTGAAAATGACTGGAGATTCTCGCGGGAGCTGTGCTGAGTGAGTAGCCATCGACATTCATGGCCTATTCCGTCTGTCCTTTTGAGAGGCGAGAAATGATTCGACAGTCGACTGCGGGGGATGTTGGAGCTAAGACCTGATGATTGGGTGGAATCTCGACATGGAAAACGATATCTGCGTTTGAGTTAGGACACGGTAATTGGGTGGAATTTCGACACGGAAAAGAATATCGGGGAGAGGAGCTGGTGTTAAGAAACCATCTTGCGAATGCCCAGACACCTCTATCTGACTAAAAGGCGTAGGTCGACCAAACCATGCTTGCACCGCAGTTGTGATATTCTTTGAGAAGGGGAACGGAGGTGACAAAAGGGTCTGGCAATGGAGTGTGGTTCAAAGCTTGGGTTGAGGGCTCAGCATGAGAAGGAGTACATCATTCCAGAGGAAAGTAGCAGCCATGAGATAGAACTCAGCGGTTGGGGGACTGTTTGGCACCAACTTGGAAGTTACCACTCGAATCGGACATCCGGCAATGAGAGTTACTTCAGCACTTGGCGCCCGATAACAAGAGTGAATAGTATTTCACAACGTCCTATCCTTCCATCGGAACCATCAATCGATCCTCATACCTCCAATCCATCAAGACGAGAAAGTAGCCGTAAACCCCTTGCTCAACGGCAAGCTCAGATTCTCCGCCCTCAACACCTGCGTCGTCGCATTATATGTCAAACTCGCCTCCGTCCCCCCAACCATCACACTGCCCGGTTTCTTCGACACACCCAAGAACGTCAAACTGGCGATTTGCGCCTTGGTCTCGTATCCAAAAGTCCCGCTCATCGTCAACTCACTCCCATCCCAAGCAAACGTCGCCTGCGTCGTGCTACTCTGCACCAAGCTCACCCCATCATCCAAATACAACTTCCCACTCGCCTTCCCATCCGTCCCCTGCGCAACCACAATATCGAAGTCCGTTTCTCTCAATACCGTCGTCGTATTCGCTCCCTTCTCTCTCATAGCCAAGATACTCCCGCCGCGGAAATGCACCGGAATATCTGTCAAGCCCAAGTTATCAATCGTCTGGTAAGCACCAGTGCCTTGGTAAGGTGCATACGTCCACGCGTTATAGAAAATATCCTTGGGGAAGTATGCTGACACAGACGTCGCGTCCTCCTCGGTGACTGGCGAAATGAGCACGGCGCTGCCGTAGAAATACTGCAGATCCACGGCGAAAGTGTTCGAATCCTGTGGGTAGAAAAACCACATGGGGGAGATACTGGGTGTGCCATATGTCGACTGGATGTAAAACTCCGTGTAGAAGTAATCCAGCAATCGGTATCGCAAGTCGATGACTTTTCGTGCGGCTTCCGCCACGCTGTCCCAGCGGTAGAATTCTTGCGAAATGACAGGAGGAAGGTCATTGTGGTTGCGATAGAATGGCGAAAACGCACCCAGCATAGCCCATCTGGCGCACAACTGCTCAGTAGTATTCTGCGCAAAACCGCATACATCGCTACCGACCATGGGAACCTGATAGAGAGAAGCGAATTGCAGCAGCCCGGTGATGGAAACGCGGTAGTGCGCCCAGTCGGAAAAGGTGTCGCCGAGCCAGTGGCCAACGTGCGAGCCGGCGCCGGCGAAGGTAGAGCGCGTGATGATCATGGGGCGGAGAGAGGGGCGGCGGGCAACCATGGCATCGCGGGATGCGGAAGACATCATGGTACCGAAGAGGTTGTGGGTGTCGTACATGGCGAGGCCATTTTGGTGGATGATGTCCGTGTTGACGGTGTGGTTGGAGAGGCCGCCGCCGGCGGCGTTTCCTTCGGTGGTGTAGGCGGCGGAGTTGTGGATTGCGTATTCGGGGTAGAGGAGGTCTCTTCCTGGGAGGCCTAGTTCGGTTCCGCTGGATGGTTGTCGTCGTGACAGTGATTCAAATGATTCGATGGATGACCTCTTTGGCATCGATTTGGATTTGCCATAGGAAAGTTTCTCGTATCCCTTGGCTTTACTGCTGCATCCTTCTGGTTGGAAGTCGCATGGCCAACCCGGAAGGGGTCTAGGAGGTGTTCTAACAGCTGGAGGAGTTGGAGGGTACCCAACTGCCTGTTCGAACGGATTGTCACAGGGAAACTGGCATCCAAAGTTGCTCTAAATCAAGCAGTCAGTAGGGAAATTCAAGTAGAGAGACAAAATCAGAGAGACTTGCAGGTTCGTTCATGTCAATCCAAAGCGCATCGATATCCACCCCATTCGTCGGATCAAAGAAGATCTCAAACTCGCCATTCCAGTAATCTGTGATATTCTCATGGAACCAATCCGGAAAGACCGTAACACCCGGCCACACAACACCCAAGAAGTCACTTCCATTTGCTCTCTTCAAGAAGATGCCCGCCTCATCGCCTCTCTCCAAAGGTCCATATTGCTGATAAGCAACAGCTGGATCAACCATCATGATATAATGCTGATCATTAGCATGCAGATGATCCACAAGTTCCTGCACCATGTGCAGCGGAAACCTATCCGGATCCAGCGAGAACACTTTCCGCCCGTCCATGTAGTCAATATCATTCCACATAGTCTCCAGAGGAATGTTTGCTTGGCTGTAGTTGTAGACAACCTCGGCAGTGTTGTAGGCGTCTTGGTAGCCGTAGCGGCATTGGTGGAAGCCGAAGCCCCAGTAGGGCATCATGGCTGCTTGGCCGGTGATGTCGGAGTATTGTTCGGCGACATCGAGGGGGCCGGGGCCGGCGAGGAAGTAGAAGTCGAGGACGCCGCCGAGGGTGTTGTATTCGAGGTATTGGCCCTCGGCTGCGGAGTTGTTGATCTTGATGTCCATTCCGTTGGAGTTGGCGAGGAAGACTGCGTGGGTGCCGGTTAGGCGGTGGTCATAGTAGACCGGATGGTTTCCGTATAGGTTCGTGCCCGATGGAATCTGATTGAAATATTGTCAGCCAATTGTACATCTTAGTTTTGAAACTTGGAATCCAGCAACCACTTGAATCATCTCCAACAGTTGGGGAGCAGCAAGTTTCCAGAAACAATTTCAGTGACATGAGCTGTCTCCAGTCCCCTACAACCAATATAGGAAGAAAATTTAAGTCGCCGAATACGGCCTGTCGACCAAGAACCCATCCACCAAATGAGAAAAAAACCTACCCCATAGTTATCCTGACTCCACAGCGTACGAATGTAATTCGTACTATTCAACTTAAACGGATCCGTATGTTCTCCCAGCCCGTACAAGTTCGGATTTTCCGGAACATAAGTCCTCAATCGAACATACTGCGTCTCGAAGATCAAACTTGCTGCAGAAGTGTTGAAAAGAGACTCGCCAGTCGAGCTTCTAGTGATGACGAACGAGAAAGGCTCTTCGACGTAGGAGAAGTTGAGCGCCGAAGATGATGCGCTGGACTTGCCAGAGGTACGTGGCAGCACGAATTCAGGGATTTGGTATACATCTTTTGCGGCATCTTGGATCTTGACGTGGAGTCTGGAGTCTGTGGAAAGTTAGCGGGTTTGGCAGATCCAGAGCGTTCTTGAAACTCGAATGACATTCTTGTCTCGTCCATGGTCTTAGTGACCTCGTATTTGCTTCACTTAAGGATCGTGTACTACATAACACGAAGAAGGCCCGAATACCCAAAACACATGGAAACCACATGGAATTGATAAGAGGTCTGAAGATCATAAGAGACAGCATACCAGTTTGGTACTCCACGGTGAGCGTCAAGTTCTGAAGATCCGTTCCATATACATTGCAAGCCGTGCCAGCCAGGCTAAGATCGGCCGTCAATCCAGAATCCGAGGTCTTGACATTCGACGCCTTGTATCCCGGACACTGAGACAGATCGGTTTTACTCGCAGCCCAAACAACCAGCGGCAAAAGAGCCAAAGAGGTCACAATAGGTCGTCGCATTTTGGACTGAGAGATCTGAGATGCACTGAGAAGTTTCGAACACAGTCTCAGAAGGTCTCAGGAAGTCTCAAGAGGCGGCGGCGCAACATGAATCAATCCAGGGTGAGGACGAACGAACAAGACTCCAGCGCCGCGCGTTGGAATGGAGCTTATCTTGGCACAACAAAAGTATAGAAGAACATGCTCGGCGTTGCCATCGGAAAGGTATGTATGTCCTTATATGTGTCTTTTCCGAGCCGCACGCTGATGCAATGCTTTGAAAGTATACTTCTGTGTTTGCATTACATTCTGGTGGAGGGGCGGTACTGCACGGAGGTACAGATGAACAAGGTTCGTCCCCAAAGTTTCCAGTGGCATGGGCCCGTAAATCCGGTTAATGCCCCCTGACGCCATCATGGAGTTTTGTAGCTTTGTCTGCAAGTCCGCGCCATTCTTGACACCGAACAGGGCATCAAGCAGTGTTGCTGCCCTTTGGGAACCACATGCAATAGCCAGGGAATTCAACATCGTTCTGCCCTGTGACGGGATTGATGTGTGGGAGTTCGCATATTGAAACGGACCGAGGTCAAGCTTCGGGATCATCTCATAGGCTCCGCCCACAGGAGGGCTGCAAGGAGGTCAAGAAGTCAATAATGTGCTGGAGTATCGTTGGCCGAGCGAATTGGAAGAGGTTGGCGCTGTGTCTTTAAGCTTGCATGTGTCCAAGGCCGAGCTGCCGACGTTGCAGTTTCCGGGCCGATTGGGCTACTTACGTAGATGGACTTTAGTCTATCGACGATGTGGACTGAGCGCATTTCTGCATGTGAACGTACCATTGCCATGTTTCCTTGCTTCATAGTACATGTGCATCGACAACATTGCGATGTGGAATTGCGTTGTTGTGCAGATTTTGTGTTACACAAACGACCTTCGTCGGGCGTTGACGTTGGGTTCGGATAGCTGCATTGTTGAATATGTTTCTGGCTCAAGTTTCTGAGTCGCAAATCGTCACTGGAACTACCTAGGCAGAGGCTGTCACCGCTCTGTGCTGCGATGAGTTACACATAGTCACCTGGGAAGCTGAGTACCTGCATTGAGTTTGCAAGCGAGTGGACGTGAAACCCTGCTATATGGCACGGCTTAAACGATTCCATGAACGGCTTGGCTTCAATGAACCTCTGGGTACAGCGGTAGGTTAGTTTGATATTGTACCCTGCTCTGCTGATCTACCTGTCTTAGGTAGAGAGGAGTATAAGTATCTCCTCTCTTGCAGAGTGGGCAAGTGGTAGGTATCCGTTTGCTGTTGCACCACTCCCTTTGGTCTTCGTTGGTTCCATTCGTGCTTACTCTCTTCCGATTCTCTCTGTATCACCATGTCTACAACCGGGGTCACTGTCACGAAAGTATATCCGAAGCGGGTGGCTATTGTCACTGGCTCTGCTAGAGGAATGTATGTTGAATTCCAACTCTGCTCTCAAGCCAAGTCAAGAAGCCAGAAACTGATTCATCACAGTGGCAAAGCTATAGCCATCCGCCTCGCAGAAGACGGCTTCGATGTCTGCATCAATGACATAGCCGCCAACCAAGCCGGAGTCGATGGTGTACGCCCTTCCCATCCGTCCATTCCCAGATCCCAAGCCCTCTTCCATCTTCATTCCCCTTTCTCTATTCTCGCCACACCAATTGACACACCTCTCTCCCACAGGTAGTATCCGAAATCAAAGCCCTCGGCCGCCAATCCATCGGCTGCATCGCCGACGTCTCCTCCCTCTCCGAAGTCGAAACGATGATATCCACCACCGTATCCCAACTCGGTCCCCTCAACGTAATGGTCGCCAACGCCGGCATCGCCCAACTAAAACCCATCCTCTCCCTCACCGAAGACGACGTACGCCGCATGTTCGAAGTAAACGTCTTCGGCCTCTTCAACTGCTACCAAGCCGCCGCGAATTCCATGATCTCCCACCCCTCCACCACCTCTCCCACCAAGAAAATCATCGGCGCATGTTCAATCGTCGGATTCAAGCCCTTCGCATTGGCCAGTCACTACAGCGCGAGCAAGTTTGCGGTGAGAGGCTTTACGCAGGCGATGGCGATGGAGGTGGCAGATAAGGGAATTACGGTTAATGCGTACGCGCCGGGCATTGTGGGGACGCAGATGTGGGATTTGATTGATGAGGGGCTGGGGAGAGAACGAGGAAGAGGGAAGGGGGAGAGTTTTGAGAAGTATACGAGGGAGTTGGTGGCGATGGGGAGGCCGAGTACGGTGGAGGATGTGAGTAAGGTGGTGAGTTTTTTGGCGGGAGGTGATAGTGATTATATGACGGGGCAGACGGTTATTGTTGATGGGGGGATTGTGATGAACTAGGAGGAGTGGGATGTTGAGATGAGGGAATTTGGGTGAGTGGATGCAGGAGTTGGGGGTTTTGCGGGTGTATAAATATCTATATCAAGTGGCTAATTTGGGCTAATGGTCAGTTTTTCGAGCTTATCAACTGTCAAACAACAATTACCGACAAGGAATCCAGCAATTTGAAACCAAACAGTGTACTTTAGTGAAGCCCGGCTTCCAAGTTATGGCTAGAAAGGCAAGTCACCAGAGACGAACGGTTTCGAGTGCATAGTCCCTTGTCAGATATCTTCTTAGCGACTGCCCAGGACTCTTCAGTCATTTCACATTTATGATTCCATTCAGATCGCTCTTTCAAGCCTGGAACGACTTGTTGTTCTGTGCATGTGAAGCTATCATCAAGTATCTACCCCGCCGGGAAGTCTGTCCGCGGAAGTGGGGTTCTCCCGTCCCCACATCAGGATGGGATCTGGCACCCACTCCCAGATCATCCTTCCCGGTACCTCGGGGCAATGATGTTCAAACTGCAGCTTCGATTCAGCCATTTGCAGCTTCCCCATAATCAGCCTATCTCATGTAAGTGCTTTCCTCGCCTTCCTTCTGATCTCTCGAACTTCTTCCCTTCATCCTCTCTCATCCTCTTCTCACTTCGAGTACTGCATCCTGTCCACTTTTGGGTCCCACTCATCCATTCAACTCTCCAAATCACATTCCAAAACTTCACTCCCATCACACAATGGCTCCCCAACCACCCCCTCCCGGCGTCTTCGTCCCCGTCCCAACCTTCTTCGAAGCCTCCCACAGAAACGACGCCCGGCAACCCATGCTCGACTTCGCCACTCAAATCCGCCATTCCGTCCATCTCGCCGAGTGCGGCATCGCCGGTCTAGTCATGCTGGGTTCTACCGGAGAAGCCATCCATCTCTCTCGCATTGAGCGCAAAGCCGTTGTTCAGAACGTCCGCGAAGGCCTCGATGCTGCTGGATATCCCAACTACCCTCTCATTGCAGGCGTTTTGACGAATAGTGTCGACGATGCGTTGTCGCAGTTGTGTGATTTCCAGGCCGCGGGCGCGCAGTGGGGTTTGGTGCTGGCGCCGAGTTATTTTGGACCGGTTGTGGATCAGGAGAATATCGTGGGGTGGTTTAGGGCGGTTGCTGATCGTACTCCATTGCCGATTTTGGTGTAAGTTGCTATTTCCAATTCCTATTCCTTTCCCAAGAACCCATTCACACCTTCACGATTTCAAGGACTTAGAAGTTTCGAAGGAATCGGGGAAGTTTGGACGAAATAGGAGAGAAAGATGCTGATTGTGTGAACAGTTATCACTACCCTGGTGTCTCAAACAACATCAACCTCGCTCTCGACACCTACACTAAGCTCGCTGCCCACCCCAACATCGTCGGCGCCAAGATGTCCCATGGCAACGTCCCGCACCACATCCAAGTAGCCCAGGACCCAAACATCGACCATAACCACTTTGCCCTCTACAGCGGCTTCGGCGGACAGCTTTTCCCCGTCGTGCAAATGGGAGCCGCAGGTGTCATCGACGGCCTAGCGGCCTTCTTCCCTGCCTGCGTAGTGCATCTATTCAACCTCGCCAGAATGGCGCCTATGGATGCGCAGACCCTGGCAGAGGCTGGGCAACTGCAGTATGCGATCAGTGCAGGCGAGGAGATGGTGGGCAAGTTTGGCGTTGTGGGGATTAAGGAGGCGGTTTACAGGGTGCTGAGGATGGGCACGTTGGAGGGAGGTAGGTTGCCGTTGAAAGGGAAGATGCCGGAGGGGGAGTGGGCGAAGTGGGGAGAGGTTATGAGGAGGTTGCAAGAGACTGAGAACCGTTTGACGCACAAGACACCGAATGGGGCGGGACATGGTTATGATTCGATTAACGGTCATGATGATGAGGATTAGGTCGAACTTGATTTCATAATGCGGAGGTGCTGGGTATAGCTTTGGAGGATTGAGTCTTTGAGAACAGTGTCACTGGGGTGTTAGAGATTAGAATTCAGTAGTACTAAGTACTCACAGGATCACAAAGTAAAGACCTCGTACATACCTGCTATAACCAAGTTGTTTCAATGCTCGTGATTTTCTTCCACTGTCTCGCCATTGCTGCTTCAGCCTTTAATTGCTTCGTTCTCGACAAGTATTCCGAGTGCACCTTCTCGGTAGGAAATAACCCGAAACAGCTATAAAGTAGCTGCAACCCACCACACCACACCTTTCGCAAACACATATCCAATCCAGCTACGTCATCACCAAGCTTTACATCCTCAAACAGCCCCCAAACATGACTAAAATCAAATCTCTAGAATACTTCCGTGTTCCGCCGAGATGGCTGTTTGTGAAGATTGTAGATGAGCTGGGGAATGTGGGGTGGGGAGAGGCGACGCTGGAGGGCCACACGCAGGCTGTTGAGGGGTGTTTGGATGCGTATGCGCAGAGGGTTGTTGGTATGGAGGCTGAGTGAGTTGTTGTTTCTTTTCAGATGAGAAGTCAGGTCTCTGTGGTACCCTAGCCAGGATTCTTGAAAGTGTTTGAGAGGATGTCGTGATGGGATTTTTTCGTCACTGGCGTGGATTTCTACTGGTTGGAGGCACTTGAAAGTTGAAATTTGAAACCTGAAGAGGCTGTCTTATGTGACTGACTGGAAAATAGTGAAATCGAACACATCTGGCAGGTGATCTATCGGTTTGGCTTCTATAGGGGAGGGCCAGTTATGATGTCGGCACTCAGCGGAATCGACATCGCTCTTTGGGACTTGCTTGGTATGTCACCTGACACAACTTTCCGATCCTTAAGATATAATCGCGCTAACGAAAAAATTGAAAGCGAGAAAGCTGGGTGTACCGATATATCAGCTCCTCGGAGGAAAAGTCAGGTCCACTCTGAAATGCTACGCATGGATAGGGGGTGACCGACCCAGCGACGTCGAAGCACAAGCGTTCGTATCACTCCTTTCCTCTCAATCCTTTTTATTCCGTCTCCATTAGCCAACCCAGCCTCAGGGTGGAATGTCTTCTGCGTGCAAGATGGCCTGTCTCTAATTACTTGAGTGTTCCGAGTTATTTGGGTTTTCCCCAGTAATCTGGGTTTCTCTCAACCATCTGAATTCCTTTCAATCGTTTCGATTTTTCTTGGGTATCCAGACTTCACTCAATTACTTCGATTCCTCTCAATCACCTGGACGCCAAAAGTTGCACGCAAGAGAAATTCCGCCACGAGCCAGCGCCTAGCACAGAACTCGTCTCACTAACAACATCCTTCCAGCAAAGCCCGCAAAGCGCAAAACTTCACCGCCGTGAAGATGAACGCCACAGAATCCCTCGGCTGGCTGGACTCCCCCTCCGCCCTCACTGCTGCTGTTGAGCGCCTCAAAACTGTCAAATCCCTTGGCATGGACGCCGCCATCGACTTCCACGGCCGCGTCCACAAGCCCATGGCATCTCAACTCATCGCCCTTCTGGCTCCCCACCAGCCACTCTTCATCGAAGAACCCTTACTTTCCGAAAACCCCTCTGCGATCACCTCTCTCGCCTCTCAAACCCCCGTACCCATCGCTTTAGGCGAGCGTCTCCACTCACGCTGGGCATTCAAACCATTCCTAGAATCCGGGGGCGTAAGTGTGTTACAGCCGGATATTGCGCATGTAGGCGGAATCAGTGAGATGAAGAGGATTGCAGCGATGGCAGAAGCGTATGATGTGGCGATAGCGCCGCATTGTCCGCTGGGACCGGTGGCGACGGCGGCTTGTATGCAGGTTATGGCTGCGACGGCAAATTTTGCGATTCAGGAACTGAGTTGGGGGATTCATTACAATGTGGGGGCGGATTTGAAGACTTATTTGAAAGAGGGGGCTGAGGGAGGAGAGGGGGTGTTTGCGGTGAAAGAGGGCGGTTACTTGGATGTGCCGAGGGGAAAGGGGTTGGGGATTGAGGTTGATGAACAGAAGGTGAGGGAGGCGGCAAAAGATGCGACGGCGTGGGTGAGTCCGGGGTTTTGGGGGCCGGGGGGTGAGGCGAGGGAGTGGTGATGAGGGAAGTGATGAAGAAAGCGAGTCCATACGCTTACAATTCTGGATTATTATCAAAGTGCGATAAAACTAAAAGGCTCAATTACCATGAGCTGTCTGGAAGCTTCCACACTCCGCAGAAATAAAAAGTGCTCGACCAAGGTCTTCGGGATACGTAAAGTGCAACAGGCTTGCCAGCGAATCCGGATCGCAGTTCGAAGTGCAACAAAAGGCCGTTGATTTGTGAAGCTCATGTAAAGCCTCCGAGGTGGCATGCTATCGTCGACGTACAACAAAGCCCTGCCATATGCCATGACTAGACCCACTTGATGTCTTCAACGCCTTGGGGCGGTTCAATACTTGCTTGCTCGGGCAGACCCCCCCTGAGCCCATCTCAGTCGGTTCAGACAGCACACACAGCACCAGGCTCTGTAGTCCTGCCTGAGCTTCCCAAAGCGTTAAGCATTCCACGAGGCTTCGATAGAATGAAGAGAGGCGTGATGCCAGTGTCCCTGAGGTCTACGTGGGCCCAATGTCGGAGGCCCAATATCGTAAGGCCCCCACAATGCATTAGGCAGAGAAGGAACCCCGGTGAGGTGCCTAGAAGTCGGCGGGGACGGTATTGTAACCATGAGCTTGTCTCAATTCACGAGATGGTTCCTCTGCTTGCCTTGAGATAGGCCATAGCCTCTTACCTCGCGATCAGCACACGTCAGCTTCAGCTGGAACGGGGGATTGTTTGGCCCACCACAAATGAAATGCAACACCCTGTCAGGCCGAGTCGGCCCCTGCATCGCGCCGTCAGGCCCGGAGTGCGGTTGTGATGTCTTCGTTGGCATGTAGATCTTCAATATCAGGTTTCAGCACGCCCTGTTTGTCTGTCCATCACATATTCAGCTTCGCGGCGCGGGAAGTAACAAACGGAAGAAGAGAGGTCAGCCTTGGATGCGAGCGCTTCACGGAGGAGCATGACTGGGATTGCGCAAGCGCTTGCTGGCATTGAGGCCTTGGGCTGAATATGAGTGTTTCAGAGTGTTATGTGAGGCGGCAGGAGATGATTCGAGCTCTGGTGGCGAGGGATATGTGCGTTGTGATATCCTCCTTTGGCGATCATTGTTCTGCCTTGCTTGGTAGGGCGTTGAATGCTGTCGAGTACTCAGGGGCCAAGACGGGCATCGTTACCATAGATGATAGGTGCGTATTTCACATCCGTTGAGAGCGGCCCGGCCGGTGAGAAAGTCAAGCGGGGACGAAGGGCTGTGGTCAATTCCTGGGCCGCGGTCAGCAGGTCACACGTGATAGGGCTTACCTGTCATTCCTCCGGAGCTGCATGTCGACTCTGAAGGTCTCCCTGTCCCGACAGCAAATATTCCTGCGGTATCATGAAAAGGGGATCGTTGCAGTCGGGACAGGGAGAAGGCAGAGAAGAGATCCAGGCTGACAACTGATGCTGTAAGCACATAGTATCATGCCGGCTGATTGACCACTTTCACATGCACATCCATTGAAGATTCATGAACGGAGCAGCAATGGAGAACAAACTCGTTCATGGTGTGTTGTCAAGTTGTTTGTTTGGGCTCTCAAGTTCTTCGGGCTTTCAAGTCCATTGGGCTGAAAGAACCCATTTCTTCCCGGTCTATTGAAAGACACGTACATCTGTAATGTAGATCATATGCGTCCAGCCTTCTCCAGGTGCAGAAACGAGGCGGGATGTCTTCCGCTTCGGAGTCTGGTAGCACGAATCGAAGAGCCAGCGTGTATCTGTCTATCTGACGGGTATAGGAAACTCCAGCAGAGGCTCAGAGATATTGGTCTTAAGACTCGTATGCAGCGTGGCTGGACAGATACATGTACACAAGCGCGGTGGGTCAAGTGTAAACATTGAACCGTGGTTCCATAGATCCGCCCGTGTCGCCCCGCTCTGGAGTAGCTTGATTCAGGATCGACTGGGGAGAGTGGAAACTGTGGAGACGATCTCTTTGACAACGCAAGAAGCATGGAAGCTCCCTGTTGAACGTGTCTCCCCATGCGCAATATGGAGTTGACGATGTTGTGAGATATTGTGACAGTCCACCTGTTTTCAGTGAAAGCGGGTAAGATCCTCGACGCAGAACGCTGGGGCTCGCGGCCGAGAATTGCAGATCTTTTGTAGATTGAACCCCAAGAAGAAATGAAGGTTGTTGATCAGTACATGTATATACACATGTTTTGGCAGTCAGACGGCCTCAGATTGGGAGTATGCCAAGCCAGTTGACAGCCTTAGCCGATGCACTGCCATGGGTCTTGCTGCTCGTGCGTTACACGCATCTTGAAAGCAGTGGGTCTAAAGGCATCGTGAGATGGAGGCTGGCACCAATCTTCAGATGAATGCAAGATGTTTTGGTCATTGGGAGCGGATTGGCAGCGTTGCGGCCCAAAGAATCTCGAACTGCATCAGTCTTGTGCAACGATGGGCAACACAGTTGGGCCTTATCCGTAGTCGGCGGCGTTAGCTTCAACTTCAACTTCGACAACACAGCGCCCGTTGTCTGTCGTGTGAAACTCTATTTGCGCTTTTTAGTCGTGGGTTTCGGATCCGCTGATATGGCTCGTTGGCAAAGGTGTATGTACATCAATGTAGTCCAAGACTTTGGGTTCCCCACATCTGCCAAGTGTCGTCTCTGGATCTGGCTGCCGGGCTCAAATACTCCGAGGCACAGATACACGCCTGCCGTGGTAACTGGTGATATTCTTCGAAGCTTGGATCTTGGATGTGCCATTGGCAAGTCAAGTCGATCAACAAAGGAGGGTTTTCGGTGTGGCCGCAGAATGGCCC
The DNA here is from genome assembly GCA_037179335.1 of Cyclaneusma minus. NCBI lineage: Eukaryota > Fungi > Ascomycota > Leotiomycetes > Marthamycetales > Marthamycetaceae > Cyclaneusma > Cyclaneusma minus. The sequence goes on from JAKZHN010000005.1 coordinate 1,214,171, forward strand.
GCAGCATGTTGAAAGGTGCTTCGTATGGCTGTGGGTTGACGGTTGACGGTTGTACCCGGAGGTGCATCTAAGGCTCCAGCAGCAATAGTACGGTAGCGCCGCCCATCACGCATTTGCAGACGAATGGCGAGCCAGCTCCATAGCGATTTTTGCCATTCGAGGATTTCAAGGTATTCGGCCCCAGCGTGCTCCCGTGTCAGCGGTAAAGGCTGACACGACTGATTCGCTGGATGTCCTAGCGCTCGTCCGCCTCACCAAGGCGAGATAGATGGCTACCGCCCAAAGACCTGGTAAACCCGGCTCCCAACGGCATACGCAAAGCCCTTCGGTAATCAAAATTCTGCAGGGTCTGGTAAGAGGCGCTGTTACTGAAGGAAAAGCGGGCGGCTTGTTGGGAGCTGAATCCCTGCCATTCCGGGAAGTTAATGTGATGTATATTGTATACATATCTGGGTGGGCCTGACTCGACCCGTTCATCACACCATCTTTCACCCACCTGCCGCACTAGTTTGATTATAACTAGAGCTCTCCGGATCCGTTGAAGATTAGTTGCAGTCCGTCGCTTCGTGTAACCAAGAGACCCCGGACGAAATGGTCGAGTTCTGGATCTCCAATTACGAAATTCACAAGCGAGTCATCCAAGAGGACATCCAATGCTATCTTGGTCCTGGTGCCACGGCCAGGTCCTTCACTCGTAATGTGCGTCGCCAAAGGCCCTTCCTCCAACCCTCCTTTGAACCTCAAGCTGATGTAGAAACAGGGCGAAGATGGCTTCCTCGTTTCATCCCCAGGGGAGTGTTTGACGGACGTAAGATCCATTACCAACATCCACTTTCCAGCGCTCCGGTTCTGAATTGCTACCTAGGAGCAAATCGACGACATCTGCCGAAAGTCGAGAGATCGATGGGAGAAAGAAGCCGCCGCCCGCATGCAGGCGCAGGCAGACTCGGATAAGAAGCTCAAGCGACCAGCTCAACAACCAGTGCTCATGTCGTCGCGCGGCTCCAATTCCCGCGGTTCAAGCTTGGCACCCGACAATGGACAACAACGACAATACGACGAGTACCAAGGAGAGGGCTCAAGCCGAAGGTCCAACGATCGCAGGAGAGTGGATAGATACACCCCAAGGTGAGAGGGGTCTGAGGGCTGGGAATAGACAACGGGGTCGCAACGGGGTCGCAACGGCGCACCCGGGCTACCGAAGCCGGGCATTCCGGCGTGGTTTATTGGAAGTCGTGGCAGACGTGCCGTGTCAGGCCGCGTCCTTGATCCAAGGGGGTCGGATGGGAGTCTGCGAGTGAGAGGAAGTCGCTTTGATTTGAGCCGGGAGCAGGACGGGAAGCATTGGGATGGATTTTGATGTTTGATGATAGTAACGGCAACCTCTGTCTTTCCCACCTTTTTTTCCTTCAAGCCGATCTCGCATAAATTTCTCCCTCCATAGAACTCTCGAAATACCAGGTCAGCGTTTGTTTTGCGGCTCCGCGGGAAGCTTTGCTGGGGATTCGGAAATTGTAAATTTTCAAAGCGAGAAATGCTAAGGATCGTGACAGTATGAAAGACTGACTTTTTCGACCTTGTATGATCGGCAAACTCGTCTCTTCCAATATCTTCGATGCAAGCAATCCATATCCGCCCGCTGCTACCTGTGGTTAGCCACTCTTCTCTCCAGAGCGGTTTCCGTGGGGTCCAGCACTAATTCCCAACATCAGTGGAGAAATAGCCAACCGCCGGAGGATAACGCCTCATGCCGTTGGTCTTGCGGTTGGTGGAATTTCTGCTCCTCGCGATTGTTTCTGGTAACCAATCAAGTGGGAAGCTGGAGTCTAGACTCTCTCACAAGTGTTGAAAAGCCAACCTCCGATCTCGCCTCAATTCTTCTGCCTCTTCAAGCCGCATCTCCAGGACTCCCTCGTAGTCCTTGAGGGCGACACATGTGGCAGACCACAAGACAATCGCTTGAACAGACCGGAACGGTCCTTTGGGTTCCGGACGGATATCATCTGGATCTTTCGTAACATAGCCAATAATATTGACCCATTCTCCGATGCGAAGATCGGTGGACTTTGTATTCTCAACCATGAGACTGATGTCTACTCGAGCCTTCAGTAGCGAGCCGACAGGACAATTGTGCTCTAGTGTGAGAGTTGCTGAAGTTGGCGCGTACTTCGTGACACTAAAGCTCTTCAGCATGATGCATGGTTTTCGAACATCTGCTGTGGGATCTTGGTACAACGAAAGGGAAGGGAAATGAGGAATATGCAAGAGACGCGGAGCCAACGTTTTCCCAAAGACTTACCAGCCCAGAAACCTCACCTTCTCTCCCACAGGTATGTCGGCGAGAGAAGACAGGAAGACCATTCGGGTCGGGACAGGTGCTGACATCTTCTGGGGATTTCAATTTCCATGCAAGCTTGCGATTTCGGGATCATGGCACGATCTTTCGCGGTGTTGAGTCTTGGATGGAATCTAAAGAGACTGGAGGAACTCGAAAGTCGCGTTTGCATATCGAAGTACATTAAGGCCCGTGCACGCTAGGGTCACGTGGAGTTCTTGGCAAAGAAGACTAGCGCCATCGTCATTTCTATGAGGCGGCGGTTTTAACCACATGCTCATTCATCCAGGCAGACAACACCTCGAACCTCAGCGTATGAAAGCACCACATCGCCGACAGGATCCAGCGGACTAGACTGTAATTCGTATTACTCTAGCTACAAGCCGACTCACCCGAAGCAACGAGCACAACCCATCGGCCTTATCTAGACCCTGCCCCACCACGGCTTGGAGATAGCAACGAGTCGCAAAACACCCCTTGACACAACAAAGCGAAAGCCTCTGCCTACCGCAGTGGTCAGGGAAGCGGATTTTACAACATAGCCCAAGCGGCTTGACTATTTCTACATCTGCAGGATGTCCGGCGTATGGGGATGGTTTGGCGGCCAGAGTGCCCAGAAGAAGAAAGACACTGCCAAAAATGCGATTCTCGGCCTCCGGGCGCAGCTCGACATGCTGCAGAAGCGGGAGAAGCACTTGCAGAACCAGATGGATGAGCAGACAGCAATCGCCAAGAAGAACGTCGGTACAAATACAAACGGTGAGTGGCACATCCCCGTGAGACCTTCAGGGTGAGGTCGGAAAGCGAGTAGAGACTGACCCTGCTTCCAACATAGCCGCCAAGGCTGCTTTACGGCGAAAGAAGCAGCATGAACACACTCTGGAGCAAACCGTGGCACAAATCTCGACGCTAGAGCAACAAATATATTCCATCGAGGCCGCCAACATCAACAAAGAGACACTGCAGGCAATGGAGAGGGCTGGCGAGGCCATGCAACAGATCCATGGCAAGCTCAATATCGACAAAGTGGATGAGACCATGTATGGATTACCGTGCGCATATTGCATACACAGAGGCGCTAACGTTGCGATAGGGAGAAATTACGAGAACAACATGCGCTTGGCGAGGAGATTGCCAACGCAATCACCGCTGCACCAGTTGGTGAGACAATCGATGAGGGCGAGTTGGAAGACGAGTTGCAGGAACTCGAGCAGGAACAGCTGGACCAGAAGATGCTTGGCACAGTACCGGTGGCAGACAGTGTACATCGTCTACCTTCTGCCGCAAACGGAGAGCGTAAGTCCAGCTCTCAGACTCCGATCATTCTCTACAAACATCTGCTAATATCTACACAGTCAAGGGCAAAGCTCCTGTACACGCAGAAGAAGACGACGAGGAAGAGGAGCTCCGGAAGTTGCAGGCCGAGATGGCCATGTGATGCAGATTGTCTCATTGCGCTTTGTTTAGCCCTTAGCCGGCGGCTGCATTTTATGGCGGATGGACTGCGTCTTCGAGAGGGATTTGGGATGCAGGTTTCATGGGTCTGGTTATGGAGTGTTCAGACGATTACTTTGCAGCTTTGTAGCAGGAGTTCCCGGCTCAATCTATTCACAACTTGCCACACCACACACCGCATGTTATCGTCCAGAGGGAGATCGCGGGCACCGTATGAGCCGAGGCTATGGGGAATTTGTGTATGATCTATAAAAGGTACATACGCGACTGATTTGCCAATGGTCTCAGGGCAATGCCGTTCATCTGGAGTTCTGGACGAAATGAGTGAAAGAGGAGTGCAGCATGAATCAGATATGCGGGGGTTTCCCCGGTCCTTAGTTACATCTCCTCGCGGTGACAATCCTTCTGTAACCCCCTCGGCCTTTGAAGAATCAATCCACAATAACTGAAAATATTCCCAGCGATTAAGAGGATTTCTAGTGATTGTAAAGTCGTAGCTGAGCACCCAATTCTCACCACGAGATCTCGTATATAGCGACCAAACCATAAAGAAGGAGAGACAAGCACGAAAGAGAATCACTACATCGTAAGTCAAGTCACCCGGGTAAACGGCATTTTCGAATCTATATGAGGCTCTCAAACTCGAAGGGTCTCTCGACTATCGGAACCACACCACCCCCTGTAAAACCCACGTTGCGTACACACCCTGTCGGGGAAACAAGCCTCGTCAAAACCCGCTCATCCTCCCGCTCAGACGCTTTTGTGACATTATTTGCGAACTCCACCACCAAGGCGATTCATATGGTTGGTTTTATGTTAGGAGATCAGCTGGCGGTCGGTCACGTGCGGGGAGCGCATGGAGCTTTTGGCTAGCCAAGAGCGCATAAATAGAGTTTTTGAGGAACTGATATTTTCTCCTTTTTAGCAATGCTTTTTGCAAACCGGCCGCCAGCTATTCTTGTTTTTTTAAGCAATAATTATAATTTTTATTTTTTAATTAAATTAATTTCTCCCCTTTTTTGCAATAGCAATTGGTATTAAATTTTAAGCCAATATCGGCGGCAATATTGGCAATTGCGCTAAAAAGCCTTTTTATACGCTTTTTTAATTTTTTTATAGTTTTTGCGCCTTGCGGCAATAGTAAAGACTGTAAAAATTATAGGAATATCTATAAAAATATTATAAAAAATAATGCATACGGTGCTGCCCGTAATTTTCCAATTAATAAAAGTTTAAACGGCTTTAATTTTAAATAAATTTAAATTTATTTAGCCCGTTAAAAAGCCGATTAATACCGGCGTTTTATAAAAGCTGCCTATAAAATTGCTATAGCCCTTAATGCCGCCTAGGTCCGCATTGCTAAAACCGTTGCAAAAGCTATTATAAAAGCTATTGCAAATATTATAGGCCCTTAAGCTAGTAATGGTTATAATAAAGCTTTTTTTAAAAATAAAAAGAATAATAAAAACAATAAATGCTATTAAAAAGAAAAGCGTTTAATTTAATATAAACTAATATAAAACGCTAATTATAAAAAGAAATAAAATATTGCATTAATTGCTTGAAATTCTAAATTCAAAGCGTTTTCAAATTAAAAATATTTAATATAAAAAACACTAGCCCTATTTTAACTAAGCGAAATACTATATAACCATTTTTATAGCGGCTATTGCATTTATTTCTTAATATTTCCTTATAAAAATTATCCCGTAAATTTATATAATTATTCCTAATATTTTTATAAACGCTTTAAATTTAACCTTTTGCAATAGCTTAATTAATTTATTAGCTATTATTTTATCCATTAGCATATATCTAATAATAAACTTTTTATTCTTTTTTAAATTCTTAATAAAATCAGAAAAAACATTTATATATTTTTTTTAATTTTTTTTAATTTTTTTTAATTAAATACAAAAATCCAATATTATTTTTAAGCATATAAACGCTATTTGAATTCCATTTAATATATCATAAATAGCCCAAATTTCGGAAAATTTAAATTAGCCATTAATTTTGCTTAATATAAAATAAAAAGGCTATATATTTGAATTTAAGAAATAGAATAATTACAATTTTTTATTTTTTATTAGTTTACAAAATTAATCTATTATAAAATATAGCTATATTTTTAAAAACGCTAATTTAATCAATTTTATTGCTGGCTTAATTGAAATTAAAATAAATAATAATTTTAAAATACTTTTCCCTCGGCCTATAATATATTTTATAATTTATAATAATATTAAAATATTTTATTAAATTTTGAAATGCTTTGCTATAGTATTTTAATGAATTAGCTATATATTATAGTAATTATTCCAAAGCAAAAGCTATATTTAATCTAATAAATACTATAGTAAATACAAAATTATTTACTATTTTTTAATATTTTTTAATATTAATTTAAATATTAATTTAAATATTATTGAAAAAAAAAGCATTATAATTGGCTATAACTTTTTTTATTAAAATAAATTATAATAGTAATAATCCCAAATTAATTTAATATAATTCAGAAATATTGTTTTTAATTAATATAAAAAGCCCTAATTTTCCATTTTCTTATTATTTTTATATTAAAAATCTTGAAAATCTCCTTTAAATTCTTAGTATTAAAGCAATTAAAAAGCTTAAAATAAAATCCAAAAAACTAAATTTTATTTTTATAAATTGCAATTATATTATTAATATATATTAAAAATTTAATACTATATTTAAAATATAAATAAATATGTAAATTGGCCAAATTTTAAATAACATTTTAGCCTTTATAAAAGCATTTTTAATATTAAATTATTAATATTCAAAAATTTTTGGGGCAATAAAAAACAAAAATAATGAAGAAGAATCTATATAAGTAATAAAAATAAATATTTTAATATAATTTTTGCCAAATATTTAATAAAAATTATAAATAATATATTTAATTTTAAATTATTTAATTTTTCTTTTTCTTTAATTCAATTCATTATCCGATTTATCCATTTAGTTAAAATATACGGTTGGCGTTTATAATTATAAATTATTAAGGATTAAAAATACCTGCAAAGAATATACGGTGAAGATAAGATTAAATCTAAAGCAAAAACTTAAAATATATAAAATTAAAAATTAAGCTATTTTAGAAATGTTTTGAATATAGTAAAAGCTGATATATTATTCGTATATTTTAATTGGAATTATATTATAAAAACCAAAATAAATTTATTTTATTAATAATTTATAAATTATTTAAAAAACAGCTAACTATATTAAAAATATATTATAATAATGCGCTAATAACAAACTGAATTTGCAAATTAAAAAGCCTTGTAAAAGCTTTTATATTGTTTATATTTAAAAAATAATAATTTGCATTTATATATTAACTATAAGGAATTAAATATTATTATTATTAAAAATTGCTATTTATTTTTTCAAATTAATAAAGTTTTGATTAAATTGGAAAAAGCCAAATCTTCATTAAATTGGATTTTAAAAATGCATATTATAAAATTTATATATAAAAGAAAAATAAATAAAAAATAGTATTTTATATAAAATATAATTATTTCGAATATTTAATAATATTATTTAAATTAGTAAATGCATTCATTATATTTTAAATTTATATAAATATAATATTAAAGGAGTTTTTAAATATTATTTTAATAATTTCTTTTAATATTATTTTAATTTATTTAAAAACCCTTAATAAATATAATAAATATATAAAAATTATATTTAAAAACTTATAAAAATATTTATTTTTTATAAAAAAGAATGCAAGTTTAAAATAAATCAAATTTTATTTTTAAGCTTTATAATAAAAACTAATAATATATATATAAAGCCGGAAAGAATACGCATTTTTTAAAAATAGCCCATATTAATTATATATATAAAATTGCAATTATTTTTAAAATAAGCCAATTTTTATAAGCAATTTATTTTAGAATATAATAAAATTACATTGCCTATAATTAATTAATTTATTAATAATATAAAAAAAGGCTATTTAAATGACTTTTAAAAGCACAAAAAGCCTTTTAATATATTAAAAACAAATTTGCAAACAAATTAATATTGCAATATTTTAATTTTATAAAATATTTGCAAATTATATATAATGCTTTTAAATTTGCAATATTGGGAATTTTAAAATAATTCAAAGACTTAAATAATTCAATATAATATTATTGGCGTTTAATAGCTTTTTAATTTTACAAGCTAATAAATATGTAATATTAAATTGCTTGCAATTATAAATTATTTCTAATATTAAAGGCAATATATTAAAAATATATATTATAAAATATAAATATTTTTAAATTATAATAATTTACGCTATTTTATAAATGCAAAAAAACTTAATAAACATTAAATAAAATAAATTGAAAAATTAGAATTTTATGATTTTATGATTTTAATATTAAATATATTATATAAATTAAAAACCCTATTAAGTTTTTAGTTTATAAGCCAAACTATAAAAAAGCAATAAAACGTATTTAAGCAAAAATATTAAAGAGATTTTTATTAATATTGCAATAAAAACTCTGATATTTATTTAATTATATATTAAATATATAATTTTTAAAAAACGGAGCGGCTTTTATAAATATGGTAATTATATTTTAATCAAAATTATTAAGCCGGAAAATTAATATTATATATTTTATTTATATATTATAAAGGCAAATTTTTAAATAAAACATTGTATTTTATTTGAATTATAAAAACTTAAAAGCTGGAATAATTATATTAAGCTTTACGGTTATTTTTAAAGCTTAAAAAATAAAAAATATATAATAGAAATATAAAGCTAATTTATATTATGGAAAAATAAATAATGGCAATTTAAAAATAATATATTATATAAGGGAGATAAACTATATATTTTTATAGTAAATATATTATATAATAGAATTTTATATATTTATTATAATAATAAATTAGCAAATTATTGTAAAATAAATTAAATATTAATTTTAATTTAGTACAAAGGTTATTAGCTAAATACAAAAATAAAAATATAAAATTATATATATAATTGCTATATTTGCCAATAAAATAAAATTTGCCAATATATATTTTATAATTAATTATAACTTTTGCCTTTAGCCAATAAGCTATAAATATATTAATTATAGAATTTTATTATAGGCTTGTTAAAACTATAATATATAAATAAAATATATAATGCTGTTTTAATAATAATAAAGTATTATATTAAAATTGCGCAATTTATATATATAATTAAAAATATTAATGCGCAATCTTTAATAAAATTATTTTCTGATAAAATTATTTATTTTATAAAAATTCTTAAAATTATTATATTTAATTATAGCTTTATATTTATTAATATTTTATAAAAAGCTTTTTGCTATAAATTCCGTATAATATATAAATACAATGTTTTATTTTACTTTTAAATAAATAGGCAAATAAATTAAATAAACCAAATTTTAAAGGCCTGTATATAATACTGCTATAATAATAATAATAAAACTTAGGCAATTTAATTAGCTATAGCAAAATTTATTTATAATACTATAAAGCAAAAACTATTAAAAGAAATTATAATATATAAATATCATTTATAAATTAATATTAACTTTTTATATAATTTATGAAAATTAAAATATTTAACATAAAAAAGCAATATATATATATATATATTATTATGAAAATTGGAAAGATGCTATTAATAAATATATAGACTAATATGCAAAAAAGCATAAAATTATAAATTTTAATAAAAGAAATTGGGTTTTTTTATTTATTAAAAATATACGCTGTAAAGCTGGAAAGCTAATAAAACAATATATAAGCCTTTTTTTATTATTGAAAAAACAAAAGCCCAAGCTTATTATTTAAATTTTCTATTTAAATTTTAATCACAAAAATTATATAATAGTTTTTATATTAGCCTTTTAAAATCCGCTAAAGCATTTCAAAATAATATATATATACCGTATTTTGCAAATTTTAAAAACCTTAAAAATAATTAAAAATAGACAATCGAGAAAATTATAATATATAAAAAAATAAAAAATAAGCTTATATTTTGCATATATTAAAAACGCTGGAACTAAAATTAAAACCAAATATTAGCTTAAAAAAACCTTAAAAATACCCCGATAATTTTAAATAAATTTATTAAAAAGATATTAAAGCTAGATTATAATAATAATAAAAGAATTATAAAAACAGCGCAAGCTTTAAAAGAATATTAAAGGGCTAATTACAATTTTATATTTGGATAAAAAATACCTAATTATATACAGTAACAAATAAAAGCAAAAATTAAAATATTTAAAATATAAAAATATAAATTGAATTATTTCTTTATATTTAAATTAAATTAAATTATATTATATTTTATAAAAACATCACATTACAAAATAAAACTCAGGTAATAAATTTAATTTAATTAAGAATATAAAATACGCAAATAAAAATTATAGATTTTATATTTTAAATAATTTAATTAAAATAAATATTATATAAAAGTAAACCCGGTTAATAAAACCAAAAAATCCGCAATATGTTTAAATCTTAAGTTATATATATTAAATTTATAATTTATATATTATATTATTAAAATCCCGGTTTTTCTTTCTATTAAATAAAATATTATTAAACGAATAATTAAAATTATAGTTTATTTATATTTAAATTACATATATATATTAAAAATATAAAAAGAATTTATTAAATAATACCAAATATTAATTACTATATATATTAAAATATAAATTGCAAAAGTAATTTTAATTAAGGCTATTATTATAATTGTAATGTTTTTAAAAATATTATATATTTTATATTTTAAAAAAGCATAAATTTCAAAGCAGAAGAAAGCCTTGGCAGCCTTTATATTATTCTTTAATTAAATTAATTTATTGTTATAATTAATATATTGGTTTTTTTAAAAAACATAGATTTTAATATAATAATAGCGGTAAAATATAAGAATATTATAAGCTATATTAAATAGGGAAATTTAAATAGCGGGAATTTTCAAAATAATAAATTAATTAATAAAAAACATATAATAAAAAAATATAAGGTTATTATATAATGAAGGGATTTATAATTATCATAATAATAATTATATTTAAAATTATTTACGGCCTAACTATAAATATTAAAAATATTGTGAAAAGACTTTATAAAAAGATTTTGTATATATTAAGCGCAAATATAAATTTAAAGCGCAAAAAAAAAGCTTTTAATAAAAGCGCAATTTAAATCTTGCAGCGGAATTGTAATTTTAGCATTATTATTATTATAATTATAAATAGCATTTTTACCGCGCGGAAGCCAAATATTAAAATTGGTAAGGCTAAAACTGCAAGCTTTATATTTGAAAATATTAAAGGCTATAATATTAAAATTAATAAAAAATAAGCAAGAAAATAAAAAGGCTTAATTTTCGCTAAAAAGGCATATGTTAAAAAACTTGTATAAGGGCGATAATAAGAAAAAGCTTAATAAAGGCGGAAAGGCTTATTTTATATAAATAAAGCTTTTAATAAAATTCGATATAATAGCTATAAAAGAAAAGGATAAAGAAAACCCTTAAAATTTGCCAAGAAAATCAAAAAAGAATTTAAAGTTAAAAATGCAATTAAAAATTAATATAACATTATTGCAGACAGCGTATAATGCGTATGAAAAAAAAGGTAAAAAGTTAAAAAAACCTCAAAACCGATTATTTGGAATAAGCCGCCGCTATATTAATTTTCCGGTATTTGCAAAAAAAACATACGCAAAAGCCAATATAATATATATAAGCTAATAAGGATAATAAAATTCTAATAAAGTTTTTAAAAAATGGAAATTTAAAATAATAAAAACAATTAAATAAAAGCCTAAAATCGATTTAATAGTAAATAACGCAAGCTATATATTAAAATTAGAATTTTAAAAATTAGATAATAATAAACTTAAATGTAATTATTAATGATAGCGAATTAATGGAAATCTACCAATTTATACAGCTAAGATAAAAAGCCGAAATTAATAACCAAAATCTAAATATTAAATTTCCGGAAAGCAAAAGCCCGTATTTAAAAGCTTTAAAGCCCGGAGCTATAAAAAAACAATTATTATACGGGGCTAAAAAAGGCATTTTATAAGCATTTTATAAAATACGTGCGCTAAGAATATATAAAAAATAAGTATTGCTTATTAAAAAAGCTAATAAAGGCTTTTAATATATAATATTTAAGCATCGCCATTTTTAATTAGAAACAATAGCGGCTATTTTTTATAGCTAAGGAATAAATATAATATATCTTTATTTGCTAATTTGTTTTTAACCACTATAATATAAATATTATTAAGCAATTAAATTATATTATCCGAATTTAAAATATATAGCTATAAAATTTATTATTAAATAAAATAAAATAAACTTTGGCGGGACTATAAATCTAAAATTTAAAAACAATTCCTATAATTCCCAAGGCATTCCAAATAAATTTCCTAATTTCCATTATATTAATAAATTAATCCTGGTAAAAGAAAGGGCCTAAAAGCCTTTTACCAATTAAAAATTATTTAAAAATAAATTAATCAAGACCGCTAAATCAAAAATAGTAATCCCAATTATGAATTAAAATAAATAAATAAATGCAATATTTTATTCCATATTTAATAATTTAAAATTTTAGCCAAATTAACCATTTTTTAAAATCCCTTTTATAAAAACGCTAAAAAAGATTATTAATATAATAAATACTTTTAAATTAAAATAAATAAATATTATAAATACAAATACGGTAAATATAAATGTTATAAATATTAATAAAGCGCTTTTAGCTATATTTATTGCTTATAAATAATGATTATTTAAAATTCTAAAAAAGCTTTTTGCTGAAATAATTGGCGAATAAAAGTATTTGAAACGCAATACCATTAAAATTAAGCTTTTATGTAAAAACCGGTTTCTAAAAGCTTTTATATCAATTATAATTAAAAATAGAAATAATTTATATAAATTTGCTTTCTCTGCTAAGAAAGTTTTGAATATTCCTATTTTAAAAATTTATAAAGAATTTATAAATAATCCTTTATATAAAAACAATTAGAAAAAGGCCATTATAATAAAATTCAAAAATTTAATAGCTAATAATATTTAAATTGAAATAGCTATACAACTAGTTAATCTTTTATAAATAGATATTTACCATTAAATTAAATCCAAATAGCAGCCTAAATAAATATAAAGCCTATTTAATAGCCTATAGCTTTATTTAGATTTATAAAAAAGATTCTTTTAATATATTTTCATTAATAGTTTATATAAATATACTCAGGATGTTTTTAGCCATTATAATTTGGCAAAATATAAAATGCTGTTATTTTAATATTAGCAATGCTTTTATTAAAGCTGAATTTAAAAAATTTATGCATTTAGCCCTTTTAAACGGGGTAATTATTAAATCCGGCTATAGTTTTCAATTAAATAAAAATTTATATGGTTTGAAGCAAGCCGGCAAAAATTGGAATTGCTTAATTAAATTTAAAATTATTAAATTGGATTTTAAATAAAGCTCTAATAATTTCTATTTATTTGTAAATAAAAAAGTATATATAATTCTTTCTATTTATATTAATAATATTATAATTGCTATTAAATCCAATATAGAGTTTAACAAGTTTCTTATTAAATTATTTTTTAAATTTATTGCCAAGAATTTTAAAAAAAACAAAAAAAGTCTTGGGCATGCAAATTATAAAAAACAAATTGTTAAAAACCCTATAAATCAATTAAAAATATTATATTGATAATTTCTATATAAAAGATTTAAATTTCCAATTAATATAAAAAAGCTATATGTTATTTTTAAAAATAGCAGCAATCGTCACAATGGTCAAAAATAAATTGGCAAATAGGAATGCATTATATATATTACTTTGCTATAAAAATTAGCCATTGCCTTTTTTAAATAAAAATAGCAGATCTTAAATATTATACGCTAAAACTCTTGCTTAGCTCTTTTAATAAGCAATATTTATTTTCTGCGTATTTCTAATGCATATATTTTATAAAATATCCGCAAAGCGCCTTTTTTAGCCCTATATAATAGCAATGCAATGAATTCTGCTAAAAAAGGAGAACTATATTAAAAAAAATTAAAAAAGCTAATATATTTTATAATTTTAATAAAATTTAATGTTTACTATATTATTAAAAAGGTAGTCTAATTTATACCTAATTTTTATAAGCAATATAATTTAAAGCTAATTTGGCTATTATATTATTTTAAAATTACAATAAATTAAAAAAATAAATACGGATTAAAAAAATAAAAAGACTTTTTTCAAAAAATTTAATATTTAATTTATTTATTTAATAAATTTGCAAATTAAGCGCAAATTGTAAACTAAGGTATTTATATTGGAAAATCTAATTATAGGTAAACAAACCAATATTCGTTTGCCAATACCTTGCTAAAAGAAATTAATTAAAAATATTTAATATAATGTATATTATTTTTAAAAAAGCAAAAACCTTTTTTTGAAGCTTTTGCGCTTTTTAAATAAATTTAAACCGCCTTATATTTTATTATTAAAGCTATAAAGACTATAATAATATAATATTATATAAAATTAATAATATTTCTAATTTTTTCGTTTTTTTAAATTTAAATTTTTTGGGGCTTCTTTTTATTATATTTTATTTTTTATTTTAAAATACCTTTTTGCTGTATAATTCTTTTCTATTGTTTTCTCTTTTTTAAAGCTTTTTAATTTAATAGCAGCCGCTTGGTTTTAATTGCTAATCAATTTTAGTATTTTATATTATTATATATGAGATTTAAAATCGAATTAGTAAAAATAGATTATTTTAATAATTAATAAAGCAAAATTTTTAATATAAAGAATTTAAATTATAACAATTATATTAAATCAAAATATATTTAGCTATTTAATAAAACCCTTTATATAGGCATTTAAATATATAATTTAAAATTTTACGCTTTATAAAAAAATTCTAAATTCGACTTTTTTAATTTTAAATTATATTGCTAAAAGATATTAAAAAAACTAAAAAACTTTAGCAGTATTTTATTTCCATTATAAACGAAAATATGTTATTTAAATAAAATTAGTTTTTTATATTTTTTATATTCTTTTTATTATATATAATAAAATTAAGTTTTGCTTTTTTAATTAATTATAAATCAATTTATATTAAAAAATAGGGTTTTTTTTAATTGGCTAAAATTATAGCCGATTTTAAACTTTTTAATAAATTCAATTTGGCAATTTTATATTATTCTATTTAGCAAATTTGATTATTAATTAATAATTTTAATAATAATTTTTTAAATTATCTTTATTTAATTGCTAATAATCGTTTTTGGCGGACTATCTTTTTAATATTTTTTTTTAATTTTTTATAAATATAGCCTAATATTTTATATCATCTTTTGGAAATTAATGAATTTAAAAAAAAAATTAAAAATTTAATAAATTAATTAAAATATTTTTAAATATTTTTCAATATTTTTATTAATAGTTTAAAAGCATTATTCTATTTAATACTTAATGATTATAAATAGTTTAATTTAATAATGGTTTTTAATATATATACAATTAATATTTTATAAATTATAGCCGTTTTTAATATTGCTATATATATTATATAAGCTTCATTAAATAATATTTTCTATATTAATTTTATAAGTCTAAATATTATTTAAAATAAAATAAAATAAAATAATAATTTATATTTAAAATAAGGCTTTTGTTTAAATTTAGAATATAGTGAAAAGCCTAAAATATATATTTGTTTTTTTTTAAAATAATAGCGCTATTATTAATTTAAATTTTATAATATATATTTATGCATTTAACTTATTTGGAAAAGTATATAAATTTATATTTTTAAAAAATAAAAATAGCTTTGTATTTTACTATTTAATTTAAAATATTTCAATAATTTGTTTTTAAAAAACCTTTATTTATAAGAACTAATTGGCTTTATATCAATATATTAATATTATTAATAAAGCTTATAATTGTAATTAATTTATATAATAAATTGCAAATGCAAAAGAATTCTAAATTAAAAGAACAAAAAAATTGGAAATTTTTAAAAAATACTGGTATTAATTTTAAATATTTTCAATTTTGTATTATTAATATTAAAAATAATTTTGCAATTTCATAAAACAATTTAAATGTATTTTTAAAAGTATATTAGAATTTTTTTATTATATAAAATATATATTATTCTTTTATAAAAAATATTATTAAAAGCTTTTATAAAAAATATTATTAAAAGCTTTTAAAATAATAAAATTGAAAACAATAATATTTATTATAAATTCCAATTTCAAATTTTATAAATTTGCCTAATTAATAATTTTAATATTATATAAATGCTTTTTTGATTTTTATTTTTGATTTGCTAAAAAAAAAAATAGCTTAGCTAAAATAAATAGTTTTTTAATTTTGTTTTTAAAAAAACCGTTAAAAGCTCTATTAATTTAGAAATTTCAAATATAATATATGTTTTTTGTTTGGCTTTTAAAAAATAATTATATAAATTAATTTAAATTAATTTAAATAATAGCCTTATTTTAAACAGGCTATATTTTCTTTTTAAATATATATATTAATTTCTAGCAATATAAGTTTTCAAATACAAAATAAAATCTTAAATAATTTGGCAATTTTATAAAATCTTTATTTATAAAAACACTTTTTAATATTCCAATTTATATTTTTCCAATTGCTTTTTAAAACTTTTAAAAACGATTGGTATTTTTCTAAATTTATTAAATTAGCTAAAAATAAAAATAAAAGTAGAGATATTTTAAAAAGATTATAATTATTTAAAAAATTAATTATTAAAAGCAAATGTTAATACTATAATAATAGGATTTTGTTTTAAATAAAAGGCGTTTTATTTTTGCCTATTTTTTAAATCTTTTTAAAAAAAAACATATATAAAAATCTGTTTTTCAAATAATTATTTTAATTTTATTATTTGTTTCATTATTGGTGTTTTTAATTTATTTATATCTAAATAAATTTAAAAAAAAAAGCTTTTTTTATAATTTTTTAATATATTTAATCATTTAATTGTATTTGGAATTTTATTATATGTTCCATTATGTTTTTTAATTTTGCTTATAAAATTGCTTTTAGCAATTTAGAAATTTTATTATTAATATTATTTTTAATATTAAATTCGGCTAAATTATTTTTAAAAATCGAATAATTTAAAAGCAGTTTTTTATAAATTACCAAACTGGCCTTTTTTACGATTGTTTTAAAAAATAGAAAATTTACAATATATAAAGCTCTAATTTAACTTTTATTCATAAATAATTAAAAACAAATTAAAATTTGGCGAATTTAATAATATTATAGCATATTTGCTATTTTTTAAATAAATGAAATTAATTTTATAATTAATTTTTAGTTTTTGGCATTAAATATAATTTTATTTAAAAAAATTAAAAGCCAATATAAATATTATTTTATAATAGCTATTAAAATATAAAAATATTTATATAAAATAAATTCTTTTATTGAATTTTATAATAAATAATTAAAATTAAAATTTCCAATTATTAAAATATATTTTATTGATTATTTAATAAAATTGGCTTTTAAAATAGAAAAAATAAATTTTAAAATGTGACTTTTATACGATGTTGGAAAATTATAAATTTTAAAAATTTAAAAATTTAAAAAAATAGCTTTAAAGCTAATATACAAATTTATTAATATAAAATTTATTAAAAAATAGCGGCTTTTTTAGCTATTAATTAGAATTTTTTAATTAATATAAATAGTTATTTTAAAATGGCTTTTAGACGGAAAAATAGTATAAAAGCTATTAATATTTGAATTTTTAATTGCTTATATATTTAGATTAATTTAGGATTTGTAAATAGCAAAAATTTAAAAGTTTTTAACCAATTTATTAAATTTAATATTAAATTTGTTATTTTTACTAATTTTTTTATATTATATTATAATATTTGAAATAATTATTATATAATTATTTAAAAACATTTAATTTTTTTATATATTTATTATGAAAGCAATAGTCATTGAAATTATTTAAAAAGCTTTAATTAATATTTAAAAGAAAAATTGAAAAATTAGAATTTTATAAATAAAAGAAAAAGGCAATGCATATTTGGATATTTTTCCGTTTTGTTTAAAATTGGCGGAAACTCTTTTTTTATCTTTTTGCAAAAGGGCTTTTTTTATTAAACAATTGGCTAAAATAATGCTTTGGCTATATTTTTATTATAAAATATAAGATTATGTTTAAAACGCTAATATATTATTTTGCGCTTAGATTTTAGGATTTTATATAAAGGTAAAAAGAATTTATAATTTATACGCTTATAATTGGCGTATTTTAGCAATTCTATTTCAAGACATTTTTTAATATAATAAGTTTTTATATATTTATTGTAAATTAAAATATTTTTATAAAATATTTTTAGTATTAGCAATTAAAATATTAAATGGCCTTAAAATAATTTTTAAATAGCTTGTAAATTTTGGCTTTCAAATTTAATAGCATATGTATTTTAATAAATTTATTAGCTTGCTTTGCTAAAGCGTATTCGACAATTAAAAAGCCATACTTTTTACCGTTATTTAATACCGTTTTTAGCTATGCTATTTAAAGGATTTTTAATTTTGGATAGATTTTCTTATTATTCTTTAAAATCCAATTAATAATTATTTATTTATTTATTTTTAATAAAACCAGGTTTTTATATATTCCGTAAATAAAACATAAGGCTTTTAAAAGCAAGCCTTTTAAAAGCAAGCCTTTTAAAAGCAAGCCTTTTAAAAGCAAGCCTTTTCAAAAACTTAATTTAATTATAGTCTTTAATTAAAGCTTGAACTGCTTTAGTATTAGGGGCCTAAAAGAATATTATGCTATTATTAAGCCTTGAAAAGCTTATAAAAAAATTAAATGGCCTAGCTTATTAAATTCGGAATTAATACAATTAATTATTTATAAAACTAATTAAAAGTGGAGCTTTCTATTTAGCTCGCTTTTGTTTTAATTTTAATTTTCTAAAAGGCTGGTTTTAATAATTATGTTTTTATTCCGGTAGGAATTTTCGGATAAGTGGGGGAGAAAAGCTTTAAAAGGCTTAAGCAAAAGTTTAATCGGATATATTTAAAAAAATGCTAAAATGCAGCTTATATATTATTCTAATTATAATAGCATATATTTGCAAAACGAGTTTTTAAATAAACGGGTTTTTTAAAAAAGGAAATTTAATAGTAAAGGCTTTAATAATATAAATAAAGGCCGGTAAAAAGGCAATAAAAAAATTTGCATTTTAAATTATAAAAGCTATTAGTATTTTCTAAAATACGCTAGCAAAGGTTTTAAAAAAAATTGTTTTTCCTGAAATATATGCAAATATTGGAAATTAATATTTTTAAAGCTATAAAATTATTTTAATAATTAGCAATTGGCTTAAATATAGCAAATACAAAATTTCCGCCTATATTAATACCGCCGCTCCGTCCTTGCGGCTTCAATGGCAATAATAATGTTTTAATTGCCTTATATTATATAGCAATAAAGTAATTTAAATAAAATAATTTAAATAGTCCTGGTTTTAAAAAATGATGTTGCAATTTAATTAAGAATTTATATTATTAATAATAAACCAAAATAATTATTATATTAGCGCTAGGCTAGCGGCAATAATAATATTGATATATAATTTAAAAATTGCAAAACGTCTTGTATATATATTTTTTGCAATAAAAGATTCTATAATATTTATAAATGCTTATTTTTTACGGCTATTTAAAAAATCGTTTAAAATATTTAAATTAAATTAATATAATAAAAATAAAAATAAATAAAGGATGATATAAATTTAAAAATATGCTTTATATTCCTAGCTTTAATATAAATTTGTTTTTGAATAGGAAATTTTATTAATAAAAGTTTTTAGCTTGTTTAATTCTTTTTTATATATTTTAATAGCCGTTATTTAAAAAAGATGTTTTTAAGCATTAATTTAAAAAGGGCTATATATTATTAATTTTATAATTGTTTTAAAAAATCAATAAAAGCTTTTTAGCTTTAAAATAACGCTTAAATAACGCTATTAATTACTAAAAAATTCTCATTATAAATATATTAAAAAATCCAATTTAATTTAGCTTGCTAAATATACCGGCTATTATAGCGTAAAATATAATACTAATTATAGCATAATATAATATATTAAATATAATACTAATTATAGCGCAAAATAAGCCAATTTTTAATATATTATAAAAATCCCAATACCGTATAATTTCTAATATAATATAAGGCTTTTAAGATAATATAATATTATAGCTAATATTAAAATCCATTTTAAAGCCATTTTTAAAAACCGGTTTAAAGCTTTTTAAAAAACGCCAAGCTTAAGTTAAAGCTAAAGCAATTTAGAAAGCAAATTGCAAAAAGGCTTAATAGCAAATTATATAAAATATCAAAGCAAATTTCCAAAACAATAGCTAATTACAAGCTAAAGCCGTTAAAGCTAATTTATATTAATATAGCTGGTTTTTTTTTACCAGATTTATATGGAAATTAATGGCTTTTTGAAATTATTAATAATTATATATGCAAATTTTGGCCTTTTGCAATAAAAAATTATATAAATATATATAGTATTTTTTTAATAAAAAAAAATAAAACTGGTAAAAAGCTAAAAGGATTCCAATATAATAATGCTAAAAAGCTAATTAAAGAAATTATATTTTAAACTTTTGCAAATGGTATTAAGCTTGGAATTACTATTTTTTATTTGTTTTAGCAAAATAAAATGGTTGAAAAAACTATTTAAATTGCTAAAGCCTATATTTAATCTATATTAAATAATGCTAGCCTTTTAATTAAATTCTTGTTAAAAGCCGCTATAATCAAAATATACGCTTAAAATTAAACCAAAATCAAATTTAAAATTATTAGCCAAATTATTGGTTTTAAAAAGGCATAAATTGCCAAGTTTTTTAAAAATAACATCCGTGTTTAAAATTGCAAAATATAGGCCTATATTAAACAAAAAAAGAAATATAGCAAAGAAATAAATTATTTTCGCAATTTCGTAAATGCATTTTTATTAGCTATAATTTTAAAATTATAAAATAATATAAATTTTATTATCCGGATTTTACAAAAATAATATATAAAATAATGGTAAAATAAAATAAAACAATTAAAAATAGTATATTCGATTTGAAGCTTTGCAATAATCCCTATAATTCTTAAGGAATTTCCAATAAATTGCCCAATAAATATTATATTAATAGGCCTACTCTTATTAAGCAAAAGGCTAGAAAACAAATTTCTAAGCAAATTTATTTTAAATTTAAATCGGCCGTTAAAATTGCATTTAATACAATAATCCCTGCTCCGGATTTTCTAAATTTGTATAAAAAATAGAATACCGCTATTTTTTATCCCAAATTTAAAAATTTTAATAATTACGAAAATTGTTTATTTAACCCTATAAAGCCTATAATGCAAATTAAGCCTCCGGTAAACAAGAATATTAATATAATTAATTTTCCTAAAATAATTATAAATAATTTTATAAAGCTGAATAATGCCTATATTGCTATAATTCCTTTTTTTGGTATAAAGCCGGTTTTTAAAATTAATGGTTGCAAATATTTAAAATGCAATATTATTAAAGCTAAAATTTGCAAACGGGACCGTTTTTTTAAAGGCTTTATTACTGCTATAGCAGCCAAAAAAAATATAAATTTAAAGCTGTCCTAGCTATTATAAAAGTAATTTATAGCGTTTTTATTTTAAAAAATTATAAAAAAGCTGTTTTTAACCCCTTATATAAAAACCAATAGCAAAATATTATTATATAAAAATTAAAGGAAATTTTCGCTAATAATACCTGGATTAAAATTGCTATAAATACCGCCTTTAATTTAATTTCTATAAAATAGATATTTATAATTAAAACTCATCCGAATAGCGGTATTAATAAATTTAAAGCTTGCTTTATAATTAGGAATTTTAATTAAATTTAAAATAAAAGATTTTTTAATACCTTTTTCCCTATAATTTAAATAAATATTTTCCGCATGTTTTTAATTATTATAATATAAAAGAATCTTAAATACTATTATTTTAATATTAGCAATGCTTTTACAAAATCCATTTTTTATAAGCTCCTTTATTTAGCTTCGCTTAAAAGTATTATAATTTAACCAAAAAATAGTTTTTAGCTAAATAAGAGTTTTTATAAATTAAAATAAATTGCCCGAAATTGGAATTTGCTGCTTAAATTTAAAATAATTAAGCTTGGATTTAAATAAAGCTTTAATAACTCTTATTTATTCATTTACAAAGTTACTAATATATTTATTTTAATTTATATTAATAATATTATTGCTATTATTAAAATAATTATTAAATTTCATTAGTTTTATTTTTATTTAATAAACCGGTTTATTACCAAAAATTTAAAGGAGATTAAAAAGGTTTTTGATATAAAAATAATTTGGAATAAAAGCTTTAAATTTATTTAAATTAATTAAAAGCAATATATTAATAATTTTTATAAAACATTTGGCTTTTTAATTAGTAAAAAACAATTATATTTAATATTTATAATAAATAATACCAATATAATAGCCCCCGTTAAAAATAATAAAAAATAGGCCAAATTAAATTTTTACCAGCAAAAGTTTGGTAAGCTTATATTTGCTATAATATTTATGTAATTAAATATTTATTTTGCAATTAATAAATTAATGCAATTTATATTTAATTTCTATAAATACAATAATACTAATTTAATATAATTGCTTTATTATTTTAAATTAATTATAAATTGCAAAATTAAATACGGACCAAGCAAATTAAATATTATTAAAAACCAATTTAAAATATTTAATAATGCATTTTATAAATTGTTTTTTAATTATTAAATCATTAATAAATTTATTGAAATATTGCTTAAAAAAGCAATATTATAATTAAGCAAAAAATAAAGAAATATAGCTATATTAATTTATAAAGCCAAATATATTATTGCAGCTGCCAATATTGAATAAAATTAATAGCTTAAATAAATACTTAAAAATATAGGCTATAATAAGGTAATTAATAAAAATCCACCTTATATTTAATATAAGGGGTAAAAATTAAAAAGCTATTGCTTTAATTAAAAACATCTAATTTTATAAAAAATCTAAATATATTAATATAATATATTAATTTATACATAAATTGGAAAATAAAGGCAAGCAGCAAATTATTTATATACGTATAAAGGATATAACTGCGAACGGATTTATTAAGCCATTTTTAAAAATTTAATTTAAAAAGTTTAAAAATATATCAAATATAAAAACCCGTTTTAAATAAGGGATTATAAAAAAAATCCAATATAGCTTTGAAAACGTATTGGGATAAAAAAAATGCTAATTATATTTATAAACCGCTATAAGGCTTAGAAAAAGTATTAAAATAAGCTTTTAGCGGTGCAAAGGTTACGGGCTATTTATAAAACCTATTTATTATATAAATAAATAAAAGCTATGCATATATAATACCATTTCCTATAATTGTAAAATTCCCTTCCTTCCTTAATGCTTTAAAAATAAAAGAATCTCTACCTATATTAAGATTTTATATAAACGGCTATTAATTTCTTTAATTTATCCGCGGCTTATTTTTCTTTCCTTTTTTTTATATTGGTTTCCAGCGTTTGGATATTTTTAAAAGTTCTTATATTAGCACCCAATTATTAAATTCCTTATTTAGCATTGCTTGCGCTGGTTTTTAGCTGCTTATTAATGCCTAATTTCGAATTTTTTTTGCTTTATTTTATAAAACTAAGCATGTTTTAAATTCCTTTTATCCTAATATTATAATTTAGCCTTTTCCTAGCCTAATACCAAGCTATAATTTAAGGTATTTACCAATTTTGCTTTTTTATTGGATGTTTTCTCCTTTTTTTATTTAAAAGCTTGAAATTTTTATTCTGCTGCTATTTTAATCCATTTTTATAGCTTTTATTAGGTATTTTATATTATAATTGCTTTTTTGGCTATATTAGCCTATACCAGCAAAAGAAATTGCAATTTGAATTTTATATAAAAGCTTTATATATATTAAATAATAAAATCGCTGATAATTTGGCTTTATAGCGCATTGAAAAAAAATCTTTAATTTGCTTTTTTTTAAGCTGGTATCCAAATTTTTAAATATTTAGCGCCTAATTTATTACCTTTTTTGGTTTTTTAATTAATGCCTTTATTTTAAAAAAAAGGCTGCTATTATACGCTATATTAGGCTTTTAAAAATTTAAAAATTAATAATTAAAGCTAGCAAAGCCTATATTTTTTTCATATAATTTTAATAGCCGTTTTGCATTAATAATTATTAGGATTTAAGTAGAAAAAAAAATATATTAAAACCGTTTTTCCTTTTAGCCTGGTAATAGCATTGTTTATTTTTAATTTTTTTGCAAAGGCTTTTAAATAATTGCTAAAATTTTGGCTATTTAATTTAAATTTATATTATTATTTAAATAATAATAATATTATATTTCCGGCATAGTTTTTAAAGCTTTTAGCTTTATAAAAATAGGATTTCAGCCTATTTTATTAAACTTTTAATATTTTATAAAATATTAAGAAAAATAAAAAATGCATATTAATTAAAATACTAGGCTTAATAATTATGATAAAAATTATAATACTTTTAATATTAAAAAAACACTAGCTAATATTTTAATCCTTATACTAAAAACTTGCTTTTATAAGGCCGTTTTCCTATTTAAGGCATAAAAGCTGGCTGGAAATTTAAACTTTACCGCTTTAATTATTTAATTAAACTATTTTTATTGCCGTTGCTTTTAAAGCTTTATTGCTATTTTTCCGCCTAATACTAGGGGTTTTGTTTTTAATATAAGCTATTAAAAAATATTAAAAACAATTTAATTTAATGGCGCAATTTTCCTTTTAATTATAATAGTATCCGGTTTTTTAATAATAAAGTCGGATTTTTAATTTATTTATTTACAAATGCTTTAGCCGTATATTTAAATGGCTTTTATATTGTTAATTGCCTTTTAGCATATTTCAATTGGCGCATTTATATTAGCACCCTTTTATAATACCAGGCTTTTGCCAATTATTTGCTAAAATTATTTTAAATAATTAATGCTTTATTAAATATTAATATTTGTAAAATTAAAGCTATTTTTAAAGCGCTTATTTAATAGAGGTTAATATAATTAGCCTATAAGCTAGTAATTTATACCAATAGCTTTATAATCTAGCAAGGCCTTTTTAAATATATTTTATATAATAGCTTATAATATTTAATTTTATAAAAATTCCTGCTTTTAGCTGCAAAATTGGATATTTTATTAAAGCCTATTTATTTCTCTAAATATTTAAATAATTTTGCAAATGCTTTATTATGCAATTTAATTAATAAAATTGCTAATTATTATTTATAATAATATTTAAATTTGGTTTTGGTATACTATTATTAAAATAGGCAATTATAATCCCTTTATTATCCCGGGCGTATTATATAGTTTTTTGTAGCCTAGTCGCAATTTTTTATAGCTTATATAAGTTTTTGATTAATTTTTAAAAACATTTTAATATTAGGGAAAATAAGCCTTTTTATCCTGCTATTGCAAACCGCATTATTAAATAAATTGTTTTTTGCAATAATAAAATTAATTGCTATAAAGAAAATAAATTTAAGCCCGATTTTATTTAAGCCATTTTATTTGCTTTATATCATATTTATACAATTTGCCTAATTTTATAAAAAGCCTTTAAATTTCTCTTAGTAAAGCTAGCTATAATAGGCTGCTGCAAAAATTTTTAAAAAAATGCAAAGCTTTGCTGCTTTTTAAAGCTTAATTGCTGGATATTATTATTAAAGCTTTATTATTTATTATTGTTTTTATAATTAAAAAGCAGCTAATTAATTTTAATTTTAGTATTGCATTTAAAATAGCTTTTACCGCTTTGCTTTGCATTGCAAAGCTAATTTATAGCTATAAGCAATTTAAAAATTGCCTATTTTTTAATTGGATAAAAATTTAGCGCTAATATATTGCATTTTTTTAAAGCAGGCAATTATATAATTTTTATATTATTTAATAGCAAATTCAATATTAATTATATTAATATAAATATTATTATTATTGTTATTGTTAATTATATTTGCTTTATAAAAGCCTTATAAGCGTTTTTTATATTGGATTTCCAATTATTAATAATACCGTTACTTTGCTATATTATAAGGTTTTTTATTTGGGCTATTTATTTTATTAAATTTTAAAAGCGCTTATAAATTATTAATTGCTTTAATATAGCTAATTATATTAAATATAGCTTTTATAAAATCGCTGCCTAATATATTATAAATAATAATATATTAGAATTTAATATTTAAAAGCTTGGCTAATAGTTTTTCAATCTTTTTAAAAAATTATTATTTTAATAATTTGGCTATTAATTTTAATTCTAATTATTAATTTTTTACGGGCAAATATATTATTTTTAATAATTTTTTAATAATTTTTTTGGATATAGCCTATTTTATACCTGGCTAATTAATTTTAAGCCCGTTAATTTTAGGATTTTAAAAAAGCTAGCAAAGCTTTAAATACCTTTAAAGCTAAAAAGCAAAACGCTTTTTATTTTTTAGCTATTAGCAAAGCTTTAAAGCCAATTGGCTATATTTGGCATTTATATTTTTTTAATATATAATAATTTATAAAAATATAAATAATTGGTTTTATATTAGAAAATTAGCTGGCGATTAATTATATATAAAAAGCATATAAAGCTTTTGGCTAATTAAAAGCGTATAAATAAAGTTTTTAAAAAACTAATATTTTTTTCTTTTTAGCAATGCTTTTTGCAAATCGGCCGCCAGCTATCTTTATTTTTTTTGTCCGCCTTTTTTATATATAAATTATTATATATTATAGCTAACTAGTTTTAAGCCCGCTAGCTCCAGGGTTTTAAAAAAGCCAGCAAAGCTTCGAATGTCCTTAAAGCTGAAAAGCGAAGCGCCCTTTATCCCTTGGCTGCTGGCGAAGCTTTAAGGCCAATTGGCTATGCCTGGTATTTACGGAATAGACGTTGGAAATGGGTATTTTTTTCTCTTGGCATGTGGTGATCTATAGAGACATAAATGTCCCAAAAAAGGCTCCGCTGCCCAACATGGCCATCTATGACGACCCAACGGCTTCCAACAGTCTTATCGAGGAATGATGGGCATGCTTGATCTTGGTAAAGCTGCTGCCCAAGATCACTGCCCAAGATGACAGACGGGCCGGGCCTTCAGCAGTTAGATGACGAACACGTTGCACTGCACGCTGCGATGCACGTACGAGGCAGGCTCTTCCGCATCTATCCATCGACTTCCATCCCAAGGACCAGTCAGCGAAGCGGCTGATCCAGCGCTGCAGCCAGCGAGCACGAGACTGTCGGAAAGTCGCACGTTTGGCTGCTTTCCAAGCCCCTCGTGCAGGGCCGAGCCCTCAATGGCCTTCCGATATCGTCGACGTCTCTTCGATGGCACAGTACCGCTGCGACGACGTGGCCGAGTGGCCGGCGTCGTCCAATCATCTCGAGGCACGACAGAGTACTCGCTGCTGAGCAATTGGGGGACATCCGGCTTGGCCCACAAAGCTTGTGGTGGGTGTCAGATCATCTCTTTCTGTCGTTTCTTTCCTGCTCTCTGCTGCTGCAAAGCACCAATCGAGCCATTCTCCACTCCACTGCCACTCATCTATCTTCATGTACTGTCTTGTCGTCTCTACGCCAATCTCCAGTATTGCTCACCTCGAAGCTCGTGTTCATGCTTCCATGCCTAAACACTCTCTACCACGTTTCCACGTACCACGAAACCACAACTCTTGTACCTGCGCCCTGTCGGAAAAGCCATGTCATGTTGAATACACGCCTAGGATCATGAGCAGCGAAGATAAGAACTCCACCAAAGCCGGGCGAAATCTCTGAAGACGCCAAGGAATCGTACCCCTCGTCAATCTTTATAATGGCGAAGATTCAGTATTGCGAGGCCCGAAGGAACATCGTCGATTGGTCGGGTGTTGCCACTTCGCCCTACGCGTCGACTGTTGCGACCTATAGCCCTCAGGTGGCCACTACCCAGCTGCAGGAGCCGGTGTACTACAAAGCCGGAGCAAGAGGCCGCGAGCTGCTCGAGCGGAGCGCTTTGTACGCTGACTATGAGGATGGAGGTATGTCATTCCTGAGTATTGTATCCCTCCCAATGCTCGTCCTCGATTGGAATCGCCTTGTCATATACAGTGCCATGAAGAAACTGGATACCGTTACAGGTCAAAGATCCGAGCTCAATCACTTGGATTATTCTGGATATTCCCGGTTACTTTGGACACTCTCACTTACCTACTTTGGATATTCCAAATTACTTTGAACACTCCAAGTAACTTCGAATATTCCAAGTGACTTTGGATATATCAAGTGATTGGAGTACCAGCCGTATCCAGACTTTTTTCGTCACACCGTACCTACGCTTGGCCTTCAACAAGGAGAGTTACGTCGTTTACTGACTACATGTACACATCTAGAAGCCTCATCAGGTGAGCAAGATGATGACGAGGAAAGCGGATCTGACGAAGAAGGCGGATCTGACGAGAGTGAAGTTCGTGTGGAGCTTCCCCAGAGCGCTGCTGCCTTCGCGGCGAAGGTTGCCCAAGACAGAGCGATTCACAAAGCCGAAAAGGCGCGCCGCAGAGCAGAAGAGCGCGAGAGGCAAGCCGAAGTGGAGGAACGCGCCAGAGAGCTAGTGGAGCAGCAGAACAAAGAGAAAGCAGCGAAAGAGAAGGCACGGAAGGAAGAAGAGAAAAGGCGCAAGGAAGCTAGGGAGGCAAAGAGGAAGGAGGAGGAGAAGCAGCGTAAGCTGGCGAAGGAGGCAGAAAAAAAGGAGCAGGACCGGCAACGCAAACTTGTCAAAGAGGCTTTGAAGAAGGAGAAAGAGAAACAAGAGCGGGAGGCAAAGGAGAAGAAAAAGAGGGATGAAGAAAGAAAGGCTAAGCTTGCGAAGGAAGCGGCGGCGAGGAAGAAAATTGAAGACGATGCCCGCCATGCGAAAGAAACAAAACACCGCCTGGAAAGATTGAAGCAGGAGGAGAAGGCCGCGAAAGAGAAAGTTGCCAAGCTTTTGGCTGTTGCTACTGCCAAAGAGAACGAGATCAAGGCAAAGGAGGCTCGTGAAAGGGCCGAGAGGCTCGCAGAGTCGGAGAAGAAGAATGCGGCAGCACGAGAGAAGGCCAAGGAGAAGCCGCCAAGTGAGAAGCCAAAGCCGCCAGCCGAGAAACCGAAGGTCGTCAAGCTGCCCGCAAAAGCTCCTATCATCGTACTGCCAGTGAAGCCTTCTGCGAAACCGTCTGCGAAGAAGAGCACATCGAAGTCGAGCAAGTCAGCTTCATCGTCGTCCCCGTCTTCCAAGAGCAAGTCGGCACCCAAGTCTGGCGACAAAGCCAAGGCTTCACCGCCGCCGCCGCCACCACCACCTGCCGAACCAGCACCTCCTGCTGCCGAATGCGATTCACCGAAGGAGCCTGAACCTGCCGCTGAGCCTGGAGGTGACGAGAGTGCCGCCGAGGTCGTTGAAGAAGTCGCTGCCGCCGCTGTCATTAGAGCAGTTGTTGCCGAGGCAGTTACTGCCGACGAGCTTAAACCAGCTGAAGAAACACCTGCCGGAGAAGAAGCTCCCGCAGCCGAAGAAGCTGCCGCTCCCAGTGAAGAATCTCCGGCACCAGAAGAGGCCGCCGCACCCAGTGAGGAGCCCCCAGCATCGGAAGAAGCTGTCGCACCTAGTGAGGAGCCACCAGCATCAGAAGAAGCTGTCGCACCCAGTGAAGGACCCTCAGCACCAGAAGAAGCTGTCGCACCCAGCGAGGATTCTCCGGCACCAGAAGAAGCTGCCGCACCTATTGATGAGTCACAGCCACCCGCAGAGGAGTCCCCAGCACCCGAAGCCAGCGAACCGAGCGAGGAACCTGCACCGCCAAGTGACGATGCAGAGAACGCCGAAGAACCCAGCAATGAAGCATCCGCAGCACCCGCAGAGGAGGCCAGCACCGAAGAAAAGCTTGTTGAGGAAGAACCCCCTGTTGTCGACGAAGTGATCGCGGCCGAAACGGAAGAAAAACCCGATGATGCTCAAACGGCTCCCGAGCCTGAGCCTGAAGCAGCTTCTGGAGACGAGCCTGAGCAGCCAACTAATGAGACAAGTGAAGAGAAGGATCCGGAAGATGGAGCCGCTGATGTTGCCCCTGAACCGCCCGCTGAGCAGGAAGGGGAGGCTGATCCGCCGCCCAGCGAGGACAAACCAAGTGAAGAAGCTCCAGGTGAAGAAGCTCCAGGTGAAGAAGCTCCAAGTGAAGAAGCTCCACCTACCGAAATTCAAATCCCAGCCGCAGAGGAAAGCGCCGACGCACCTGAAACGAACGAGCCAGAACCTGCAGTTGCGGAGAATGCGGAGCCAGAATCAGTCGAAGAAGTCGAAAAAGCAGAACCAGAGCCGGCCGAAAATACCACCGAGGTCCCGGAAGCAAAAGCGGAGGAGCCTGAGTCCGCTCCGACTGGGGAAGAGCAGGTAGTCGTGGTCGAAGTCGAAGAGTCGAAGCCGCAAGAAGAGCCTAATGCAGACGAAGAGCCGAAGCCTGACGACGAATCCAAGCCCAACGAGGAATCGAAGCCCGACGAAGAATCAAAGCCTGACGAGGAATCGAAGTCTGACGAGGTCAAGCCAGATGACAAGCCAGCGGAAGAACAGGCAGCGGAGAGCAAGGCGGAGGAAGCAAAACCCGAGGCCGAGGCTAGTAAAGCAGAAGAGTCGGTGCCAGCTGAAGATTCCGCTTCTGACGACAAAGTTGACGCCGTTGCAGGTAACAAGGCGCCGGCCGAACCTCAAGAGGCCGCACCAGCCGAGCCGGAAGCCGAGAAAGTAGAAGAGGAGCCTGCAGCGGAACCCGGGCCAGAGAAAATAGGAATCATTGAGCTGAAAAAAGTAGCTTCTATCGAGCCCGAAGATTCTGTCGGCCCAGACGCTTCTGTCGACCCAGACGCTTCTACGACAGATCCTGGAGACGGCAAGCCCGATACTGAAGAGGAGAAACCCCTAGAGTCTGCAAAAGAGATGAGCGAAGATCCCAAGGAGGAAGCAAACAACCAATCCGCTGAAGAGAAACCTGACAACACCGGCCCACCGGCTCCCAGCGAAGAAGAAGAAAAACCAGCTGAAAGCGAAACTCCAGCAGTAGAGCCAGAGCCAGCTCCCGCAGGAGAACCAGAACCCTCCAAGCCCAGTCCAGAGCCAGAACATCCGGCCGCCGATCTAGTTCCAGAACCAGCCAAAGAACCGGAACCGGTCAAGGAACCTGAGCCCGAGCCTGAACTTGAGGAGGAGCCCATCATTGAATACATTGGACCTCCTCTAAACGAAGAAATCCCCCAGGCTGATACACAAGTCCAAGCCCTAGTCCCCAGCACCGCCGCCTCCACAACCGATTCCGCAGCAGACTCAAAATCTGTCCCACCCCCAGTTCCCTCACCACCCACATCCGCCAACCTCAGCGATAGCATCCACTCCCTCTTGTCGATTTCCGAAAGCGTCGGTACCGAGCACACAGGAAGCAGTGAACACACCAGCGAGACCGAGTCTCGCTCCCATTCTTCACTCGGTTCAGAAAATTCCGACCCACTGGGACCGAGAGACTCGGTTTCTCAAGCTTCAGATTCTGTGGTTTCAGAGCGTTCAAGCAGTTCGAGGGGCTCGGAACAAACGGTAAAATCGTATGTACGGACTAGCAGTACGCATTCGGCCAAAATGACTGATCGAGCTAGTACTGCACGTCCTGACGAAAGTTTGCGTGGAAAGGGAAAAGGTAGAGCAGATTCGATAGTGGATGAAAGAGGAATGGAGAGTGACGCAACGATCGAGATACCGCGCGAAGTGCCGAAGAGGGTGAGGATTGAAACGCCGCCGCCGGCGATGAGGCATCATCGGAGAGGACATAGACGGACTAGTCATGGAAGTGTTCACTCGAGTCATGGGAGTGTGAGGCAACTTGGGGGTGGGTATGATAATGGGGCGAGTTATGTGGGGGTGCCGGGCCAGTGGTGGAGTTATGGGAGTGGGAATCCTTATGGGGGACAGCAGGTGCATGGGGGTGGGGGGCAGAGGAGGGGTTTTTTTGGATTTGGACCTTGAGTCTGTGAGGGGGGAGAAGGTGACTGTTGAAGGGTGAGGTGAGGTTGGGAAAAGTTGGGATTTCTTGATCTTTTTTGTTTGTTTTGCTTTTCCTCTCGTTGGTCTTTCGTTGGGTTTTGCGTGTTGATGCTTTTCTGCTGTTGCGATGTGTTGCTAGAGTGAGAGGTGGGAGTTGAAGCAGAGTTGCTACTTACTCCCTTCTTAAGTTACCTTACTTATACGTTATTTCGTCATCGTCATGGTTCTTTCGGCATTACATCAGATATGCCTTGCATTTCTATTTTGCAGCGAGGCATAGTGGACGGAGTCTGGTTCTTTTGTCGAATGTGCCGAACAAAATGTATGCAGAAACGATGTAATGTCTAATGATTCATGTTTACGTCTCTGGCTTCTATACTTCAGTTAGGCGAAAAGAATCAGAAGCCCCCTCCCAATAATTGGAAGTATCCCCAGTGACTGGAACTTGGAAAGATCGGGGACTTTTTCATGTACCGAATAAGTACGGATAATCCAGAGGCATGAGAAACTCAGAAATCTCAAATAATTGAATTACTGAAAACATCAAAGTGGCCTGCGACGAAGCTCCGTCGGAGTCCAAATCAAATATCCCTAGTCTCCTATCCTCTATGCTCACTCCAATGTTGATGGCTAACCGTCGACATCACAACCGACGATTTACAACGCCGCTCGCACCCCCTAGACTCACGCAACTGTACCATCTTGATGGTCAACGGCCGACATCACAACGTGGAACAAAATTCGCAATATCCGGGAAGCCCAACCCGTTGTCATGGGTGTCGATGACCAACGGTCAACATCACTACAAACGATGTGCAACAAACCCCCCAATTGCCATAGGTGAAACTGGGAGTGGAATCATTCTGGATGTTGATGACCCACGGTCGACATCACAGCGACGTGGAACAAAACTTCGGATTCTGACTGTATCTGGCTCAGAATCGTGGATGTCGACGACTCACGGTCGACTCCGGACTGGGCGATGTGCGGCTAAACTCTAATCTGTAGCCGAAGGAGCTCCCTGTTCCCCTAGATTCTGATTTATGATGTCGATGGCCAACGGTCGACATCACAGCGACGTGGAACAAAACTTCGAATTCCAACTGTATGTATCTGGTAGAATCGAGGATGTCGACGGCTAACGGTAGACATTCGTATAGAACGACGTGCGACAAAACCTAACGACTACTAAGGGCTGTCCCATGAGTTCCTACCTACCTAGGATAGACAATACCCTTTAGGCAGATATATCATGTCGATGGCCTACGGTCGACATGTCATCGAACGACGTGCAACAGACCTCAAGCCTCTGCCCTTTAGGGAGTTCACCCGGATATAAGAAAACTGAAACAGCCCAAGAAGCAATAATGGGTAACTCGGAACCGATTGGAAGCACCCTCAAAGCCCAGTATAGCCAACGTTATTTTTGTGGAATTGAAGATCAGGGGAGAAGAAAGCTTCTGTTGGGGATTGCAACTGCGAGACACTACCGACTCTACGCCTGTGCCATGCCATGCCATGCTCGCCACTCCATTCTTTGGTCATCCTCTCTTTAAAGATAGTAGTACACTTTAGTACAAATATTCCATATTACACGGATGCCTCGTCCAATATTTTATTCTTCATCAACTTTCATCATCTACTGCCCCCTTCCCCAATTCAAACCAACGGTTTAACCCCCTTATGAATCGCCGCCACCCCACCCGTCAAATCCTCCCACCCTCTCCCGGGAATCTCAAAGCCCGCTTCTGCAATCATATCCCTCCACTCCGCCTGTCTCGGAAACTTCTCAATACTCTCCACCAAATACTGATAACTATCCCTATCCCCCGCCACAATCTGCCCTATCAACGGTATCGCGCCAAAACTCCACCTCTTATACACAGCCTCAAAAACAGGATTCGTCACTCCCGAAAATTCTAAACAAGCGAATACGCCGCCGGGTTTTAAGACTCTGAAAGCTTCCTTGAGGGCGACGTCTTTGTTGGTGAAGTTGCGGATGCCGAAGGCGACGGTGTAGAGGTCGATGGAATTACTGGAGATGGTGGAGAGGGATTCGGCGTTGGCTTCGAGGAAGGAGAGCGAGGGGGATTTGGCATAGGGGGTGCGGAGGGAGCGGGCGTGGCCTTCGCGCAGCATGGAGGGGTTGATGTCGGAGATTATGACGCGGGTGCGGGGGTTGTGGTTTATGTTATGGGCGTGGTCGAGCATGCGGAAGGCGATGTCGCCGGTGCCGCCGGCTATGTCGAGGATGGTCCAGGGGACGGGGCCGATGGTGGAAGAGGAGTCTGTGGCAGAGGAGCCAGTGGCAGAGGAGCCCGTGGCAGAGGAGCCCGTGGCAGAGGAGCCCGTGGCAGAGGTGGGAGGGGAAAAGCCCGGGTTGAGGGAGCGCACGAAGTGGTCTTTCCAGAGGCGGTGGATGCCGAAAGACATTAGGTCGTTCATGCGGTCGTATTCGGAGGCCTGGGAGAGAGGTGTGTTAGTAAAGGGGGTCTTTTTGAGGGCGGATAGGTTTTCTGAGAGTGGATAAGTGGCAGGACTTACGACTGAGGAGAAGACTTTGCCGACTAGAAGTGATTGCATTAGCTCTTATTCTTCTTTTTATTCTTCATCGAGCTGGACTTAATGCTCCGGCTTCATCGAGGACCAGCTAGAGAATGTTGCATGTACCTCGAGACTCTTTTTCAGAGATGGGCACATCTTGGAATCCAAAATGCGTGGTGCTACCGTCTTGGTTCGAGGGAGGTGTGTCTGCTTTCTGAATGGCCGAGCAGGTAAATGATCTTTTGGCAATTGGCGACTGTTGCTTCGCTGCTGCTGCTAATCGCTCGCATAGCGGTCGCCATGCTGGTCTTGAGGCCATTGATATGTCGTGGTATGTGGCGAGCTTTGGTAGAGAGAGCTTGACTACGTTCGGACTTTGATACCGATAAATTGGACAACGGACGCCGACCTGGCCGACGACGTCACTGCCTCAGGCCTTCATCCGGATCCAAGCGGAGCCTCACGTGAACTTCCAGTCTTGACTCGAATTGATTTTTTTCTTACGTACGCACTGTCACTTCAAAGTTCTGTCCTCCGCATGAACAAGATGCCAAATATACCCAAGCGATCTGGGTGTAACTATGATGGTTTGTCTTATGGTTCGGCATTCCGTTGTTCTCGCATTTCATATTCCTACTTTCGTCTACGGTTGCCTCGATCATGTGGCTCCATGTCCATCCCGCTTTCTTCTGGCCCCCAGTGGCGAGCTAAGCACGGCTTTCGCGTTTCCGCTTTCCGTCCGATGTTCATGTCATGCTCTCCATATTGTCAAGTTGGCGATGATTGATAAGCGCATTTCCTGTCTATGTACCTTATGTACATGTACTTGCACTCCTGCCTTGAACCCGGTTTACGGGTCATGACAAACGCCTTCCTCGCAGTCTCTTAGCTTCCTTATTGTGCTGCACCGCAAGAACCATGAGCTCTAGCAGCGCCTTTCATCATCAACGACGCGGACCGAGCAGCCCGGCATCCTCAAGATCCAAGCCCCTGAGGTAGGCCCGAATAACCTCACCCTCGACTCTCCTGCTAAACTCCCTTACTAACATACATGAAGCTGTGTTGCATGTCGTCAACGCAAGATCAAGTGCGATCGCACCAACCCTTGCTTGGCCTGTCAACAGGCTCAAATCAAATGCGTTACGCCGAACCGCGTCAAACGAGCCAGAAAGACGGCACTTGGCGCACGTGATAACGAGCTTCTACGACGCATCACCGAGCTCGAGAGCCTGGTCAAAAACATCGAGGCCCCAGTGAAGACAGAGCCCGCTGCTGCTGTCCGGAATCCGTCCCAATCTTCTGCCTCGACGGACCATTCCACTTCATTTGTAGACCCTCCGCTAACCCTAGATGGCGACCATACGGATCCGGCCTTCGTCTACTCCCGTTGGATCAAGGCTCAGGAGAACAGAAAGCCACCTGGTGTCAGCGCCCTATGGACCACTTTAGGGGACCACGTCGAGGGAATTCGCCAACTGCTGGAGAATGATGAGTCTTCGGATGACGACGAACCAATGACAAGTCCTACATCAAGTTGCTTCGAGTCAAAAGCATCCCCTCCTTCCTTCATCTTTCCCGGTTCCGAAGCGAGTGCCGCGAAAGATGTGCAATTTCCGACGGACTCTCAATGGAGCATCCTTTTTCAGCTATATTTCGATAATGTGCATCCTCTTGTGATGGTCCAGCATCGCCCGACCGCAGTACGCTTCTTCACTAGCCAAAAGAGCCTGTTCAGCTATGGGGCTTTCAGGTTCCCAAGCCTGCAAGCTGTTAGCTACGCCAATTTCTTCGCAGCTGTAGTCAGCATTTCGGATGCTGAGTGTCTCGAGAAGCTTGGTGAGAAGAAGGAGATCCTGTTAGCGAGATACAAACGTGGCTGTGAACAGGCTCTGGTGAAGGCAGACTTTCTGAACAGCATGGAGCTTGTCACTCTGCAGGCCTTCTGCACCTACTTGGTAAGCATGCACTTGTTCCCGTATATTGCACTTATCCATGCACAAATGCTTATTCATAAATAGATAGCCCTCCGTAGTTGCACCCAAGATCGCGTGAGTTGGTCCCTGATAGGCTTGCTTGTACGCAATGCTCATGCTCTTGGTCTTCACCGAGATGGAGACGGTACACATCTTGGTGATGTTAGGGGCGGCAACGACGGCCATAACCACCACTTTGAGGCACAAATGCGGCGTCGACTATGGTGGGCGATCTACATCCTTGATGGCCGAGCAGCCGAGGAACGGGGAACCGAGCCAATGATAGCTGAAAACTCCTACAATACTCACCTGCCGAGCAATATCAACGACGATGATTTGGGTTTCGCTCATCAAGGTCCATATATGGACTGCAAAGGGCAGACCCAGATGACCTTTATGCTTCTGTGTATAGAAGCCCTTGTGGCAGCTCGAAAGATCAACTTCGTCCCTTTGGATGACGCACCAGACGACCTCCGAAGTCCTCCCACACTCCTGATGAAAGAGCGGATTCTGAAGCAAGTAAGCGCCAAAGTCGAGTCCCAGTACCTTATTAGCGCAACCCCCGAAGAACCCATGGTTTCGTTTAACAGTTGTGCATGGCGCCTCTACAACCTCAAGCTATGGCTCGCGATCCAATATCCTTTGCAGAAACGCAGAGGCGCCTCTTCCGCCGACTATCCCCGTGGCCAGAGTCTCCGCACTGCAGTCACATATTTCTACCTTCTGGAGATACTCCGACGAAACGAACTGTCTCGTCGGTTTTCTTGGTGTTACAAGTCTTACGTACCCTGGCACGCGCTCGCCGCAACATTGACGGAATTGTGCAATCATCCGTCAGGAGAGCTGGCCGACCAGGCCTGGGAGCTGGTCGAAAAATGGTATGAGCGGTGGAGAGAAAGAATTGCTGATTTCAAGAACTGCCTGTTATGGAAGCCGGTACGGACGCTGTATAAGCGTGCGAAAGCGATCCGAGAACAGAACCAGACTGGGTCTGCGAATGCCTCGTCCATGCCGCCGATGCCGATAAAGATGGAGACGACGACAACGCCTGAAGCCCAGACCAGCACAGCATCTACGATTCCATTTATTCCCCAGGTTCCTGTGGATCCAACAGCAGTACCTCCACCGGTTCCAGAGAATACAGTCACTATACTGCCCGAATTGCCAAACTTGAGCCTCGAAGATCCTATGGCGGATCCAGCTGCACAGGCTTTCGATATGCCTTACAATCCCTCATTACTGTACGAACCGAACATGGGGTTTTTGGCCGATGCAGATCCGAGTCTGAACATCCCTGCGGGCAATATGATGGAAGATAGTCCGGCAACGTGGGATAATTGGAACGATTTTGTCATGGACTTTGACGTGACTGCGAATTTTCAGGACTCGAATCTGGATTGGATCATGCAGATGCTGCAGGGTGCGGACGGAGGGCAGGGTATGGGGTGAGAGTTGTTTTTGATAAGGAGCGGCGTATGTGGGCAAGGGCCGGGGGGATGGAGACATCGCTGCTCACTCTGAGATCCTCGTGTATGATACCCGGAGGCGTATACTCCTACGAGGATTCCCTACTCAATGTCTGTCCATAGTTCTAGGTTTAGCGATACCTATTTTGCAAGATTCAAGTTTTGAAAGTAAATTGATTGACAGCAGTCTCCGTACACGTACTCGACTCTTGAGACAAAGATCTTCACTTCGTGGATGTGAAGCAGAGTCTCAAACCTGTTGTCGTTGTTTGCGCTTGCACCGTTGCACGTGCTTGGATCCAGGCGCAAGCAGCTTTCCAAGTCCAAAATTGCGAATATTTGTCGGGATTCACAAAGCTCCCGATGACCAAGGCTGCAGGGCTGCAAAGTCTGCATAGTAAATACTCGGATAAATCACTAGAGATAGCAGAGCTGGATCGTTTTCACTGTTTACGCCATACGACGGTTGTGAGGCTCCCCCAGCCTCGCCGGCCACTAAACCCGTTTGGGCTAGCACCACTTGAGGCGGCAACTCTAGTCCTGGGAAAGGCTGTTCAATCTGTCTGGTGTTCCCATCAAGTGCAACTGTGCAAAATAATCCCACGCCCAACCACCACCACTCTCCTTCCTCTTTCCAGATAATTCCACATCCTCTGTCTGCGCTGTGACTTCCCCATACAGTCCGCCCCACACGCTGCAAAATCTATTCCAGCGCCCTCCCTCAATCCTTCTGCCTGCCGGTACGACATGGCCGCTGTAAGTAGACAGTCCTCTCCACCTCCACCTCTCCTTGCCTCTGCACGAAATCACCTTGCGCATGAGATCATGACCGCAGTCAAGCCCGCCGTCGTCTTTGCACAGCCTGCAAACTTCTTCACCCCAAGACGCAAATACCAGCCAGAGCTAACCATGGGTATTCGTCCTTTGCAGCCACGCCCCCATACCTACAACAACCCGGGCTATCTGCCAAACGGAGCCCCAGGCGCCCACGCTGGTCCTCTCCCCGGCGCGACTCCGCTTCTCCCCAACAATGGCCGTGTGATTCAAACCGGTGGCGTACGAGTTCTGTGCATCGCAGATGTCCGAGGTGGGTAGCCCAGAGCTCACATCCAGCCACTGGATCCATACTGACAACTGACTGTAGGCCATCTGCGCTCGCTGAACGACCTTGCCAAGCAAGCTCGCGCCGACCACATCATCCACACTGGTGACTTCGGCTTCTACGACGACTCTTCCCTCGAGCGAATTGCAGAGAAGTGAGTGAAGGTGCTATCCGTCTTCGTGGTAGGCAATGCTAATTCACTCGCGCTAGGACTCTGAAGCATGTTGCGCAGTACTCGCCCCTCATCAGTGAACCCACGAAGAAGTCGATTGCAGCTCCGAACCAGACGCCAGTCAAGCAGAGATTTGGCCCCGCTGAATTGCCGCTTTCCGAACTGCCTCAATTCCTGAACGGTACCTACAAGCTCGATGTCCCGGTGTACACTGTCTGGGGTGCCTGCGAAGATGTCCGAGTACTGGAGAAGTTCAGGTCTGGCGAATACAAGGTCGACAAGCTTCACATCATTGACGAGGCCCGCTCGATGCTACTGGAAATTGGAGGAGTCAAGCTTCGCTTGCTGGGTCTTGGCGGCGCAGTAGTCATGCACAAGCTGTTCGACAACGGCGAGGGCAAGACTACCATCGCTGGTGGCCAAGGAACCATGTGGACCACTCTGTTACAGATGGGCGAGTTGGTGGATACAGCAAACCGTGTCTACGACCCCACGGAGACGCGCGTATTCATCACTCATGCGTCGCCGGCTCGCGAGGGTATCCTGAACCAGCTTTCCGTGACTCTCAAGGCTGACTTCTCGATATCC
This sequence comes from Cyclaneusma minus, assembly GCA_037179335.1. Classification (NCBI taxonomy): domain Eukaryota; kingdom Fungi; phylum Ascomycota; class Leotiomycetes; order Marthamycetales; family Marthamycetaceae; genus Cyclaneusma; species Cyclaneusma minus. Next base: position 1,254,103 of record JAKZHN010000005.1, read on the forward strand.
GCTGGATTGCATTTCCGATACGGCAGCTCCTACAACGAGTTCAGCGTCAACCCCACTCTGGACCACTACCGTGGCAAGCTCGCGGCCTCGAAGGCGTCCTTCAACGATGTTTGGGAGACCGTCAAGGGCGAGGTGGAGCCCGCCATTTCGCAGAACGAGGCACAGCAGAATCTCCTCCGCAATGCCTTGAGTGTTGTCGAGAAGATGCCTTCGACTGCACATGGTGGCAATCCTTTCGGTGGCCCTGTCGGTGGACCCAACGCAGCCGCAGTTGGTCAGGTCGACGAGAGCGCTTTCAAGAACATGTGGAACTTCAATCTTGCGGATGCCGCCTTCGGCTGGTTGGTTCTTGAAGTCCAGGATGGCCGCATTGGTACCGAGATGAGAGCTCAAGGTTTCAACTTCGCTCACCGTGGTGCCAAGCAGCATTCGGGTATGCTCGGTCAGCAAGCTCAGGCTCCCGCCACGGGAACTGGAACGCCTGGTGGAAGTAACGCTTTGGTTGCATCTACCCCTACCGGACCTGCCCAAGCTCGACCCAACCCCCCCGCCCCGCAAGGATCATTCAACCAGAGGCCGCAACAGAACCAGGGTCAGCAACCGCCTCAACAGCCCCGAGCTGTCAGCGCAGCCCCCAAGCCAGGCGAGCTACCATCTCGCGCAAAGGACACTCCTTCGCCTGCAGTTACTGCACCTGCAAATAAGGAGAACGAGAAGACCCCGGCTGCAACCAACGGTACTTCGACGAATGGAGTCGAGTCTACTTCGTCCCAGATCACCAAGCCTGCTGATATCATTGGTCTTTTCATCATGAACGTCCCCTCGGATGAAGCCGTACGTGACATTTTCTCTGAAGAGGACAGGGCCAAGATCAGCAAGATCGACAAATGGGGCCCGGCAAACAAGGTCGCTCACTTCAAGACTACCGAAGAGAGAGACGCTGTCCTGGCACGTCTCTCGGACGAGTACAAGTCTCGAAACTCCGGAGAAGACCGTAGCAAGCCTCTGGTCAAGATGTTCATTCCAAGGGAGAACAACAACAAGACCTACGCTCCTCGTGGTGGAGCCGGTACTTGGGGAAGCGGCCGAGGTGGTAACAACAACACCTCGGGTGGATACCGAAGTGGCGGAGCCAGCGATAGCGAAGGAGGTCGTGGCGGACGCGGTGGCCGTGGCGGACGCGGTGGACGAGGTGGTGAGCGCGGTCGAGGTGGACGCGGTGGTGGACGAGGCGGCTTCAACAAGAGCGAAGGAGGAGCATCGCCCGCACCCGCAGCCGCCACCCCAGCCGCCGCCAGCGACTCGTGATTGCACATCCATGACTACCATCGGTCTTCGGAAACGGCATTCCAGCATGCCTCGCAATCGCCCATACCAAAAGTTCTACTTGTATCCTCTAATACCGCATTTACGATAAGGGGCGAATGAGATGTTTACGGAGGGCGGGGGATTCGGGCAGGCATGCCCGTTGCGCGCAAATACCAAAGCTTCTTTCTTCTGCCTTTAAACTGCCTTTGCTCATTCTCAAGGGATATCCGGAATTCTGGGACGAATTGCTTTTTAAAGGAGTTATCAGCAGCAGCAGAAAGAGCTCTTAGCTATGGTATGAAGCTTATGCTTTTTGTGGCGCCCTTTTGCAGCACAGTTGCTACGAGAGCGAGGATAGCTTTCTTCCTACCCTGTACACTTTGAAATGCCAACGTGGTAGGCTCTTGTTGAGAGCAGGCCATACTTCTAATGTTGTTTGGTGTTTCTTTGATTTGCTTTGCGCGTGAATGTGAGATGTCTCTTGATGCTGTGACATGACGAGGCTCGCGCCGCCACTAACTGGTCCCTGGCCCTTCCAGGCCCATAGTCATACTACTGTAGCTGAAACCTGAAAGACGCTGAGCACAGCATGGTTCCACTGGACCCTTGGTGCATGGCAGCACGAAGAAACAGACGCCCGTAGTTAATTGGCTCTCACGAAGCCCCATAAACAGGTTTCACTTCCAGCGGGATTGGTAGATGAATACTTGGTGGTGTCTTGATGGGACGAAATAGTTGGCAACAACGGTCTCTTTTCAGGAGGGAGGCATGGGACATGTACGTCATTTTCGAAGGATTGGATGCCGATTATGGATAGGCACATGAGCCATGTTCTACTTTTTTCCTATTCCGTAAAGACGGCAGTCTGGACTGAGGAGGCACGTCATACGTGGAGGGTGGTGCATCAAAGAATAACACGTGCATCTTTAGGACCAGAGTTACGGTGATGGAATCCCCAAATTATTCTCTCTAAAATTCTAAAAGATATGGGATTTTTCTTCAACTCTCGAAGTCCTCGAGGTTCAATTAAAGGGTCGTCTTTCGTTCAATAACTTGAACCTTTCTTGGTAGTGGAGATCTGCAGATCCATATTCGACAGGGGTTCAATGTTGGAGCTACTCGTCGGGCCAGTAAGTCTGTAACATTCCTTTTTGGGAATTATGCGGGTGCAGCGGCCGCTCGCGCCCGCATCCATCAAAACTGAGTAAGCGCTCTCGGTATTTGTAAAATTATAATTTAGCCAAGGCGCCTTACCTACTAATAAAAAAAGAGTGAGCCTTGGTCTGTTATTGGCTGAAGGGGACAGCTTATTCGGATTTTTAATGGGGTGGTCAGAGCTTTTTCTTACCTAAGCTGCACTCCCAAAAAGGAATGTTACAGACTTACTGGCCCGACGAGTAAGCTCTGTCGATCTCCCCGCCGCGCGGGCCACCCACGCTATTTTACCTGAGCATCCAGCTCCCTAAGGACCTCTCGCTAGCTAAGCTGTTAGAGCATACTTACCTACGCACCCCCTTCTCAAGTCTTCAAAGCTCAAGTCACCCCTCGACAACTCTCTTTCCACCAACCTACCGAAAGTCACACATTCAATCGCAAACGCCAGATTGACTCGAGAAGCCTACGGCCTGCCTCCCTAAATTCAAGAATATACGACATCATGGCTGCTCCTCAGAGACAGGTGACCGGGGCCACGATTGGTAGCATGGATTCCGATGCTGCTGTGCCCGGCGAGGATGCCAGGGAGGTGAGTCTACCGTATTTCTATGATATCTCCGATTGTGAACGAGGGAGCTGCACATCCTGATTGCTCCGTGTACAAACATTCCTGTCGTTGCTACTTGCAAAGGAGTGAGATAAGAGCCGTGGCAGCATTCTGCCAAAAATACCATCTACCTTCTCCTACACCTATAGGCGCATACAGCTTTGACGGCTCTTTCAATCTTGCTTGCGCCTTGTGGTCTAAGTGTCTTGCTCCTCAGGTGTACGCTGTTAAGGGGTTACAGAAAGAAGGATGCTCTGCTGTTCAAAGAAGCTAATGATATGGACCCATTACAGACTTCCGGCCTACTGGGAGAGCGTTTGGAGGCCTGGCTATGTGCTTGCCAATACCTGGAAAAATACGTGAGCGCAACTGAGAAGGCCGAGAAGTCGAATGCCAAGGAGTACGAGAAGGTCTTGAAGGTCAGTACTCGCAGCCATATTCCATATTTTAGGTCCGCTGACTCTTTTAAAGACTCTCTCAACCCCCTTGAAACATGGCCATCATTTCGATCAGGCCCTGGGCGGTATTGCTGGCCTTTTTGAGAATATGAGGGCGAACACCGAGGTTTGTGAAGCTATTCTTGACTTCTAATGCAGCTGTTAACAGAATATTGACAGGGTCTTGTCAATTCCCACGCCGAGACCGAAAAGAACCTCCACGGCTCAGTCTTGCCCATTCTCGAACGTCTGCACAAGGAAATCAAGAACAAGTCGAAGGAGCTGTCGGGAGGCATTGGCAAAAACGCAAAGGAGGTCGAAAAGGCGCGCAACCTGACTCAAAAGCACATCGAACTTCTCGGTCAGCACTCTGCTGCTTTTAGTAGCTCGGGCGGCAAGAACACCCCTGAGACCGACCCCTACGTCCTTCAGCGTGGCGTCTTCCACCGCCTCGGCAAGCAAGTCGTCGAGGAAAACAACAGCCGCCAAGACCTCATCAGCGTCCAAAACAACTTCGCCCAATTCGAAGCCCACGTCGTTGAAGTCCTGCAACAAGCCATGGCCTCCTTCAACCAATTCGTCGGCGGCCAGGTCCAGAAGGACGCCCAGCTGTACGCTGAAATGCTCGCCACTGCCCAGCGCATCCCGCCCGATCTCGAATGGAACGGCTTTGTTCAACGCAACAGCCATATGCTCATCGACCCCAACGCCGGTCCCCGCACCGTCGATGGTATCCAATTCCCCAACATGAACCACGACTCGACCAAGCCGCTTATCGAAGGCACGCTGGAGCGTAAATCGCGCAACAAGCTTGCGTTGGGTGGCTCATATAGCTCGGGCTACTATGTCGTCACGCCTTCCAAATACCTGCACGAATTCAAAGACGCCGACAACAGCCGCACCGACCCCGTTCCCGAAATCTCCATCTATCTTCCTGATGCGACCATTGGTGCTACCAATGGTCCCAAGTTCAACGTCAAGGGCAAAGATGTGTCCAAAGGCCTTATGAGCAAATTGTCTGGTTCGAGCGAGTTGCATTTCAAGGCGCACAGTGCTGCTGATGCGGAGCTGTGGTTTAATGTCATTCGACAGGCGGCTGGAAACTCGCCTACGGAGGCGTATGATGGGAGCGATGAGGACGGCGGTACGGTGGGCTCGGGAAGTGCGCTGCCGAGTCGGAGTGCGAGTACGGCGACGCAGCCGCATACTTTTGCCTATCAGGGGGCGGGAACTCAGGGGGCGGTTACGGATGAGCCGGTTGTGGCTAGTCCGGTGGAGAAGACTGGTTGAGTTGATGCTGGAGATGGCATTGACGAAGAAGGATGGGTGCTAGTTGAGGTGTTGTGGAGCTAATGTATAGTTCAGCAATGGCGTGGTTGCTAGTCGTGTGGAGGCATATCCAGTATGTGGAATTTGAATTGTTGATAAGACGTGAATTGTGCTCGACTTGTGGGTATATTGTATTTGCTGGTATCTCGGCCCTGCCTCCTTCCTGGCGACACGAAAGGGGGGTGACCATGGGAAGCTCGCTAGCCCCATGGGAAGAAATCTCTCACTGGGGATATAAAAGTAGCCTCTATCTTCCTCTCCAGCTTCTCCTTCCATGACCATGTACAATACTGCATCGCAGACAGGTAGTACGCAAGCGGCTCTCATGGAAATAACGCAGTCCTACTTTGTGAAATGTGGCAAATGTTTTGAATAGACCGGGAATACACAGCCTCAACTTTGCAGTTTGCACCGGGTGAATCAACATACTCGAGCTGCTGTCGTTTCAGCCAACTACCACTTCCCCGAAGGTCTGCTGTCTGACGGTGTGAACGCCGAGATTTTACAGGGGTAAGATTCAAGCCGTTTATTTTAAGATTTCCTATTTTGGAATCTCCTTGGGGTACCTATAAAAAGGCCCTATCTTCCCCTCCAACTTCTCCTTAGACGAAAGGGGACATCCGAGTACCCAATACTCCATGGACGATGTTGGGGTATAAAGCAGCGTCTATCTTGCTCTCCAAACTTCTCCTTCCATGGGCGATGAAGCCTGAAGCTGCAGCATCGGCAGCCATGAGTCAGTGAGCTAGACACACTAGTGGCTCTCATGGACACAGCACAGTCTTGTGACCCATGTTTCGAAAGGGTGGTGGGAATGCACAGAAATGGCGAAGTGAAAGCTGGGTCGGCTTTGGCTGCTGTCGTTTCGCCTAATCACCACTGCCCCGGCGGTCTACTGTCAGATGGTGTGTTCACCGCCGGAAATCACAGCATTCAGATCAGACGTAAAGAGCCTGGAAGTCTAGCAATTTCAAGGTCTTGTGGCAGACTCGAATCCAACCTCTAGTGGCGCGGTTTCCAGGTTGATGGCGGCGTTGGTACTTGGAGTGCTTCACATCGACAATGCTTGCTTGGATGGTCGTCACTTTTCTTGAAAAGCAAGATTGAGGACGGGACTGGAGAGGTATTTATACCTGCAAGTCTTTGGCACTCAAGGTATGAGCTCACGTGCACCTCAGGGCTCAGGCCCTTATCCTTGGGGTCAAACGTTCTCTGTTCTGAAATCCCTTCCTGTGGGTATAAAAGGGGCCGAAAGGAAGATGGAAGCTTCTCTCTCCATGGTGAGCGGAATTACGAGATTGATGGCTATGAACATTGCAGGTAGTAAGCAAACCAGTGGCTCTCATAGAAATCTTAAAGTAGCTTCGGGTTTGCGGATTGTGCCTATGGTGAAAAAAAAAGTTTATAGAAATATACAGCCTGCTTCGCACCCCGCGTGAGTCTGTATTAGCTGCTGTCGTTTCGGTTCATTATCGCTGTCTGGCTGGTCTTCTGTCAGACAGTGTTTTTACCGTCGGAAATATGCGGCTCAAAGCGAAGAGAAGAAATCCAGTGAATCAAAACTGTAAGGCAAACTTTAGGGGTCGACGGTCCAGGAGAATAGGATGGAGATGTTTGGTACCACCAGGTGCGCTTAGGATGCTTCTTCTCGGCAATGAAGTGTATTTTTTAGTGCGACATGCTTTGAAGAATATTTGGAGAGGGGATTGCAGAGCAATTTATATCTGAAAGTCCTCGGTATCTGAGGTAGCTCACTCACAAGCGCTTCGCTATCAGGCCCTCAACCTTGGGGCTTTCTATTCTGAAATCTCTTCCTGTGGGTATAAAAGGAGCTGGAGGGGAAGATGGATGCTTCTTCTTTCATAGGAGATCGGACTATGACAACGAGTGGGAGGTTTTGCAAGATAGCAGAGTAACTACCCACTTTGTGGTCTGCCATTCATGTTTCGAAAGAACTGCAGAAATACACAACTCCCACTTCGCCATTTCTGAGTTAAATTCGGGCCAAATACCACCACCTCGCTTGTCTGCTGTCAGGCAAAACATTCACCGCCGTAAATACCATTACGGTACCTATGCTTCATAGCAGAACGGAAGAAATCCAATAAGTCGAACCCGTAGAGCAATCGACGATTCAAAAAATTGAGATAGCGATATCTGGTACCCCCAGGTACGCTTGGACGCTTCTTGACGGCATTATGATGCTTCTCTAGAGTTCAATCTTTTGAAGCAGAGTAGAAGCGGGACTGGAGAGCTATTTATACCTTGAACTCCTCGGCATCTAGTGGCAGAGTGACAGCACTCAGTCGTCGGCAACCCAATTCTCAACTAATCACCAAGAGCGGCAAAAACTCGAAAAGACTGTCATGGCTCGGCCAACTACTTTGCTAGCTAAAAGCCACCCGGTGAACCTAGTAAGTGCAACTGTTTTGTTAGATTGACGCGATCAGCATCAGGTGTGAATCTAGGGCGGCAAAAGTTAAGCAAAGGAAATCTGGCGAACTTTGGGGCTTTAAATACTTCGCAGCTAAACCGCTGAGTTGAGATTGACCAGTATAAAACACGTGACGTGGTCTGAGCCCGCTTGTGAGCAAGAAGTATTAGTATGGGTCAAACTTCCCTTTGGCTTTTCTTCTTCAAAAACTGCAGTAAGGTGGTAATCAGCAAAGGGCCTTATCTTTGAGACTGCGAAGATTTTTATCCACGGAAGAATCTTAGTGAATCCTTACTCGGTGTAGCTTAGCTGTATCCGTATCTAATTCTAGGAGACATCAGCTAAGAGCTTTGTATGCTGCAGTTTTCCATTTTACGCCCGCTGACCTGTCGCCGCTGCCGTCGTTCAGTAGAGCTGCTATCGTTCGTTAGACGAAAAGTGCGAACACGGTCTTTGGAAACATTGAATGTTTTCAGCGAGCAAGACTCCTGGCTGATTCGACTGTCAAAACTCGAAAAAGGCCGAGAATATGTTCAACTACAGGATTTTTATGTCTTGCATGCCCTTCGCCAGGTTCATGTTACCCATGGGAATGGTTGCTGGGGGTTTTGGTTTGCATTTATACCTGGAAGTCTTTGGCATCCAGGGGTAGTGAGCTCTTGGTTGCTACTGACCGTTTTTTACTACTGCTGTCGTATAGCAAGGCTGCTGTCGTTCGTTTTGCGAAAGGTGCTAAAGCAGTCTTTAGGACTCGAAGGTTTTTAGCAAACAATAATTCTAGCTGAATCGAGAATCGAAAGTGGCTAAGAACATGTTCAAGTGCAAAATGTTTTGTCTGGCTCGCCCATCTTCCTGTTGAAATACACTGCTCTGATGCTGATGCTTGAGGTGTTTCTGAAGAACAAGAACTAGGAGTGGTTCAGATGTATTTATCCCTCGAAGTCCTGGGCGTGCTGAGTGTTAGGACTGCTAAATCACGTGCTACCACCAGCCTGACGGCGCTAGTAAAGGATCGACAGCTCTGTTGAGCCTTCAAGCATTTACAGCACTAGTCCATGCGCTAAGCTTGCGCCTTTGCTGCTATAAAAGCAGTCCCTGACTAGACCTTCCCAATTCAAGGTCCTGCATGCCTGCTGCCTTGCCTCAGTATACCGCTCTACGGTTCTCGGTTGCCTCTTTCCCCAAAGCCAATATACCATGTTTCAGTCACCCCTTTGTGCACACTTTGCGACCGTCAACTGTTTAGGGGGTACTAGCTATGGGGCTGCGGGACACCAACTACCTACGTAGTCTTACGCGGAATCCTGTGGCACAAAGGTAGTAGGAAATATCCATGACAGCAGTGCCGAAACACGACTGCACTGGCTCCCACTAATTTTCTGGACCCTACCCGCTACTCCACGTCCGTCGGATTTTGGAAGGTCAAGTGCTCACTATCTCGAACTTGTCAAAAGCGACCAACGCAATGACTTACAGTAGTATGATGAGCCTAAGGTTCAATTTGTTTTAGCTTTCTATATGCGCTGACTGAGTGGTATTCATAGACCACCAAGTCTCAACTCTCAGTTCTCAGACAACACCCTGTAGTGCACCAACGGTAGGAACCATTCACGACAGCGGTGTCGAGTTTACAGAAATAGATCTTTCGGCTTAGCGAAGGCCTCGCAAATCGCGATGTGAACATGAGTCCTGCCGTCCCTATTGACTTTTTGTAGATTCATGAAAATGAAATGTTCTTTATCTTGAAATCACCAAAACTAGCTCAAGATTTCCTAACAACTTACATTTTGCAAGTTTCTGGATATTCCGAAATCTGGCTTCCCATATGCGTTCCTTAAGGGGTATTTATATCTAGGCAATTAAGTCTCAAAACACAAGCCTGTAGCAAAAATACGTTAAAGGGTATGCACGAGAGCAGCACCGAGTCACGACAGTAGCCCTCTCAGTCCCGCAAATGGACTTGGATGTAACCATCATAACCATCATAGCTTCTGCAACTCCACGTCCTTCCAAGTTAAAAAGAACGAAATTAACCAAAGATCTCCCAACGCCTTCCAGTCGCTCGTCGGCTCTATAGTTAAAAATCTGGGTTTTCGTATGTGTTGCTCCAGGAGTATTTATACCTAGGCAACAAGCGAGTCTCGACCAGAATCCTGTGACAAAAACGCGGAAGGAACCGTCCCAGCACGGCAGACGTACCGAGTCACGACAGCAACCCTCTCAGTTCCGCAGATGGCTCGCGCATGGGAATGTGAAAATGAATTCTGCGCCTCTGTCCCCTTCAGATTCCTGAAGTGAAGCTTTCTCTATGTCAAACTGACCAAGATTTCACAACGACTTCCAGTGCAACCTGGGTTTCTGATTCCGAATTCTGGCTCTTGTAGGCGTTGCTGGAGGCGTATTTATACGCAATGCCGCAGCCCAGTCCCAAACACAATCCTGTAGCGAAAAGACGGTAGGCACCATACATCCACGATAGTAGAACCGAGTCACGACAGCAGAAGACTCACAATGCAAAATCAGCGCCTGCCCTGCCGCTCCTATCTCCTTCAGATCCATCCCTCCAGGCGAAATGTTCTCTATTGATGTCAAAATCGCAAGAAAGAAAATTGATCATAAACTCTCGGCAATTTCGAACATGGGGTTGCGATTCGATTCGGTCATTTCTGAAATCTGGCTCTTCGTAGGCGCTACTTGAAGGGTATTTTATAGGTAATCAGATCATACGGCTACCGAGATCTTGCCAATCTGTTGAATTGACCGTCATGCAACGGGGCTTCCCATGATGGCGGCGGCGGTGAGGGGCGCTAGCGGTGATTTAGCAGATTGACATTGAGACAAATAGTGCACGGGAATTGCATACGGCCTGAATGCTCAAGCTCCAAAGCACTCAGCAGCCCCTAGCTCTCAGCGAAAACGGTTCCCACGTATATCAAAGCTTTTTTTCGTTGCCGGGTTCTTTGAATCAATTCGCTTCCACGCAATTGGATATTCTTGATCTTTCCTTGGGGAGATGGTGGTGGGTTATTTATAGGTGTTTAGGGAGGGCTCTAGGGGCTAGCGTGTGATAGCCGTCACGTGTGACGGGCGTGAGAGCGTGCCGCTTACGTCGGCTACCACCCCCATGCACGAAGGTATTGGAGAGTTCTAAGGCGCTCTGGTTTCCTCGGCGAAAGCCAAAACCGTAAGTAAAAGCGGTACTAAATCTATATATTTCATTTCAGGATATCTACCCAAGTGGCCCCCTGTTCATAAATCATAGTCCCAGGAACTCGTTACCAACCCAACCTCGCAGTAAAGCCCAACCTCAAGTTCCCAATCCCGGCTCAAACCGCATCATATCATTCAGCATCTGCAAACTAAACCCATCACCCTCACACAAACTCAACAACCATTCCGCGTCCATCTGCTGCATATCACCCCCATAACCACCCAACCCCTGTCCCAAGCCCTCTTCATTCCCCTCCCCCATTCCCCCAGCACCAAACAGATTACCACCTCCACTTCCACTGGAGTTGCCAAAGTCCATCGAAGGACTTGACGCATCAAACCATTTCCTCGTATCATCCGGACACGGCACCGGCGCCGGATACGTGTTTCTCAACTCTCGTTCTCGCTGGCTCTTGGGGCTCAGCTCCGGCGGCGAAAGGACCTGACCATTGCCTGCCATCGGATATGGGCTATTTGGAAAACCGCCCATGCCGGTGGGTCCTACTGACATACCCTGATTCAGCATAAAACTCATGCCACTCCTTTTCCCGCCGCTCTGCTCTCTCTCCCAGCCCTTCTTTGCCGCCGACGACGACGGTGGTGGCGATGACGGATTTGGCTTTGTTTTGCTCATATGGTCCATGGTAGCGCTGATGACAGACTCCAGTGCATCACGGTATTTTTTCACAGAAGGTGTGCGCTCGGCCATCACGAAGAGGGCGGAGGAGCAGGCGCGTAGGTCGTTGGAGACGGTGAAGGTCCACAGGGCGGGGGAGAGGAAGAGGATGTAGCACATGGTGATGCCGGCGATGAAGACCATGTGCAGGGCGACGAAAGAGTGGCCGTAGTTGTTAGACTGGTGGAGGCGCTTGACGGCTTGGCAAATTTGGCCGCAGGCTAGCATGCATCTTGCTACATGGGGGGAGGAAGGGTGAAGGACGGCTATGAAGGGTTGCAGGAGAAGGCGGAGGGCGTGATTGTAGTGCATGTCCATGTAGTCGGTTTCGTAAGGGGGCGAGGGAGGAATGTTGTTGTGCCATGCTTCGATGCGGTTGAGCATTGGTTGTATCTTTGGAATTAGGGAGGAGGTGGGTCGGTCTACGCGGTAGATGGTGGTCTGGATGTGGGATTCTATGCGTTTGATGCTGATGCACTGAATTCCCATGGTCAGATTTGAGGAAGGTCGCGAGGCTTGGAAACTCGGGGAGTTTGCCACGGCCAACGTCCTTGCTATCAAGTTGTCGTCGCGGACTGTGTCGTCGATCTCGAGGGGCATATTGGCGTCAATATCTCGATCGGAAACGCTGTATGGACGGCCAAGAGAATTGGCAATTGTCCGCTCAAGGTAGTAAACACTCCAGAAAAGACGTCGACGCAGCTGGCCTTCGTAAGGAGCGAACTTGGTGTAATGAGCCTCACGATGCATACCCAAGTCAATACAAGTTCGCATAGCGAGACCAATCATATACCAAATGCCGGAGTTCGAAGGTGAACGGAGGTTATAGAGAACGAGGAGTGTCATTGCTTCGATATTATGAACAGAATGAGATTCGCGTGCGGATGAAACATATTGCAAGGCCGTCATAAAGAAGTTTTCGGGCGGCGTATAGTCATAAGCTTCCGTGAGCTTCAACATCGTGGCTCCAATGGCATAAGCCATGTAGATCTTGAATGTTCCAAATTGGTCTTGAGGGTCGTCCGAAGGGGGCTCGAAACGTGAAGCATGGTGCTTCTGCAAGTCCTGCTTGTCCAGGAAGGGGTATCGCAAGTGGACTCGAGTCAGATAGGCATCCAAAATTCGAGAGCCCATATCATCGTTCGGCGGGGGAGCACTGTGTTTTTTCAGATCCGCAAGACTCAATGCTCTGGGTTGGTTCACGCTGATAGTTGACGACAAAGCCTTGTTCCAGACTGTTGCTTGAACCATCTGCCCCAGATTCATGGCCAGTGAAAAGCCAGACGCGGAGCCGACATAGGTTGGCTCACCCCCAAGACTCACAAAGCCGACGATATCAGCAATATTGCTACTCCCTTTCCTGTCCTGAGGTGAATTTGAGGGCATAGAATGGCTTCCATACTCCGGCGGCGGTGCATTAGCATAAGCGGCAAGTTGGGATTCGAGATAGGATATCCGGTCCAACAGAGCTCGATTGGGACCGCTGTTGGTCTGTTAGCAAGAGTTCTTCTTGTCATAGCGAGAGAGTGCCGTCAGACCTCTGATACTCCTCAATAGCAGAAGGAGGCTGTATACACTCCTCCTTAGCCCCCTGACAATTGGTACAGACGGGGAAGCCCAAGCACTTCTGCTTCCTCTGGCGGCATCGCTCGCAGCTCTTTCTCGCTCGTTTGGTCGGCCGCGGGTTCGGATCGTCGGTCATCTTGGCTTTGTCTCCAGTGCTCCGCGTCGGCTCAGGGATTTCCGATGGTATCGAGGGCTCTCTCTTGTCTGCCATGGACGCAATTCCGTGAGTTTGTGAAGAGCTGGGGAAGTCCAGCCCACATATGTTAATGGCATGGCGAGGAAGGTCTTTTGATTACGCTTATCGGATGTTTCCAAGTTCTTATCACGCCCGTCACTTGGCCGCGGCGGGGCACGAGGAGTATATATGTATAATGGGCCGAGTAAGTCCCTTGTCTGTACATGAATACATGGCTGCTGACTGGATGCTGCTGGATGCTGAGGGATTGATTGGTCTGAAGCTGGTGGAGTAGCACCTTGTACCCTCATATTCGGAGGCAGGGCCCGACATATCGACGGGAGGACCCTCATGATTGACAGTGGAAATAGAGAAACACTTAGCTCCACGGGAATAGCATCAAAAACCCAGCGCCGGCTTTGTTGGCCGTTTCCCTGGGCCTGCAACGTTGTCACCGTGATGGTGTATGTTCTGACTTCGAAAGGGATGCACGCTCGGGTTCGTTTAGCTCGCAACTCAAAAGGAAGGTTTAGCGAGAGTTTATGTTGCCGAGGTTGCTGGATTGCGTGCATAACTTTGTCTGTCGTTCACTTGCATAATTTTTGCCAAGCGGGTATCCGCGTGCATGTGGCCTCCGTTCGAACTTCACCATTGCCGCTCCAATTTACTTTGCCTTTCGTTCGGATGCGCCTCCAGACTCCAGATGAAGCTTGGTTCGGCGCCCCATTTATTGATCGTGGGTTGCAGCGCCTTAGTGAGTGGTTCACCGTTACACACCGCCCGACTGAGTTCTGCGATCATGATTTCGCTACCCTCTGGAGCTCAGCCTACAAAAGACCTCATCGACAAAGAAGGCATATATAAGGGCACTTCTGCACGGCTTCCCGAGTTTCACTTTCAAAAAACCAACCATAACTATGTTCCGACAGGCATGTGCCCTGTTCGGTCTCCCCCCGCGGGATGGACCCTTATGTGGCGACCACACTCTCTTTAAACCTTAAGCTTCTTCGCGCGAACTGCTGACGACATGCATGATGTGGAAATACCTTAACCTCAACTATTACTGCTAAGAAGTCTCACCGTCGTGGTGGCGCTTGCAAGAATACTGCAAAGCTTGGGTTGTTGCCTCGCCCCGCATCTGCTCTCCATGTCTTTTTCCATTATAAGAGAACGTCCGGTACGAGCTTTTCCTTTCATCGGTCTCTCTTGTGTTTATACCAAGACCGTCGATCTCATCTTTCGCTTCCACATATTGCTACTTTGTCTGCAAAATGAGGCTTCCGGGTGATCACGGCCTTGCTGCCGTACTCGGCTCCATCCATTTGCTTTCTCGAATTCCTTCCACTTCTGCTCAGTCTATCTACTCTCAATCATGCATGGGCATGACACCACCAAAGGATCTGGCATATTCGAGACAGCTGGGTAAAGACTATGACTACAGATGCTTCCCACAAGACCAAGAGTTCCGCGCCAATGCTATCATTGAACAATTCCGCTTCGCAATGGATGGCTACTTCACCTTCGCCTTTCCGCACGATGAGCTGCGACCCCTCAACAACAGCTTCGCCGATCATCGAAATGGATGGGGAGTCATTGCCTTTGACGCCCTGGATACGGCCATTATCATGGAACAACAGGACATCGTGGACAAAATTCTCGACTTTATCCCCACTGTCAACTTCACACAGACACAGACGGAAGAGCCATCCGTCGTCAGTCTTTTCGAGACCAACATCCGCTATGTGGCGAGCATGCTGTCATCCTACGACCTCCTCAAAGGCCCCTTTTCCCACATGGCTAAGAACAAACCCACAGAGGTCGATGCTCTATTGACACAGGCCAAGTACCTGGCAGATCAACTCAAGTTCGCCTTCAACACCGACAGTGGTATTCCAGTCAACCTCATCTACTTCAACAATCATACTTTCTCCGACATGTACAAGCAAGATGATGGCGTCTACACTGCCGGTCTTGCCGAGCTTGGAACGCTTCAGATCGAATGGCAGCATCTTTCAGACTTGACCGGTGACCCCGAATACGGCGACCTAGTTCAGAAAGCTGATTCCTACTTCTTCAACCCCGTCTCCCAATACCCCGGCGTTGTTAATGCCGAGCCCTTCCCCGGTCTCACCGGCGGCAATTTCAGCACCAAGACCGGCAAGATCGTCGACGACTACGGTGGATGGGTCTCCGGCAATGACTCCGCCTATGAGTACCTCATCAAGATGTACGTGTACGACCCCGATCGCTACGCCAACTACAGCGACATGTTCACGAAAGCCGCCGACAGCACCATGGCCCACCTTGCCTCGCATCCCTCCTCGCGCCCCGACCTCACCATGGTCCAAACCTACGCTGGCACCCAAACGCAAAACTACTCTCAACAACTCGCCTGCTTCATCGGCGGTAGCTACCTGCTCGGCAGCACCGCCCTCAACCGCCCCGACTGGAAAGAGTTCGGCCTCGAGCTAAGCGAGTTCTGCGCCAACGGCTACCGCTACGCACCCGCCGGCATCGGCCCCAACGAATACTCCTGGGACACCGACATGCTCGCCACCAACTTCAGCAACCAAACGGCCCTCTACGAAAAAGCCGGCTGGTACATCCCCGAAAACGGCGAAGAAAACTATTACAACGGCCAAGCCCCCGAGGCCGTCGAGAGCTGGTACTACGCCTACCAAGTCACGGAAGACCAGTACTGGCGCGACGTGGCCTGGGCCTACGTGATTGCGCAAAACACCACCGAGCGCGTGGGCTCTGGTTTCAGCAGCGTCAATAATGTTCTCAAGACGGATGGTGGCGGGACTGAGAATTTCATGGCCAGTTTTCTGCTGGCTGAGGTGTTTAAGTACCAGTATATGATTCAGAAGGAGGGAGGCGGTATCTGGAATGTTATGGGCGGACCCGATAAGACGAATTTGTTTGTGTACAATACGGAGTGTCATCCGATGAGGGTTACTGCTAAGAAACCGGTTTGAGAAAGGGGAGGATGGGGCGCCTGGAGCGCTTCTCACTCCACGAGTTACAAGGAAAGTCGCAGAATTCAGAATGAGATAATGAAATACAATACCGTAGCAGAGTCTTGCTTAGGAAGTTTTGTTGCACGTGAAAAAAACCAACTAGGTATATGACGCAGTGCTGACACGATATGGATTCTTTAGAACAAAGGGAGCCACATGGAACAAAATGCAATTGAAATTCTCAACTGAAGAAGCTATACCATCTAGGCGCGCTGTACGTCCTCTTATATAGCCCTCATACCCTCCTCGCTTGCCCCCCCCCCCCAATTACTCGGAACTCGGAGAACACGTACGGTCTTCGGAAATCACTTGCCAAATGTGCCCTCGAAGGTCTCGAGCGCCTATACTCGTCGTCCTGTGGGCGTCTCTAGATCTAAGGTGTTCAGACCAACTGTTTCGGAGGCACTTTATCATTTTATACAAGAATCAGAGTCCCAAATACCGAGAGCTAAAACTAGGCCACAGCGCAACCTAAAATCGTAGGCTTCAAGTGACAAAAGCAAGTTTCAAAAGCAAGCAAGTTTCAAAAGCCGAATTCTTGGGGCGACACGGGGCGACCAGCTTGTGCTGTTGGACGGGTTCATTGGCCTTGAGAACTCGGAGTCCTGGGACCTGCATACAGTTATTTGTGACTTGTGCTGTGGTTCTGACAGGCCTCACTTTTGCCACTTGCAACTGGAATTCCCTCACCACTTGTATTTGGAATTCCCTCACCTTTGCCACTTGGAGCTGGCTCCAGCCCACACCTTTTGTCACCCTATAATTGTCCACTTTGCCTACTAGATTAATAATGACAAGCATAAGAGACAGAAAGAATGTCAAAGAGAGTGACAGAAAGGGTAGCAGAAAAGCTGGGTTGCAGCCAGGCCCAGCTGCGAATGGCAAAGGTGAGGGGGTTCCAACTTGCAAATGGTGAGGGGATTCAAAGTTTGGACTGAAACGCGTTTGCTTACGCGTGCTAATCTCCATTCTAAGGGCACTCGCTGGGTATAAAATACATCGACTCCATCACTTCCCGACTCCAACCTCCATTGGCAAAATGACAGCAATTGAGCAAACACGACTTCCTGTAATCTCCATTCTCACTACCGACCCCTTAAGTTCTCAGCAGGTAGGCAGGCTACACCTCCCCGCGATGTACCCGGTCCAAATCCCGCAGGAAAGCAATCCTCTCGTGCACAACCTCCTCTCCATGCTTATCCATCAGCTCCTTCGTGTCGTCAAACTCTTTCCATCCAGTACGCGCAAGCCGCTGCAACGTCAAGTCGTCCTCCTCCGTCCACACTCCAGGTAGAGTATCCGGAATGCCCTTGCCCTGAGTCAGCGATTCCATGACCTCGCCCACGTTGCCTGTGTGCATCGACGTGGCTTCGAATGCTTTAGCAACTATGTCTGAGGCATAGCCCAGTTGAACCCAGTAATCAACGGCTGCCTGCAGCTCGGCATTTCTCTGTGAGTCGCTTTGCGATTGCGTCTCGTCATCGTCTACGGCGTCCATCGCCGCATCAGCAGCAGCGGGGACATCAACCTCGGCACCCTTTTGAGCCTGAGGTGTGCTGCGTACTGGGTCCGTCGCAGCAGATACTCCTTTATTCGCACTCGCACTTTTGCGAGAGACAGGCGAACTATAAGGGATCTCGGGTGAAGGCTCGCGGGGCGCGCCGTTGGCCTGCGAGTAGTAGAAATCCTGGGTCTCTGGCTCGTAGCGCTTTGCAGGAAGTTTCTGAGATATTGGATCGCTGGAGGTGCGCTTTGCAGGACTGAATGTTTCATGGGCGCTCTCGAATTCGGGGTCGTCTGATGTGAGGCCGTGAGGTGGTGACCAGTCGAGGCGGATTTCGTTGCCGTGTCCGGATGGCGAATAGCTATCGGGTACTTCTGGTGGGGTTGAGGGAATCTCAAGGACCGGTGCTTTGCCCTTGTCGACTTTTCGACGTTTGTTGCCCATGAACTCACTGGTGGCGGCGGTCAGTTCGTCTTCGGAATCGTTGATCGTCTCGTAAGTGCGCTTTCGGGGCCCATCGAGGTTGGGTTGTGTGATGAAATCGTCACTATCGTTCTCATCATCCTCGTAGTTGTCTACATCGACACCCTCGCTTTCGACGTCCATTTCTTCTTCCATGCCGTGGTTCTCCAAGGTGTCTCTGCCCAAGAAAATATCGAGTTTAAGTAAGTACTGTTCGTATTGGTTTAGCAGTTGTGATGGGGTGTCGCGCAGCTGAGATGGATTGAATTTCAATCTCTCTGCAACCGCTGGCCACTTCCCTGCCGTACGAACTGTTTTGTAGCCCCCAAATTCATTATTCACTACCGACCACAGTTCGAAGAGAGATATCTTCTGACCGTTGATCTTTGGGCGATAATCTGGAGGATTATCATATTCCTTGTTTATGAACTCTCGGAAGTCAGACTCAGTGTCTATTCTCGGCAGACCACTATGTTCGTCCCCTAGGATCGACCCAGCATTTTCCGTCGCTGGCTCCTGGGACAAAGTCTGGCTTTCCTGAGAGAAGGCAAGTTCCAAGTGTCGTAGCATCTTCTGAGCATCCGGCCTAAAATGACAGTCAGTTCGGTGCAACAAAGAATCTCAATCGGACGAGCGAAATATACCCATCATCTGCTTTCAATTCTAGATGGTCGTTATGCCGTCTGATTAGCTTGATGAGCTGTTTGATGCCCGCTTGGTCAGACAGACCAATCTGTACTTTGCAGGGGGCCACGGAGTTGCTGGAATCAATTCTGCGATGAAGAACGACCTCACGCTTTTGTAAGAAAAAGACGGCTTTCTGGACCTCGTCGCATTTGACAGCAAGACTCTGATAGCCTTTTGATATGTCCTCGTTATCTTTTATAAGGATAAGTCTCCCCTCAGCCAGCACCAGGACCAGATTTTCTCTCATTATGTTGGAATCATCCAAAGCTCTATCCCAGCGACCAAAGACATACTCCACTGGCACCCCCGGGCTTCCCCTGTATTTGCGTGGCGTCGGCTGAGATAGGGAGGGCTGTGTGCCGGTCTGACTCCGAGGAGGCAAAGTATTATCGCGATCTTGGTCATTGAGGGATTCGCTTTGAGTATGTCTGACCGGTGAGACGACAGTTGGGTTCTTGCCTTTGGTGGGTTCTGATCCAGAAACACGCTGCGAAGAACCATTGGAGATGTTTTTGGGAGTAGCTGAGCCAACAGGCTGTGATGCAGTCCGACTCGACAAGGACGCGGCGGGCTGGTTTTCTGGGTCGGCTTCTTGGATGTGATTTCCTTGGCTCGTTGCCTTTCCCCTCGCGGCTTCTTCTCTCATCCTCGTTATCCTGGGGTAGACATCTTCGTACCACAACGCGGCCCATTGCTCAGCAGTACGACTTGGACCATCATCCTGTTCACCAGTATCAGCTACGATCTCAGACACCACGTCACAAAGTAAGGGTCGCCTACATCCTCCGCCAAATTAATCCAAGCCGCGTCCAGCTCTTCTTTTGGCATATTCAAGATGTTATCATAAGAGGCCTCCATTTCTTCGACTTCTTTCGCAGAAAAAGCTGCCTGGTTTTGAGGAGCTTGGAATGCCGGAGGGGCCGAATTCGAATTCTGCGAAGCGGGTATTCTTGATCGATTTTCGGGAGATGACTGAGTGGCTGGAACGACTTGGACGCCCGCCTCCTCTACCGACGGCGAGGACTCCTCGGCATAATTCTCGTTGATTTCGGGGTGTCTGAGAGAGAGGGTCTTGACCCAACGATCTCGCCAAGACTGCATAGTATGTCGTCGGTGTTGATCGGCCAGGTCCTTATAGAGCAGATTTCCTTTCAGATTGTCTCCACGTCGAGCCGCATC
Source organism: Cyclaneusma minus (assembly GCA_037179335.1). NCBI lineage: Eukaryota > Fungi > Ascomycota > Leotiomycetes > Marthamycetales > Marthamycetaceae > Cyclaneusma > Cyclaneusma minus. The sequence continues at coordinate 1,273,852 of JAKZHN010000005.1, forward strand.
TCGCACCCATTTCAAGAGGATTTTGTCGTCTTCAGGGGTATACGCTGTTCGAGTCCCCTTCTTTGGCACCGCCGAAGAGCCTGGCATTCGAAGGGTGCCTGCGGCGGCACCTCCCGGATGATCCGCCAAGTTCTCCAGCTGGCCTTTTTGTACCGACTTTTCGATGTATGTCCAGGCAATAGATCCTGCTGGCAGAGACTTCCTCACAGGGTCGACGATGATGAGGTCGGCGTCCTTTTCGAGCTTCACAACCTCACCTCCATTGTTCTAAGCAACATTAGCCGCAGTACCAGAACAAGCTCGGTGACCAGGGCACTGGGCAAGCATACTTCGAAAAGCTCGATCCATCTCTTCCTCATCGGAACTTTCTGGGTGAAAAAGAACTTCTTGCCGGCGAACAACTGGCCTCCTCCGGCAGCTCCATCGTAGACAATTTGAGCGGCCATAGCTTCACGGCGCGTCTAGTAGGATATTCTTGCCATCCACGGCGATGTGGGGTGACTTTAGTTGAAGAATAAGCCGTAAAATATCAGCGAAACCATAGATCATGGGTTCGCTGTCGGGGTTTATCGTCGACGCATGGAGATGTCTGGCATTCAAAGGTCATTTGCGAAACATTCATCGTTCACGCGCTGCGGCGTCGCGCTTTGGTTTCAACGAGTTACGTGTACCCGTGACTGAGACGCTTGGGCCACCTCCACCATATTTTCCGGTCTTCCGGGACGAAGAACTCAGACCTCTCACGATCCACGACAGCAGCCAGAGTCCAGAACTTACGCCGTTCTACAACAAGACCAATGTGTCCATCAGCACGGTGGTCGAGAGTTTGGGCTAGCCCCTCAAGCCTCAACATACCTGTCGCTCGAGCTAAGGCGTCTTATTTCCTGGTGATATCTGTTCGAACCTGAAACTGCGAGACCTCCAATTACACCCAGGAAGCTTTCAAAGAACATACCTAGTGAGTACCTAGTCTCGTCTGCTTTCTTCAAAGTTGATCATGCTTTGTGATGAACATCCAGATAGGGACAGCTTATGCCCAAGGGCATCTGATGACAACTGGAACGAATATTTTAGTAGATGCTTCGTGTGTTCTGAAAAGCAGCTTTCTTTTTTGCTTGTACTCGTGATAGAGGCTTTGAACTGCAGTCACTAACTTGGGTTTAGCATCCTGCTTCACTGAATCACGTCGGAAAGACCGAGGGCTTTGCGACTCAGCAGCAGGACGACATCGAATGGTTCAGTCTGTCCCCGAGGATCTTGGGAGCGCCTATTCCTGGCCTGTTGCCATGGAATTTGAGCGTACATGAAGATCGCTGAGCTTCATCCTGAGCACCCCCAGTACCTCTCATGATCAAGCGCATTGAAGTACAGCGGAAGGAAAGTTGGGCGCGGAGCCTCAGAAAAGCAGGATGAGATGAGAGACCGTGGCATATATACAATTTTGCGGAATACGCAAGCATCGATTTCCCATATCACAGCACCAATGGCACAATGGTATTAATCAACACGAGCCTGTCGCTTATGGCCCACACGCAGTTTACTGCGTCCCCAAGACAGGCATTCTAACTGCTCACACGTCCTTCGGGAGGTCCTGGTTAGAGGTACCAACTTCAATTCCCTTCCCTCCCATCACTAGCACCAATTCTTTTTGCGTTTTTGTTTGCGCCTTCCAGCTTTCGCACTCGACAACAATATTGTTGTTGCATGTCTGCGGGATATTTCTTGGATGTGACAAGTTGGGGAGCAGTCGACAGGTTTGGATCTTACTCGAGGTGAGAAGTCCTGACTCCCTGGACAACTGACTTCACCGGACTCCGAAAATACTTCAACTTTTCCATTGAAATATCCGCGTCAGGTTCAATAACCACTGGTAATTCATTTCATTCGTTGCATAACCAGTTGTCCAATATCCGCCTGGGTAATCTCGCCAATCTAGTCTCGCAGTCACGAACCCAGATTGCAACCAACGCCTCGCAAACCCAGATCGATGCTTCCTCGCATGCTAATGCAGCGCATCAGATGAAACACACCCAATACGAACATGCAGTCTAGCCTCCAACCTCACCTCTCAAAAACTAGCAGTTCGCACCCAATCCCTCCATCCCCCCTCTCAAACTCCACGCCTTAATCCCCTGTGCCCTCAAAACACTACTCGCCACCCTCGCCGTATCACCCCCATAACAAACCAAGACCACATCCTTACCTTCTTCTTTCCACTCCCCAACCCTCCCAGCCATCTCTTCATCAGAATCAGAAAATAGCTCGCTAATTTCTTTCCACTGTCTCTCGAGCACAGCGGGTTCTGCAAATGGACTTGGTGTTGACGCAGAAGGGAGAGATGAGAGGGGCATGTGGAGAGCGCTAGGGAGGTGGGCGGTGGTGAAAGAGGAGGGAGAGCGGAGGTCGATGAGAATTGTTGAGGGCCGGAGATGAAGTTGGGGGCTGGGGGGTTTGGGTGATGAGATGGTGTCGGAAGGTTCGGAGGTGGGAGGCGTGCTGGGTGGTGTGGGGACGAGGGGGATGAGGCGTGGCGAGGCGTATTTTTTGGGGGAAGAGGAAACGAGGGAGGAAGCGGGGAGGGAGAGGGCGGTGGGACCATAGAGGATGGTGAGGATGGTGGAAGCTGGGAGTTCCCAAGCTTCGTCGTAGCGGTATAGGTCAACGTGTCGCAGGTTCTGAGGTTTGTTGTCAGCTCCGACGATACAACAAAAGGGATGGCGTCCACTAACCTCATTGACCAGTGGATGGAAATAATCCTCTCCCAATTTCGTGAAATAATCATCCAGGTACTGATACGGCAAATCGCAGCAAATAAACACGCCATGGATCTGGCCGTCTTCGCCTCTCAGTCTGTCAAGCGTCCCAGCTTCTTTTTCTCGGCTAATGAAATTATATAGTCCTTGCAAGTTGAAGCCGGAACTGGGACCGCAGATTAGACCTTCGCGGGATAGTGCGAGGGAGAGGCGGTAGGAATCGGAGGAGCCGACTTCCTCGATTACGTCGATGGCGGAGCGCCAGGGGAATTTTACGGGTGAGAGGAGGGCGTGGGAGCGTGGGCCGGGAACGCGGTCGCCGGGGGCGGTGCAGACTCTGGGTTGGGGTTAGCTTTTTGCGAGAGTTGGGGAAGTTGTGAGATGGAGACGGGATTGGAGACGAGATTGGGGGTCAAAATGGTCTTGGGGAGTGGAATTGAGATCTGGGGGTTGAGACGAGCCTTGGGATTGGGGATCGGATTGGGGGGGTGAAAAAGAAATCGGGGAGGTGGAAGCGGAAACGACAAGACTTACCCGATGCGAGTGATCGACGGCTTTGCTTCTTTGAGGTACGTGCCAATGCCAGTCATGGTCCCAGAAGTTCCCATTCCGGCACAAAATACGTTGATTTGGGGGAGTTGGGCCATTATTTGGGGTCCGGTCCAGCGGACGTGGGCTTTCCAGTTCTAAGAGAACGAACTTAGCATTGTGAGTGCAAGTCTGGGTGGAGTCAACCAACCAAGTCATTTTCATATTGGTTCGGATTCAGAACGTCATCTCGCTCTGAAGCTATTTTCTCTGCTCGACAAATTCCGCCTCTTAGATCTGTGGGCTCTGGCTGAGAAGGTCCTCCAAAGAGAGTACTGCGGCCACAAAATTAGTAAGTTCCAACTCCATTTGTAGACTCGGGTCAGTATGAGATTCCCGGAGAAGGTGGTCACACGAATCTCAGGCTGCTTCAAATCTTACTGACAAGCAAGACTTCGGAATCGGTGACTCACATGTTCAGACCAAAGAACCGCATCAACTGCAGTTTCGAAAGCGTTGTCTTGTTGCTCAAGTAAGCACGGACGTCCGGGATGCCATAAAGCACTCTGGCAATAATGGACATGGAAATGACCGTGGAGCCGGAGCTGTATTCCACAATGGTTTTGGTCGCGGGTGTAACACCATGTTGGAGCATATTCAGAGCTGCAAGATTGAAGTTTAGTCCCAGAGCCTAACTTGCATAGAGTTTTGGGGATCTGACCTGGGAGAGCCTTGACGTTGTTCGCTGGGAGTGTACTCATCATTTTTGCATATATCCGAACGCCATCTTGGATGAATGGGTTGAGGCTCTGAGGTATCTCTACCAGAGGGAGAGGAGGCTGAAGATCTGGATTGTAGTAGTCGCGAAGAGAATCGGATCCGGTGAAAACGTTCAGATACTTCGTTGCTGACATCTTCGAGTCGTCCGGCTGAAACCGGTCTGTCGATCAGTGGTTGAAATGGTCAATCTGTATTCGGGCAACTCTGGAATTTGTAACAATAATGGCGAATTCTGAGTTTAGAACTAGAAGTTGGGCTGGAGCGGGATGAAAAGCAAAACGAGTGAAGTGGTGAAGTATAAGTGGCAGGCGTTCTAGGCCGGTGCTATCAGGGGTCGTCAAGGTGTGTCATTCGCAACGCAGGAATCGACAGATCTACTTTTCCGAAACCTTCTCACTGACTGCAGATACGCCACATTTTAACTGAAGAGGAAACACCTTTACAAATAATATGCTCATGTCAAAGCTGCTCAAGAATGGCTGCGCAGTCGCCAAGTGCTCACTAGTATTCTAAGAACGATGAACCCCATCAGTGCGCTGCTCGGCGACTGGACAGACGGTCCGCTTTAAGTCAAGACCCATGGTTTCGGAGTGGGGTCCGGGACATCAAGGTTTCTATGCACGTATTCTCCGCTTTATCCGATGTTCAATTGAGTTCAAAAAGTGCATGAGATAATCCAGTCAGAGTTCAATGTTCCTGCAGAAAAACGTGCCGAGGGGTTGCTTGGTTTGCTTAAGTTGATCTTGGCGGACATACTATCTCACCACTACGGTGTCGCCTCTTCCTACAAGACCATCAACTGAATCACAACCTACGAAGCGGTCAGTCAGACTCAAGAGAATCTGATTATTCGAACTTCAGCTGACGCAGATATGCAAAGTAGTGTTGCAGATTTACTGAAAATAACGATTCGATACCGAAATCGGTAATTTTCCGAAAAAATCATTGGCACATTAAAACAATCGTCACGTGAGTGCATAGATCTCCGCTTGTTTCGTGCCCCTTAGTAAGCTATAAACCCCTAGGCCCTATATGGGCCCCTGCTTAAATACACTACTATATTTAGCTAGCCTTTTTAATTGTTACCGAAAAAATCGGTTTATGACCGATTTGGTAATGAAACAAATGATTGTTACCAAAAATGTATCGATACAATCTGCAACACTAATGCAAAGACAGAAGTGGATGCATACCCCGCCACCCCGCACCGTCCCAGATTGCCAAGACTTTGAGCAAGTTACGAGAACATTGAAGTTTAATGCTCCAGCCCTTGGACGCCTTGACATGATCGTCAGGCACGACTGGACACTGTTGACGTTTTTTTTCTCTCGATAGATACCCCTAAACACGGAAATCTTAATGCCGTCAGTCCAGATTGATATATGTAAGGAACCGATACATGTAGGCTTTCTTGAAAGCGCGGGAAAAACTGTTACATAAAGTCCGTCGACGATGGGATTTTCGGCAAATGAAGCTTCTGCCACGCAAGAAGCAGATCCCGAAAAAGGCATATCGAAGCCTCAGTATTCAGATCAGACTCAGACAGGCCTTCCTAGAAGCAAGATTATCACGGTGAGTCGAGAGGCTTCATAAACACCGTTCAGTCTTCCTTTACTCGAATGACCAGCTGAGACTCGATCAAGATATTTCTTGCGTGTGCGAGTGTAGACCTTGTGGCTCTCATTGACCAAACCACACTCGCCGTTGCTCTCTCGATCATAGGGTCTTCCCTTAATGCTGGTACTCGAGCATCTTGGATTGCTGGAGGCTACTTCATTACCTCCACATCTTTCCAGCTACTCTATGGTCGGCTGTCGGACATCTGGTCGCGGAAGATTGTCCTGCTCAGCGGACTCCTGATTTTCTTCATTGGATCGCTTGCAGCGTCTCTGGCTCAGGATGTCGTTCAACTCATTGTGTTCAGAGCTTTTACCGGTGTCGGTGGTGGAGGGCTCATGACCACTGCTCAGATTATTGTCAGTGATGTGGTGACACTCAGAGAAAGAGGAAAATACCAAGGTATTCTGGTAAGTCGCTCTGAAATCCAACGTTCAATTTCGTTGCCCCAGCTGCAATGGCTGACTCGAACCTCTTCGTCAGGGCGCTGTGGTTGCACTTTCGAACGGCGTCGGGCCCATCATTGGAGGCGCGCTGGCATCTCAATCGGCTGACTCCTGGAGATGGATCTTTCGCTTGAACCTGCCGCTTACTATACTATGCACCCTCTGCGTAGTATTCTTCATGCCGCTGAAACCAGTTGAAGGCTCGTGGAGAGAGAAGATCCAGAAGGTTGACTTCTTTGGAGCTTTCCTGACCCTCGCTGGCTCGACGCTGGTGATAATGGGTCTGACTTGGGGTGGTGACGGTTATCCTTGGGACTCAGTCCAAGTTCTCGTAACTTTGATTCTGGGTGTTGCGACGTCTGTTGCGTTCATACTTTGGCAGGGCTATGGCACAAAATTGTAAGTTATCATTATGGGTCTGTTTTTCTCCTGTAAAGGCTAATAGTTAGCAGTCCGCTCGTGCCTTTACATATCTTCAAGTCCCGAGTTGTCAATGGTGCGTGCATTACAATGTCTATCAATGGATGGAATTTTGTCATGCAGACATATTACATCCCTCAATTCTGTAAGTGCCTCTAGAATGCCTTGACGCCATAAAGCCGGTTGTTAACAGGGCTTAGACCAACTTGTCTATGGTTACTCCGCGGTTAAAGCAGGAGCCCTACTTTTGCCACTCACCCTGGTTCAAACGCTATCTAGTACTCTCTCCGGTCTCATTGTCACGTGGCGGGGTCGCTACCGTGAAAGTATCCTTGTCGGGTGGGCTCTCTGGGCAATCGGACTAGGTCTTTTCTCGACACTTGACGTCAACTCAAATCTAGGAGAGCAGATTGGGTACGCTGTTCTCATGGGTGTTGGAGTTGGACAGACTCTTCAACCAAGCTTGATAGCAATTCAAGCCGGTGTCAGCAAAGCCGATATGGCTGTCGTGACTGGCACAAGGAACTTTGTGCGCAATCTGGGGAGCACACTGGGACTTGCGGTTGCTGGAACCATCATCAATATCTCTTTGAACAACAAGCTTGTGGCATCTTCTCTCGATCTTTCCCAGAGCGAAATCAATGCCATCATGGACGATCCTTCTTCAGAGACGGCTGAGTTATCGTCAGAGCTGCAGAATACCATTGAGCAAGGATATCGACAGGGCTTCAGGATTGTCTTTCTGATTGGCGCTGGTCTGGCAAGCATTGCATGGGTAGCGGCGTTCTTTTTGATGCCGCAAGTCAGTCTGGGAGAAAAGACGGAACCGAAGAAAGAGGAATCCCCGATCCGAGAACAGGAGGACGACGAGCCTTCTCCGACGAATACTGTGGTAATACAGGGCCATGATGACGATCCTTCAAAACTTGGCACGTAGATCTTGTCATGGGAAACTTGTTATTTCTGTCGGGACCAAAGACTGCAATTCTACTCTGTGTGACTGTCAACTTCTATCTTCCCGGTTGTCCCTTACAATCGCCATCAGACAAACGATTTGCATCACCAAAATCCTGCCAACATAAGATTCCCTCACAATCCAAGCTCTACTCTCAAGACATATCCAATCCTCACAAACAGCCAGCCACCAGCAATCTTCCTACCCCTCCAGAGTAGGAAAAGTACACCGACTATCCATCCTCCCATCCTTAGAAATACACAATCATACACAACCCATCCCAGATCACCGAATCACCTCCTAATTTTGCGCATAAGAGTCTACCCCAGGATCCCCGGCCACGGGAGAATGGTCCCCTTCCTCTCCATGGGGACCCTATTCGCCACCGTAATCGCGCTTCTGTTCATAAACATCGTGCCCAACAGGGTAATTTGGGCCAGAACCCGTGCAACTTGATTGCTCGTTATGTTGCCGGTCACAAATATGGATTAACATCATCCCGCTTGGCTGACGGATCACCGACTTGTGGTAATTGGGGATCATCTGGACGTTCTTCTTGAACCGGCGGATAGATATTGCGCTTGTAGCTCTTATAGATTCCGGGACTGTTGGTAGGGGAGCCAGAGTTCTGGGGACCACCGGAGGCAAGGCGGCCGTTCTGTGGATCACTGGGTGCGTTGACAGGTTTGTTGGGTTCTATCCGGTAGACATTGTAGTCTACACCTGGATCTGTGCAAGGAGGGCCGCCATGGTCGCCGGAACTGCCACTGAGTTGATCGCAGGACCGGACTGAGAGCGGATGGGGTATTGGGCTGGCAATTGCTGTACCTGCAAAGAGGGCAGCGAGGGAGAGGAGGTATGCCGAGGATATAATCATGATTTGATATAAGATGGAGAGTCGAGACTTGGGTGTGGATTGAGTGTGGGTCAAGGCCGAGGACTGAAAAAGTCTAGGATTCGGCCGCATACAGGATACATATATGGCACCACTTAAGTGCCGAGGGCCCAAGCTCTGGGGTATAATTGAGAAAATATAAATCACAAATCCAGTTGTTTGGACTTTTAGGTTTCAAAAGCCTATGTCCGTCTTCATGCACCCCAGTCGAATCAGTGTCCACCAGGCCAAAAGCCGCAGAATCGAAAGGCGGCAAGTGATGGCGTGGCCAAGACTTTTGAAAACTCAAATGTACCTCGATATCCAATAACGTTGATTTTTGAATGTGGCGAGAGCCGGGGTGGTGACCATGCGTTCTGAAAGCGTTGGATAGTGTGAGGTGCAGGTCTGCAGACCTTGGAATGGGGACGTATATGTAGTCATTAGTGAACCATCAATTCTGTCCTTCGGGACCTGGCTTGGTGGATAGACCTTTTACAGATAGTAGGTGGAGGTAAGGGAAGGTTGGCGGGCGCGTCCGGTATTGATGTCTGGACTTCCGAGGAAGCATAGCGGAAAAGCTGCGCGGCGAAGCATGAGAAGGTGGTCGCGACGGCGCATTTCGGAGCGAGTAGCCGAGTACGTAGGAAGCACAGGAGAAAGTGTGTTGCTAGGTATTGATGTTTGTGCGCAGGTCAAGAATGTTCTTGAAGGGGGTGTGCCGATGCTGTTGATGCACCCCTGATTCTGCCCAAGGAGTACAGAAGACCGAAGCCGTTTGTGAAGTTGGTGGAGAATATGGGGAGTCTGTATACCTACGCAGCATTATTTGTCGGCCAAGGGAGGAGTGGCGGCGAAAAGAGTCTGTGGGCAGTCGTCTCACTTGGTGTATGAGGGCGACAGTAATCGAACCCAGGAACCACCTGCTGAGCTACTTTGTGACTGTGTTTACCTGCGCTGTCTATGCTGTCTACAGGTAGGCAACTGGTGAAAATGCTGGGAGAGAAACTTGCAGCCGGGGGGCATGGTTTGACTAATTTGGTCTGCCCCTTTTACTCGACTCGTTAGACAGGGCAACACCCGAACTTTTAACATCCTCACCAAATTTTTAAAAATCCATTTTCTGAGCTCTACAGATCAATTATAGAAATAAAACCAGCACCACTGTAATCTACACAAAATTTCGCATCTATTGATGTGTGATTTGTATTTACGGATTTTTCCCATCGACGTGCAACAAAACCGATTTTTTTAGGAAGAGCACTTGTATAGCATCCCAAACAGGCAAAGCACCAAAGCCTCGCTAATCTACCGTCTACCAAAGAGGTAAGCCTCTGTCGCGACCCAAAATTCTCTCGCATATCGCTCCGTCTGTCGGCACCAGGCGGTTCTGTCGATTCACAAGAACACCGTCGGCCCCTGGTACGCTTACCCATGTTGTGTGGAGTCGGAAATAAAAAGCCCTCAAGCTTGAAACTCCATCACTTCCGGCATCACCAACTCGCCCTCAACCTTTTTGATGAGCTCTTCCAACTCCTGAGCCACAAAAGCCGGGTTGTCCTTCTGGATAAAATGGCCACTCCCCGGAGCAATCAGCGGTCCCTTAGCCCTCTCATTCTCTGTAAGTTCACAAAGCCCCCTATTGTACTTCTCCCACATGCTGCATCCTCTTGGTCAGCCTAGTCATTTCAAAAACATCCAACACAGTTCGAAACTTCCCAAAATCTGAGCACCAAATCGATCAGGGAGAACGTAAGAAAGGGGCGAGAAAAAATTGTGTACTCACGGCTGCGTATACATCCCTGCCAACCCCAACGGCACCCCCATCCCCTCCCACTCCTGCCTCTCAAAAGTCCCCACCTCATGCCCCACAACCGTAACCCACGGCCCCCTCTCCCACAACCCCTTCTCCCCCTCCGCCCTCAACTTCGGACTACTCGGCTCCGGCAGCATCTCCTTAATCCCCCTCCGATCAAACCCCTCTTTGTTTTTGGCCTCCTCTACAAAAATCGTCGTCATTTTCTTATAAGCCTCCTCATAAACCTCCCTATCCGTTCCCTTCGGCAACATAGTGTCGATATCAAAGTCTGGAGCATGGGGATTTGGCCAAGTGGCTGCAAAGTCCGTGTTTCCGGGGTTGGAGTCGAGGAATAAGATGCCTTGAACAGTCCATGGATAGCGGTCGGCGAAACGGCGTGCGATGTGCGCGCCGATGCTGTTGTTTACAAACACAATACGTTCTTTTCTTTTCTTACCAAGGGGCAAGGCTTCAAGCAGCTCGTGCAAATCATCCACAACATCGTCCAGGGTGTGTGCATAACCGGGTTCTTTGTCTGGTGAGTTCTCGCGTGGGTCGCGGGCGGAAGCACCTTGGCCGTAGCGGTCGTAGGTTAGAAGCGACGGTTGGGGATGAGGAGAGGATGTGTGGGAAGGTTTTTGGAGGGACTGCTGAAGGATGTCGATGGTTGGCTTCCATGCTGCTTGCGGTAGACCCAAGCCATTTAAGAACACGACGAGGAGGTTGCTGGCTGGGTCGCCTTCCAAGAGCTCGTAGGCGATGGGAGCGTCTGGTTTGGAGGGGAGGGATATGGTTGACATGGTGGTCGTTGTGTTGAGAATTGAGGAAAATGCTTGGGGATGGATGGTTTGGGAATTGGGGTTGGGTGGGATAAAGTTACGAGAAAGTGTTGGATCTTGGAGGAAAGGACGCCCCGCCCCCTCTTTATGTTGGATGGAGGATCTGTTAGTTAATCTACTTGCCGAAGCATCAACGTCAGGGATGGAAATCCCTTGCATTTGATTGCCACTGAAGTCTGGCCACCTTCCTCAATGAGTCACCAACGAATGTCGTGACATGAGCGAGGTACGAGAGAACGTATGATGAGTGGCCTGTTCAGTCACGTGAGAACAGATGGTACGATGACTGTAACCCAAACAGCATTACACATGCTGTTGGTGCTGTATCAGTGTTTTCGCAAAGCGCCTAAAGAAAATGTGCTATGGTTCGTGAGACCGTATCCTAACGCCGTTGCGGGGTCCTTCCTCCCGGTGCAGAGACTCGTGAGTCAAAAAAACATATAAAAATGTCCAGAGAATGACTTGTAGCCACAAGTAACGCTTCAAAGAGATGTCCTCCTCTATCCAGCCCCTTTCAATAGCCTCGCAGCCGTCCGGTGTATGGCGGCGGGACTAAACCCCAAAGACGAAATTCTTATTCAACCCGAGAGTCCCAATCCAAGTACGCCGTTGGCAATCGATCCCAGTTGCCTATTCGTCCATTCGCGCACGGAAAGAACTTGAAGCCTCGTCATGCTCTGTGGTGGAACACAGTAGACGAATCGATTCTGGGAACACAACCGAGACTTGCCACGTCACCCAAGGAGCAGCTTTATTGAACATCATAAACCAGAAAAAGCACTTTTCGAGCTTTCGTGCAGAAAAGCCGCTTCCACTCGTCAGTGATCTCATAATCCCATCCCCTACTATCATGGAGGGAAGAGGAAACTTGAAGAGTCCAATTCTGTCCTGCAGTTTGATGGACCGAGAGTTCAACTGACTACAGTCGGGGTTGAGTAGCCTGGACTGTCAGTCCCTCTGGACTTGCCTTTCCCGTCGATGGAAGACGCACCATCTTCCTCATACAAGCCATGCTGCTCGATGTAAGCAATGACCGGCTGCGGAATAAGATATTGTACGCTCATCTCTCTCCTCAGGAACAGACGGATCTTGGTGCTGCTGACATCGTTCTGGATGAGTTGCTGGATGACATAGATGTTGTCTTTCCACTGCTGAAGACTGGATAGGGCGTCGTCGATATCCGTGCCGGATCTCTCGACAATGAAGGCACCGTATCCGCCGAGGATATGGTCCAGATCGCTAGGACTCCAGACTCCGGGTGTCGACATGGTTTGTATCAAATCCGCGCCGGCCAACAAAACGATGCGGGCAGGCCTGCGGCTTCCATCCGGCATCTGGACTCCGCCCCGCACCTCGTTGATTTCCTTTTGGAAGTGATCCAGCACCTGCGCAGTCGGCTTATACTCCTTCTGTATGGCCTCCCACGGGTCGACCATCAGCCAGTCTGAAGTTTGTTCGACGGCAAGTTCACACATGCGCAGACTGTGACAAATGTTAGCAACGTGTATCCCGTCTGGCAGAAATTGCGCCAGGCAGCCTACCGATGCTCCGAGCTCGCCAGCCCAGCCTTTTTGTAAGCATCGGCCACAGGCGACAGGTAGCCGCCCACAACCTCGAAATTTGTCTGGAACTTGGCGTAGTCGGCCGCCATCTCGAACATCCGGAGGTGCAGATAGGTGATCGGCGAAAAGGAACCACATGCTACCAGCACCAAAGGCTCTCGTTCGGGGTTGTTCATGCGGGTCCGGAAGCGGTGCATGGGGAAGGCGTAATTGTCCAGCGTCTGCGCCGACACCGACTGGGGAGTAGGAATGGTGGTCATGATGGCTGGCGCGTTTGTGAGGATGGGAGGAGAGAGGAGTGGCTTATGAGAGGAAGCTGGCGCAGCCTTCCTACGAGGCCCGGGAGTCGATGATGATTCACACCTGGTACCGGAGATGCCGTGCGGGTGGGGTCTCGTCGCAAGTTTCGCAGTGGTGCGCAATGATGAGGTTCGAGCGCGAGAGGAGGATAGCAATAATAGTTGCGACGGTCTAGCGGATATCATCAAAGAATGTTGGATATAAGAGAGGGAGAGAGTCGACTGGAGCTGCGGAGAGTCCGATCTTTATGGGGGTGAAAGTTTAAAGTGACTGCAGGAGCCATCCACCACGCGAAGCCTACTATGTTGGAGGGGTTCGGGCCAAAGTGAAAGCAACCTAGCCACAGAACCCCGCCGAGCCCGCCTCGTGCAGCCTAGAAGGCGAATGCTTGGCTAGCGTGTTATATAAAGGATTCCGATAGTTGAGTAGATGTATATCTACGGTAATATAATCTTTCAAAAACGAATGGGCAATCAAGCCGAGGCATTCAAAGCAAAGCATGCGGTTGAAAGCTACCTATATCAGCACGGTGGAGAATATGCCCAAACCCACCAGCCACATAGCCATATCTCCGACCAGCCTTTGTCCACATTCACAAACCGAGATAGCCGATGTCCGTATTAATCAATAAAATGATAGCCCCTTTTTGAACTTGAAGCTATGAAATTCCAGATGTCTATACTCCAGGATTATATAACGGCACAAGCAGATACTAACCCGTTACTCGCGCATAAGCTGGACAATATACGCGCCCTACATTAATTCATCATAAACAATACTAGGAGTGTGATACGAGCCTAGAACCTGAACGCCTCCCGAAGAATCAGAACACGTCCCGAATACTCCCAGTGAGTCACACGAGGTCAAAAACATTCACAGGGCTAAAGTAGCCCATAAAATTATGAGATAAGAAAGGGGTTGTTAGCAGAGAAGGTGAAAGGACATTGAGACTCTAGAGAGAAAAGCACTGTACGTATCTAGTTCTCTGGCAGAAGGCAACTCTTTTATATGGTGAATATAAATCTGTGCTTCGGCTTGGCCCCTGATACGAGGAGTCGAGGGGTTTCACGGCAATTCTCCAATCATATCAAGCAATTGTGGCAGATTCCAGTTGATACTATTTCGTAGGAGTTGAGACGAATTAGATTGATGAATTCGAAGGCCTGGAAGCATTTCGTTTTGAGTGGCAGGGCGTGGTTGAAGTCGTGGTTCCGCAGTTCACAAATAAGGGTCCGCCGTGTTTCGGCCCACATATCACCAAAAGGCTTTTCAATGTTGCAGCCATCTTAGACTTGCCTTAGTAAACACCACTCAATCTGAGTTTGGGTTGCTGTCGATGCCGTGCATACTCGATCTGGACTATTATCTGCTCCCTTGCTCTCCATGTGTCTATTTGGTCGAGGACCGACACAGAGCCCTGAATCGGTCATCCTGTCGCGAGATCCACTCGTGTCGTCGAAGCCGCAACCCTGTAGATTGACGAAGCACTTGCCGTCAATCCACGACCACCGTCTAGCCCTGCGTCATTTCCGTCTATCTCTCACCATCGACTGCCATTATCACCACCGGCACGACTCCATCCTCTCGCACCCGACAACGACCCCCAATTCGTAGCAGAGCCGTCCGCCGCCTGATGGCGTGAGTCGATGGCATCCACTGAAAGAGCTTCAAGTTCTCGCCGCAGATCAGCTTTGTCGTCCGCCACGGAACACTCGTCGACAGCGACAGGCGCGCCTTCCTCGAATCCATCGACTTCGAACCTTTCGCTTAATACTCCGAGGTACTACACTTTTGGCGCTGCTGCCAATATTTCTTTGTCACTTGTTCCCGCTCCATCTTTCTCCATCTCCCCCAGCCCCGAACAAGCCACCTGCCTGCGCTGCGTGCCGCAAGCTCGAGACCTTAAGCCTGCTGGGGCTTCTTTCAAATTCTCCCTCCTCTCCAGTCTTCAACTTCCACCCTGCGCAGCTCGTCGGCCACGATAAATCTTCTGACAAGTGTCTGCCTGGGCTTGGAGTTGCAGCTCACCCTTCTCTCAAGAAATTCGTACTCATGTCGCCCAGAATCACGCGAGCTTCCGCCCGCGCAGCTGCCTCTGCCGAAGGAGCAGCTGCCTCTCCTGCTCGTCTGCCAGCTCCAGCTCGAAAACGCAAAGCTCCTGCTCGTGAAGCAAGCCCCGAAGTCGAATCGACTGAAGCTGCGCCCCCTCCTCGGCGCACCAAAAGACAGCGTGTCACGGAGCCCGAGGCTTCTGCTGCGTCAACCTCCACACCCTCCGTACCGGCTCCCACAGCCACTCAATCTGCATCCCGCAAAAGAAAGGGAAAGGAACCCGCGGCTGCCATGTCGAGCCCAGGGTAGGTGGTGACATAATTCGGTCTCCTTCAGACCTTTCACTAATTTTGCTTTAGCACAAACGCTGGCCCCTCCAACGATCCTCCAGCTCCTTCGAAACGCAAGTCCGCCAGGACTAAGAAGACTCCCCAAGGTTTGCTAGATCTCCTCGAGCTTTCGTGCGCAGCAAGACTAACACTTCATCAATGCAGACACACCCGCAAACACCTCGAGTTCCAGTCGTAAGTCTAAGAAATCATCAAACGCAAACAAAGATGCCGATACAGTGATGGATGAAGACGAAAAGGCTGCAGTCGCTGCTGCGGAGGCTGCTGCTGCCGCTGAAGATGATGGCGAAGACGATGACGATGATATGCCTCGAGATTACGATGGCGAGGATGACGACGACGACGATCCCTTTGGGAGCTTCGGCGGACCGCCTCATGGCCTACAAAATACTCTACGTACCCTCAGTGGAATGATGTCTGGTGTTTCTTCGAAACTCCGGGAAATCCTGGTCCACCTCAAGGACAAGACAAACCCTTCCATGCAGCTCATTGCCCTCGGGGATCTCTCTGAGATTCTGTTGATATCCACAGAGGACAACCTTTCAGGTCATTTCTCGCCAGATGCCTTTATCAAGGAGCTCGTTGCTTTAATGCAACCCTCCGAATTTGGTGGTGAAGAAAACCCAGAGATGATGCTGCTAGCCTGCAGATGTATTGCCAATCTTATGGAGGCTTTGCCGCCTAGCACTGCCAATGTGGTCTATGGCGGTGCCGTACCAGTTCTCTGCCAGAAACTACTTGAGATCCACTTCATTGATTTGGCAGAGCAGGCACTCAGCACTCTCGAGAAAATCTCCGTCGATTACCCATCCACTATCGTGAGAGAAGGTGGTCTTACTGCTTGCCTGACGTACCTCGATTTTTTCGCCACAAGTACACAGCGGACTGCAGTCACAACTGCTGCTAACTGCTGCCGCAACATCCCCGGAGATTCCTTCAATGTGATTCGAGACGTCATGCCAATTCTGTTGAATGTTTTGAGCAGCAGTGACCAGAAAGTGGTCGAGCAGGGCTCTCTCTGCGTATCCCGAGTAGTTGAGAGCTTCAAGAATTCCCCAGACAAGCTCGAGGAACTCGTCAGCCCAGATCTCCTTAAGGCAATTCTGGGACTCCTCCTGCCGGGTACCACAAATCTTATTTCCTCCAATATCCACACACAATTCCTCCGAGTCCTTTCTATCACTGCTCGGTCGAGCCCTCGTCTCTCGACAGAGCTGTTTAAGATGAGTGTTGTTGAAACCATCTACCAGATCTTAACTGGCGTTTCTCCTCCCAGTGGCACGGAAGATGTGGCTTCCAGACTTGATAGCGTGGTCATTATGCAAGCTCTCATCCACAGGCCCCGTGAACAGATCATCGAGACGCTGAACGTCATCTGCGAGCTTCTACCCGGACTTCCAGACGATTCAATCGTCGATGAAGCTTTCGAAATTTCTGCCACTACGGGCGCTCTTGAACCTTCGTCTGTTGCCCGAAAGAAGGCTCAGAACGACAAAAGGGTGGAGTTCCTCGAAGGCTGTAAGGCTGAGGTCAAAAGATTCGCCATCATCTTGTTCCCTACTTTGACGGATGCATTTTCGAGCACAGTCAACCTAAGTGTGCGCCAAAAGGTCCTTACAGGTCAGTTAAAGATGCTGTCGAATCTGGACAAGGATATCCTTATGGATACCCTGCGACACGTGCCTTATGCCTCATTCTTAGCAGCCATCCTCTCGCAGCAAGACCACCCAAGTCTCGTTGATTCTGCTCTCCATGCCTCTGAACTGCTTATGCAGCGCCTCGATGACGTTTACCGCTACCAATTCTACCGCGAGGGCGTTATCACTGAGATCTCCAAGATTGCTGCCAAGGCCGATGTTCCAGTCTCCAACGAGAAGACCTCATCCATCGTTGTCGCGGAACTCGAACCCCCGGCAGCTCCACCGATCAAGCAAGAGGTGAAGGAGAATGATATTAACATCCCTCTTCATGATGCGGACGAGTCATCTGATGGAGGCGACGATGAGAACGATGATGATGGTCACGACGATGACATATCTGCTTCCCCAGAGAGCTCTCGTGGATCAACAATGTCCATTAACGGCCGGAGCCGTGCACTTCCTACGGTCATCCCAAATATTGAGCACTTCATTTCTCGCCGTGCCAAGAAGTTCCTTGAAGTTCACGAGACGGAGAAGAGCAGCAAGGCCATGAAGAAGAAGGCTACCAAAATTCTTACCAACCTCCAAGAGTTGGCCAGCGACATTGCCACTTACTACCTGCACTCAGGAGATGGCAACGGTGTTGAGCTGTTCGACAGATTGGCTGCCTCCTTCGATGGTGACGTTCTGGACAGTGTCACCAGCGCCGAACTGCTCAATTCAGAGCTTGTTCGCGTGCTCCTCGATGTCTTCAACAACCCCGATGAGCAGCGCGCAAACGAGGCTAGGTCTGCTTTCCTCGAAGTCTTCATGGGCCGCGTTGTATCGAAGAAGCCCAAGACTGCCAGCGCCGACTCGCCAGCCACACCATTCAGTGTGCTTGTCCACAAGTTGCAAGACTTACTGAGTCGATCCGAACATTTCGAGGTGGTTACTGTCCACCAGAACAGTTTTGACGGAAATCGTAGCAGCGCTGCGTCAATGCTCGCCAAACAGATTCGTTTGAAGCTTGTGGCGGATGATGACTCGGAGATCCCTCGTGCATACCGAAACATCATGGTCTCTATCCATGCCATTGCGACGTTCAAAGCCCTGGACGATTATCTCCGACCGAGACTTACTTTGGCGGCGGACAGGCCAAGAGGCTCAAGACATCGTGATAGTGGTCTCACCCAGGCTCTGGCTGCCTTTGCTGCTGGCGGGCCCATGCCCGGGGGTTTGTCGTCCACTATCGCGGCCGAGCGCGCTCGTCTTATGGGCATCCTTTCCCAGCCACCTGCAAGCAGCACTCCGCCAGCAGCAGCACCACCACCTGCAGCAACGTTGCGTAGTTCCAAGAGGTCGAAGGCGAAGAGCGCTGCCGCAGCCACTCCTACTACTGCGGGACAGTCCTCGACCTCTACTCCAGCTGATAAGCCAGTGACCCGACGATCAGCCCGCAAACAAGCTCAAACTGATCCTGCCCCACCTCCACCTCCTCCCCAAGACTCCGATGATCTGCAAGATGCCCTCGAGTGTGCCGACAATACGACCATTTCAGATGAAGAGGATCCGGAAGACAGCTCGGCATTGGATGCGATTGTCGGGGACTTGGACGAGGACATGGAAGACGAGGCGCCCGCCGAACCCTCTGCCGTGAACCTTGAGGTTGCGGCGGGCGGCAAGGTCACTGCGAGGAAGGAAGATGGCACGAGGGTGGCAACCCCATCAGCTGTTGCAGGATCTTCCTCTCGCGCTACAAGCAGTCTCAGACAGGCTGCTGCTAGCTCGGCCATCTCCACTCCTTCATCCCGACCGATGTCCTACGCTACCGCGCTTCAAGCCGTCCCACAAGATTGGCACCTTGAATTCAGCGTTGGTGGTAAGGTCATCCCCAATGAGACTACTATCTACCGTGCCG
The DNA here is from genome assembly GCA_037179335.1 of Cyclaneusma minus. NCBI lineage: Eukaryota > Fungi > Ascomycota > Leotiomycetes > Marthamycetales > Marthamycetaceae > Cyclaneusma > Cyclaneusma minus. The sequence goes on from JAKZHN010000005.1 coordinate 1,292,666, forward strand.
TCCACAGCGAGACGATCCAAGAAGAGGATGTCGGTGGAAGAAGCGTTTGGTCTGCAATCCATAGCATCAAGTTCAAGCGAGTGTCTGGGCCAGCTCCGGCGGACACCGGCCTCTCCACATCCAGTGGCTCCTCGGATGTTTCTGCTAGCGGTCTTCCCGCGTCTGTGAGCAAGCACCCTGCGACCGCGTCCATTCTCCAACTTTTGAACATCCTCCATGCCCTCAATGCCAACTTGGATGATGTTCTGTCCGAAAACAAGGACACATTGAAGTTGAACTCGGAGCCCCTGTCTCAGTTTGTCAACACCAAGCTCACCGCCAAGCTCAACAGACAGTTGGAGGAGCCTCTCATCGTAGCGAGCAACTGTCTTCCAAGTTGGAGCGAAGACCTCGCCCGTCTTTACCCCTTCTTGTTCCCGTTTGAGACTCGACACTTGTTCCTTCAGTCGACGTCGTTCGGTTATGCCCGTTCAATGACAAGATGGCAGAATGCCCAATCCCAAGAAGAGTCTCGCCGAGATCGCCACAGGGATGAGAGACCTTTCCTGGGTCGCTTGCAGCGACAGAAGGTCCGCATTTCTCGTGGTAAGATTCTCGAATCTGCCCTCAAGGTTATGGAGCTCTACGGCGCCTCTCAGAGCATTCTCGAGGTCGAGTATTTCGAGGAAGTTGGAACAGGCCTTGGTCCTACCCTCGAGTTCTATTCTACAGTCTCCAAGGAATTCTCCAAGAAGAAGTTGAAGCTCTGGCGCGAAAGCAGTGAGAATGATTTGAAGGGTGACAAGGACAACGAGGAAGAATATGCATTTGGTACGAGAGGATTGTTCCCCGCTCCTATGAGCGAAGAGCAGGCGCAGAATGACAATGGCAAGAGAATCCTCCATCTGTTCAAGATGCTTGGAAAGTTCGTTGCAAGATCGATGATCGACTCGAGAATCATCGATGTGTCGTTCAACCCCACTTTCTTCCGCATTGCGGACGCCTCCAAGACGGTCTCGCCATCACTCGGAGCTGTCAAGACTGTTGACCCTCAGCTCGCCGCTTCTCTCAAATTGATCAAGAAGTTCTCCCTTGCCAAGAAGGCTATTGACGAGAGTGGTGGCCTGACTCCGGCCCAGAAGGTCCAGGCTGCCGAGAACATCATGGTTTCCGGTGTCCGCATCGAGGACCTTGCTCTGGATTTCACGCTACCTGGTTATGGCATCGAGCTACTTCCCAATGGCGAGCAGATCTCCGTCACCATCGAGAATGTTGATCTGTATCTCGAGAAGGTTATCGACATGACTCTTGGATCTGGGGTTCAACGCCAAATCGACGCCTTCAGAGCTGGCTTCAGCCAAGTCTTCCCCTACTCTGCCTTGAGCGCCTTCACGCCCGACGAGTTGGTTATGCTCTTTGGTAGGATCGAAGAGGACTGGTCTCTTGAAAGTAAGCATTTTGTTCCATTCTGGTTTTTTTCCTGTGCTAATGAATATTCGCAGCTTTGATGGACTCTATCAAGGCAGATCACGGGTTCAACATGGACAGCAAGAGTGTCAAGAACCTGCTGCAAACCATGAGCGAGTTATCTCCTTCCGAACGCCGAGACTTCCTCCAATTTACCACTGGTAGCCCCAAGCTCCCTATCGGAGGTATGTTGACTGGACCGAATGCTATGCTGAATACTGCTGACCGCACTACTAGGCTTCAAGAAGCTCACCCCTATGTTCACTGTTGTCTGCAAGCCCAGTGAGCCGCCATACACCTCGGACGATTACCTTCCTAGTGTCATGACCTGCGTCAACTACCTCAAACTGCCCGACTACACCAACTTGGACGTCATGAGGGAGCGCATGACGAAGGCCATTCGCGAGGGCCAGGGTGCTTTCCACCTTTCGTGATTGACGATGTCCATTTTCGACATTGGAGGCTCTGAAGGTGTTCTGCCATGGGGAGGTGGTACGGCACATTCACAAGCCGTCAAAGTCCCAATGCGATGGACGTGGCGGCGCTAGTGAAGGAGCATGTTTACTTCCAGGGTCCATCATTTTTTTCTGGAAGATGCCATTCCGTCTCTTGCACTATCCTATCGCGAGACGTTGGTCAAGGCTACTCCTATGGGAAGAGACCATGGACCTCTGAGAGGCAAGATAGAGCTGATGCCAAAACGCCTCTTCCGATGTCAAACCCCCATGCTCTCTACTGGTCCTCTCTGGTCACGGTCTCGGATCGCCCCTCTTTAAAAGCGCACTCAAGATGTCTGTCTTAATTTTCCACTACGTTCGACCGGTGTTACTCTTCCTCTCAAACTCTGGAACTCAATCGGTCTGAGGCGGCCGGCAACCTCGCAACTAGCAACTCTGCATGGAAAAGGTCGTTTAAGGCGCACTTTTCTCTCGGCAAGGTCAGCAAGGATTTGGAAGGAATTTGCTTTCAGCAAAATCACAGTAGCTTTACATAGAAATTGACACAATCTGTTCAGCCTAAGTAGGTCGTAGCATCATCGGTGTGTTAATGATAACAATGGTATTTGCTAGCAACTAGTGATCTATGCTTTGCTGGGTGCTGGCGAGTGATTGACTCGTCGTTATTGGTAGCAAGCCTGCTTTGGCTCGGAGCTTTGTAGATGATAAATAAGTTCTTCAGCCTAGGCCCGAATCCATGGTTATGTCTCTGTTCTCTCTACTCTACAGTGTGATGGAAAAAGTCAGCGCCCCCTTTCCCGAAACCAACGAACCCGAGGTGCGGCAGTGGTCAGAATGTACATCTTTTCTGTTATTTGAGATTTCCTGGTCCTTTGGAATATTCCTAATCACCTACTGAGGGGGTGGGTTCAGACTTTTTTCGCCTGACTGTAACCTCAATAGTTGCATTTGTGTCAAATGTGATAGGCGGCGAGTGCGACTCCATGGCATTGACAAGTCCGACCATGGGTGCTCGGACCGACGGACTCCGAACCCCTTTCAAGCAACGGTCACGAGCTCCATGTTTATATTTTTTTAAACTCGGTAACTGGGTCTCAAATTCCACAATGCAGTCCAGGAATATTCTATATACAAATATTCATTGATATACTGCATTGTATCAGATTGAAAAACCGTGGATCAAAAATGGGTCTTCTCGGTGAAGTTGTGAACGAAATAGAGTTGCGACTCTGCGAGCGATAAGGGGCGATAAGCCAAGAGCCGAACAAAGCGTCATTATCACAACTTCACAAAATCACTGATGTGCGCCCGACAACATCACAATCCATTCAGATATGCCTGCGCTGAGAAGACACCGGATCTTTCACATCAAAGAATTTCCCAATCGCTTTGCACCACAGAAAACACTGTCGCATACTCCTACCTGATTACTTCTGCGCGGATCCCGACAGCATCGCCCGCAATGTTCGACACCCAAGAGCTCAGGGCTCAACTGGAGGTATGGCTCCCTACCGCCGATCACTGTCGCTACCCTTTCAGGAACCATGGAGAATAATTCTTACGCACCTGCTGATTTGACTGCCTTGTACAGCACAAGTATGTTCCTCCTCTGGACTCGGCCACTTTCCTCGCAATCCTCTCAGACTACGACCTGAGCAACCCCAACGAGCTGCGCGCGCTGCAAACAGTACTCGACACCGTTACCGAGGGTGCAGAATCTGAAGAAGCAACAGGCTTTGATCCCAGTGGAAGCAGTGGCGTGGATACCAGAAAAGAAACATTCTCTGGCGACCTGTTCGTAGTGAACGGGGACAGCAGCAGTCGACCTCTACCGCTGCCTCAGTGGAGCGACAGCAGCCAGACCGACACAACTTCCATCAGCCAAAGCATGTCGTTGCTCGAACTCGACGGACTGGACTTTACTGGCGGTTCTGGCTCTGTGCCAGAAGCTTTGCCAGAAAGGCGCACCACCATCACCCAAGGCACGTCGCTGGTGGACCTCGAAGGGCTCGACTTCGCCAGCGGCACTGGCACTGGCTCTGCCGCAGGATCCACACCCACTGAGCGCAGCAGCTCTCCCCCAGAGACGGCCTATGACCTGCAGCTCGAAAACCTTGACGAAGCCGGCAAAAAGAAAGTCCTGAACGAAACCTTTCCGAATCTGAAAGCTATCGACATAGACTGGGCACTCAAGAAATCGAAAGACATGCAAGGTGCAATTGAAGAGCTTCTGAACCAGGTCTTCCTGGAAGAGAGCGGTGAAAGGCGCCGTGGTATTGACGGATTTCTCTACGAGGGCGGCTCTGAGCCTGGGCCCAGAAGGAAAAAGAAGGGCAAGAAGAACAGAAAGTTCCGCACCGAGGACCAAGCAGCCGGCTTATCTGAGGCTGGCTCTGTATCGGTGACAAGCAAATGGGACGCAGCCCTGGAGGACATCAACTTCATCACTTCAAAGACCGGCATGTCCCAGCAACAGGTGTCCAGCATGTACCACTCACATGGTGCCACCGTTGCTTCGACCCTGAAAGCTATCCTCGAAGCGTATCCCGTGCCGGGCCTAGAGGATATGGACACCTCCCAGATACAGCACGTTATCAACCTCGGCCAGGAATTTCCCACCATTCCCCCAGCCCATATTCAAGCGCTCGTAGATATGACCTGGCCATTCAAGTCCACATCGCACGAACTCGCCCAAGCCCTCACCACGCGTCCCGCCGCCTCTACCACCCGACCCTCCATCCAAATCGAAATCAAGCCACCACCCCTGAACCTCGACGAAACGTCTTCGCCCTCCTCCGCTCGGCCCTACGCACACAACGCCGTCCACCACTTCGAAGCACCCTCACTCCTCTCCCCCTCCTTCTCGACCAACTCCGCAGCACGCGCCACCTCTTACACGAATGCGCGCAACACAGCATTCACACAAGCCTCCGTCGCGTACAAGAAAGGCAAATCCGACCCACTGATGGGCGGAGCCGCCGCATACTACTCATCCGTCGGTCGCGACTACGATGCACGAGCGAAATCTTTCAAGAGCGCTGCGGCCGATGAACTTGTGAGAGGCCAGTCGGGCCCGGGCTGGTTGGATCTGCATGGTGTGGAGGTCAAGGATGCGGTTCGAATTGCGAGGGAGCGCGTTACTGCTTGGTGGGCGCAAACCAGGGTGGATAGGATCGATGGACGGCATGGGGGTAGTTACAAGATTGTAACAGGGGTGGGGAGGCATTCTGAAGGTGGAGTAGCGAAGTTGGGCCCGGCGGTGGGGAGGATGCTGATTCGGGAGGGGTGGAAGGTGGAGTGTGGGAGTGGGGTGGTGGTTGTTACGGGGGTGGCGGGGAAGAAGAAGTGACGTGACCGTTGACGATGATGATGATTCCGCGGGGCTTGTGTTGCTGTTGCTTCTTTTTGGGAAGCTGAGAGGCTGTGGGACTTGCCGGCTCGTTTGTTTGGCTTTTGGTGCGCTGATTGATACCCCTTTGCTGCTGTGTAGATGTTTAGAGCGCACATATGGCTGGGCGTTTGATGAGTTTGCTTGATGGACAACTTGGCTATGGAAGCGCACATATTGCTGGCCAACTTGCTTGGGGGGCATTTGTGCGTCATCTACGCCTAGGCGTTCTTACATCTGCGAGGCGCCTTGAGTTTGCTATCTTGCTGAATGTTGAGTTGCTGGGTGGTTTTCAGAAACCATGGGCTTTGGTAGTAGGCTAGTAGCTTTCTTTCCCAAATACCTGGGAAGGGGCATGTCGAACTATTTTTCAAAACTTTGATATTCTTCCATTTGCTTTGTGCAGAGTGTTGATCGTCCTCGTGCAAATCTGAACTTCCCCTTACCCCTCCCGCGATCACTTCACACTTGAATGTTTCCTAATCACTCGGATCTTTAGTAGCGTCCAGCTCAACTTTCTGGCAAAATAGCTCCTAAGGCAAGGCGGATAGATAGCCTGGGCGGGTAGTCTTCGGATCCTATAATGAAAAGAACTTTGCAAAATAGAGAGGCGGCAGCCGACCAGGGAAGCACACCATGCAAAAAGATTCTAGCAAAAGAGAAAAGAAAGGGCAAAAGAACCTACCCCCTCAAATGAGAGGGAGGAGAAACCTCGCGAAGTTTGCTTTTCCATCAATTTTGATACAGAACCATAGGGACAGAACCCCAACCACCTGAATCTGGCGAACCATAGAGCAGGGACTCTAGCCACCGGGAATCGAACAAGAGACCGCATGCTGTCAAGACAGAAGTGATACCATTGAGCCATTCCCAGGATGCTGGGTCGTTTGTGATTTGCTTCTATGTATCAGCTTCGGGCTGCCGGGCTCGTCTTCTATGCTTTTCGAGGGAACTCGGATTCGGCCAAGTTCTTTCAGCGGATCGCCCTTCTCAGACCCTCGTTGCAACAACACACACTGCTAGAAGGCAGAAATTGCCGGAACTCTCAAACGTTCGGAGCCCGTTGACGTGCAACAAAACTGCAAAAAACAAGAAAAAAAAGGAGTCTCCCCGTCTTACATACACCCCCGGCCCGTCTTAGGCTGCGAATGTAAGTACCCTCCCCTCAGGGTGGTTATTTCTTTATTTCCCAGGCCAGCGGTTCGAACCTGAGCACTTTGCTCCCTATCTAGAATATGCAACCGAAGTGCACAAACTATTGCGCTGAGGAGCCTGTCACCGCTTGGAATGATAGCTGCGGCTTCGGCTATGTATGGCAGGGTTGCGTGGTGAGCTGGAGGCGAGGAGGATGGCTGGTGTTAAGCTCCCGTGACCGCTATGTGACTCAGGGGGCGTGATCTGGAGGGTTCGGAACAGATGTGGAGCGGGAGAATCTTGGAGAGGGGATTCCCAAGAGTTATGGCTCTACCGATTTCTAAGGACAGGATGAACCGAGGCGCAGAGGAGGCGCTTCGGAGTTCGGGATCGTTTCGGTTTGCTATCTCAATCGAAACTCCTTGGCCGAGCTGTCAGGAGGTGAAGTTCGTCTCTCACTTAGGAGCCCAGAAAGTGCAGGTGCTCCACCAGCTGGGTTGAAAAGAGGGGTATCATTGTATTATTAAACAAAACTAAGGATATACTTATATGACGCTTACAACCAGAATCTCCATACACTCTTGCCATCCACCACCCAGATATCAGGATCTCTGAACTATGCCCCGCCATCTATCTCCACAATCACAAGCAGATACCATCTCCCTATCAAAGACAAAAAGTACATAGGTAGTTTGCACATCCATCTCTTGATGGTAGACCCCAGTAACATCTCTGGCGCCAATGGCTTCTTACGAATTGCCCATGACACTCGACCTTCTCACTATCCACATAGCCGCCACTGCCGCACAAACCGTCGCTCCCAACGCCACGTACAAACTCGTGCGATCCGGCGACTCATCCTCCGTCTTCGGAAACCCCCTCATCGGATCCGTCGCCGTCTCCGCCAGCGTAACAAACAACTCGCTAATACTCGTCCAAGTCACACTAACATGCGTCGGACTCGGCATACTCAGCGCCGCCGTATACTCATCCGGCTGCGCCTCACTCCTCTGCGTCGTCTTATCCAGATCTGCTTTCAGCGCCACATAAATAGCTGGCATATCGTCCAAGTGAGGGTATTTTTCGCGCAGAGACACGATGTGCGAGAAGGAATCTGGGTCGGAGGAGTCGTAAGTGTAGCAGATTAAGTCGCAGGCGCCAAGCTTGGCTTGGTTTTCGAGGATGGCGGGTTCGAGATCGCCGAGTTCTTCGAGGATTAGGTAGCATTGCTTGCCGCCGTGTAGTTCGACGCTATTTACGGCGGTGCGGGACTTGATGGTGGGGTGGTAGGTGGGTGAGAAGGGGCGGTTGAGGAATGTGTCCAGCAGAGAGGATTTCCCGGAGCGGGCGGCGCCGAGGACGTAGCAGAGGACAACGTTGCGTTCGACTCGGCCTGGACGACGCCGCCGTTTTCGCGATTTGGTGATCTTGAGGGCTGCAGTTGTGGACTCGCGGTGGGTTGGGGGCTCAAAACCGAGGTAGGCAAGGTACGCGAGGGTGGTTTTGGGCTCGACGAAAGTAGTCATGCTCCATTGAGCAAGCCAGCCTTGCAGTGTAATATGCCCAGCTTCGTTACGGACGGTTGAAGAAGGAAAAGCGGAATCGACCCAAGAGGCTGGCAGGCCGGGAGTGGGTGCAAATAATGCGGTGAGCTCATCGTCGTTGAGACCCCCGTCATTGTCGCGATCGAAGAGTAGGAATAGATCGACGAAAAATCTGTAGCCAGCTGGACTGAGTTCAGCCGACGAATTGTCGGGGACGTCGAACTTAGGATGTAAGAAGCTGTCTCTCAAGCTCAAACTGTCGGTGTATTTAAACTGCCTCAATATGACCCAAATCGTTTCATGTCGGCCCTTCTCGGCATACATCTTGTTCATCTGTAAAAACCCCTTTTGGTCGATACCCTTCTCGCTTCCAGATCCCGGCAGGACTTTGTTTATTTGTTGCTTGATATTTTCGAGATCATCCGATGGTAAAGGCTTTCCGAAGCATTTTGCTTGGAAAATGTGAATCTCTTGGTCGCTCAAGTAGCCGTCTTGATCCTTGTCGGAGAGATAGAATATTCGCTTGAGCGCAGCCACAGCGGCCGGCTTCAGGTTTCGCTCCTTGGAATCGTACAGTGGAGCTATTGGATGTGTGACAGCTTTCTGGCACAAGTAGAAAACCTCTTTCACGTTGTGGTGTTCCTTGGCACTCGTCCTTATGCACGAATCGATCTCCTTGAACTCTCCCATGACAGGCAGCATCTCATCCTCTTGAACTTGTGTTGTACTGCTCTGGGTAGGCAGATCGCTCTTATTGGCGCATAAGACCACGGGCACGTTGACTCCCAGCGAGCGGAAATATGGCATCCAAAATAGAGCTACGCGTTCATAGCTGTAATGGTCAGAGTAGACGAGCATTATGACATTGGACTTTCTGATCTCCTTCCGCAGCGTACTCCGCTCCTGTGGCAGGGCAGAAGTATCGACGATAGTCGTTGTGACATTTTCAGGGGTGCCAATGGTAGGTGGGATGGTGACGGCGGGGAGGACGGGTTGGATCTTGTTGGTAACGAATGTGTCCTTCACGAGGGAGGTGATCAGGCTGGACTTGCCGGTGCCCTCGTCGCCGCAGACACAAATGCGCACTGGATCATAGTAGATTAGCATTGGGAACATTGCAAAGCTATGACGGGACCGAGCGGCTACCTGTAGCCATGTCTGCGAACGGTTGGTGGACCAACTATAAAGCTCTTGCCATGCTCCAAGGGGGGAGCTCGGAATATGCAGCTTGCGTTGTTGCAGAAGCGCAGTGAAGAGTGAAGCTGGCGTCTGAAAGCCAGATACAGTCAAAGGTGGCAAAGGATAGGAGTTTTTGTCCGGGCTGCACGAGCTTTGTACAAGGTTTGGTATCAATGATGCGGATGCATCGTGATCTCCGGGATCTTCACCATGGAGTTCCAGAGCAAGCGCACGGGCCGCCTGTCAAAATCCGTGCAGTGTCCCAGAAAAGCACAGAGCCGACTCCCCGACGCCAGGTGCCGGTAACCTTAGCCAAGAAAGTTCCCAGCCTTGGACCTGTTACTAACTCAACTCACCACTACCTTCCTGCTGTCTGTCGTTTTGAGCGCGGGATTCAAATCATCTGTGACACCCAATCTGTACAAATCTTAGTACCTGTTCAGCCCCTTAAGCCAGCTTTTGACTCCAGAACCCAGGATATAAGCTCTCGGGGCCGACAATAGTACGCACATAAGCTCCGGCCCCCATCCCGGGGAGAGCTTACCCCACAATACCGCTTGCTTGGCCCTTGCAGTTGTACATGCTGTAGTTCCATCGTCATCTCGTCGCATTCTCCAGCTGTCAGTGAGGACACCCGTAACGACGACACTGTAACCTGAAGGCCTATCACAAACACAATACTAACGGCAATAGGCCAATCGACAACAGAACCGGCCGTCACCATGTTGTGAGTTTGCGCCAAGCTGCCCTCTTCTTGTCCTTGTAGCCCCTGCTTCAATCACAGCGTTGACTCTAGATTAATACAGCGTCCTTCCCCCTCCTCCGCGATATCCTACCCAGGCAGCCTACAATGCCGCCGTCGCTGCCGGCCAAGCTGCTCCAATGATCGAGACGAACAATATCTTAAGTAACCCTACGGGGCCCGAATACCAACTGCTCGTGGCTGAAGGTGAGAGCCTTGGCATAGTACTGGTAGTTAAGATCTCGAATACTGAACCTTTTCGCAGGTACATACGTCCTAAAGGAAGACTTACACCTGGCGACTCCTCCTCCACACCCCTCGGAAGCCCCTATCATAAATCCGAACCCTCTGGCAACGACACCACAGCCCGCGAGCGCCGGCACAAAACTCTCTCTCGTCTCCCTAAGTTTCAAAGCCTCACCGCCTCGCTTTTACAAAATCGACACAAGCGCCAGCCTACGGTCCGGAGGAATACCAACAAGCACAAGCATACTAGAACATCCTCAAGAAGGCCGGGCGTCCGGAGAACTGAGCAGTGATGCTGGGGGAACTTCGATGAGTGGTAGTGGGTTGGGGAGTGCATTTGGGGGTTTATCACTCGGGTCCGCGCCGGCTTTTGGAGAAGGCAATGCTCTGCTCACGCCAGTCACTACACGAGATTTTGCGAAGCGGAAGAAGCCCAAGAATAATATTACGAAGAGCAATTCGTCGTTTATATCGAGGGTTATTATGCACGAGACTCTGGCGAAGAGACTTCAGGACAGGCCGTCTGATGGACTTTTTGCTTTTGCCAATATTAATCGGGCCTTTCAATGGCTTGATTTGTCTTCCCCAACCAAGGTTTGAGATATCCACTTCATTTAGGTTTGAGTTGTAGGCACTGACTCGGACACAGCAAGAACATTTCACGAAGATATTGTTCACAAAGGCACATTGTCTATGTCATGATGTCAATCTCTTGACTAAAAGTTCGTCACATCTGGATCTGATTATGGGATTCTCAACCGGCGAGATATTATGGTACGAACCAATATCTCAAAGGTATACCAGGCTAAATAAGAACGTGAGTTTCTTCATTCCTTGTTCATGCTCCTAGATGATCTGACAGTGACGCTACAGGGCATTATCAACGCCACTCCAGTAACAGAAATCCGGTGGATACCAGGCTCGGAAACCTTATTCCTCGCCGCACATGCCGATGGATCTCTCGTTGTGTACGACAAAGAGAAAGACGAGCAGGCATTTCTCCCCGAGGAAAACGGAACACCCAACGGCACTGGTGCCGAGAAAAACGGCCCGACTGAAGGCAGTAGCACAAAGCTTCACGTCGACAAATCGGTCCACTCCAAGAACCAAAAGTCAAATCCGGTGGCTTTCTGGAAGTTATCGAATCAGCGTATCAATGCTTTTGCATTCTCTCCTGATAGTCGACATCTTGCCGTAGTCTCCGAAGATGGCTCTTTGCGGATAGTTGACTACCTGCGAGAAGAGTAAGTTTAAGCTTTTTGCTGTATTTTATAGTTTTCCTATAGTTCGGATGGCTCCTGAGCAGAGTGGTTGACCGACTCCAGATTACTAGATTGGTACACGAGCTACTACGGTGGTTTCAGCTGTGTCTGCTGGTCCCCCGACGGCAAGTACGTCGTCACCGGCGGCCAAGACGACCTCGTCTCCATCTGGTCCGTAGCAGATTCCATGATCATCGCACGCTGCCAAGGTCATCAATCCTGGGTAACAGCCGTCGCCTTCGATCCGTGGAAATGTGACGACAAGAACTATCGCTTCGGCAGCGTTGGTGAAGACTGTCGTCTGCTGCTGTGGGATTTCAGCGTAGGAATGCTGCACCGACCAAAAGCCGTAAGTATTACAAAGCAGCAAAGACGCCCTGCTATTCTTCAGAATGCATTGTTAAGAAGTTATGTAGGCATCTGTACGGCAACATCACAACAGTATCTCATCCCGCTTCGCCGGATTTGCTGGTCTCCAGCGCGCGGAGACACACAACACGACAAACAGCCGTCTGCGCTCTCCCTCAACCGTGTCCGCTGATGGCGAGCACGAGATCAAACATCCCGTAGAGCCGCGATCGCGCGTCCCCATGCTTCCTCCCGTCTTGGTATGATTCCCCACCTTAGATACACTTCTTGGCTGCTGTTTCAAGTGTAACGTTGCTGCTACTATCATTTGGTTTGATTTTGTGGAGAAGATTTGTCTTTTGAATGGGTTGAGGCTGACATGTGAATAACTGGTACTATAGTCGAAATCCGTTGATCCGGATCCTCTCTGTTGGCTCGACTTTACTGAGGACTCTATTATCACTAGCTGCAAATCCGGTGAGTGGCCTTGACCTTCCCTCATGTTGTCCCTGGTTGTGAAAGCCGCCATCGAGTTCGGGCACGAGTTTTGCGTCAGTATCTTGACACATGTGCTCGAGTTTTAGAGCGTGCATAAGAAGGGGGGCTGGCCTTGCATGTGAACACTCGATGTATTATGAACACACAGTATCAAGGTATCAACTATCGGAGACCGTAGACTGGTGATGACTGACTTTATCCTCCAGGGCATATTCGAACATGGAATAGACCTCGGGATGCCGCGAATGGCAGTCAAGTCACACTCTCATCAACCTGAGATTTGGATTACTGGGGACCCCGGCGGCCTCCGACGGCCGATTTCTGCAGCTTGCATATTGCCTCAGATCTACAGAGATGAAACTTGGAAACTTGGAAATATACCTTGTATGATTTCACGGTCACGTGTGTGCGGCAAGCTGCGCTGCTGCGCTGCTGCGGCTTCTGCAGGCACAGGCACAGATCGGTTATCTCTCCGTCCAGAGTCTAGACCCGGCCCAGTCCCGTTTGTAAAGGACGACATGCTCTGGGTAACGGGTTGCGGGAAGAGATCGAGGCTCCATGTCTAGCAGATTCAGCACGTTGCGCAATCTTGCGACGGTAGTTCGACGCATGCTGTTGGTATCTTGGGATTGATTCGCCAGATGCTGTTGATCCAGATCTCCATGTACCCTAACGATTTATGCATATCTAGCTGGGAGCGGGTACTTATCTGGCGCTTTGCTGGTACGGGAGTTATTATTGTTTTTCTCGTCACTTCATGTAGACGAGAAACTGTCGAGAGTATGTACCATGGGAGTTGGAGAGACTCCTTGTCTAGAGGACTTCGTGGTGCCGTAATAAACCCAGTTACCCAACAAATATGACAGCCAAAGCCTCTGCTTGTGATACCTGAATATATCGAGGACCAGAGTACAACACAAATGCATGAAATCATAAAGGACGGAGACTGAAAACTGGGAAGAAAGTGCTGGTCTGCTAGAATAGCTGCATCCAAGAGCATATATTAACATCGTACCTATCTCAAGATCGTCCGCTAAAGCTCATTGCCGCCATCTACCGGCGTTGCACAGAGGCCTCAATATAAGAACCCGACCCCTCTGCCGCCATCATCCATGGCCCATCGGCCCATCGACGCCATGGTGCGATCTCTTGTAAATTCGGCAAGCTTGAAGTGGAGACTGTACAACGTCAACATGCAGAAGCTCGCAGGGTCCCTTAGAGATGCCATGTCCATGTTCTTAAGATGGCCGTTTAAGCATAATGAAGCGAGATGCAGAAGTGCTTCGAGCCTCAGTTCATCTCAGATCATCCACGGCAGTACTCTTCGGAAACTAACTGAGGCCACATATCCCATCAAGGAAGTCAGGCTGAGAGCACAGCGGCACATCTATCATCCGGATACCAGATATGTGGTGACTCAAGGCGATACAAGAAAGTCTACATGTACACGATCGTAGATGCCGTGTTGCAGATTCGCGAGAATGTTAAGCCGAGAGATTTCGGCTTTGCGCTTCAGCGCTTGTCGGGTTGCCGTTTTTAGCTTCCGTTACTTTACTTGCAAGTACCTATGTATCTCGAGTCTAGATCCTCGAGACTTGGGGGCCGGCACTGGGAAGCACGGCGAAGCACGGCGAAGCACGGCGAAGCACGACAAAGTCATGCATGATGCGATGCAGTGAGGCTGTGATACACATGGCCCTTTTCTGCAGAAACCTCGTGATTCTGACGCCGTGCATGTGGATGATGTGGGAATGGTTTCATGAATGGGGAAGATGCTCTTATATACAGACACCATGGCGGAACAGGCAAAAGAAGCGAAAAAGGCGAAACAGGTTTCTTGGACGTTTTTGACGAAATACTTTGAGGCTTCTGGGCTGTCAGGGGGGAAATTGGGGGCCAATATCGAACGATCCACTGCAGCAGTGATTCTGCAGTAGTAGAAATGAGGCTTGGAGGCTTGGAGCGAGGCAGGCTCAGGTAGCGAAACAGCTCCGTGAAACTACGATGATCTGTGAGTTGGTTTCATAAGTCGAAAGGTGTGCTGAGGACGAGGTGAGGTCGTGTGGCGGACGGACGGCAGATCCTCGGGAGCTATGGAAATAACAGGGAATCGAAAAATCGAACGGTGGTGGCGCAAGGCTGGATTCGTGAAGGTCGGGACGATAAGCCAACGTTGATAGAGGATTTGTCGGGTTGGGGCGACTTTTTGCGCGAATATTCGAAAGGTATTTTCGTGGTTTGGGTGAGCTTTGATGACGAGGTTTAGAGTGCTGATGTTGGGTCGAGACGTGGGTTTAATTGTCAGGATTGGACCAAGATATTATCGTTAACGAGGCCGAGACGTGTTGGAGACTTGGCAATGTACATGTGTACACATAGAACTCTGAATACGGATGTGTGCTGTCTCAAATGACATGGAAAGGCTTAACTTAGATGCAAGGGTCGACTAGAGAATTGGCTTTTGGAATGGGCCGAATGGGGGCTGTCGGAATGGTGTTCTGGGAAATCCGGAGAGGCGGCTCCGTCGATGTCGTCCTGGTGGTTAGCCGTGCAGCCTTGCGGAATCGTAAGCTGATGGACGCTATTGTTATATCGACTATCTTCGGCCCCTGAACTGCATCCGTAGATTCGGTTGTACGGGTCATTCAAAAATCTGTATCTCCTTTTTGTATCATGGCTCTGATATCATGCTGCTCTATATTTTCTGTTGGATGTGATATCGTGTTGAGAGGCCCGTCAACTTCCAACATCCAGTCTCTTGGCAAGTTCGGCAGGTTCTTATCGCGCGGCTTTTGCTTAGACTTCCCGCAGTCGAAGCTTGTGGTGGCATGACGGCCGCTGTGACGTGCGCAGTGATCAACTCCAAATGTGCCGTTACATGCATGCGGAGGGCATGTGAAGTGCCACTGTGTTGCTGAGATTATTCTTGTGATCGAGTAGAACGCAGCGGCTCGCCAGCCGGAGTGATGTATGGTAGCACGATTGCTAGGACGTGCAGGCGCTGAAAAGCTAGTCGGCGCTAGTCAGGAGCGTGATGGATGCTGATAGTGACAGACATAATTCCTGGTACATACCTAACCAAGCCTGCAAAATGGATCCCTCCCTTGAGAAAAGCCGATGGATGGCGTTTGTCCCTGGATGGGCTCCCTGCACAGGCACAGGGCCCTTGCTTTGCCATCCAGCCTGCAAAAAGCTTGAAAGAGAATCGCACCTGGTTTCGAGCCCTGGCTCCTTCCCTCCCCCCAACTGCCCTCCCCATTAAAACCGCCGCTCCCTCACCCGGCCTGCCGTTCCCAGCATCACCTCTCTCCAATACTTGCTTGTCGACGCTCATTGTTACTACGCGTAGTATTCTTTTGCGACAAGAAGCTTTCTGGATAGGACGGACGGACGTCGGCGACTCATCCGCTCACAAAGAAATCCCATCTTCTCACGCCCCACAACCGAACAGGCACCAGCTTTCCTGCTTGACCTGGAGAGAACATCCATCTCGAGGGCCATTCAAGCCCTCTAGCACACCATGCCGAGCTTCAATCCTTTCCAGAACGTGACCGGCAAGCACAGTGCTACTCTCTTCGAGATTCGGTACGCCAACTGGCTCCGCGAGTCTGGCGCTTGAACTGATCCTATTGTAGTCTGGACAATGACATTGTTGTGCTGAGAGGCTCCGAGGTTGAAGCTGCCAGCCAGCTCTTGAGCGGTGTCGTGGTGATCTGTCTGCCACAGCCCCTGCGAGTCGAAGATGTTCATTTGCGCTTGACCGGCCACTTGAGAGTTGGGTATGCTTGGACACTTCCTAAGTTGTCTTTGTGAACTGTTATTAACCGTAAAACTACTAGATGGACCGAAAGCAAATACACGGCCAGTGGTATAAGCACTGAACGACCGCATAAGGCCCAAGAGATCTTCAGCCACCGATTTCCTCCCTTCGTAGGCGCGCAGACGCTCCCGGCCGGCAACCATGAATGGCCTTTCTCCCTCGAAATACCCGGTACGGTGGCAGAGAGTATCGAGGGCTTGTCGGAGAGCCATCTCATCTACAAGCTGAAAGCTACCGTGGCGAGAGGCAAATTGGCATACGATTTGCACGCCTACAAGCCAGTACGGATCATCCGGACCCTGGACCCTTCGGCCCTGGAATTCGCACATGCCATGACGGTGGAGAACGTCTGGCCGAACAAGATCGAATATTCGCTGGTGATTCCACAGAAGGCGGTCTTGTTTGGAACGGCAATAGAATGTGAAATGCGCTTTACCTCGTTGTTGAAGGGACTGAAAATAGGCAAGATCAAGTGTCTATTACAAGAGAACATAGAATTGTCCATCCCGGCTTCGGGAGGCCATCCCGAGAAATCTTTCAAGCACTCGAGGGAAATTGGAAACTGGGAGTTCGAGATTGACGAGGAAAAGCATTACCGTGATATGCTGGACGAATCAGGCCAGGACGGGTATTGTCTGAACGAGAGGATGCCACTGCCAAAAAGGCTCAGACAGTGTATGCAAGACGTCGATGTGCACGGGATCAAAGTTCGACACAAGGTCAAATTCAACGTTGCGCTCCACAATCCCGACGGCCACGTATCGGAGGTAAGAAGATGTCCAACATGTGCTAAATGCTGGGAGGTGAAGATACCTAGCTGCCTTTGTGACAGCCGCTGACACTACACAGCTTCGTGCCAACCTTCCCATCACCATATTCATCTCTCCAAATATGCCCATCGATGAGCAAGGAAACTTGGTCGATCAGTCCAACCATACAACACTATCTGCTGACATCACAGCTCATGCTCCTCCTCTCTATGGCCAACATGTCATGGATCAGATATACGCTGATATCGACCCGACTCAGGCTGCTGGTTTCATGACCCCTGCCGCCTCTGGCGTGAATACCCCCTTTCATGCACAGTCGCGAAACGGTTCTCAGGAAGACCTTACGTCTATGGACCATGTCGCCAGCAGCGCCGTTCCGCCAGCAGCTCTTTCTCATCGCCTTCAAAACCTCAACATCAACTTCGGCCGCTCTACCAACTTTATCCGCGGTAACCACCGTTCGCAGCCCCCCACACCCGGTACTCATACCGACAACAGTCATCCGAATAACAGCCTGCCTACCGTTGACGCACCCAGCTATTTCGACCTACCCCACCGCTCCCCACCCAACGGTAACGGTAACCAAAGCAGCCATAACAGCTCCAACAACGCAACCGGCACCTCATCCCGCAACTCCGAAGAGCACACCCCCAACGGTGCTCTCGCACCCCCAGGCATAGCCTCCGGCCTAACAAGCGGCCAACACACACCCGAACATATCGAAGGCTTCTCCGACATTAGCGGCCTCAACCGCGTCCCCAGCTACTCCACCGCAGTCCGCACTCCCGCGCGCGGCATGTCCTGGTCCTCCGCCCTCCCCAACTACGAAACCGCCATCTCCGCTCCCCCAAGCCCGGAATTAAATCCCCAAATGGGCGCCAGCCTTCCAGCCCGCCCCGCTGCCGCAGAACGAGCCACAACCTCGTCTTCGCACCATTTTGGTCGCACGCACGGCAGCTCAGCAAGTCTGGGCGATTTGCTGTCAAGGACGGGTAGGAGGAGCGCTAATAGCAGTGCGGGAAATAGCAGACATCCGAGTCCCGCGAGGGATCATAGTGGTGGGAATGCGAGTGGACATGGCCATGCGAATAGTTCGGGGAGCGCGGATGCGCCGCATGAGCAGCCGGTGCGCAAAACCTTTTTGCAGCGGGCACGAGGAGCGGTGCACTGACGATGAGCATTTCGTTCCGAGTCTCCGATGCATCCGATGCATTGATAGGAGTTTGGGAATGTGTTACATTAGATTGATTCAGGGGGATGGCATGGTTTGGAGGGTCAAAAGCATTGTTTGCAGGGCGTCGACTTTGTTACTTGAGCGGCGACTTTTGAAAATTCGATTCAGAAAATGTGTTTTGCTAGGAAGGGATAGTGAGGCTGTTTGTCAGATTGCAATGGGATAGAAATAGACGGATGGAAACCAGGATTACGCAATCGCAGACGAAGGCGAGGTTAGCATGGTTCTTGGGTTTTACTACTTAATAGACGGATGGATTCGGCTAGGCCGCCAGGAGTTTGATATCGACGAGCGTTGAGAAGAGATTGATTGAAAGGAAGGCGTGAGGGTTTTACTAGCACTCCGCTCACCGGCGTGGACTCCACTCTTGAGAAAGAAGGAGGCGGATCTGTCAGATTAGCGACGTATTAGGAATCTCAGACAGTGGAAAGTCACTACTTGAAGTCCAACAAAATGAATGGGATCCTGATTAGTGGGATGAACTGGGAACTTGTCAAGTTTGCCTTTCCTCCTCACGCGGGCCCCTTTTTGAGGTTTGTTTGCATGTCGACGGACTGAGACTCCGCAGGGGGGCGATTGGGCGATTCTATTCTGGCTTCTGCCATTCTGGTGGTGTGTGATGGAAGTTTGAAAGGGGCGACCTACTGGAATATCTTGGTTGTTAGGCCACATCGGGAGTCTGGCTGGAGGTCGCAGGTTTTGTTTGCACACCTCGACCAACTCCACGTTCTGAAAACGGGTGAATGTCCGTATCATGGATGGACGGCTCGGTTGGTGTTTTGTTGCATGTCGACCAGCTTCACATATTCACATCCTCTGAGCCACTGGGGAGGACTGCGGCTTTGTTGCACGCCGACCAATTGAGCAGGCGCCGAGGGGTAGCAGCGAGGGCCGCTCCTTCCCTCCTTCCCTCCTTCTTACTTCCCATTTCCCACTGCATCGTGGTGTGCAGAGGCCCGTGCGCGGGTATAAACCACCCCCCCCTCCTTTTCGTCTTTCTCTCTTCCTTCAAAGCCTTTCTTCAAGTTCCTCCGAATTTGGGCGTGGATTGTCCGTCCCCGGGAGGTGGGCAGGTGGGAGGGAGGGAGGAACTTGGGGCAGGACAGCGGGCATTTGAGAGGTGGCTTGGGCAACTGAAAGTGAAGCGACTTTTTTGCAGTTGGCCGGTTTGTACCAGCTCCACACTTTCATCCTTTGAGCCTCGAGCGAGGCACGCAGTTTTGTTGCGTGTCGACCAACCTCAAATTCAGATTCTTTAGGCCCTGGTGGGGGCCTGAAATATTGTTGCACATCGACCAGCTTCACATTATTTCCTCGCAGTTCAGAGCGAGTGACTCATTTGAGCAACGTGTTACACGTCTGGCTCCTAGAAAATGTGAAGCTGGTCGACGTGCGACAAAAGGTCGGGGAGGCCGTGCACGAGGAGCTGGCAGGCTGGTGAGGGAAAAGAGCTTGGTCTTGTTTCGCATTGCGAGTCTGGGTAGAAAGCTAGGAAGCTGGGGTAGGATTTGGCGAGTGCACGAAATTCAGCTTCTAGTCCGCTGGCCCTCCTCCGCTCTCGCCCGTCTAGACACCTGTTCCCAGTGTTCCACAAACCTATTGAAACCTCGAAACTTCCATTCCACTGTCGACGATCCGAACCTGCGTTATTTACCCAAAAGAGAAAACTAAAAGTATGTTCGGTAACGGACAGTCATCACTTGTAGCCTTTTTTTTGGAATTTTGTTGCACACCCATCATTGGACTCAGAATTAACTTGCGTAATCCTAATCGCTGCTCCATTCATGAGATGTGTGGCACATAGTTCGACCAGGTCGAAAGTTGATATGCCCCTGCTGGCAAAAAGCAAAGATTGATAAAACTCTCTACAACAAGATACCCCTTAGCCAGGATGCAGCTCAAAACTAGGAGACACATAACAAAGACCGTAAAAGCCCTTATTGCTTGAATATAGAGCCACAGCGTTCTTTGTAACTTGGTCTGCCTTTTTAATGAATCCGCGAAATGATGTAATATGCGGGCTGCGTGCCAAAGTCCGTAAAATATCATTAGAGACACCATCATATCGATGACAGACAGACGCCACAGCGTTCTCTCGATCGGATAACGGAATGCACCGTTCCATGCCAGAGCGTGTAAGCTTCCGTAGACCAAAATAGCGATATAAGAACCCAAGTAGGGGAGCGGCGTTGCTTCTTTGAGTTTTGTACCGAAAGATTCTGCCCCCTGGGGAATCCATGGCGTATTCTTCACGTGTGGCACCAGAAGACGTTCCCCCTTAGAAGATTCCACAGATGAGCTAGAAATTCCAAGTGTATGGATCAAGGCCGACGCCTTCCTCCAGCGGTTGGTATCGATGTCGCTCAGTGTGATAGTGTCCATAGACTCGACATTACCCAGTGTTCTAGAGGCATACATCGATCTGTGGTCGAATAGTATTGTCGCTTTTTTCAAGCCGTGCCAATGCTGTGTCTTGGCCAGATCGTCTCGCAGAGTGAAGATTGTCCCAGCTAGGTTTCGACCGGCAGATAGGACTTTATCAGGTTTGGTGACAGTTTCAAATCTTGGTGGAATCAAACCAGCACTGTCTAGAGAATTGTGGGCCATAACAGAATCGCCTGTTCTCGTTTCCTCTGCGCGATCAAACATTCGAATGAGGGAGAACTCCGACGCCCGGTTTGCGTTCTTTATTATATCATCCACCGGTTGCAGACATAGGATAGTATCCGGTAAGTACGGTAATCTCTTCCTATCAGAAACCATCCACATGTAGGCGCATATCTCATGCATCTCTGGACCCTTGATTAAGGTCGGCTCCGCGATGTCGAGCGGTTTGTGCCACCACATCGCATATATGAGGAGAGTACAGCAGCTGTGACCAAAAACATTCAGTTCAAGGAGACTAATAGGCAGGTTCTGAGCCATTCGGACGATACACTGGACGCAGAACCATATTGCTTGGCTGCAGACGAGGAATTTTGCAAGGTCGCTTGCTTTGCTCTTGTCTTGGATATCTTCGGATGATAGTTGTGGAAGTATGTTTGGCTTCACGCGTATTATGAATTCGAGCCCGTCAGGCGAGATGATCTGTCTAGTTTGTCCCGGTGGAAGGAATTGGTCTCGTTCCTTCAAGTCTGAAGTATCGAATGCAAAGCCACCCATGGCGGCGTAGAAAGCGTGGGTCATCTTCCAGAGGTAGGGGTCATCGCCGACCTGTTGCTCGTCGTCCTGTTCCTCAAAGTCATCTTCCCCGGGGTCCTCTTCCTCGGGGTTATGTTCCTCTGGGTCTTGTTGCCGTGGATCCTGTTGCCCTGGGCCCTGTTCCTCGCGGTCTTGTCTCTCGGGGTCTTGTCTCTCGGGGTCTTGTCTCTCGGGGTCTTGTCTCTCGGGCTTCTGTTCCTCGGGGTCCTGTTGCTCGAGGTTCTGTTCCTCGGGTTTTTGCTCCTCGGGATCCTGTTTCTCGAGGTCCTGTTCCTCGGTGATGGTTAATGGATGACTAAATGGAAAGGAAGACTTCGTCCACAAAAGTAGCGGTAGTAACATACCTTTTCATCTGCTGGTACGACATCCTTCCTTCTAAAGCATTCAACCAGCAACATGAGAGCCTTTCCCGTCTCCTTTACAGCATTTCCCATCTTCGTGAAAACGCTTTCCCCGCTCTCCGGTTTCCACTTCGGCGGAATTCGATCCAATAACTGACTGGCGACTCTTCGCTGCTGCCATGCCCCAAAAGCCACCATCTCTGGCGCGAGCAAACCAACTACCAAAAGTCCAGCTTTTCTAACTGTGTGATCAAACGTTCTTCCATGCTCTGGGATGTTCAAGTGGACCGCAGTCCAGACGCATAGTGACATTGTGACAAGACATGTTGAAAGGATACTGTATGTACCTCGAGTTGTGGGTTCGGGGACCCAGTTGAAAGTAGCGTTACTTGAACCAAAGTTGATGAACATACCGAGTCTGTTTCAAATTTTGGAGGAAGATTGTACCCGCAAATATGCCCATCATGGCGAAAGAGTGCCCAGCGACTCGCTCCATCTTATATGTTCGCGGTTGTGGGGGCCATAACCGCAGCCTCGTGGGGAAGGATTGGTCATTCGTTAACCCCCTGTCAAAATTTCAGCGCGGGCAACTTGCAAGGGTCGGCCCAGCCCGTCGGGTTGGATCGATCTTTTTCTTTGGTTTGGACTTTGGGTCAGGGGTCCGACCTGAATCAAAAGCCAATTCATGGGTTAATCTAAGAAAGAATCCAGACGAATGCCAAATTCTGAAGTCGAACCAGCTTGAATTACTGCCAGCCACGTGCAAGTGGATTGAATTCGGTGGAGCCGGGCTTTGCATCGTTGCTCTTTATCGTCGATACAGGGGTATATGTACAGCAATGGGGCTCGTCAAAGCGGACGACATCAATACAGAATGGTATTCAAGTTCTTACATTAACTATTTGAAGGATGAGGGGAGACTGCCCAAGGATTCGAGGAACCACGACCTATGACACCAGTTCTGTTCTCACTATTCCCTCGGAATCATGCCAACTTTACATCCGTACAAACTAGCCATCGTCAGTGTCATTTTGTAGTTCAAAGCCCTACTGTCCCTGCTTTCAATCCCCCCAAACTCCTGTAGCAACCTCACAATCGTGTAGCTTGCTTCTGTCAACGCAAACTGTTGTCCAATACAGATCCTTGGGCCGCCGTTAAACGGCAAATACTCCCTATTCAAAATTAGCACATGTTCATCCACGCCACTCTTCTCAGCCGCAACAGGTGTCAAAACTCACCAACCAACCCTCAATTTCTCCCATCTCTCAGGCTTAAACTCTTTCGCGTCCGGGCCGTAGATATCCTCGCGGCGATGCATCGAATAAACCACATACTGCACAATCCATCCCTTAGGGATAAGCACCGGAGAAGTGCCATCCGGACCGCCACCCCGAGGAATTATCGTGCGTTTGTTGACAAGACGGCTGTTAACCGGAAGGATAGGATACAGACGTAGTGTTTCATTGAGGACCCAGCGCAAATATTGCATTCCTTTGAGTTGTTCATATCCCGGTTTCTGCCCACCAAGCTGATCAATCTCCTGCTTTAGGTTCTGAAAGACGTCGGGACGACGTGCCAGGGTGTAGAAAACGAAAGATAGTAGACCGGCAGTTGTGTCGCGACCTGCGAGAAGGATGCTGAGGATTTCATTACGTAGCTGCAGAGGATCTTGGGTTGCTTTGGTGAGCTCGTGTGCAAAGACGTAGCGTTCTTCTTCAGTGGATTGGCCATTCTTCTCTCGGGCATCTTGCATTTTCCGGTATTCTAGAGCTCGTTGGACGACTTGATCGACGAATTTGTGGACTCTTTGGACTGCCGCCTTGTATTCGGGATCCCGGTGGAACATCCGGAAGGGACCTATGAGAACAAATTGGTTAGTAGCAGATCATTAACTGATTTCAAACCAGTTACTTACCAAGATCCATCTTCCTTACGATGCCTCGTTGAGCGGTATCAAAGTCTTTGACAAGCTGAACCATCTGCTTTTCCGAACCTTGGAAATCGCCGACACTTTCTCCGCACAGAAACTCCATGGCGGTATGGAAGGTCAAGCCGTAGAAGAGGGGTGCCAAGTCAACAGTGGTTCCGTTGCGTGGAATTTTTGAAATAAGTTGTTGGATATGAGTTTCGAAAGTATCGAGATTCGCGACTTGAGCTCTCGTGAAGCTGGGTCTGACAAGAGCCTATATAGCGTGAGACAAACTTCAAAACGGCAAATCCTAAGACTGGAGACTCACCCTCGAATGTTCCCATTTTTCTCCGTCGGTAGTAAAGATGCCACTACCAAGAAGATCTCCGATAGTAGTAATTCTCCCACCCACCTCATAATCTTTGAAGTTAACAGCAAGAACAGCCTTGATATTCTCCGGGTCCATCGTGGCAATGACGTTCATGTCCAAAAACCTGTGATACCAAGTGCTACCCATCATCTGAAATTCTCGCGCGAGAGTTTGCATGAAGTTGTTGTTCTTGGATTCCCGGTACATCTCTCGAACATGGCCAATCCCGAGGAGTCGCTCCGACTGCGGAAACTTCTTGACGGGTTTGCAGCCATGGGTTTTTGCGAATTGCCAGTCTCCGATCTTGGTGAGGGTGGTCTTGACGAGGTGGTAGGCAATGTAGCAGCTGAACAGCGCAAGTAAGAGTGAGTAGAAGGCCATGTTTCCGGCCTATGTGGAGAGTGTAGAACGAAGTATGGAATTGAGCTTTGGCGAACTGGTAGTATTTTTTTTTAGGTATGCGGCAAAGGGAGATATAGGAGTTATATGTGTTTTCTCCTCCGCCCGACTTGTAAAGCTGACGACCGTTGACGTCGACCGTGGCTGCCTATTCAGCCGCTCGGGAAAAGTAGGACTGTCGCTCGGTTCTCGTGGGCCCATTGCTCGTGTTGCGTATCTCAAATCTTGAATTTCCAACAGACACGTCGTTTACCATTTACTAACTCGATTGATTGGCCAATCTGTAGAACAGTAGGCAGGGGATAAGAACATGTAGAATTGGCTGAGGAGCTCCTGTGAGCTCCTCGGAGGCTATATCTACTCCTGGTGTGACTTGCGACAGGGCTCCACACCCGGCTCCACCTTCTGCCGGGGCCGGGCTTGGCACCGGACCGGCCACCCTGCAACACAATCACTCGTCTTGTGACCTTGCAGCCCCCAAATGTGTAGCCTCACGGCGCGGCTGTGTAGATACTGCGTTAGCAGTGGTCAGGATACGAGACGACGGCCTATCCGAACACCAATTTAATAATATGCTCCTCGTCGGCTAGCTGCCGTATTGTGCTACTCGAGTACCCCTCGGTCGCTTCCGCCCTCTCCTCCTAGATTACTAGATAGTTCACAGATGTACTAGAACCCATTTGAAACGCGAGATGATCTGAACAGCTTAGTTCTTGACATAAGTAGTACTAAGAACTCATCGACTTGTATTGTGACCGAGCATCCCCCTTCCCAACAGCAACGCCCCCATGTCCAGCTCCAAGGGGTATAATGTACCTAAAGCATCCAGATAGCGCCACCCAGCAGATTGAATAACAATGTATGTCGTACCAAAAAACAACAATTTGCAGTGGAGATCAGCGAAAGTCGGCGCGGAGCCGCAGCCAAGTGTCCCCCATGTCCAATCAGACCTTCTCAGGATCATTGATACCACCGGTAGTGATAATGTAAGTAGCCTCTTTCTCAGGACAATCTAAGAAGCATCAGCAACTTGCACAACATAATCCGAGGCAATCTTGCTCAACTCACCAGGAGAATCAACAATCTTGGCCACTCGCTCCTCACCACGGCCCTTGCGAAGCAAAAGTCTGGTAGTTGAAGCATGGGCCAGGATATGGCCACCAACGGGCTTCCTGCCATCGGCACCTGCAAACAGGGCACTAGCTCCTGGATCGGACTGTACTTGGTTCGTCTGTATCGGGTCAGTCAGTCCCAGCAGCGGCGCTTTATTGTGGTCTGCAAGGTCTTACCATCAGAACGCAGATATTGAACTCTTCAGCCATGTGCGTAAGCTTCGTCAGGAACTGGCCCAGCTTTTGCTGACGCTCGGAAAGCTCACCGCGGCCGGTGTAGTCGACGCGGAAGCAGGCCATGACGCTGTCGACGATGAGGAGGCGGTATTCGTTCGTGGCAAAAGAGGAGGCGAGGGAGTCAAGGAGCTCTACTTGGTGCTGCGGGACTGTCAGT
This sequence comes from Cyclaneusma minus, assembly GCA_037179335.1. Lineage (NCBI taxonomy): Eukaryota > Fungi > Ascomycota > Leotiomycetes > Marthamycetales > Marthamycetaceae > Cyclaneusma > Cyclaneusma minus. The sequence continues at coordinate 1,318,461 of JAKZHN010000005.1, forward strand.
GACTTGGAAGCCGGACTAGATAACTCTTAGACTTACCTCGCTATTGAGGCAGCGAGCATAGGAGATGTTCTCCAGAGCCTGTTCGCCATCGACTACAGGAATCAGCGACGAAATTTTGACCGTCGTTGCTCAACGTCGAGCTTACCTCCAAAGCGCTCTGCAATTTGAGCAATTCTCTCCGGGCGAAAGGTTCCCTCTGTGTCTGGAAGAGCATTAGTCAGGGATATCAAGCGTCCGCTGCATCATATCTCACCAATGTAGGCCACCTTGCCCTCGGCTCCTCCCATGTCCTGTTTATCGTTATTCAATGAAAAGTTCGATTCAGTAGCACGGAGTCACTTACCCTGGGCAGCTGGGCAATGACAGACATTGTGTGTGACAGCTGAGTCTTACCACAGCCTATACAAGGATCAGTAAAAGGCGTGTATTGGCGGACATCGACAGCGGTGACCGTGAATGACATGGAGGCTCGAAGGGATCAAGAACATGTCGAAACTTACGGAACTCGCCGTAGACCTCGCTGATACTCATCGTCTGGAAACCACTGTCCAGCATTCGCATCAGCAAAAGCCCAAGATTGTTCAAATTGCAGTACTGCCACATACCCGTTCAGGATACTGTCAAGCTGCTTACTACCCGTAGCAATCCGGAAGCAGCGTTTCCGATCCTGACCCAGCTGGGCAGCTGTGATGAAGCCATTGGCATTCGGCTAACGGTAAATTTGTCAGTAAAACTAGCACAGCAGTGGCGCCGATAAGAGCTAGGCATACCATCATCTTATGCGCAGCATCCTTGATCTTCTCGACCTTGATCTCCGAGAAGCCCTTGATCTTGAGAAGCTGTCTACGTGTAGTCGACAGAAGAGTCTGGTAACGGTGAGAAGAAGTTGTGCCGGGGAGCTAGCAGCGATTTGGTGAGAGACGCCTACCTCGACAGTGCAAATTCCAGCTCCTTTTAGCTTTAGGATGTCGGAGGCGGAGACGCCTGGTTGTGGTTAGGGTAACGGAAGAAGAGAAGGCATGAGAGCATCGGCTTACCATGGGCTTGGATGTCGTCGATGTCGACGATGCGGTCCTAGAGCTGTTCAATAGCGGATCAGAGGACGGAACGAGCAGACTTACATCTTCGACCTCATCGGCGTGGACAGAGGCAGGCATCTTGGCTGCGATGCTTCAGTCTGTACGGTCTGGAAAACACATCGGAAGAGTCAGCTCAGAGGTGGAAGAGATGGTGACGACAGCAGAGCAGAGCATCTCAGAAGAGTTGCGGACCATGAGAGCAAGAAAGCAAGGGCAATGGGCAAGCAGATTCGCAGAAAGATGTCACCTCTATTGGTTCTCGGCCAAACGCTCTCGTCTTCAGCTCTGGGCATCCAACGCTCAAAAGCGCAGAATACGAGGCCTACAATCACAGCGAGCAGGATAATGATGAGGACAATCTCGGTGGGTGATAGCTGCTCAAGATTTTTGTTCAGGTCGGACATGGACAGGAGAATTGAGCTGTTTTGCAGAAGTACAAGTGGGATGAAGGAGAAAGGTACGGATGGTGGATTTGCTGTTGCTGGGAAGAGAAGATGGCGGCCTGGGGAGTGCTTGAACGGGCGTAGTCTTCAACGCTAGAGGGCGAGGCACGTGACCCGTTCCCGTCTCAAACGCGCACCTCGACTTTCGCAGCATTGTCGCGTCGGGGATTCGGTACAAATGTCCTTTACTGAATACTGAATGGAAAGATTATCCAGAGATTATCCAGACGAGGTGATCAAGTAAGGACTGAGAGAAAATAGCTTAGACCTGACTCTTGCTCACCTTGTCGACCCCAACATATAATGGACCTTGCGGGTTGCACTATCACAGGACAGGAATATATTCTGTAGACATAGAATGCCTGTTTGAACACGCCCGCTTCGGCTAGATTCCTGCTCATGCAGACTGACGATGCCAATGGTCACTTGATGTCCATTTTAGGGCTCATTGCTTTGCCGTACTCCGGCGTCGACAGCATCTTAATGCCAAGCCATCCAAATCTGGTTCCGGGCAGTAACTAAGGTAGCAGGAGACACTAGCCAGCCACCTCAGCGCGCCCACAAATTTTTCTCTCTTCTTCCCAACAACAATAATCCACTTCACTTCACTTCACACTTCACACACCACATCGCATCGCACAACGCGCGTCACAACATCTTCACATCCTCATCCTCCAGCTAGGATGAGGGCCAAATCCAGACTTGGATGCTCAAAATGCTCGAGAACGAAAGACTCGGCATGGATTGGCTCTTGCAACATCACCGCTATCGAAAGGCCATCCGAGGCTGACCCCGTCTTCTTCCATCACCGCTCACTCCCAGTCATCTTCTCTTTGCTCTACCTCCGGGCCTCCTCCTCCATTCCTGAGCCTCCCCTCATGGCTACCTTCTCTTCAAACTTCCGTGTGGACTTGCGTCCTGCCGACTCTGCTGCTCGCGCAGGAAGCCTCTGCTTCTAGTCTGAGGTCCGGGACCATAGGAAATGACGCACTCATAATGTCGTAAAGGTGTCAGGGTATCTGTCTGACTGGAAACTTTTGTCGGGTAGCGGGAACCGATGCCGAACACGATCGAAAGGGATCCGAGACCGCGCGCCGAATGGACCAAGAAATTGCCGAACGCCGTATTGCCAAGGAGCTTTATCTCGATCCGTATCCGGTATTGCAAAGATGGAAAGCAGAGATGAGATTACGCATCCAATTAGAGAAAGAAAGCCGATATTGAGGTCATTATGCGCAGCCCTGAGAAGATCGGCCAAACTCGGGTCTCCACGCTTCCACACTCCTCTACGCAACGGGGGCGATAGGAGCCGCAGCAGGAACAGAAGAAGTCAGGTCGCTTTCCACCTGCATTTCGCCATTGGTCTTGGTGGGGCAGTCGCGGGAGATGTGTCCAGCCTCACCGCACTGGTAGCAGGTCTTGCCAACAGTGTTAAGAGGTCCGCCGTTAGGAGCAGTGCAGTCGCGGGAAATGTGGCCGAGCTTGCCGCAAGCATAGCACTTCATGGCCTGAGCCTGGCAGTCGCGAGCAAAGTGGTTGGGGCCACCGCACTTGTAGCAGGTAGCAGGACGAGGACCTCCTTGGAAACCGCCACCACGAGGGAAACCGCCAAAGCCACCACGTCCAACGGGACCTCCACGACCGGCACCAGCCATAGCACCGGCTGGGTTGGGGCAAGCGCGCTAGATCAATGTCAGTCAACCGCTATTATCCCCCAGGAAACAGTTTCCAACATACGGCAAGATGGCCCTGTTGACCGCAAGTGTAGCAGCGACCGCTGGTACCAGCACCGCTCAGGCGCAGGGTGGGGCAGTCAGCCTGCACATGTCCAAGGCCCTGGCAGTGGTAGCATTGCTTAGCCTCGGTGGTGCGAGGCAGAGGGCAGCCGTTGGACTCGTGACCTATGATTGATGGTCAGTATGTTCGATGGGATGGATGCCCAAGGGTGTCGCGGTATCGGAAATCGGGAGGACAGCGAAGTGCTTACCAGGTTGCTTGCCTGGGGAGTAGGTTAGCAGGCGCTTTCAAGGAGGAGGAAAGAGGGCTGGGACTCACAGTTGTAGCAGAGGCGCTCAGCGGAAGAGCAAACCTCGGCGTAGTGGCCGACGTTGCCGCACTTGTAGCAGGCACGGCGGGAAAGAGAAGCCATTTCGTCGAGTTCGAGTTGGCGCGCAACGGTAATGTACCTGTTCTCCTGCGGGTTGAAGAGCGCAGCGTTAGCCTTGAATTCGCGGACCATGGTGGCGGGTCGTGTTAGATGTGGTTGAGTGGCGGTGCGGATACGGGTCGAGCCGCAGGCTATGAAGAGCAGGGCGGGTTGAGCGCGTCGTGACCAGACATGGCAGCTCAGTGTGAAGGACCATCTTTGGCGTGTGTGCCCAAGCGGAAGTTGCGTGGTGCGCAAATTGGACCTCGCCGGCGCCCCGCCAGCAAATTTGAGGGCAGGAGACGTCACAGAGGTGAGGGTGCTGGGGGAACGGGGGGCACTCACTTGGGGAAATGCGGATTTGCTTGCTTCTTCTTCTTCCGACGCTCGGCCAAACCTTTCTCCTTCCTTCTTCCCCTTTCCTTCCAACGGTTACGATGAAAACAAAGGATTGCGATGTTGCAATGGCGGAGTAGATGATGGAGAAAATTGGAACGCGACACAGCACTGTGAAGTACACTGTAAATGGCGGCCCGAGCGCTATTGGCGCTAGAGTCACACTAGCACATGATTCGCCCGAGCCTGCTATGAATAATGACTCTTGGCGCGATTTGCTGCCCAAACCTCAATCGTGGCTCTCGACCCTCGGACAGACACGGCAAGGAATGCACACTAGCACACCTCAGTGTCACCACAGAATTCCACGCATTATTCGACCACGGTTCTCGAATTTCTTAGCACAAATCAGACATCGCGTGCAGAATGAAAGATTCATGATGATTACATGTAACATATATAATCCTGGAGCCGCCACGCTGTCTCCCCGAGCGTGTCTAGAAGGGACTCACAACCCTCAAGTGCTACTATGATTGCCGAGGGGAGATGTTCAGAACTGGTACTTACCCGCCCGTAACCGCCTGCCGAGCCAGAGGAATGGGAAAGCTTGGTAGTCCAAGTAGTTACTAAGTACTGAGGGGAAATGCCTTTTATCTATGTACATAGACTATCATTGCTGCAAACATCTGATCAGGGTCCATATCCGATTTCATCCCTTCTATGGCTTCTGCTAGCAAACTTTTCAGGGTCTCGTGGTATCATGCTACCATCACTCGGATTGATCAGCCTTAGGGAATTGGTCTCTCGGATTTCGGATTTCGGAGACCATATCAAATGTCTCAAAATGTTATGGAAGGGTGTCAGATGTTAATATTGAAGTGTACCAAATGCGTCCAAACCAGAAACCGTGGGTATCAAATGCCTCAATATTACCAGTCAATCCTATACTTATCTGTGCCAAGCTTTCAATGGTCATAGAAGAACCACTGCGTCGGTGAAGGGAGTAGCCCAATGGGCTGTCAGTTCACCAGTATATGTCTCCGATACTGGATCATTCGATCCGAGTTCCTTTTCCTTCAGAAATCTTGATACTATATTGAAGTAGCTATTTTATTTTTACGGTGGCTGACTTAGACAGTAGCACAGAATCAGCAGCTACCTAGCTCACTGCTCCATAGCCAATGCTCAAGTAATACTTTACTGAGTTAGCATGATATTGATAGGAGCAGATCAACTCTCAACTATCAAATTGACAAGTTCTAGATTCCTAAGTCAAGGACTCAAGAATCCGAGATTAGTTAGGATGATCGGATCAGCAGTTGGCTCATTGCTCAATGCTCAAGCAAGATGGAGGATGAACAAGATCAGACCAGGTATCAGATTCCGACTTCCGAGTTCCTAAATCAAAGAACTGAATTAGTTTATAGTTATTGATAGACTGATTCAAGTGGACGGGAGTTTATCAACTGTCAACTGTCAAACCATGGAACTTAATAGTAGCATAACTAGGTACCTAGCTAGATTCAACGCAAATCAATAAAGCTTGTAGTTGAGGTTTGCAAGCATACTGTAGGTACTATTAGAGCAAGATATATTAAAGGTTGGAACAACCCATCAAGGGATGTCGTCAACGATAGCGCCGCGGACTCGGAGTGCGGCCCTACTTACTGCAGCCATTTAGTCACCAAGGGAAAATAGGAGTACCTCTACCAACTACCACCAAATCAGGACTATCAGATCAGACAGGTATCCTACTATGTTCATTATTTCTCTAGAGATAATGTCACTGACTAGGTATATCGTAGTCATCTCGCTCTGACTGACTGCCGGCGTCCAACTCCCAGTCACTGCCTCAAACCCCACACTAACAAAGCTTTTACTACCGTCACCGTTGCAAATACCCGCTGACATCGTCAACTGAGCCCCCTGATTTCAGGGGAACCATCAATCCAGGACATAGCAATCCAAAGCCATGCCGCAAGACTGGAAAATGCCTCGAATATTGCATTGTATTCTTCAAATTACATGGGCTGCCTAAACCCCTTCGACCCGGCCAATGGCACCAAACTACAATAAAACCATGCCATCAATCAAAAACGCCCAGATCCGTGCTCTCCCTCCTAGAGGATGCATGTAAAACTCCTCCAAAATAGAACTCCAAGAAATGCTGCAGTTGTGGCAGAACGCTCATGTGTATCGCTCGCTCGTCGCTCAAGTGCAAGAATCTCAACTCGATCGGACCCCTGAACGCCTTGCAGAGTTATCCCCGTGACTGACAAACAACGGGATCATGTGAAACCATATCCGTAACTCTCAAATCCTCGGATAAAGCGCACAAGCTCAGAATCTTCCCAGCCTTCCAGCTTCCGAAGGATGCGGTGCAAGCGGAACGTCCGTCGTCGGAGCCACACTCCTCGGCGCCGCCTCCACAACATAACCCACCCCATCATCCGAAATATAACTCGGCGGCCGATGCACCGTATTCGCCGTAACCGGTCTTGCCCCATCTCTTTGCTCATTCCTCTGCCAGAAAATCCTATTCGGATCCACCCTAACACTCTCCCTCCAAAGCCCATAAGCCGGCGGCGGAACCTTCGTAGCCTCGCTCTCAATACCCACAGCATCTTCATCGCTAGCCAAGACGACACGGATCGGCTGCGGTGGATTGGCGAAGCCTCCCGGGCCGACCATACTGGGGAGGCGAGCGGACTCGATGTCGTTGGTTAGCGGCTTGAAGAGTAGGAAACTGAGGCGGATGACAGCGTAGCAGAAAAAAGACGTGGCGATCAGGATGAGCATAATGAGAAGGACGTGAAATTCTTCGCTTTCTTGCTGGTTTGATAGCGCAAGGCCTAGGTCTGGTTTGCTATTAGTTGGAAAAAATCCCCTGGAGAAATTGGAGAGGAAGGGGAGGGCTTACAAAGACAGAGGACCACGAGCAGAAATATGCCGCTAATCACACATGTGATTGCTTGCGACTTTACCTTCTTGGACCTGAATTTGAATCTGAAAGACCCGTTATCCGTTCGGAAGCGGTGCCATCTTCGTTTTCGACGTCTGCCAGCTCGTGCTATGGATGCAAGCTGCTGCTCCTCTGGATCGAGGCCAGTAAAATCGCTGGAGCTGGGCGCGCGGACTGCTGGGGGAGGGCGCTGTAAGGACTCTGCCTCGCGGAGGGAGTTGATATTCAGGCTTCGAAAGCTTCGTGGAGACATGAGCCGCGGATTTCCTGGTGGCATCGAACTCGTAGTATGTGAGACGGGAGATCGTATTGAACTTCTCGTTGGAGACGCCGAGTTGTCTTCAAGATGAGGGAGAGTTATTCTGGTGGTGGACATGTTTTGTAGTCGGAGTCGGGGAGTCAGCTCAGGAGTCTTGGGACTCTCGAGGGTATTTTCGGCCATGGTTGGATTTCTGAACCGGTCTGTCAATAACTGGCCCAATCCATGCCGATATAGTCTGCTGTTCCGCCGGTCTCCCTCATTGTTCGTCATTCTCCAGTGGTGCGTACCAACGAAAGCAGTATTTGACAATTAAACCCAGGACAGGGTTCACAGGTTTATCAACCCAATGTTGAGTGGGTTCGGCCCAGGTGCAAACCGTCAGAATCTGGCAGCCTGGAGCGATGTCACCGGTTGTCAATGGATTATGGTCGACCAGTCTCGTTGACATGGCCTGCAGAGCGGCCTCGGGTGAGGTAAACGAGTAGCGGACAGCGTTATGTTCGCAAGTGCCGGTGATAATATGGCAGGAACGGAGCTATCTCCAGCTCTTCAAGCTGTCCGCGGTGGCCGTAGACAGAGAGAATGGCAGAACAGGAAGAATCAAAAGATCGAGAGAGTGAAAAGAGAGACACATGCACGAAAGAGGAGGTTGTGCAAGCCTGCAGGAGGATACCAATGCGCAAAGACAAAACAAGAGAGTGACGAGGATGAATGCAGCAGTGCAGACAGAAGGCAAACAGCGGATCGCGAAGTTGGGAAGAGGTGTTCTGCAGAGATGAGATCAAACCTTCAGCATCGCATCACGGCGAAACTCACTTGATGTCTCAAAGTTCCAGGGCAAGAAAGCTAGGTCCCTGTCGCTCCTTCTTTGGCCTAGACAGGGACCTTGAAGTGGGAACCGTGGTGTCTGGCCTTGCCAATCTGCGACATAGCTCTCTGGAGAGCATAGAACTAATTTGCGACACAGGCCAAGCGAGTTTCACAATTGCAGGCGCCCATCCAATAACAATTATCTCGAGACTTCAATTGTTGCTGACCCGTAAACCAAGAAATTATTCTTGACACGAGAATAATGAACAACAATACGAGTAAATATTGGACAAATTCAGACGTTTAGTTGTTGATAACAATGGCAATGCGCCCAACTAACGAGGAATAATTAGGACCTTCTTGCTTGAACGATCACGGAGTCTGAGCTGTAGAGTTCTGAGTAGAGCACCTCATCGTTACATGCAACCGGTCTTGCTTTTTCTTCTGTTGCTACAGCCAGGCGCCTCTGCGAGTACCAGCCTACTTACCACCTGGCAAGCCAGGTCTTGGGCAGCCAAATATAGCTGGATTCTTTCCCAGCTTATATAGATTTGTAGTTGTGTGTTTGTTAGTTAATTTATTGGGGGCCGCAATACCTTATTGGCTGCGCTTAGGTAAATACGGGAGCAGCCATTTTTCCTTTCGCCTGCGGCGCGGAAAAATGGCTGCTTCGCGCTCCGCTTGTATTTACTTAAGCACAGCCAATAAAATGCTGCGGAATTTCGAATTTTTTAAATTGATTAATAGCCAATTAAATTCACTTACGTAATGAAAATCCATTATTTTACACCCCTATTACAGCATGCAATAATAGGAATTACGAAAAACTAATTACACGGCTAAAATCCCCTGGATTGTAAGGGGTAGGTAATGCTGCGCTGGCAAGTTACATGCGTAGGGTGGTGGTTTGAGTTGGGCTGAAATATATAAGAGAGGGATCAACGGTGCTCCTGCTGTCGTCCGCCACGTTGCTCAAACCACAAGTGTCTCGGATTGGACCCAGGAGTTGGCATCTCGAAACCCAGGTCCCAGGATGACGCTGTGCCTTCCGGCAGCAGTCGAGTCCACCTCTTGAGCAGCGAATCATCTCACAATGGCAAAAGGCGCTTCTACGGCATGGCGCCCACGACGTCAACCAATCTATCCAGATATTCCAGATATACGTGTGACCCGAGGATACGCGTTATGGCTATGAAACGGCAAGCGCCACTTTGGACAACAACAGTAATCATGGTGATCTTTCTTCAATTGCGATTTGCGACTCGATGGTATTTGAGTTTGGTCCGAGACATCGATGACCATTGAGGCTCAAGCTTCGCTCGAGTCTAGCTGAGTTTCTCCAACCTCCAGCTGTCATTTATGTGCCACATAAGGTGTCGTTCATGCTGCTTCCCTAGCTATCATGCCTGTATCCGAGGTTCGAACGGACCGCTGGATGGTCCCCAAGGTACACAGATCAGCTCTGCACTGCTGTGTTAGCTTTCGGCTCCGCACGTCAGGTGTGCCTTGATCCAGATCGTTGGGAGTAGTTTCATTCCGGCTTGCACAGCAGGTGAGGCTGATTTCTTTATGTCCGGAGCGGACGGTTCCTCTAGATTAATAGCACTCCGTGCCTGTAGTCTCAATAAGATATCTGCATCGGGGTTTCTGGTTGAATTTGACAGTGCGTTCACTTTAGCTCTCCAAGAAGAAGTGTCCGATCCGAAGAACCGGTCAAGACTGCGTGGTGTTAGTTGAGTGTTTGAAGGCTTGGTCGGAAACACTTACTTATCGGGTCAGATCCAGGAGAAAACTCGGCACAATTGACTGTTCCCTTATGGCCAGGAAGCTTGTATAGCAGCTTGCCTGTGTCGTTTGACCAAACGACCGCCGTCCCATCGCCTGCACCTGCAGCAATTTTCTTTCCATCAGCATCCCAGCTTGCTCTGATCAAGTTCTTTTCTATGCCGGCCGGGGCCCCATCGAAAGTCTTAATATGACGATCCGTCGGCGCAAATGGCCTGATATCCCAAGTACGCACAGTCGAGTCCATGGAATTCGACAAGAGCGTCTGGGAATCGGGTGAAACGCGCAGCGAGGTGACAGTGTCGTTGTGTCCCAAGAGAGAATACACGACCTCCTTTCTTCGCATATCCCAGACCTTGATGTCGTTATCGATACCCCCGGAGTAAAGCTCATTGCCAGCTTCTGATATTGCGACTGCTGTAATTGGGAATTCCGTGGGGATGAAGTCGACCGCGTTCTTCGTTCTGGGGTCCCAGATTCCCATATATCCATCATCGCTGCCGCTTATTAACAGCTCTTCGCCTCTCCTGCTCACATCCATACAGTTGATGATCTCCTCGTGGCCAACGTGTCTTCGTATCCGCGATCCCGTCTCCAAGTCCCAACTGGCAAGGTGCATGTCCGCTGAGGCTGAGAAGAGTACTCTCGAATCCCGAGACCAGTGTAAGTCGAGGATGGCGCCCTTGTGTCCGCTCAATACGCCGTAATTCTCGCAATCGCCGTAGGTCCTCCATAACATGATGGTCCTATCCATAGAGCCCGAAGCTATGTAGTTTCCATTCGGGTCGAATTTTGCAGCAAACACTTCTCCCGAATGGCCTGTGAGCTCTACAACCGGTGCTTGAAGACCACTTGTTCGCGGGACCTACTATGCGCAATTAGTCTCTTGCATGGCGCAACTCATCACAGCTAACATGCTGATGTATAAATTTACACGCACCGATTGTATGAGGGCGCCATTGGCAGCAGAGCCATTGACGACGGCTACAGCCTTGGAGTTGTTGCCCAGATTGGGCCGTTTCACGACCATCTGGTTGTTACCAAAGGCGTCGGAGGCGGGGCGCTTTTCGGAAGCCATGTTGACAATGGGTATGTGCAGATTTTAGATTCCAGGTAGACGCCCGTGATTTGGTGGTGGCTCAGAGAGAGGTCGACGTGTCGAGGGGAGCTGGTAAAGCTTCAGCGTTCGGCGTGTATCGCGACGGAGCGCTTTTTTGAGGATACGCTAAAATGCGGTCGGCCCGCATCGTCTTTTGCACCTTAGTCGGTCCCTCCAAGGCTCCAACCTTAACAGCTACATTAAACCTCAGACCCCTCGCACCTCTCAAACGTCCCGCCAACTATTCTCCCAGGGACAGCTTGCTCTTTGTGAGACCTAGTCATCAAGCATAATCCAGAGCAAAAATGGCTTCAACCAAAGCTGCCCGCACCGGCGAGGAGTGAGTTAACCTGCAAACCCCCCTGGGCCGAATCCACTAACACACTGCAGAATATGGAAGTAAGTGATTTCCGAACCTCTCCAACATCTCTCCGACATACTGTGGTCTCGAGATCTAACGCTTTCCCTTCATCAGAACACGGGTGGATAAAGTCAATGCAGAGCTGGTTACCCTCACTTACGGTACCATGGTGAACCAGCTGTGTAAGGATTACGAGAACGACTACGTCGAGGTCAACAGGCAATTGGACAAGATGGGCCACAACATCGGTCTGCGCTTAATAGAAGACTACCTCGCCAAATCCAATACTATGCGAAGATGCGTCAATTTCAGAGAGACCGCCGAGATGATATCCAAGGTACTTAGTGCTAGCCCACGGTACAACATGCCCCAAGTACTGACTGCTTATCAGGTCGGCTTCAAGATCTTCCTCAACATTACACCCACCGTTGCCAACTGGACGACCGACAGCAAGCAATTCTCCCTCATTTTCGACGAAAACCCCTTGGCAGATTTCGTGGAATTGCCCGATGACGGACGAGCCCAAGACGAGCTCTGGTTTAGCAACATATTCTGCGGTGTCTTGCGAGGCGCCTTGGAGATGGTGCAAATGCAGGTTGAGGCGCATTTTATCAGTGATGTGCTCCGGGGAAATGATACTACAGAGATGAGGGTTTCGCTGGTCAGGTATATCGACGACGAAATGCCCGCGGATGACGAATAATGAGGCTGTGCCACGATTGGAGTTGGGCGCCATGGTCCACGGTTTTCGGAAACAGTGATGGCAGCGATACACTGAAGCGGACACACAACTTTGGCGTCCACGGAGTACTTTTCAAATTCGAAACTGCGGATGGGCTTTCTCTGCCATTCTCCGCCCTGCGGCTTGCATGGCGAGCATTATACAGGGGCGGCACTGGTTTATCAAGGCAAACGGGTCCAAAGAGGTCAGGCATGAGGAAAAGAGGGCGCACCGCTCCAAATGGCGTGCAAAGAGAAGCTTCCAACCATATAGTGCGGTCATTAGACTGGGTCTAGGTGCTCCCTGCCGTCCGCAACGTTCGTATGAACTCGCTGCTTGTTTGGCTTGGAGCCTTCCGTCCGAGCAAGATAGTAGCTTGAGCACCAATCCAAAGGAACACTGAAGTTCTACAAGCAAATCCTAGGTGAAACATGCAGTGAGCAAAAAGGAATGAGCGGGCGAGGCTCCAGAAAGCCTACCACAAGCGGAAGTTCGAAATGTCCGAAAATACCACCCCTGCCTGCGCAAGGCTTTGTGCCATTATCAGAGCATGGTGTTCGATAGTTACAGATCGAATCCCTAGGAAAGATGATAAGCATCGAGGCCACTGCCTTGTTGCCCTGACAAGAGACTAAATATATGGACACCGGAGACCGGTATGTACTTGACTTGATACGATTAATCGTAATTGATTCAAATTACTAGGATTCGGTTGCAAAACCTAAGGCGCCCCCTAGCCGGGCCCTAGGTTATTGAATATTTGTGCCCGAGTCTCCACAAACTTCCCTATTTGCTCTCCTCGAGTTGGAATTGAATAAAGCTGTTTCTACGATGAGAACGCCCATTCTTCCTTCGTAGTACAAAAGGAGGCGAGGCTTGTGTTTCCAAAATCCTTGCCGGACAACCACCATCCATTGGTCTCTGCGGACTCGTATGCGGCTCTCATCCACGTGCCAGATATCATCCCCAGAATAGCGGGCGACCCAGCCCCTATGGTTTATATGGGTGTAACCACTTCACAAGGTCTGCTTGGTTCGCTACGTTCCCTGTGTCCACGCCACAAATTCGACTAACCACCACGCATCGTGCTATAGGCCATCGCAACCGTTCCTAGTTGAAAAGAAGCTGAGTTTGCCTGCTTTGACAGAAAATTTGCCTTCTGGCGCCCTCGAAAAGACAGTCTCGCAATACGTTACACCCAAGATGAGCCCTCACCTGCGGCAGGTTCTGCTCTCCATGTTTTTCTCCTATATCTACTTGGTTTTCCTTTCAACCAAGTCATGATAGCCTTACATTCTTCAAACTCACCATTTCTCTGGCCCCTCGATTCAGTTTGACGCTCTTCTCACTCGTTCACATCTTCTTTTCACTATGAAGTCTCTGATTATCCTAGCCTCGATCATGGCCTTTGTGGCTGCATCTCCAGTGTCTAATACCACAGGTCATCTTACATTTACGCCTCTTCCCTCTTTCCTTACGAGGCCAAAGAATCTATCATCCGTTTACGTTGGCAGTGTTCAGGCTCCGAGACCGTGAGTTGCACTCAATCTTCAGCCTTGCCCGGTTTTTTTATTCTTTTGCAGGCCTTTTGAAACGATAGAACGCTCGATATGACTACAAACTGGTCTAATCATTCTATTAGGTCTATAGAACCATGAATGCAACCACGGGTCTAAACACAACCATCATCCATGTCTATGTCATCAACACTACGCAGCCAGAGCCTATCAATGAGTCATTGGAAGCAAGTTGCAGCGGTCCCTCACCCAGCAGTCCATCCACGTTCTGGCGAGAGTTGATCGCCCACAATGGCGAGGCTGTCATACTTCCGGACCTGTCGTCTTCCAAAGTGTGGAGAAATGTGGTCTCCAACTATTCGGCAGAAAACACCGGGAAAAGCGATGCCTCTGTCGATATCAACAAAGCTATTAGTGGTGAGTTGAGATCTTTAATTCTCCGGAAGCGCCAAGTGATTGAGACCAATCCAAAGACTCAAGCTCAATCAAGCTATTGAGATTAACCCCAAAGATCAGAACAAGTCGCCTCTCTGTCCTTATTCCTTACTCTACAATCAAAGACTTACTGTTATAGATGGTAAACGGGCCGGCAACGGTATCACAACAAATCCCGCGCACGTCTTCTTACCCGGCGGGACTTATCTCATCTCATCTTCGATCCAAATGCTCGTGAACACCTTTCTCGTCGGCGACCCCCTGAATATGCCCACTTTCATTGCCGCCTCTTCACTTGGCACACAACCCATCATACAAGGTTTCGACAGCAACCTACAATCGACTACCAACTTCTACACCGCCATTCGAAATATAAAATTGGACACAACAAAAGCATCCACCTCGACTGCTGCTGTGGCTTTGAACTGGGCAGTATCCCAAGGATGTTCCCTCTATAATGTTGAATTCAACATGCCAGACTCCTCCAACCAACAATACAATCTCAAAGGCCTCTCCTTCAATGGCTGCAACACATGTATTTACGTTGACCACCTATTCGTTGGAACCTTCCAAGATCTGAGCATGAAGAATTGCAACTACGGGATCGACATGTCCAATTCTAGTAACGTCGGCGCCATTTCGCTTATAGACTCCTCCGTTAGTACATGCAATGCCGGAGTCTATACGGCCGTGACAGGCAACGGCGAAGGGTCCTTAGTCCTCGACAACTACAGTGTTGATTCCGGTACGAAAGGCGTGCTGGATACAAGTGGTAAAACGCTTCTGTCCGGAGGTGTAGCGTCTGGCTCAACCTGGGTCATGGGCAATGAAAATCCGCAAGATTATCAGTCTGGCAAAACCTATACGGTCAATCGTCCCTCGACCCTGGTATCTAACGGCAACTACTTCACCATGCCGCAGCCTCAATACGAAAAGTACGATGTCAGCCAGTTCGTCAACGTCAAAAGCGTCTCCGGACACGCAGTTTATGGTGATAGTGCGTTTAGCCTCTTATCTCATTTTCCCAAAACCTTAGTATCGTATTCTCAACTAACACAATGATAAATAACAACAGACAAACAGGATGACTCCGCAGCCATCAACGCAATCTTGCTTGCCAACGCCAACTGCAAAATAACCTACTTCCCACAAGGAATCTACAAAGTAGCCAGCACCATTTACATCCCACCCGGCTCCCGTATCGTCGGCGACGTCTACTCCGTGATCTCCGGCAACGGCTCAGCTTTCTGGAATCCCGACTCCCCCGTGCCCGTTGTGCAAGTCGGCAAAGCAAACTCCGTTGGCGTGGCGCAAATCACAGATATGATATTCTCGGTAGCCGATGTGTTGCAAGGAGCTATTATCTTGCGGGTCAATATGGCAGGTAAGAGTCCTGGCGATGTTGGGTTTTGGAATACGCATCTGAGGGTTGGAGGGACGAGGGATACTCTGGTGAATACGAATTGTGGAGGTCCGGATACGAGTGATTGTAAGGCTGCGTGGGCGCTGTTACAGATTACGGAGAGTGGGGGGCCGTATATTGAGAATATGTGGGGGTGGACGGCGGATCATAGTTTGGATGGGGGAGCGAATCAGAATATTGCGACTGGGAGGGGAGCGTTGATTCAGGGGACGAAGGGGACTTGGTGAGTTTTGTCGTTTCATTCTCCGGGATAAGCCACTCTCAGAAGTGGGATGTTTTGGAATTTTCCGGATCGCTGATACCGCACGACGAAAGAGATTTGATGCTGACTTGACGAACAGGATGGTAGGAACGGCATTTGAACATAACACGCTTTATCAGTACAATCTGTACAGGGCGGAGAATGTGTACATTGGCATGCAACAAACAGAGACCGCATACTGGCAAGGCAATGGGAATGCAGAAAACGCGCCAAACCCTTGGACGTAAGTTGTGTCCTTCGCCTCTCGCATGCATGCTCGAGAAGCAGATTACTGACTCTCGAACACAGCCCTTCCACAGCATACGGCGACCCAACTTGGTCCAACTGCGCTTCCGGCAGTGGCCAGCAATGCTACATGGGTTTCGGCCAAGTGATCACGAACAGTAGCAACATCGTAATCCATGGCTCCGCTTTCTGGGCCTTTTTCAACGACATGACCGACGGCAAGTACTCGAACTCAGGCTGTCCGAACTACGATAATATCTGTCAGCAGAACATGGCGATTTTGACGGATGCGAGTAAGCTGTTCTGGTACAATGTGGAGACGAAAACTACGACGAATATGATTATTGACAATGGCATGGTGACGGCGGCGCAGGTGAACAATCCGGGGGGTGGGTAGGGAGTGTGCCAGGGGTGGTAGCGGCGTATTTGAGGGATTCGGGGGTTACTGGGCAGGACTAGAATGTCTCGCATGAAGCTTATGGAGGTCGTGACTTTAGAGAATCCAAATGATTCTGATGTCACGAACGATCCATGTAAGTTGAAAAAATCCCAATGCATTTAGAAAGCCCTAGTTACTGGAAGATTCTAGTGACCTGAGAAAATCCCAGTGACCTGAGAAAGTGTTGACTCCCCAGGGCTATGGGCTTAACCCTAGCCTTGGCGCTAAGACTAGCGCAGCCGCTCCAGGTCCCTTAAGGACCTGTAGCTACACACAATAGACCACTATCGCTCTCTATCATGGTGCCCGCCCCCCTGCGTGTGACTGACAGAAAGGGGTCCCAAGTGATTTGAAGCAATCCAAATGACATGAAAGACTACCCAACAACGAATTTGTGGCTTCCGCCACCAACCTTCAGACTCACTCCATTCAGCTCACTAACACTTAACGCCTCATCAATCTTCGCGCCATCCATCCTAACAGCAGGCACCATACCCTCCTCCAAGACCGGCAACACAACCTCACCACTCGTCCCCTCCGGCACACTATATTCCAACACATACCCCGCCGTCCTATTCCCACCAAAAACTTTCCACCCCGCCCGAAACTTCCCCAAACTAGTCGTAAACCCTCCCTCCACACTCATCAAATCCCCAAACTGCGGTGCTAACTTCCACTCCGTCCCCACCGGCGCCGTCACACTCAACCCCAGCACAAACTCCGTCAGCGCACTAGTCGGTCCACTCGACCACCCATGCGAATGACTCACATAACTCTCATCATAATCATAACCCCTCGAGTTCCGATAGCCAAAACTTCCATTGAACAAATAGCCCTCGATAACCGTACTTTCCGTACCATTAGGGTTGTTGATATACCAGCCCCAACTGCGGCGTATTAGGTCGAGCGCGCGTTGGGCTTGGGCGGCGAGGAAGTGTGCTTGGATTTCGAAGGAGGAGATGAAGGGGGAGATGTTGTTGGGGAGTTCGGGGGAGATGGCGCCGAGGGTGCCCCAGTTGGAGAGCAGTTGGGAAGAAATAGCTTGTGTGCGGGTGCTGGAGTTGACGGCGGAGAAGAGGATTGACATGCTGTTTGCGTCTTGGGGATGGAGAGAGGTGGAAGTGGCGTTGTCTTTGAAACAACCGTCTGGTATGCAGGATGAGTCCCAGAGGTAGGCGTTGATGGTGGATTTCAAGGTTGCGGCTCGGGAAAGCCAGGTGGAGGAGATGTTGGTTGAGTCGGATGCCCAGGTTGCGAGGGATGCTCCGGTTATCAAGGTACGATAGAGACTAAGCAATGGTCAGAGATGTGACTTGAATAAGGAAAATTGAAAGTACAAACATCATGTTTGGTTCACTTCCGTTCCCTCCTGTTGCCCATCTTGCCCAATCTCTTGTGCCCTGATCTTCTCATCAGTATTTGCTAGACATTCAATTGTACAACCTGCACTTGATCTGTGGTGAACTCCAATACAGTAAACGAGAATGTAGAAATTACCGTGACATTGAGTAGACCCGGAGATAGAACCTTGTCGTAGACGTAGACCATGGCTCTTTGATAGCCCGCCCAGTTGTGAGCGAGGAAGGTAGTATCATTAGTATACAAAAAGTAGTTATAAGTCCCCACCATCGTCCACATATGGTATCTTGATCATTGGTTAGCATTGTAGTTGACCTCATTTGCTTTTTCACGTACGTGTCGGAACTCTGTTGCAAAAGAGGAGGGCCAGCTTCAGGAAAGGATCCATCAACATTCTAGTTGTCGTCAGTATACAAGGATCTTAGCAAGTTGGCCATAAAGACCACAAAATTGAAGCCAGCAGCAGACAGGGTGGAGGGGAGAAATTACTTGGTGATCATACATAGCCTGCAAGGCATTTCTCACGCTCGTCAGATCTCCGATACTAACAAATGTAGAAGGAACTGCGACCCCCATGTCTCCTGGCCAGACAGCACGGTCTCTCTTAGCCCCATCCACAATGATAGTCGTTCCATTTCCCAGAGTCCCATTGTTAGCCCAGCCATCGATTACAAAAGGGACCTGTCGCCCCGTATCAATTGGGACAGCGTTCGTTTGTAAAGTGTACGCGCCACTGTACCATATTCGATTCAACAGCTCGTCATTGGAATGAAAGTAGCCTTGGTATGCCTGAAGATTGGACCAGGTTGGTTGAAATGCGATGTTAAGATCAACACCTGTGATTTGTACTGTAGCGTTCCCGCTTGTGGTGAGAAATGTGGTCAAGTATCGAAATCCACCTCGAAGCTTCCGGTCTGGCATTGTGTATGTTCCGCTTCCAGCAGAGGTTAGATTTGCATAAATAGCGCCGTCAGGCCCCTTAAACTCCCCGTTCGAAGAATCGGACCATTCTCCAATCCAATTCTTGCCTGCCACGAGATTAGATGAAATGGACAATGAATTGATTTCTGAGAAAGGAGGAAAAGACTCTTGCCTTCTGTGAACGCAAGACCAATGGCCCCGGACCCAGTGGTTGTATAGTTGAGTGATACCAAGCCGCCTACCTCTTTCCCGAAATCAAAGACTACCTGCGACCCGTTGCCGACCAAGTAGGTAGTGGATGAGTAGTTGGACATCACCTCTCCAGTTGCTGCAGATAGTATTTGCTTTGGGTTGACCTTTCGAGACTTTGGCGCAAAGATATTGGACTCCCAGATGCCAGGGAAGGCGGTGTCGGTAGGGCCATCGCAAGTGAGATTCCTCCAACAGCTCTGGGCAACGGCCAGTTTCAAAAAGACAA
The DNA here is from genome assembly GCA_037179335.1 of Cyclaneusma minus. Taxonomy (NCBI): domain Eukaryota; kingdom Fungi; phylum Ascomycota; class Leotiomycetes; order Marthamycetales; family Marthamycetaceae; genus Cyclaneusma; species Cyclaneusma minus. The sequence goes on from JAKZHN010000005.1 coordinate 1,337,524, forward strand.
TGTAGAATAAGAAAGGATAGGTCTTGAGCTTGAGAGAGCCCATCTTTGCGATAATCATGCGATGCTTGCGGGTACACAGCAGCTTCGCAATTCGAGGGGAAGAAAGACATGTGTACTTAAGGGAGGCTCCGACTAGTATTAATCTGCTGAAAGGGAAGTCAAGACGCTCGACTGAGATAGCTGACAACTTACTACGACTCGCCTCCCCGCGCAATTCGGGTTGAGAATCGGCCGAGCAAGAGTTTGTCCGGAACATGGACTGATATCTAGTTCGTTGTTCCTGCATGGCAGATCTCGAGTAGCGGGGAGGCGGGGAAGCGTGCTACCCCAGCAAGAAGCTGCTATCTGTGGGGATGAGCTACTACTGCCAAGGGATGCTGCATCATGGCTCGCGGCAGAAGGATATGTACATAGTCGTGGTGTTGCTGTCGCGAAGCGTTGAAAACAAGGCTGCATCCTGTCGAATGACGCTGGTGAGCTCGACATATTTAATCTGTCTGTCGATATGGCGGCCGTAGGGAGTGAGGTGGGGGGAAGGGAACTTGGTTTCCGCTGGACTGCTGGAAGAAGTAAAGGGTCCTGCTGATCTTGCGACTGCTTACTCCTTTACCAGAGAAAGCCGGTACTTGATGGCAAGCAGCAGCTGAAAAGGTGAAGCAATCCAAGTATTTGATGGACAGTTAAGAAGCTATTCTGAAATGACTGCGATCTGACAGCAAAATAGGGCAGCAGTGATGGCATGGAACTGGAAGGGTGCCAATCTGAATCCGCAGCGTTCCACTGCAGATCGTTGCGGGGCAGAGTCTAGACTTCTCGATCGACCCGGATGAACAAAGAAGAAGAAAAAAACAATTGTCAACCCGGATTGTTGAACAACCCTAAAGTACGGAACAATAGGAAAAATCATACACGCCCAAATTATGGAAAGCCGTCCAGGTAACAGAAACGAGCCAGCCAGATTGTCAGGAATGGCTAAACATTGAAGCAGAAGGCTGATGTCTGTGGGAGCTGTCGGCCACCGAGCCGTATCAACATGGAACTCGTATGTAAAAGGGGCAGAAGTTCAAGAAGCGCGCCGTGCAGAAAGCTCTGGCGTGCAGTAAACGGGCCTCCTCGGAGCTTCAAGCCAGACACAAAATGTAGCAGCGGTCAACGGTGATAAAATTGCAACGGCCAAAGAGCAGAAGGCTGGCTTCTCTCGACGACTTCTCGGCATAATCGAGCCGGGCCAGTTTGGAGATGATGCTAAGCGCCGTGCTGACACCTGTGTCTTGCAAGCGAAAAGGAGAAGGCCAAGGGGCGATGAAGAAAACGACGGACATGCAGGAGAAGGGCGACGGATACCTAGCGAGGGGCAAGGCATCAGGAGATTTACCACATCTTGCGAGACATTCAGCCAGAGAAAAGTCAAGCAATGGAACGTGGCTTCACCCGACACTTTCCCGTATTTCGAGATTTCTCAAGCATGGGCATTCGCCACTCACTTGAGGCGCCCGAGCGGCTTAGCATGGCAGTTTAAGCACATGGCCTGTGGCTTTTCACGCTAGTTAGCTAAGCAAGCGGCCTTTAGTACAACCCCGACCCGTCTTCAATACATGTTGAAGTTCCCATTCTTATCAGCCTCCCTGCGCCCACCACGACTGCTCTGCGCAAGTCCAGACCGCAATTGCTTTCAGATGCGCCTGCGACCCCAGTGCTGAATCCCCTCAAGTACCACCTGGGCAATCGAACGGTCCCGAATGTCTCCCAACGTGCTACCGAGTGTCACCTGCAAGCCCCAATGATCTCCGACCCGCCGCTTCGACGTCCAATCGAGCATTTGGTGCGACTTTCGACCGCTGTTTAGAGAGCTTAAGTGGAGGCCGACATTCCCTCTACATTCCAATGAAGGTGCGTTCCCGTCCGACAACGTCCCAGCCGCGATAGTCCCGCGTGGAGGAGGTCCATTCGAAAACTTGCCCGTCCCCAAGACTCCTCCTATTTGGCGTCCACACGACCATGTCCGCCCATCGGGCTGCGCGCTCGGATTACACCCTACCTGCCCTACCGATGATCATTGCTCCGTGTGGAACTTCGCTAACTCTTTCTTCCTTCGTCTTGCAGACTTCCGCTAGGCCTCGAGAAGCTGGTGGGAACCTAAAGAGTCGCCGCGGCCATGGCCAGCAACTCTCTATTAGTGACAGCAACCACCACGTCACCGAAGCAATCGGCGACATGTATGGCGATGACGAGTACTCCAAACCCGACGGACGGCCCCTGAGTTTCGTGTCTTCGCCACTGAAAGAAACTGCCGAAGGAGGCCCCGCATATGTCGAAGCGAGCTTCGAAACGAGGAGTCGCCAGTCCTCGGTCGTGAATGGTAGTGATGAACCAAGAACTTATACAGCTCCGCTCATGTCGAGCAAGCGAAGCAGCCAGATGGACCTTAGGACTCAAAGAAGCGGCTCCTTCGACCACACGGCGATGTCCCCCAACCCCCTGGACGCCGCGAACGCTCAATTTCCGTTGAACGACATTGATTATGAGTCCAACCCGGCGGCTGTGGCGCAGGAGCTTAGCAACTTGCAAGCGCTGCGGCGCATGTCAATGGATGTTGCCAATACGGGCGATCCAGATCTGCCAAGTTTCCAGGGCGCAGTCATGCCCTCGCTGGCACCTAGTAATGATGATGATGAAGACGATCCCTCTCGGTTGTTCTGGGTGCCAGCTGCCGTCCACCCGGAGCTGGCACCGTTGGACTACAAAACGTTTGTCGAAAGGAGAGTCCAAGCAATCAAAAGGCGATCTGGCAGCAGTCAAGATTCTTTGGAGGCGGGCGGTCTCGATAGAAATGGTTCGGGCGGCGGTCTACGGCGAAAGAAGTCAATGCTATCTCGGCAAATAGACAATTCTGGGGGTAGAGGGGCAGTGGGCTACAAAGACGGCGCAGAAAAATTGCACAGGCGGCAGTCCTCGCAGGAATCGCCACAAATAAAACTATCGGACTTACAAGAGCTGGACGAACTGGTGAAAGATCCTACCAAACTCAAACAACTAACCCTCGATTCGAACCGAAAAGACTCGGGGGTTGAGGGAATAGATCCGGAGGACATGCCCATATTGCCCATAGCTCCCGGGGGCATGGGTTTACGGAGGTCCACAAACACCACATATCGAAAAGGTTCTCTGAGAAGAGGTGCCCCTGTGCCTTATTCCAAGAGGGCACGAGATCGTGTTGGCCCTCGAGGGGCGGAGACTGATGGCGAGGAGTCGCCCACACAAGCACCCAGTGGTCAGAATTCAGAATTCGAGCTTAATCGTGTTCAAACTGAACCTGCCTCGTCCGAGAACTTCTCGCGACCCGGTCGACGCTGGGGAACTGGAAAAATGCAAGAGCCTGGTAGTCTTCAGCAAGATGCGACTTCAAGTAGTGCCCCCGGGACGCTCGATAATGCTACAACTAATTTCAATGAGCAATCTACCGGCCTTCCACCACTTGAGCAAAAATATACTCGACAACGATCCTATTCAAGCGCTGGCTCCTCCCAACGATCGGAGACACCAGTTCCTCAGATCGTGGAGACTCCGCCCCCAGCCGAGGAGTCACAGCAGCACATCCCTCCACCCCCACGGTCACCGCAGCACGGATTTCCTCAACGCTCATCTTCTGTGCCTCCTGCTGCAGGTTCTACACAGAAGTCACCTCCATTGGGACCACCGGTTGAGCCTCCACCTCGCTCCAGTCAACGGCCATCTCCAGCTTCAGGACGACAGCCAAGCAAGCAAAGTAAGGATGTTTCACGACCTACCCAGGGGCAAACTCTGGATGATATGACCCAAAGCCCATCTCCTCTACTGAACAACAATTCCCGGACTGATTCGCTTACCTTTATTCCCACCGTCGCAGAAGAGAAGAAGCCAAATAACAAGCTCAAGAAGGATAGGGACGATGGCGACATGGGCAAGGAGAGGAAGACGAGTGGCGGTTGGGGCTGGTTCAAGAACTCTGAAGAGAAGGACAAGAAGGACAAAAAGAGGGTGGAGGAGGAGCCTAAGAAGGGCAAGTCAAAAGTGTCTTTGGACAAACCTCACGATTCCGCACGATTGGATGTTCTGCACACTGTGATTGACCCGGCTGCACAAAAAGGACGCGAAAGTCTGGTAATGGACCGAAGTTCTCTCGACAGCAAGCTTCTGGACGAACGCCGCAAAGACGGCCCTCGGCGATCTGGCGAGGGCAAAAGGGAGAAAGACGGACTCTTCTCCTCTCTGTTTGGAGGTGGTAAGAAGAAAGGCGACAAGGAATCTAGTCACAAGAAGGCCAGTTCCATGCGAGCACTGTCGCCGGAGCCCCCACCACGGAAGCTCGTTCCTGATGTCGATTACGAATGGACGAGGTTTAACATTCAGCGCGAACGTGCAATTTACCGTCTAGCCCATCTCAAGCTGGCTAACCCACGCCGAGCTTTACACAGTCAAGTTTTGCTCAGCAACTTCATGTACTCGTACTTGGCCAAGGTACAGCAGATGCATCCTCACTTGAATGTTCCTCAGTCAGCCGCACAGAGAAAACAGCAAGAAGCCGAGGAGCGTCGCCGAAAGGAAGAGAAAGCTGCTCAGCAAAACCAGAATGGTGACGGATACAAATACGATTATCACCAGGTATGGTTTAAATCCTAGCAGAAGGGCCCGCCGTTACTAATAACTTTCCAGGGTATTACGCAATATGCGGAGCAGCAACAGCAACCGGAGCCTTCCCAGGGAGTCACCTACGTGGACGACAGCCAAATTTACGGCGAAGATGCTCAGCGTGCTTCTCAGCAAAAGGCCGGCAATGGGCGTGGAGCCCAGGAGCAGCAGTATGGCCACTCTGATGCTGGCTACTACCAATACGGAGCACAAGATCAGGGGCAGGACGATGGAGAAATGTGGTGACGACGTTCGGTTGGGGCCTTGAGCCCATGATTCTGCCCTGAAGCAATATGAGCTTGGGGTGCTTGCACATAAAGGAGTTTAGGGAGTTTCGGAGGTTAGGTTAGCATCTCCTTTTTCGAAGCGGGTATCTACAGGCCTGGCTGCTGTCTATAATGGCGGATGTAGCATAGCGTGGGGTCTGCTTTTTTTCTATATCTTTTAAGGGCGCATCCTTTGAGATAGGTGGAGGATCGTTGCGGGCGGCCGTTCTCAAGAGACTAAAGCGATCCCATTCTCATATGTGTTGTATCATAGATACTGGCCGGTCTGGCCAGGGAGCTGAGACTGGATCAAATGGACGCTGCTCCAAGATGGCATTTTCTAGGTGATGCCGATGTCTGATGATATTTGACATCCGTTTGTGTCTCTCCAAATGTTAGCTGCTTGCTGTTAAGACTTGAGGTTGAAGCGAGGTACATGAGGAGAGTATGTCCGAAGAGCTCGGAGATCACCCCTTGCAGACCTCATTTCATTGGTCGTCCAGCAGCCCCGAGGATATCCCGTGTTTTGTCGCACGTCGACGAAGTTCGCAGCTGCGCATCGCTGCGCGCAAGCGACTTGCCTCGCCTCGCCTAACCACCGCGCAACCACTCAGTTGCGCATCAGAACATCGCCTCCCTCTCACCCCGTCCAGCGAGCCAGGTCGGCGCCTCGTTCCGTTTCGATCTTCACTGCCCGCCTGTCATCCGCGCCCTAGCCCCTTCCGCATTCCTGGGGCATGGTCGACAATTCGCTCGCTACAGTGCTACTGTTCCGGCATGGAAGTTGCGCGTCCAGCCGCACATATGATGATAAAACTAAGGGAGATATCCTCTTACCCCTGAAGCCAGTCCGAACCTCCAATATCTGACTTTCGCGCCAGGGCAAATTCCCGTTGCGAGATCTCAGGTTTGAATCACTTTCAGAAACAAAAACGGACTGTTAAACGTCGGTTACATATGAGAATATCTTCTCCTTCGGTTTTGCACTCCTCTCGTTTCTCTGGGATCCTTTCCTTCATTTCTCTAATCCCCCCTCTCCTCTCAGACCCCTTCTCACGGACCCTGGGGGATGTTCCATTATATCTTCTAGTTCTACTTGTCCTACCAGGGGCAGATTCATGCCTCCGAACGAGGGCTGGTTCAGTGCTCTCCCCTGGGGCTGGTCTGGCGCAAAGTGCCGCTGCCAGGGCATACAAGATCCATTTTTCCTTGGGCTACAGCGAGATGGACGGTACCTCACCATACATGGCACAGGTCATCATCAACCCCGACGGCGAAACCATCAACCACCGCCGCAAGGTCAAGCCGACTGACGTCGGGCGTCTGGTCTTCGGGGAGGGCACCGGTGACAGTCTCACCGCAGTTTCCATAGAGATCGGAAACTTAGGCCAACCGACTTCTGACTTCGAAAGCATCAAGCAAGCAGGACACTTAGCGCAGAGCTGCCCACAGTGTGAAGCTGCGCAGTGTAGAGCTGTTCGATGTGAAGTTGCGCAGTGTGAAGCTGCTTATAGTGTGAAGCTGCTTATAGTGTGAAGCTGCTTATAGTGTGAAGCTGCTTATAGTGTGAAGCTGCTTCACACTGCGCAGCTTCACACTGTCAGCATCTTCACTGTATCGACAGCCTTACACTGTGAGCAGCTTCACACTCACAATTTACATGAACCCCTTTCTCGAGGCCCACGCCGCTTCCTTCCACGAGGAAATCCATATCGCCGCCTGACCCGTCTACCCACCTGAGACTCCGCTCACGTATCCCGATCCTCGCACAAACATTGTCGAGAACCAGTCCGAAATCGTCTCTCCAACATACGCCATCGAGACCGGAACCTGGATTCTTGCCCCCTTCCAGACAGTCAGCGTCGAGGGAGCCAAGCTCGACACTCCCCCTCATCTGCGCGACCAAGTGACCGAGGGCGTGCACTCTGGCTACAGTCGCATCTACCGACCAGACGGCGCCCGCGCAGTCCCCGACCCGGACCGTGACACCGAGGGCTTGTTGATTGCCTATATTGATCTCGATGAGATTATTTGACGAAGCAGCTGGCCGACTTTGTAAGTTTGATCGAATCCTGAAAGGGGATGAAGTGTGTTTTGACAATATAGTGTGCTGACGAGCAGTGCGATACACAGGGCGGCCACTACATGAGACCGGATCTCATTAGGCTGTATGTTGACAAGACGCCGAAGACTTGTGTTATTGATGCTGCAAACCCGGACCCGAAGAACTGGCGCCGAGCACTCTGGAGAGACTGGGCCTTGACAAGCCCTTGTCAGAGGACAAGCAGTAGAGTTTCTGCCTCTTTTAGCGTTTCAATTCCCATGTCAATTTCGAACTTTGTGCGGGCTTGAGCGAGTCTGTCTTGGATTATGACCTTGAAGTACCAGTGTGTAACGAAATACCAAATCTCATCTCTTCAACTTTTCCTCCGAAACAATGCTTCTCCGCTGGGCCCTGGCTGCAGAGGATGTTTCTCTGCTAACTAAATTCTGCCCCTTTATCCGGAACGTCTGCATTTGCAACAATGCTGACAGCACAATATTGCTCATATCTTTTTTCCTCAACCCAGTGTTCCCGCATCGAACAGCTGGCGCCACTATTCAGTGGAATTCATCACGACCGGTTTAATCACTATTGCAGTCCGAGTAAGCTTCCCTTATTACATGGAACTCCTTGTGGGCACTGAAGTTATTTATTGATGGACCGTGGCAGTGACGATCAGCTGGGGGCGCTCTCCCGGATACCCGGCACACCTTCCGCTGCCTAGGCCCATCAATTCCATATGTGGCTCCCCGCTTGCTCCCCCGCTTGTACCCCGCTGATCCCCCAGAGCCAATCCGTGTCAATGACGACTCAAAGAATACCAATCCAACACCACATTCCGGGACACACGATATCTCTTCGACTTTTCTAGTAATTCCTGTTATATGCCCGCCAAGTTTTTTCTCAGTGGTAGAGTCTATAATACAGCTTTTGCCAGTTTATCAAGAGTCTAGGGGGAACAGCACCACTCGACTTCAACATGGTTCCCGCAGTGCGAATTGCGCCTTCTGTCAGTCTCCTCTGATTCGCTTTGTGTATAGCCTATAAATCTTCAATCAGTCCCCATTTTCTCAGATAAAAATCTGCTCTCATCACAGCATGCTAACAAACCCCCAGGCGGCAACCCGAGCCCTCAACCTCCTCCGCACTGTCCAATACACACACCCACCCAACTGCCCCTGCCACGCCAACCCCTCTCACCACCACCACTTCCCCTCCTCCGGGCTCCTTTCCCAAACCAAGCGAAACTTGCAACGCAACTATGCCACCCCAATTGACACTTCGCGCCAGAAAGAATATGCCTTTGAAATGGCGGCGAGCAGTATTCGTTTTGGCCCGGGGGTTACTAAGGAGGTTGGTATGGATGTGAAGAATTTGGGTGCGAAGAGGGTTTGTGTTGTGACGGATAGTACGGTGAAGGATTTGGATGCTATGAAGCAGGTGCATGAGGGGTTGCAGAGGGAGGGCGTGGATTATGTTGTTTATGAGGGGTGTCGGGTGGAGCCGAAGGATAGCTCGTGAGTTTTTTGTGATTTTCTTTGATTGGGGCATCTTTCTTTTGGAATGAGAGTTGTAGCGGACTTGAGAATTGGGAAAGAGATGCTTGCTAGAGCAGGTGTGATAATGGTTTTGCTGAAAAGGAGGCTATGAAAGGGGCTTCATTGCGAAGTGAGGGCTAGGCTAATGCGGCTATTCTTTGCTAGGATTCGAGAAGCGATTGACTTCGTAAAGCCCTACAACCCAGACATGTTTCTGGCTGTAGGAGGTGGAAGTGTCATTGACACCGCCAAGCTGATGAACCTCTACAGTTGCTATCCCGACGCCGATTTTCTCGACTTTGTCAACGCCCCCCTGGGCAAAGGTCAATATTCCCCTTCCTAGTCTCTTTCTAATTCCCCAACTACCCATCTTAACATCAAAAACCTCCAGGTCTTCCCATTACCCGCAAACTCCACCCCCTAATCGCAATCCCCACAACTGCCGGCACCGGCTCCGAAACCACCGGAACCGCAATCTTCGACCTAGTCTCCAAGCGCGCCAAAACCGGTATCGCGCACCGCAATCTCAAACCAACTTTGGGAATCTGCGATCCTTTGAACACACGTACAATGCCCTCTGCTGTGCACGCATCATCGGGTCTCGATGTGCTCTGCCATAGTTTGGAGTCTTGGACTGCGATTCCGTATTATGAGAGAACACCTAGACCGTCGAATCCGATCAATAGACCCGCGTACCAAGGAGCTAATCCCATAAGTGATATTTTTAGTCTGCAGGCACTGAGGAGTACGGTTAAGTATTTGCCGAGGGCTGTTAAGGACCCGGAGGATAGTGAGGCGCAGAGTCAGATGCTTCTTGCTGCTACGCTTGCTGGTGTTGGGTTTGGGAATGCTGGTGTGCATTTGTGCCACGGTGAGTCCTTTTCCCCGTTTCAAAGACTGCAGTCAGCTCGCGGCCAGATTTTGGAAAAATCTCAGGCCTATTGCGTCTCGTGGCTAATCAAACTCTTACGAAAAAGGCATGTCCTACCCCATCTCCGGCCAAAACAAATCCTACAAACACGCCGGCTACGCCGTCTCCACCCCCATCATCCCCCACGGCGTATCCGTCGCCGTGACCTCCCCCGCCGTCTTCCGCTTCACCGGCCCCTCCAACCCCGAGCGCCACCTGCAAGCTGCCGAAGCCTTCGGCGTCGACATTTCCAATGTCAAGTTATCCTCTGCGGGCGAAGTGCTTGGTGAAGCTTTGAAGAAGTTTCTTGAAGAGCTTGGCGACCAGCCAAGGGGTCTGAGGGATTTGGGCTTTGAGAAGAGTGATATTGGGGATTTGGTGGAGGGCACCATTCCGCAGGAGAGAGTGCTGATGTTGGCGCCGGGATTGGAGTTGCAGGATAAGGCCGAGGAGAGGGAGGCGCTGGGAAGGCTGTTTGAGGATGCTTGGGTGCACTGATCTTTGTCGTTAGGTTATATACGAAGAATATCAGGAGTCTTGTAAAGTACGAGGATCCGTTCCTACTAAACAGTTACGCCACTTTCTTGAAGAAAATAAGAGATAAGAACTCCTGGCAGCAACTCTTGAACTGTAAGGCGGCAGCTGAGTGAGGCGTGACCCCCGGAGACGCTGGGCAAAGGCCACGTGATAGACACGTGGTGGTGCCGTCACGAGTCGACCCCTAGGTTTACCACCGCCTCAATCCTCAGCTGTCAGACCTCTGGTACATAGATTCGATTCGCAAGTGAGTCGGCATCCCAGGAATGGTTCAATGGTAGCATGTGTTGTCTCGGCAGCACAGGCTCCTTTGTTCAATTCCTGAGGTGACCCATACCTTGTGTGGAGATTAGCGACCCCTGCGCTAGGCTTGCCAAATACGGGAGATTAGGGTACTACCCCTAGGATACTTGTCTAAATTTGTAGAAAAGCAAACTTCGCGAGGTTTCTCCTCCCCCTCCTCGGAGGGGGTAGGTTCTTCTGCTATTTTTGTTGTTGATTTGGTTTTTGCTCGCTAGAGAAACCAGCGTTGAATGGCCTCTAAAAAAAGTAAACAAAAGAATGCCGGGAGTGTACGAGTCGTTTGGTTACAAAACGCAGCTGGGAAATTTCGAGGAACGCACGCCCAAACACGTTCCCACATAGGGGTTACCCATGTTACTATTGGGCCAGTGGTCCCGCTTAACAAATGGATGTAGCCTCTTCCGACATTAAAAACTTTTCTGCCACTTGGGTATATATCTTGCATTCTCCTTACCCCCACACCGGAAGTTCTTGTCCCGTGTCATCTCTTCCTTCGTCAAAGCCACAAGGACTTTCTCGTTCACTTCAGCGCACCTCTGGCTTTTGCTCTCCAGCATAGCTAGCTCCGAGCTACTCTTCAGCTCCGTTGCGGTCCCTTCCGTGCTCCCAAGCTTCCGGTGGATAAAAATGGGCACACATACCCTTTTGGCCTTACACACATACCCTGCCTTGTATTTCAGGCAAAAAACCCTTTTTTAGCAACTGCGGCCCGGTCGACGTGCGACAAAACTTAGCCAAATATTTTTGCAGCCAAATCAAACATCGCGACCACCAAACCACCACCACCACCACCACGCTCCAGCTCTAGTAAAGGGCTCCAGCCCTCCGGCGCAAGCTTTAGCAGCTTCTCCAGCTTTCAATTACCAGCTCCAGCCTTGCGCGCGCTGCAGCGCATGCCAGGAAGCTCCTTTCCAGCTGTTTGTTTACATTATGCTAATTATATCATGCCAGGCCCTCGCCATCACCCTCACCCTCGCCCTCGCCCTCGCCCTCGCCCTCCCAGCTACAGCGCATGCCAGGCTGCCTTTCCAAACCTCAATACACATGTGCTAAAGCTTGGAGCTAAAGCTTGGAACTGAAGCTTGAAGCTGGATATTAGAGCTGGATATTGGGGTGGTTATTAAGGGTTGTAAATAGCTTAAAATCAATTCAAATCAATTCAAATAATTTGGAATTAAAGTAAATATTAACGGTAAATTGCCGCCATGCCATAGATATTTTCGTTTATTACTGGCATGCCATACTATTTGTGCCATATGCTATAAAAATCAATGGTTTTGCGGAAATTATTATAATGCGAATATAGCTTATTTTAAAAAGGTACAATTGTATTTATAAATTTAAATAATCAATTTATATAATTTGAAAATAAAACTTATAAAAACTCGTTTATTTAATATAAAATAATAAGCCTAAAAACAGGGGAACTCGCCTGCAAATTATTGGTATACCATATATTGAAAATTTATGGCATGCCGGTAATTTTTTATTTTGGTATTGTTTTTTGAAATTAAATATAAGCTTTTTTGAATTATAATAATTAATATTACAATTAATTAAAAAATTTAAATTCAAAATTTAAATAAATTTAAAACCCCATTTTGCAGCATAAAAATAATTGCTACCATGCTATATTTTTGCTTTATGCATTTAAAAAATTGCATAAAAATAAAGAATTATATAAAAGGGTATTTAATTTTAAAAATATAAATAAAAGCCTTGTATAATTTATAAAAAATACGAGATTTGCTTTATTATTTGAATTTTAATGGATTTTTTAAAAATTATGGCATATAGCAAAAATGGTATGGCACGCCGGCAATAAACGAAAATATCTATGGCATGGCGGCAATTTACCGAAATATTAAATACAGTAAAAACAGCCTGGAAAGCCGATTCAAATGGCTGAAAATTCGTCCAAATAACATCGGGCTATTTTTACTCATTTTCCTTAAGAAAACGGTCTCCTGCCTGAAATATAAGGCAGGGTATGTGTGCACAGCCAAAAGGGTATATACGTGTGCCCATCTTTATCCGCTTCCGGTGCTATCTTATTCCCTTTTACGCTTATTTGCCACGCTCATGAAACCCAAATCTGTAGCAATTCCTGGCGCCAGATCTTTTCGAAACCAGTCACGCAACGGTTACTCAGCCAACACAACCGAGTTCAGTTACAATTATGATTAATGGCTCAATATCATTTGCCACGTGTTTGGTTGACCGATTCTGTGAAATTCACATATCTGGTGCTAATCTCACGCGCCCTTCTCATCCGTTAGATAATCCATCAGCCCTTTCTTACTCACGTTCATAGCCCTCTCGATCTCCGCCTCCTCCGCCCTCAAGTTCTCCCTACTATACGCCAGATTCCTCTTCTGCCTCCTCTTCTCCTCAGCAACCTGGCGCTCTCTCTCTTCCAAGGCCCTTTGCCTCCTTTGCCTCTCCTGTCTCTCCTTAACAGCATCCTCGCTTTCCTCTTCCTCTTTGACGTCAGGTGGTGGAGGAAGCGTACTAATAAACGCTTCGATCAATGGGTCGCGGATCGACGCATCGAGGGATATGTAGCGGATATCTGTCAAGATTTCAGACGGAAGATGCGAGGCAAGTGTTGTGTTGTTGAGTGCCGAGAGAGGCTGTGCTTTCAGAAGAGCAAGCATGTCAGATTTGAGAGTTGATTGAGGCTGCTTCAGTCGCGCAATATGTTCGCGATATATTTTCTCACGGTCCTTGTCCAGCAGCGAAGTATCCCGCATCTCGGGCTCCTTTTTGTATTTCCGTTTGAACTCCGGCCAGTATAGTTTCGGAGTAGCGTGCTTTTGTAAGAATGCTAGATAGGGAATTCGCGGGTCGTTCTTTTCTTCTTTGGCTCGCTGTTCGCGGAGAAGCTTGATTTTGTCGCGGGACCATTCTTCCCAGGCTTCTTTGCGGGCTTTCATGTTGGGAAGGGCGACGTAACGGCTGTCGTCCACGAGCTTGCCCTCTTCTACTAGTTTGTCCCAGGGGCTGTATGGATTGATGCCGAAGTCGTTGAGGAGGTCTTTGAAGAGCGCTACGCCATCCTCGGCAGATAATTCATAGGCTTCTGTGCCTTCCTGCCAGTCAGCCATCTCTTCCTCGTCATATTCGCCTTGCTCTTGACCAAAATCCTGTCCCATGGCTGCAAGTTGATATGCTATATCATCTTCGCCGAATTCGACAGGATCGTCCGCGTTGGCCTCCTCCCCGGTCTTTAATCTCTTTGCAGGGTTCTCCGGATCATCCCCATCCTCGTCATCTGTAACCTCTACTTCCTCGTACTCTGAGTCGTCCTCTCCTTCATGATTAGGGGCTTCAGAGGGTGCCTGGGTTATTGGTCTTGGTGCTGCCCCCTGCATTTCACTTTGCTTGCTTTCCGTATCCGGGGGTTTCGTAGGCTCTGTCAGAAGTCCCGCCTTCTCTCTTATGCGGAGCTGATCGAGTTGTAAAATCCCGTCCTTGAGCTTATCCGGTATTCTCCAGTAGCTTTGATTCTTTTGCTGATTGTAAACAAATCTCCGGCCTAACTTCGTGTCAATGAGAAACCACGGCTCGCAGCCTGGAATTGCGCGTTTTGATTTCGGTTTGTCTGTAGGTTGCGGTCGGGGCCTCGAGTTCTCTGGTCGATCTCTACCTCCTCGGCCATGCTGGAAGCCTCCCCCTCTCGGCGCATTAAACTGCGGCTGAAAAGCTGCATTATTTCCAAAGGCTGGTCCTGGAGCTGGAAATAGGTTCGGCACGGCCTGGTGGCTTAAAAAGCTGAGCGACGGGTCTGTAGGGGGACCTGCAGCGATGGGGGCGGGTTGTTCGACGGGACGAGTGTAGGTTGACTTCTTGGTAGCAGCATTGTAGTAATACGTGTGGCCTGTACTAAATGTTAGCCAATGGCTCGGCATATAGCAGAAGAGCATTTCGAGGATCTACTGACCTGAAGGAGCCTTGTGTTCAGTCCAGCCTTGTGGCAGTGGTGGGGGCGCAGTCGGTCTATGGGTCGATTTCAACATTGTCGCGTCGTATCGGGGCGGTCCTGAACAGTATGAAGAGATGGGAGGGTGCTTTTCTTCCCGAGAAAAAGAGACGGCTGGTTGGCGATGGTCGATTGTGGTGGTGAGAATTAATGATTCTCATCTTTTCGAATCGGCGGTACAAACTAGCCTCGCGGGAGATCCCTGCTTAGCGCATCTTGGCGCACGCGTTCCTGATGCTTGCCTGGAGCTCCAACCTCCAAAGAGCTTCCCTCTGCCCAACCATCTGCCCGCCTCTCCTCTTCGACCTGTGAATACGCCGTCTGCCAAGCTCCCTTCAGAAAGGCACCATTGCATGCTGCGAACAATTACCTCGCACTAATTCACCATGTCGAGAAAGTACGATTCTCGAGTAAGCTCAGCCTCTCGCTATCACTTCTCTCAACTCCAGCTAACAAACGTGCCAGACTACCATCTTCTCGCCCGAGGGTCGTTTGTACCAGGTCGAATATGCTTTGGAGGCTATCTCGCACGCTGGAACTGCACTGGGAATATTAGCAAAGGATGGCATCGTCTTGGCTGCCGAGCGAAAGGTGACCAGCAAGCTGTTGGAGCAGGATACATCGGCCGAGAAGCTGTACATCCTGAACGAGTACGTCCTCCGAGCCTAGTTTCCAGAGACAGAGCTAATCTCCCCTTAAGCAACATGATCTGCGCCGTCGCAGGATACAATGCCGACGCCAACATTCTCATCAACTACGCCCGCCAAGCCGCTCAGAAATACCTCCTCACCTACAACGAAGACATCCCCTGCGAGCAGCTAGTCAGGAGGTTATGTGATCTCAAGCAAGGCTACACTCAACACGGTGGTCTACGACCCTTCGGTGTATCCTTCATCTATGCCGGCTACGATCCCCAGAAGCAGTTCCAGCTCTACCAGAGCAACCCCAGTGGCAACTACGGTGGCTGGAAGGCGACGAGTGTTGGTGCAAACAACGCGAGTGCTCAAAGTCTGCTAAAGCAAGACTACAAGGAGGACTGTGACTTGAAGGAGGCATGTGGAATGGCCGTGAAGGTGCTTAGCAAGACCATGGACTCCACGAAGCTGAGCAGTGAGAAGAGTAAGGACACTTCCCGTGATGTTACATCGAGATCGTGATACTAACTGTGGCCTAGTTGAGTTTGCGACCGTCGGAAAGACCAAGGACGGCAGAATCTACCACCACCTCTGGGGTTCCGATGAGATCATGACGTTACTGAAGGAGCACGACTTGGCCAAGGCTGAGGATGGCGAGGGCGACCGCATAATCAGCTAGAATACCACCATCGCCTCGAAAATGCCCCTTATGGAGTTGTACAATACCAGACATTGCCCCAAGAGCTGACGATAAACTTTATGACCATCTATCTCAAATCACTGAATTCTCAGATAGTGCGTGACTCTATTTTTTGAAGGAATTTTGAAATTCTGGACGGTCAGCTTCTGATACTCTCCGCCAGTCACAGATTCAATGTACATCTGGTTACTGAAACTGCCTGTAGCCGCCAACAAAGAAGATTTCCATTAACAGCCCCTTAATACACGTCCTTCTCATGCCCAGGCGGTGCCTTACATCTCTTATGAAACTCCGCCACCTCCTCCAGTGAGCCAGGCACACAAATAGTCTTGAAATAATCATCCGGTATAACCCCATCTGCAGGCGCTGGAAGATCAGGCGGTATCCGCGGCACCGGATAGTATTCATCCATACCAGAAGGCACCGGCTCTGGCTCACTCTTATCTCCCTCCTCAGATCCTCCCGTACTCGACAGCGAACCTACAGCATCGTTCACCATCTCAGACGGCTTGTCCTCCTGTGACTTTTGCTGTTGATGACATATCTCCGATGCCCCTGGACTTCCGGAATAAGGACCAGAGAGTATGGGAGCTTTAGCTGCCACATCATGGGGTTTTGGTGAGTGGACGACTGCTTCCTGTGCTATTTCTCCTTCATCAAGGGAACTAAAGGGCAACTCCTTGAACTGCTCAAGATGATATTCCTCCTGTTCACCCCTATATTCGCGGTCCCATTCGTACCTCGCCCATGACTCTCTTCCGACTGCTGCTTCTTCCTGTTCACCCCTATATTCGCGGTCCCATTCGACTGCTGCTTCTACCATCAGACGACAAAACTCATAATCGTAACGTCCACCCGAGATTGCACTTATGGGGCCTTCATCCTGGCTTTCTCGACCTCCTTCTCCTTGTACTCCACCTTCAGCTTCTTCTGGCTCTTCTTCTTCCGGCTCTTCTTCTTCTGGCTCTTCTTCTGGCTCTTCTTCTGGCTCTTCTTCTGGCTCTTCTTCTTCTGGCTCTTCTTCATCACTCTTTTCTTTATCAGTCCATTCTTCATCAGTCCATTCTCCACTACTCCCTTCTCCACTACTCCCTTCTCCACTACTCCCCAGCTCCACATTGGGCGTCTCGTCTTCGGGTAGGTCGTCTTCATCTCCGTTGCCCTTGGAAGAAGTAGCTGCAGTAGTAGGATTGTTCAAAACCTCTCGGAACATTCGGCC
Organism: Cyclaneusma minus; assembly: GCA_037179335.1. Classification (NCBI taxonomy): domain Eukaryota; kingdom Fungi; phylum Ascomycota; class Leotiomycetes; order Marthamycetales; family Marthamycetaceae; genus Cyclaneusma; species Cyclaneusma minus. The sequence continues at coordinate 1,354,326 of JAKZHN010000005.1, forward strand.
GAAGGAAAAACAGGCCGTGGCGCCATTTGCGTATCCGCCGAGATCAGCGAGCTTGTTCCAGTTCAGCTAACCAAGAATGCAATGTCAGTTAAAGGTCAGACTTGGGAATGACGTTGGACTTACATTGTCAGGCGAGAGGACAGGAGTCTTGGAGCAAAAGTAAGCTGCAATGATGAGTTTGTCCTTTTCAGCATCCTTCGGGACTCTGGCGTAGATCTCGTTGGGAGGCGTCACGATGCTGCCTGGAGTCGACGAATCTTCTCTATTCTCGCTTTGACGATCGATAGCCTTACTAACTTCTATCCGCGAAGCCAGAAGAAGCTTCTTCTTCTCATCTTCACAGCGTACCAACATCTGAAGCGAAACCCCCGTTAGCCGATGCAAATTATACAAATACACTCTCTCCACAAATGCTGGATGGAAGATGGTGTCGGGTCCAGTGTACCACCTGTTGTCGTCTAAGGCCTGCTGGCACAGCCGGAAAATCTCCTCTGGTGACTCAAAATTCCTGCCTAGTAAGTTGTCGAGATAGTGCCATACGTAGATGAAGTGATGAATGCGATCGGCTAGGTTATTGCTCAGGTTTATAGGCGGTTGTGCCTCTGTCTCTTCCTCTTTCTTGTCGCCATCTTTGTCACTGTCGTTTTCCTCTTCCGTCTCGTTTTCTTTCTCGTCATCTTTATCCTCATCCTCATCATCTTCTTCTTTCTTTTCCTCCCCCTCATTCTCAGAAGAAGAAGAAGAAGAAGAAGAAGAAGGCGAAGAAGGCGAAGAAGGGAACGAAAATGGAATTGTTTCATCTTTCTTGTTGCCTTTGTGTTCTTCCCCTTCTACATATTCGTCCTCTTTTTCGTCTTCCTCCTCTTCCTCCTCATCATATCCGCCTACATCGTGTTCTCCTTGTCCTTCTTCATCTTCTTCCTCTCCACTATCGTGGCCAGCGGTTCCAATCTCCACCATTTCTGGTGCGGCCTCGAGCACCTTAATCCGATTTCTCAGCTGCCTATTCTGTACCAGAACAGCTCCAATCAAGATTGCAATCAAAACCATCCTTATCAATCCAGTAACCTGTTTCACTCACGTGTCAGCAAATGCGCTCATCAAAAACTCCCTTAAATAAGTACACACAATAAAAATAGTGAGTTTATAATACATACATCTTGAACCGGTATTCCAGAGACAGGCCACGCAACTCTCCGCAGCCCTGCTCCTGCTAGTCCAGCAGGCGATGAACAAGTGCTTGCATCTTCTTCTGGATGAGATGCTGCGTGTATAAGTTCTATCCCATGTGCGAGGTAGTCTAGATTCTTGCTGAAGATACCATGGAGTGCAAGAGCGAGCAGAGTGATTGCTGAGGTCCAGAACATGACAGGGCCGAGGGTGGCATCGTTTTTGCGCACCACTCGGACCAATGCGCTGATGGCCTTGTAAATAATGTAGCAGGCGGCAAGAGCGAGAGAGATTGGGGAGGTGGTGATTTGCAAAATGAGTGGTGATAGTAAAGGTACCAGGTCGAGATGGATGGCTGTGACGACGAGGACAGCAATGAAGATTTGAAGAGCGAGTGAGAGGTTTGGTAGGAGTCGGTTCTTTAGGATGGGCAAGTTGTCGCTCCGCAGAGGCTGTGGCCGAAATGAGCCGTCTCTCATATTGTGTCGACTGACTCGAATAAGAAGCTCTGTCGGAAATTAGGACAGCATCTGTTATGACTAGGTCATTGGAGATCCATGGAAGATATGGAGAGATGTTTACTCTGGGCTCCAGAGAAAATCAAAACTTGGATCGAATACCCTGTGGAGAGAAGAGAACAAAGTGACAATAATTCAGGATGCAATGCTTTTGGAAGTTCATTGTGAGCTGGTGTCTTTGTCTAAGCTACCATTTGACTGTCCACTGAGCATAGAACATTGACAAGTCAAAGTAAGGTACAAAGACCATAAGCTCTAGAGAACAAGAGTTGAGAACAAAGAACCATTTTTCACTCTGCCGCCTTTCAATACTTGGACATTTGCAGGATACTCACTAGTAAGCACTCAATTGCCGTACGCAGAGGTCGGGAAGGCCCCTTATGTCCATAGAAAGACATACTTAGAATTCAAGGCAGTATCACTGATATCCGCTGGATCTGATAGCCCTTATTGTCCCCTCAACACTGAATCTAGGGTATTACTTGCTGTTTAGAGCTCAAATTCGATAACTCTGTCAGTCCCGGGCCCACCATCATTCTTCGGCCCACTGTCGTTCTCCGGTCCCTTGTCACTACCTCCAGACTCTCTGTCATTCACGGGCCTTCTGTCGTTTTCTGACCCTCTGTCAACCTCTGAATTCTCTGTCATTCCGAGTTCCACTCTCCCCGGTTCACTTAATTGATATCAGATCGTAGAAAGCATTATATCTCTCTAGTAAAGACTCTAGCCCAGCTACTAGGAAATATAGCAAGAAAGACCAGTTCTGTTGCACGTCGACGAAATCATATATCGCACACCGATAGATCAAAAATCTTCTGAAGATCACGAAAATCATGGTCTTATCCCTATAACTTGGGAAACGAAGCTGTAAGCCGAATTTCCAGGTTTTGGCCTAAGCGGAGAGCGTTACTCCCCCAGTACTGTATGCCTATACTAGATGCATATTCGACTTCCATCAACGTCCATTCAAGATTCCTCGTCCCCAATATCATCATCCATCTCAAATTCCTCCGCATCCCTCAGCGCCTCCTCATCATCCTTAACCTTCGCAAAGCCCTGATTAAAAAGATTCTCTCTTGACTGGAAAGGTTCATGACACTTCGGCGATCTCAACTTCGGGTAATAGCGTCTGTAGGAGAAATACCCAACAGCCATACCCAGCACAGAGCCAACCGTAACATCATACACATCATGACGATAATCCTCGCACCGGCTAATAGCAATGAGAGCAGCACCGAGCATTGGTATAAGGGCAATAAGGGCTCGGCCTAAGTCTGCACGTGGTCTGAACACGTGCATCTGGCCACAGAGAAACAGGCATAGAAATCCGAGACCGCTAAAGGCAAATGAAGAATGGCCGGAGGGGAAGCTTCGCCAGCCGTCATGTAGGACGTGGTGGTCGGTTTGCTTGCAGACTTCGAAGGTTACTAACTCGTTGGGGGGTGTTCCTGATGCTGGCTGGCAGCGGGATATCAGATCTGGTCGTGGTCTGCCAACGGCATTCTTGATGACATCTGTGATGAAGGAAGTAAGGATCAAGCTGGGCCAAGTTAGTATAGTATATTATGATAGTTGGAAGCAAATCTTTACTCACCTTATGAATAAACCAAGCAAGGTCACATGAAGCTTGTGTACTCCCGAGCGGGATAAAGTATTCCAAAGGATTATGATGCAGAGCGGAACTCCACCGGCATAGACGAACAGCATGGCTTTTGGAAAAGATGAGCTCTCTGACCTGTGGATAAGAAGTTGTGGAGTACATACACACTGGAACCCGCTCAACGAGGGCGTGAGGATACTGTATAGCGATATTGCTTAATACAAACATCCGGTGGAAAGGCTCCATAAACAGTTGAACCTGCTAGAGTCAGCTTTGTAGAGGAATGGGATTCGAGACATAATTTACGATGGTGTAGGCGACCAGAAGAAAAACGAAGCCAACATAATCGGGAGCATATGTCTTTTGCCAAAAGCGGGCTACGGAGCCGATGAAACCAGTTTGAGCAGCGAGGCCAGGAGGACGCCTGGGAGAGGCGGTGGTAGGCATGCTGCCTGTCGAGAAAAACTATGGGTTGCGAAAAAGTGCAGGCATTCGATAATTCGGTTATTGATCAAGAAGAAAGTCAAGGCAGAAGGCAGGAGAAATTCTTCGGAGCAAGATGTTTGTAGTGATGGTCTCGTGAGACAGGGAGTGGTCGTGTGAGGTTGGGGTCAATAAATTCGGCTGTTGTCAGCGACGCGAATCAATCGCGATGCTACTTAAAGTACCCCAGATCTAATTAACGCCCCGCCGACCCACCTTCAACCGCTATTGAACCTTCAACGGTCCAATCCCACCTGCAAATCTCAGAGATCGTACGCTCTGACTTCAGAATCCTAACATCCTCGTCCTCTGTTCGAAAGCAGAAGCCTCAGTACAATGGCAGAACAAAGCAACGCGCTCTCCGCGATCTTCCCCACCCCTCCACCCTTCTGGCAGTCCTTCACCCCAGATAACGTGGAGCGCATAGCCACTCTGCGCAGAGAACAGCAGCCAGACGCCAGCCAAGATGGAGCATCCAAAGCGCCTCCGCGCCTCCTCGACCTCCCTCCGGAGCTGCGACATCTCCAACCGCCAGCACCTCCCGCCGATGGCAAATACCGCCTGTTCGGCGGAAACTACAATGTTCGTTCCAGCTTCACCCTACATGCTATTTCATACCCCTACTAATTATTCCCCAAGTTGAACGAAGAGCTGCCGTCCCTCTCCGAGCAAAACATCCCCCAACTCTACAACCCCTCCGTGCCCCGCGCCGTCACCCTCAAAAAGATGGCCAAGCTCCTCCTACGAAATTTCCACGAATTATTACGAATTCTCGCTATCAATCCTGACTTGTACGAAGCCAAGATTGAAGACATCCGCACCCTCTTCATCAATTTCCACCATCTGCTCAACGAATACCGTCCGCACCAGGCTCGCGAAAGTTTGATTCTCATGATGGAAGAGCAGCTGGAGCAGAGCAGGGCGGAGACGGAGGGGATTCAGAAGATGAAGGAGAAAGTGGAGGGTGTACTTGAGGGGCTGGGGCAAGCGAAATTGGTTGAAGAGGATGTGAGGGGGGAGGAAGAGGTGAAGGATCCGCAGGTTGTGAAGGAGCGGGAGGTTTGGGAAGCACTGGATGCGGAGTTTGCGTGATTTGCGATCTAAGGTTCGGTCGCGAAATGGAGTTCGGCGCATTTGGTACTTTTCTTAGATACCTAGGCTGGGTTTACCACTGGCTACGGCTAAGTTCTGCGATTTGAGGGGTAATGGATGATACAGTGGCCCAGTGGCTGCTCGGAGGATTCTCCCAGAGATCCCCACCGCTGCCGAGATCAATACGAAGACTTCCCTCGACGCGTTTAACGAGACGAGCGATCTTGGCTTCCAGGTAGCTGAGGAGAACAGACTCCCAATCAGCAACATCGATGGACTGTGGTCAAGCAAAGGACGAGAAAAGTCTGGATACAGTTTACAGTGACCAAATGATTGGAAACCCTCCAAATAACTGGGAATATCATGGGCGATTCGAGATATTCTAAGTGATAAGAGTATTTAAAGGGACCGGGAACATTATTGCTCACTGGTTGTAGGGCCTATCCAGAGTCCAGAGGTTTTTCACGTCACTGTAAAAGGCATCACAGTCGCGAAAACCCAGCGCATTGTATTCTCAATATCCCTATCGATGCCGCAGCATCGAAACCCCATTGCTCCCAGCCAGCACCAAAGACTCCTTTGCATATTCGTCATCTCGTTTCATTCCCATGCATCCTTGCCCTGGCAAACCATGCCATCCCATCCCCCTTTTCACTCCGAATTCTGTCCACACACATCCTTACATCACAGTGCAAGGGATAGGAATGCAGCAGCACTCATAGCCATCACACTCGATGCATTTCGTGCGGCCTTGCGAGTCGGGCTTGACGATTGAGGAGATGGTGGAGGAGGCGGCGCTGCCGGGGCCGTTGCGGTTGATGAGAGTGGCGGTGGTGGGGGTTGAGTGGCACATGTTGACGGTAGGTGTTTGTGTGAGGGGAGGAGGTATTTGTGAGGAGAGTTTGTGAGGTGAAGCTGGGAATGACGTTTTGTTAGCAAGTTCTTGAATAGAGCACATATTCAGACCAAGATACCGACGGTAGAAGAAGAGTAGTGGACTTACCGAAAGGACTCAGGAGGTTCAAGTCAAACGTGCAACTTTGTTTCTGTAGTGTAGTGTAGTGTAGGCACGTGTAGTGGTGAAATTCTAGGGAGAACGAAGGGATTATTTATTTCCCAGCTTCCTTGGCAGCTTCAACTTTCCCCAGAAGGCTGCAGAAGCTCTGATGGCATAGCCTGGCTCCGGTGATGCCTCCCATTGGTCCCTTAATTTTAGAAAGGTGCCGCCAATTCAGTGGCTGTGCTGCCGAATGCGCCACAGTCTTGACGTCTACGGCTAAATTTCCGGGCATCATCGAATTGGACAACGTCGACGACATCAATACACCGCACTTTTGACATCGCCTCACTTCAACCGCTCCCAGTGGCACCTCTCACTCCCTTACGCCAAGTGTCACAAAACTCAATTCGTCCACAATCATGCCTGCCCGCCAAAGACCCATCGAGAAGTTCGCCAAAGCCGCCGGACAGTGCTCCGCTGAGGTACGTCCAGTCTCGAGAGACCCATCCAGACACTGTTCAAGATGCCAAGCTTCGCTCTGCCAGTACTGACACGTTATACAGGCTTCAGTCTACGGCAAATGCATCGTAGCTGATTACAATCACGTTCACAAAGACAAGTGCCTGACCGAATTCATGCGTCTCAAGGATTGCTATCTAGTATGTTGTTTTATAGCCTGCTAACAAATCGACCTTTGACCTGACCTCTCTTCGTTTTCTAGGCCGCTTTCAAAAAGCCTTGAGATCACAAGTCTCGAGCAGTCCGAGAGATACCATCCGGGTATCAGAGCCGTTGCCGACTCGAATGTGACTCCCGTGCTGTCCCTTCACTTCAATGTTGTTTATTTCGTTCAGCCATCAATAGAGCTCATGTCATGCAACCGAAGTCTGCCCCTTGTTTTTCCAGTTGAAACCAGATCAAGCTCTGCACATTCTCACAACTTGACAAGTCTGAGAAGGAACGTCGCCTTCTGAATCTCCTGGTCTTCCTCCAAGATAACCTCCTCCTTCGCCGCAGCACCCGAACCATCGACCTCAGTAACGACATGCTTGTCCACCGGTCGGCGCAAAGCCTTCTCGATTGTCTTAGCCTGCGATTCAAATGCCTTTTCCAAACCGATGTTGTCCGGATCAGAAAGCATCTTGAACTCCATCTTGATATCGTCCGTCGGCTGCAATCCAGCCTTCTTCCGAAGTCGCTGGACGCGGTTGATGATCTCTCTTGCCAATCCCTCATCAGCAAGCTCGGCGTAGATGGCCGCATCGAGAATAGTGAGCACATCATCATCGGTGTTGGTCTCGAGATCCTTCGATGCTTCATCGTTCTTGAGACCGCGTTTGACGATGAGGTCACCGTGTTCAATCACAATACCATCGATGGTCATCTTTTTGTCCTGCACAAATTGACGGACCTGGTCGCTCGTGACGGATGGCAGAGCCTTCTTGACCTTCGCCATGTCCTTCTTGAGCTTCTTGCCAAGCACTGGCCAGTCAGCCGATACGCTGTACTGAACGTTGTACTTGCTCTCATCGCTCGTCAAGACCAAGTCGCGGATGTTGAGCTCTTCTGTGATGTATCCTTCCAACGAACGGACATCCTCGAGATACGTTGGATCGGGGTGAATCACAATGAGACTCTTCAGAGGTTGCTTGAGTCCGACGGTGCGACGCTCACGGGAGATACGAGCGAGTTCAATGACACGCTGCATGCGGCCCACTCGTCGCTCAACTGTAGGGTCGAACAATTCTTCTCGCACATCAGGGAACGATAAGAAGTGGACACTTCGGGAGTCTTCGCCTAACATGTCCTTGGGGATATGAGGCAACAGACGTTGGTAGATGTTATCGGTAATGAAAGGCATGAATGGTGCAAGGCCTCGGGTCAACGTGAAAAGAACCTCAAAGAGAGTGTTAAGAGCGTGGCGAGTGTCTTCGAGACCAAGTTCTCCCTTTAAGCGTTTCCTGTTAAATCGGATGTACCAGTTCGTAGTGTTGTCAATAAGCTCCAGTAACCTAGGAACGACGGTGTAGAGGCGGTATGCTACTTAGCGTCAGAAGTGATGACAATATGATTATTGGTTGTGGGAGACTTCTTACCTGCCATTTCCTCGTTGACAAATTTCAGTAAACTTTGGCAACTTGCCAGAATCCACTTATCCATAACATTGGTATTTGAAGTTCCCGCATTGGGGTCAAAGACGTAGTCGATATTCTCGACCTTCTTCAGGAGTGCAACTTGTCCTTCGAAGAATTTGTAGCTGTTCCACAGTGGCAGTAGAACCTTAGCCACCACCTCCTTGACACCGGACTCCTTGAAGCGCAGTGGCTCAGCGCGCACAACTGGCGAGTTGATCAAGTACAGTCGCAGCGCATCTGAGCCGTACTTCTCCATAACAATTGCTGGGTCAGGGTAGTTCTTCAGACGCTTCGACATCTTCTTGCCATCTTCTGCCAAAACAATGCCGTTGACAACACAGTTCTTGAATGGCGACACTCCAAACAAGTGGGTTCCAATAACAAGCATTGTGTAGAACCAACCTCTGGTTTGGTCCAGCCCCTCGGCGATGAAATCACCCGGGAAAGACTTGTGAAACTTCTCCTTGTTCTCGAAGGGGTAATGTTGGGATGCATAAGGCATGCTGCCCGACTCGAACCAGCAGTCGAAGACCTCTTCAACCCTCCTCAATACGCCCTTGCCAGTCTTGCTTGGGATGGTGATGTGGTCGATCTTGTCACGATGGAGGTCGGTCAACTCTCCTTCGTAGCCGCTGAGTTGCTTGAGTTCTTCAATGCTACCAACGCAGACCTTCTCCTCGAAGTCGTCACTGACCCAGATGGGAATGGGTGTTCCCCAGTATCTGTTTCGCGAGACGTTCCAATCGCGAGCATTCTCAATCCAGCTTGCGAAGCGCTTCTCTTTCACAAAAGATGGCACCCAGTGTGACCCCTCGATGTTCTTAAGCATTTGAGGCACGATCTCGGGGATCTTGATGAACCATGATGGCACGGCTCGGTAGATTAGCGGCGTGTCGGAGCGATAGCACATGGGATAACTGTGCTTAATCTGCGAGTTGACGATGAGTCGACCGGTTCCCGTTAGGTACTTGATGATAGCCTTGTCGGCAGCTTTGACATGCTGACCGTCGAAGTCAGAGACTCGCGAGGTAAAGCAACCCTTCTCGTCAACCGGGCAGGGTGGAGCCCTCTTCTCGTCAATAACACCGTTCTCCTTGGCGACGTTGTAATCTTCCTCACCGAAAGCTGGCGCTTGGTGGACGATTCCAGTACCGCTGTCATCCGTAACATACTTGGCGTTGAAGACACGGAAGCCGACGTCCTTAAACTCTTCATAGAAGTAGTTGAACAGCGGCTCATATTTCCATCCAAGCATGTCAGAACCACGGATCTTCTCCACAATCTTGAACTTGGCCTTCTTCGGGTCCTTGTACAGTGTCGAGAGAAGCTTCTCCAGAAGAATGTAGTTCTTCCCGCTTTTCTCGTCGGCAATTTTGACGTACTCAAAGTCGGGATGAGCTGCTAGACCGGTGTGCGAAGGCAGGGTCCAGGGGGTTGTTGTCCAGGCAAGTAGAAGGGTGTTTGGGTCGTCCAGTAGAGGGAAAGACACAACCACAGCAGGGTCTTGTACGTCCTGGTAATTCTGGTTGGCTTCGAAATTGCTCAAAGCTGTGGTGAGAGCAGTCGAGTAAGGCATAACGCGGTGGCCTTGGTAGACAGCGCCCTTGTCGAAGATCTGCTTGAACACCCACCATTCGGACTCCATGAACGACGTATCCATAGTTTTGTAGTCGTTGTCGAAGTCGATCCAGCGGCCCAGCCTGTCGATGGTGGTTCGCCACTCAGCCGAGTACCTCATGACAATGGCTCGACATTCCTCGTTGTATTTCGCAAGACCCATCTTCATGACAGCATCCTTGCCAGAGATACCCAACTTTTTGTCGATCTCGTGCTCGATGGGCAGGCCATGGGTGTCCCAGCCGAAGCGTCTCTCGACATGGCGACCTTTCATGGACCAGTATCTCGGGATAATGTCTTTGATGGTGGACGCGAGGAGGTGGCCATAATGCGGTAGACCTGTCGCGAATGGCGGACCATCGTAGAAGGTGTAAGTTGGGCGACCCTCAGAAAGTTCGACCTGGAGAGTATTGTCAGAATTGACGCGGTTGAAACAGTTGAAGCAGAGCTTCTATCTAACCTGACGCTCGAAAGCTTTGATCTCCTTCCAGCGGCGGAGGACGGCCTCCTCTTCCTTGGGGAAATCAATGGACATGGCGGAGCTTGGGAGAGATTCGCCGGTCAATTGACTTCAGATTGTAGGTGTTTTCGAGGGTGGCAGCAGTGGTTTGCGCTCGCCACAAGGTATTGTTGGCGAGATGAGTTGATGGCGGGGTGTGACTCAAGAACATATTTCACGAGGCTGCACGAGGCTGTGGAGGGGCATAAAAAAAGATCGCCACTCGGGACGGTTCAAGTTACGAGGAATTTTGAGATTTTATTACAGGTACAAACCACGCATTAAAAAGTAGACATTCAGTTCACTCGAATGACTTGGAGCAGTTTTGGTTATTGCCGATAGATGCCGAAAGTGCTCGAAATACCAGCGAGCAGTGAGCACTTTAGAAGGGGCACGCGAGAGTTTCCAGAAGGCTGAGAACCGCCCATGTAAACAACAGCAGTCCAGCTAAGTGATAGTAATTCAGATAAACCGGTGGTAATATAGACATCGAAATCCAAAGACTAGCCCGACTAGTCTGGATTATTGACAGTAGCTGTTGCTCCGAGGAAAGGAATATAATCGGTAGTCTCCAGCGATGCTATTCGCCTCCGACTCCGTGAACACCTCTTCCCCGATTGACTTTCTGCTCCCAGGATGGTACTTTACCATCAACCAAGACGCAACCTTCACATACGGAGTTCTCACCGGTTTAGAGTGTTTCGATGCGGAGTACAAACCGTCGTTGAACTGCTTTAGTTTCGAAAACCCAGAAGATCGCAAGGATTTCTGATTGACCGCTTTGCTATCAGTGTCTCCGAAAGTTAAGAATATGCCCAAAGTCTTAGACCCAGTCCGAACCATCCGGCTTGCAGATCTCCCCACCATTTGTCAGTCGATGGCATGTTGGGGGGGGGGGGGGGGTAAAGCTAAATCCAGCTGCCGATTATCTCATTGATATAAGCTCACAGCCCCCCAAGCTCTCCAGTCCTCACCTCACATTCTCTCCCGTTGTCTCCTGACTTCTCACATTAGCCCAATATCTCCATCTAACAAACATCCTGTCACAACCAAATACGTCACCAACTAGCACCACGGTATGCTCACAGCTCGCCCATCCTCCTCGCCATGGAATCATCTTCAGATCAAGGTAACGTACGATATACCGCATGACGGGTGTCCGATCCAGCTCCTCGTCCAACCCTTTCACCTCTTGGTCAATGGCTTGGCACTCAGCTGGACCGGTTCTGAGATTATACCGTTCCCGAACTTGATCTAGATAATTCTAGCGAAAGGACATGCTTCTTCCCTCGCAGTGCTCATCATGCTTACCCCTTTCAGATCAATACTCTGATCCGTCATGGCAACTGATAAGATCTCTTTCTTGATGAACTGGTATTGAAACTCATTCTCGTAGTGATTATTGTAGGTATGAGAGGGGGGAGAGGCTGATGAGGAATCTAGGCATGCGACGCCGTACCATGCTCCGATCTACCTCGCCCAGAAGATGGGGTACTTTGCCGATGAGGGCATCAAGGTTGCACTTTTGGAACCGAATGATCCTAGTGGTATGTCGATGCTTCCATTGATACGAGAAATTTCAGTAATCAGGGTGTACAGACGTCACCGAAATGATCGGTTCTGGGAAAATTGACATGGGCCTGAAGGCTATGATCCATACACTAGCTGTGAGAAACCGCGCTGCCATTGCCGAAGAACGCCTGTACTCACGGACTGAACAGGCAAAAGCTCGAGGCTTTCCCGTCACCTCAGTGGCATCCATCTTGGATGAGCCCTTCACAGGAATGGTCTATCTCAAGTCCAGCGGCATCACCTCAGACTTTCGTTCCCTCAAAGGCCGCCGAATCGGCTATGTAGGAGAGTTCGGCAAGATTCAGATCGACGAGCTCACCAAACACTACGGAATGGCTCCCAGCGATTACACTGCCGTCCGTTGCGGAATGAATGTGTCGAAGGCCACCATCGAGGGAACCATCGACGCGGGTATCGGCTTGGAAAATATTCAGATGGTTGAGCTTGAGGAATGGCTCGCGGACCAGGGACGTCCTCGCTCGGACTGCCAGATGCTGCGTATTGACGAACTGGCTCAGCTGGGCTGCTGCTGCTTCTGCAGTATCCTCATGATTGGTGGGTGTCTTCTTTTCTTGTTCTGTTGGAATCACAAAGGCCAAGGAGACTCCTTTCGCTAACCCCTTTCTCCCATCTCCAGCCAACGACGCCTTCCTCGCCGCCAACCCCCAGAAAGTAGCCAAATTCGTCCGCGCCACCAAGCGCGCCATGGACTTCGTTCTCTCCAGCCCCGAAGCCGCCTACAAAGAGTACATCTCCATCAAGCCAGCCATGGCCAACCCAGTGCAGATCAAGATGTACGAGCGCAGCTTCCCCTATTTCTCGCAAGACCTGAAGAACGTCGACCGCGACTGGCAGAAAGTGACCAGCTATGGAAAACGTCTGGAAATCCTGCCTCCTGGCTTCGTGCCGAACTACACGAACCAGTTCCTTGACTGGGAGCTGGAGGCTGGGAGTGTGGATCCGATTGCTGATCAGAAGAATATGGTGCTGTTGCAGAAGGAAGTTGCAGAGAATGGGGGCTTTAGGAGATTGGAGGTTAAGACTGGAGCTTAGAGCTGTCGTGATGGGTTCTGTCTAACCGATCGAAAATCCGCTTGGTGTTTCGGACTGGAATGAGGTCGAGTAACTAACGCTCTTTCAACACTTGTTTTAAGGCTCATAGCCGCCACAATCTCTATGAATCAACGAATAGGAACATGAAATATTGCAGCGATTTGGTCTGCTCCGAGTGATATATGTACTCGATCTCGAGTTTGCCTCAAGCCACTCGGCTTCTCCTCAGTTTCAAAGATGCAACCGGCGAGAAAGAAAAGACAATTACACCAACGCTCGAATCGGCAGCTGAGCAAAATCGTATGTGGCGTGAAGATATTTCCCAGATCCAGATCTCTACGCCCCGGGACGGCTCGCAAGGGAGGGAGGGAGCAGGGGTCGATGATGGGAGTGATTTCGAGAGAACCATGAGCCTGGCGGCTGGATCACACTGCTGGTCTCATCCCAGTCCGCCAGTCCAAACTCAAAGGCCAGGTTTGGATCCCTGGTGTTAACCGCGACGGTAAAGTTCCTGGGTGCTGCAGACAGCACGCGCTTCTCGAACGTGTTTCTCAGCCTTCCGCAACGCTTTGCCTGCCAGTTCCATGTCTCTGGTACCGTACCCGCTTGTAATATGCCCACAATCCGTAGGTTAGTTTGTCGTATACCTCGAAGGTCGGATACTGCAGTTGGTTGTAGGGTAACGGCCTGTCCTTTCAAGATCCAGGTGACGAAAGAGAGTCCAGGAGATTTGATGGGGAAAATGCGGAATCGGCCCCCAATTTTTCCGCACGGACAGCGCTCTACAATGCCACAACCATAATAGCATGATTATTTGGCGTTCCAGCGAACCCGCCGGCTTCAGTCTTCAAGCAATCTTCCGACTTCGAACTTTTGATCAATTTGAAGGAGTAAGACGGATACATACCTGATCGAGTTGGCCACCTCGGACTCGAGAACCTCTTCACCTCAGGACCTGTCAACACATTTTGAGGTCAAAGCACTCTCTGTAATACTATCACCAGCCTTGCCCCAACTCTCCCAACGCCAAGGACATCTCAAACTAACAACCTGCAGTCTCCAAGTACATACGAAAGCTGCAAGCAAGTGTCCTCATTCGTGCAACTTGTGGTGGAGCCTCTTCCCAAGACAAAGGATCGGGATGCTGGTTCGGGGCCGAGGTGGCCTGACCTGTCTCGTGTCTCCAGCCAAGCACGTCAAGCGTCGCTGCGTCAAGAAGTTCTGAGCTGTACATGTAGCCGCGCGGGTTTCATATTTTCTACACCATCTCGGACTCATGCTCATAGACCTCATAGGGCCGTCCAATGAATGCCAGACAGCCCTTTCGGTCAAACAATAACCCGCGGTCCAATGTGGCTGGCCAGCGCATGGCACCCCTTTCACAAGGATCGATGCACATGCGACAGTCTACAGATGAGTGTGACTGATGGCTCAAGCCGCCGCTTGTTGTTGCCATTGTAGACTCACACTTCAGAGGGAGGAGGCTGCAGTATCAAGTGTTTCCAGACTGCTAGCAATGTGTCTTGCTGTCTTTGATTTTGCATCTCGTGCTCTAACGTTCTCCGGTTCCTCTCTGTCATTAATTTGTGTTGGTCTTCCCCGCAACCCGATATGCCCCTGAGCCCTCCCCTTTTCGCAAGACTTGGTTTTCTCAGATCCCGCGCGAATATTTCCTGATTTTTGCACCTTCGAGCGGACGATTGATCTCGCTCGCCTTCTCGAAGGTGAGCATTTGAACCTGTATCTCAAACATATACAAACTATGCCTGGAACGAGCCATCCAATCCCCAAAAATGATACCCTGCGCCGCCGCAAAAGTGCCCGGGATGTCCGAGTCTTGTACATCAATAATAACATTAATAACGCAACAAAATAAGATAGAAAAGGCCTCAACTGGACCAAGCCGTCTGCCCTGCACCCGGGCCCATATAAGGACTGGGAGCTAGGTTCGGCGAAGGTGAGTTGTATGCCATTCCATTGGGAGTTCCTGCGGTCTGCGGCTCTATTTTGGCAAAGAGATGGTCTGGCGAGCGCTAGCCAACCTTTCCCTCCGGCCGGTCCTGTTCTTTGGGCTCATCAAAGCGGCCACCATCGGCAGCTGCATATTCCTGAGGAGGGCAATCAGCCGCGTTCCGAAACTGGCCGGACGTAGCCCCGAGCATAGGCGATGACGACTCGATTGGAAAGGTTAATCTTTTTGAACAGCCGTCTTCCATATGTCTGCAACTAGTTAGACTCGTGTCTCAAGTACCTCCAATCACTTGGTTCGACTTACCTTCGGAGTGTATCCTTTCTGGCAAAGAACCTGCCACAGTAATCACACTGATGGTTCCTCTGCTTCATGTGAACGCTCTGATGGTGCCTAGCCAGATCCGTCTTCCTAACAAACTTCTTCGCGCAATCCTTTACCAGACAGGCAAATGGATACACTCTTCCGGCATCGTGCGTCTCCATGTGTGCTTTGTAGTTGTAGCTTCGACCAAAGAGCTTGCCACAACCGCGGACTCGACACTGAAAATTCGCATCTTCTCTGGTTGTAAGCTTGCGTGGTGGCCTCGTGCGGGCCACAGCACTGGCAGATTTCCCTGCCCCCTCCGCCGACCTTTCCGGTGACATTCCTGGCTTTCTCTGGTTGAAGTCCGTCATGGAGGTCCTCTCGTCGGTCAGTTTTTGCCAGTTATGCAGGCCACGTACTGGCTCATACGTTGGCGGTGCCTCGAAGTATCCGGGAAAGGCTGGAGCAGAGGTTGATGAATATCCGCGATCCGGTAAGGGCGAAGGGATCGCCAGAGTCCTGCCATGCCCATTACCCCAGTCCGGATGGTTTTCAATCTTGGGTGGAGGGGGATAGGCCGGGTGTCCAAGCTCAGGGTGAGAGTAGGCTTCGGATGGTGCAGCAGAAGAGAATGAAGATCTTTGCGAGTCTTCGCACGAGGGAACTGGCGATGCTGGAAGCGTTACTATCTGCCCTGGAGGAGGCGGATACAGATGTGTGTTGTAATTTTGAGGCATAGTGGAATGGAACTGGGCGAAAGGGTCGTATTCTTCCGGAAAGAGGTTTGGTGATGCTTGCCCAGAAGCAGGATTTCGAGCTTGGAGCGCAGGGCTCCAGATAGCGGTAGTTGAGGAGGAGAGGGGGGCCATCGAGATATCATGATCCGGCATAGAGGAAGCAGGCATGGATGAGCCGTCGTAAATCCCAAGCCCTTGGACCGGGACCGAGTGTGTGTAGCTCGAATCGCTTTGGGCTGGAGAGGGATATTCATAGACAGACGGTCCGTCAGGTTTGAACGGGTAGGGTGACATAGGAGACCGGGTTGATTCGCGCGTTAGTGTCATCATTCAAGGCTGAGGCTGGTGAAAGGAGGGCGTTCGGTAGTCGAGGAAGGGCCACGAAACGTGGTAGTTGCGGAGTAGTTGGCTGAGTGTGGGAGGTGGGGGCCAAGGCACGAACCAACAAACAGTTTCTGACACTTGTTGGTTACGAAGAGGGCGTGATTGGGGATCTCATGTGAAGTGCAGCAAAAAGAGGCAGCGGACAAGCCACACATATAAAGAGAGTCAGCCAGGACAAGGTTACGATGGTGACCTGGACTAGCGTGTAGTAAAGGATTGTGGAGAGATAGCTACAGCATGATACATCGATGCAGAAATAGGACGGAGTTGAGGGGCGGTCCGGGGTCGATGACAGGATCGACTGAGCTTTCCAGACGGATGCCAGAACGAATAAGGAGTGCGGGATACCACCCCTCCACATGGCTCTTTTCCATGTTGGTTCTTTGCTCCCGCGTTGCTGGGCTATCTCGGCTCGTTCCCATAGTCCAGCTCGAGGCAGACTCGCCATGAGGGCAAGGCATATTCCGCTCACCTGTCGTCTGGATCTGGGGGCAGAGACCAGGGTTGGTGTTGCCCCGGGTCGACGGCAGCAGAAGTGCGTCTGGAAATCATTCTGCAAGCGCAACCTGCAGCCTCCGATCGGGGGCGACAGGGGCGGAAGAGGGCACAATAATAACTACCATTGACCACATAACAGAGCGACGGAAAGCCGTTGTTGTGGACGGGGGTTGAGGGCACGGCTGTGGCATTGAGGGCCAGCAGGACAGGCTAGAGAAGCACATGTATGTATTTGTTACCTGCACGTAGAAAAATGGAGCAGAGACCCGGTGCGGCGGTTGGGCCTCGGTTGCTTGTCAAAGAGAAGGCCATTCCCCACCGCGGCCAAGACAGCACGCCTGGAGTTCACATGCAGTCACCGGGTCCAGAGTCTTGGGCCCGTCACCCTGTAGGGCCAGATGTTGCGGTGTTGCAGGGGTCTCGTCTTCGTTGCCACACTGGTGGAGGAGATGGTCATTGCAATCATAATATGTTAGCCACGAGCTGCTGCAGATGAGAGACAGCAATGAGCAAGATGACCAAAACCCAGACTGAGATGCAAAGCTCGAAATCTTGATCTGGCCAGCTGAAGTCTTAGCGGTCGGCCGAGTCATGTGAAGGATGAAGTGCATAAATGCAGAATATGTAATCGGTGGAGTCTGGCCAATAATGCTGATACTATCGCCAGGTATCGAGAACATCCAGTGTCCGAAAGTGGTGATCTCTGCGGGGCAATCTATAATGCTAGACGCCAGCTTGCCCTTCAGTCGCTGTTTATCGCCGGCCCTGGGTCGAAGTCAATTTCAGCCCTGGGGGCCGGGCATGGGAATGTAGGGGACCAACTCCAAGTCGATCAACTATGTCCGGGTGCTCCACTCTGATTGCGAATATGTCAAAGTCCTGGTAGGCTGGTCCCCAAAACCACGCATGATATCTTCTCAGATGATGTATCTTACCAACAGTACTCTCAGCAGAGCTTGAATGCCACGATTCCCGCGCCTTCGAGCTCCCCGACGGCTAAGACCAACTGTTCGTCAGGACAAGCCTTCTACCTCATCCAACCACGCTTGTTGTTTCATCCTCATGAAGATCTCCAGTGACAGGTAGAAGCTTCGCCTTATCCGCGAGGAAAATACCATACGGAACTTGAAACTGCGATGATGTCCCCGAGATGCTTCACCACAGGGCTGAATCCATGTCGAAGAAATCCGGGCAAGCTCAAATGGAAGCACACTGCGCTTCCAGCGGCATGATCCGTACGGGTACTGTAAGATACCTATGGGAGATCTTGAAAACGCTCAGCTTGGTCTCCTGTGGAGTTTCAGTCGATTCCACTGCCCAGGCGTCCTCGAAGTCCACAAGGCGGCCGGAAAAGCTTCGTGTCCAGAGTCCATACATGTAGTTGTAACTTGAACCTAGACATCATAGCCGTCAGCCCACTCTTATCATTCGACTTTGACTTTGAAAAGTGAAGCGAGAAAGATGCGCGCTTCAATTCACGGATGAATGTCTGGTATCTCTGTTCCCAGGTACCGCGATATACGCCTTGTTTCAGTGTCGGAGACGGGTGGTATCGAAATGTCGAAGATGCTTTGTGATGGCTGATTCATGGCATTATAATTAGCACTGGCAACCATAATTGCCGTGAATTGGGGGCGGCCCCTTGTGACGGTCGAAGGATTCGCCTTTGGCTCCTTCGTGACGAGCACACCATCAACCATGAAACACGAGCCTCTCTGCTGCACCCCCCAGCGCATGTCTCCCGGATCTTCAGCTTCTGGAAGTTGTGGATGGGAAACTGCAGGCTCCGAATCCCTGCGCCTCGTGCTCGAACACCGCGTGGGATGGCGTTGTAGGCCACACATCGTTCGGTAGAGATGCTTCCCTCGTAGTGTTGCGGTACACTAAAGCGGGTGCCTCGTGGAGTCGTGAGGTTAATTGTGAGAGTGTGGCTTCCATAAAGCCAGCCTGCATCTCAAGCGCAGTGGAACGGTCCTTGTGAGGCTCGGTGAATACAATTGGTGCTGCTGTCCGAGGGGCTCGCTGTCTCGATTGGCGGCATGAGCAATGGCTTTCGGCCTCACCTGGAACGATGGTATGGAAGCGATGGTTGTGGTCAGTGAATTGTCGGTGATTGACAGTGAAGTTGTTTGTCGTTTGTGCTACCACGGCGAAAAATGTATTTATCGTGCCAAAGAATGACACTTACCCGAGTTGGTACTCTAAGCGAGGCTGCAGCTTCAACTCTCAAGCCGCAGTGAGCTCCAACCTTAAACATGGAGCTCCAGTCCTGTCGCCATCTTCAACATAAGATCTGCGCCTTGAATCATGACCCACTTGTTGTAAATTGACAAGATATCTGCGTGCCCTACAAGTGGAGTTCACGATAGCGAAACTGCGAAAGTCACTAGAACTGCGTGGCTACGCATTATTTTGCGCCGCTCCGAGAGAATCTTCCTTGTACCAGGCTACAGCTCTCCTCTGGCTCCTACACTCGGTATCCCGTTTGTCGTTGAGGCTGCTCCACTGGATTAGCGACAGCGCTAGCCCTTTGCGAAGCTAAATTGGTGGTTTGCTCTGCTATAACTTAGCAAGCCTTCGCCAATCAAGCTCCTCCATCCCTGGACAAACTCGGTACCCCATTTGTCCCTTATCCGTCTCCGCCTACCACGCTGCCTTCACATCCCATACCCACCCGGACCCTGAGCCTTGCGGGCCTTCCCGCAGGCCCTATTTTGTGCCAAAATGAGGTTCAACATCGAGTAAGTCGCCCATTCGAGCGCGGAAAAGTTCTCTGCTACATTACCATTGTGCCGCTGTCGACGCCACCTGACACTATGGCAGTGACCTCCCTGTTCTCTTTCCTTATCCAAGGATCTACCCAGGTAAGAAACTCTACATCTTCACAGGGCTGAATACTGCTAACCGTTCCATATAGAACAATACCAGTATGTTTACATTGCTCCTTACCCAAAGTCACGTGCTCATCAAGATGGAAACTGTTTAGGTACATGTGCGCTCTGAAGAGTAGGTCTCTACATCTCCCCTTACATATCCGGTGGCAAGTACTCACATGCTTCATTTCAGGAACACTCGATGCAGGTGGACATTGTGTCTTGGAGATGCCTTCGGGCACCGGCAAGACCGTCTCCCTCTTGTCACTGATCGTAGCCTACCAGCAGTATTATCCGGAACATCGGAAACTCATCTACTGCTCGAGTGAGTTTTGTAACCCCGCGATACGAATAGGTTCTGATTATATCTAGGAACGATGTCCGAGATCGAAAAGGCGTTGGCTGAGCTGAAGGCATTAATGAAGTACCGCGCCGAGCAGCTAGGACACGAAGAAGAATTCCGTGGACTCGGTCTGACAAGTCGAAAGAACTTGTGTCTTCATCCCTCTGTGAAGAGAGAGAAGAGCGGCGCGATAGTGGATGCTCGATGTCGAAGTCTCACTGCCGGTTTCGTGAAGGAGAAGAAGGAGAGAGGCGAAGACGTAGAGCTATGCATCTATCACGAGGTAAGTGCTCTCAATTATGGCCGAAATGATCAAGAGACTAAGTCCTACAGAATCTGGACCTCCTGGAGCCAAACAACCTCATTCCCAATGGAGTATGGACGCTTGATGGTCTTACAAAGTACGGTGAGCAGAAAAAGCAATGCCCGTACTTCACATCAAGACGCATGGTGAGCGAATCCTACTATTTTTTGAAGTGAGTATAAGTACTAATTACTTACAGATGTCTCTGTGCAACGTCATTATCTACTCATACCACTACCTGCTCGATCCCAAAATCGCGGAAAGAGTATCCAAAGAATTGTCGAAAGACTGCATAGTGGTCTTCGACGAAGCACATAACATCGATAACGTGTGCATCGAATCTTTGAGTACGGATATCACTGAGGACTCTCTTCGTCGGGCGTCAAGGGGAGCACAAAATCTCGAGACAAAGATCTCGCAGATGAAGGACACGGATGCAGAAAAACTGCAGAACGAGTACGCTAAGCTTCTCGAGGGTCTTCGTGATGCGGATGAAGCAAGACAGGAGGATGCTTTCATGTCAAATCCCGGTATGTATTCAGAGATCTTCCATGGATTTACGCTAATGATACAAATACTAGCTTTGCCCGATGACTTGTTGAAAGAAGCAGTACCGGGCAACATCCGGAGAGCGGAGCATTTTGTTGCGTTTCTGAAACGTTTCGTCGAATATCTGAAGGTGAGTAGATCTTGGTTGACATCGATATACTCGGAGAATCTGTGATAATGACAGATTGGAACAGACCAGGATGAGAGTTCGTCAAGTCATCTCGGAAACGCCACCTTCTTTCCTTAACCACCTCAAGGAGACGACGTTCATTGAGAAGAAGCCTTTGCGATTTTGTGCTGAACGTCTCACATCTCTCGTGCGCACGCTGGAGCTCACCAACATTGAAGACTACCAACCACTGCAAGAAGTGGCTACTTTCGCGACACTTGTTGCAACCTATGAAAAGGGCTTCCTACTAATTCTTGAACCCTACGAATCGGATACCGCCGAGGTTCCCAACCCGATTCTCCACTTCACTTGTCTCGATGCCGCCATCGCGATCAAACCTGTCTTCGAGCGATTTAGCTCCGTCATCATCACATCAGGAACGATTTCTCCTCTGGAGATGTATCCGAAGATGCTTGGATTTGAGACCGTAGTCCAAGAGTCCTACACCATGACTCTGGCACGACGTTCTTTCCAGCCCCTGATTGTGACCAAAGGTAGCGACCAGGTCGCAATATCATCCAGCTTCCAGGTCCGCAACGAGCCAAGTGTCGTGCGAAACTACGGCAATCTTCTCACTGAATTCTCCAAAATCACCCCAGACGGCATGGTAGTTTTCTTCCCCTCTTACCTCTACATGGAATCCATCATTAGTATGTGGCAAGGCATGGGCATTCTCGACGAAGTTTGGAAATACAAACTTATTCTCGTCGAAACGCCTGATTCCCAGGAAACCTCACTCGCTCTTGAAACCTACCGAACAGCATGCTGCAACGGCCGCGGAGCAATCCTTCTCTGCGTCGCACGAGGAAAAGTCTCGGAAGGAATTGATTTCGACCACCAATACGGACGGACTGTGCTTTGCATAGGCGTCCCGTTCCAGTACACCGAATCTCGAATCCTGAAAGCCCGTCTTGAATTCCTTCGCGAAACCTACCGGATCCGGGAAAATGACTTCCTCTCTTTCGATGCCATGCGCCACGCAGCGCAATGTCTCGGACGTGTACTACGTGGCAAAGATGACTACGGCATCATGGTGCTAGCCGACCGACGCTTCCTGAAGAAACGAAACCAGCTACCGCGATGGATCAACGAGGCGCTGCTCGACGCAGACACAAATCTGAGTACGGATATGGCAGTCAGCACGGCGAAGAACTTTCTGAAGACGATGGCACAGCCGTTTAAGGCGAAGGATCAGGAGGGAATTAGTACGTGGAGTTTGGCGGATTTGGAGAAGTTTCAGGAGAAGGAGGATGAAGAGCGGATTAGGGAGTTGCAGGAGGGCGGGGCGATGGAGGATGTTCAGACTGGTGGAGGAGAGCGGGATGAGTATGGCTTGGAGGATGATGATTTTGATGCTGATGCGCTGGAGGCGATGGGTGTGTGATGGGCAGCCGTCTTGGGCAGTGGAATTGGAGGGAGGCCTTTGGCCATGCTCCATACCTCAGCCTCTGAAAGGTCTGTGCCTGTTAGACAGGTGGCAAGAAGCGTGCAGACTCATCGAGTAACTAGTTATCAGGCCGTAGCTGGTGATATCAGTTCTTGCAGTTTCATATTTGTCTTTTCTATATGTGGCGACTGGCGGTGCCTATTTGTGATTTGCAAAGATCGACTTGAATAGGGGGGTTCAGCTCTGGGCCTCTATCCTACCAGCGACTTAGCAAGGTGATACTGATAGATGAATATTGGGTTGCCTGGACTTCTTTCTATGTGCTGTTCTGTTCTAAGGATCCAAGCTGTTGCCACGGCCTAATGAGTATGCATGCGAGCGCGATTCTGAATCGATGCGCAAGTGCGTACTGAGTAAATGCGCACACATCTATCTGCGCACACATCTATCTGCGCACACATCTATCTGCGCACTCGTCGACATGCGATAAAACTCGGGATAATCTCGGGGCCGCCGGACAACCAATGAAACGGCTGGTAAATGGCGCTTGGTACATTTGATGTACTTGCCGCGAGATTGGCGATCAGACATAATTGGCTTTATCAAGCGCTTATATACTATATAGTATAAGACACGTCGCTTAAAAAGGCTTGCAAGGTACCCCTATCCAACAGAATCTCAAACGACAGGCTTCACATGGGAGATACGCTGATACAATTGCGAAATTCTAATTCCGCCAATGCCCAAAGTTCAACATAATCAATAAAGTACGTAGCCAAATTTAATTAAGCGCCCATGGGCCATGATGGCACATTTCTACGCTATATCCGTGTTATTACCGCGGTTAGTAAAAGCTTATCCTCGGTAAACTCGATCCAGTCCGGAACAGCTCTCCGAACCACATGGATCATCCCTCCCCATATCGCCGCAACAAAAATCTGGAACTTGTCTGAGAGCAGATGAAACGCTCCTGGAACTCTACAGAATGGCCTCAATGAACGCTGGCCTGCTAGGAATCCATGGCGCACCTCCTGGCGAGCCTGGCGGCGCCAATGACGGCGTGGAGTCTACAAATGCTCACTGACCGCTGGGACTATCACTTGGCGCATACTCCTGGAAGCGGTCGAGTCGTTGCAAATTTGGCAAGTTCAATATCCTTTTCGTTTGTCTTCATGCAGGTAGGTGCTAGTTTTGGCCTCTTCGTTTTGCTCAAATGTATGTTCACCGCTAGTACGCTGCGACAATCGAAGTGTGAGAGAGCTGTACTCTCCTGGAAAGATCCTTTGTTTGGCAGATACGGACGGACTGGGGTCTTGGGGATTGCGAATACATGCTGGAAGATTGAAAAACTGCGAGCAAAAGATAGGAGAACTTGAGCGATCTGGGGACGACCGACGAAGCCTTGAGAGCGAGCCGCCAACCCCTTCGTATCACTATCCCTTGCCAACAAAGAAGTATTTCGAGGACTACACGACGGCGTATGATGGCAGTCGAGATGGAAGAGATTAGTAGCACAGCGGAACCGACTCCACGACCACCATCCGACGACTCAACACTAGTATCCGCAAGAACCAGCCAGACCTCGCCTCCTACGGATCCCCCTACAGTCGACCTGGTTGAGTTTGCAGGCGATGTCGACACCGACAACACCATTCCCAGCCCGGCAGTGCTACAACGGATACGCGACCTCTCCATCCTCGACAAAGAAGGCAAAAGCCTCCATTTTCGCAGTCTCTACGAAGGCGCCAATGTGCCTCGCCGAGTCCTTGTAGTCTTCGTTCGCCATTTCTTCTGCGGTGTAAGTCCTCCCAATTCACTCAATAACTTCATTGCAATAGTACTATATAAGATTTTAAAACACAATTGCTAATGGTGGAGATCACAGAACTGCCAACAATTTGTCGCAACACTTAGTACTTCTATAACGCCCGACGATCTGCTAAAACTGCCCATACCTACCTCGCTGGCTATCGTTGGCTGCGGCTCGCCGTCTCTAATTCCCATGTACGCATCGACCACAGGTTGCGTATTCCCCATCTACGCCGACCCGTCGCGCAAACTGTATGAAGAACTGGGCATGAACCGCACGTTGGCATTGGGCAGCAAACCAGAATACATGCGCAAAGGCATGGTAGCTGGTATGCTACGTTCCGTTGCGCAAGTACTGAAAAATGTAAAAAGTGGCAATGCGTTACAGGGCGGTGATCAACGGCAAGTTGGAGGCGAGTTTTTGTTTGAAGATGCCTCAGGAGATGCAGAGAGTCCGGTTGATACACCGGGTGGAATTCAAGAAGGAGCAGGAGATGAGGGATATTTTGAGGAGGGGAATAAGAGGGTTACGTGGTGTCATAGGATGAGGAATACAAGGGATCATGTGGAGATTCCGGAGTTGAGGGAAGTGTTGGGACTTGGGGGGCCGGGGGAGCCGGGGAAGGATAGGAAGAGGTGGAGTAAGGCGGTGGCGGAGAGGAAGGGGACGAGGCTTAGTATGGTTGGTGGGAAGATGTTGGCGGAGAAGGGGAGGACGGATAGCGGGATTAGTGGGCATGGTCGGTAGTTGGAAGACGTGGTTGTCGAAAGTGGTTGGGAAGAGGATGTCTCCTGAAGCTGTGCGGTGCTTCTGAGTGGAGGTACGGACGTGGTCGGATATCGATCTCTCATTGGGTATAGCATGAGTCTGTCTGATGGCGTTTTACAGCTACGTTTTGTCGTGATGATAGGCGTTACCAAGAGATTCGAGGTTTATGGTCAAGCAAAGGCATGTAGCATCGTGCAGAGTCCTTCGTCTTGTCAGCGTTATGTAGATAGACCTTCGACAGTTAATCAGAAAATCAAGAGCTCTGGAGTAAATGGTGAATGAAGTAGTCTGTTCGAAGAGTGGGAGAAGAGAGGAGCGGTCGCACCGTTGCCGGTAGTGAACATAAAAGCCAGTGAAGCAATCAAGGTTCCGGTGATGGTGTTTCATTGGTCAACCAGCAGCCCCGAGGATGACCCGTGTTTTGTCGCACGTCGACGAAGTGCGTATCGCGCGAGGATATCGCGCGAGGATATCGCGCAACCGCTTCGTAACCGCTTCGTAACCGCTTCGCAACCGCTGCACAACCGCTGCACAACCGCTGCGCGAAGTCCTCGCAACTCATGTATAATTTTGACAAAATGTAATATAAATCAGGCGCAACCACTCTTTTAGCTTATATGATCACCGCCCAATTTTTCTTCACTCTATTAACATTCGGCGTCGATTTTATATCATATTACATGTAAGGTCACCCTATATCGGTATATTTCCACCAGTCGTTTCAAATGCCAATGAATAGGTGTACACTGTTTTTAAATATCTCCTTGTTTTGGAGACGTGTTTTATAAAAGCGCTTAATAAATGCAATTGCGTTTGGTTGTTAATCCCGCGCGCCATTATTGGAGTTGAAAAAATATATATGTACTTGAGACTTGAGAGCCCCCAAGGCCTGGTAATGGCGTTTCATTGGTGGTACAATAGCCCCGAGGATATCCCGTGTTTTGTTGCACGTCGACGAAGTGCGCATCGCGCGAGGATATTGCTGGCGCGATCACTGCGCATCCACTGCGCGGGGACTGCGCGGGGACTGGCAGCCATGACCACGCAGTTGCGCATCAGAACATTGAGCACTTAGAAAAAAGCCCGCGCAACTCCTATATAACCTTAAGAAAACCTAATATGATTTAGCTTAGGCGCAGTTGCCCATTCTGGCGTATGTGCTTACTCCCCTATTCCACCCAACCTTCGCAAATCACCATTAAGCACTGCAATGAGAAGCCAAATACGAAACTGCAAGAACTGATATTACTAGCTACGGCCTGCTCAACGATTCTGGAATGCCTCATGCCACCCGTCTGCCTCACAGGCCAGCTTTTGCCAGCCCATGTAGAGACATTAGTGTAAGACGCATGCATAGCCCCCAGAATCCATCTCTGCAGCCCCTTTTTCTCGTTCCCTGTGTGTGCCATCACCGGGCTTCCGAGGAACAAATACACAGAAGATGCCTGCCTCAGAGCAGGCAGACAAACCCCACAAAGAGCAACAAATTGACAACCCCCCCTTTCCGCCATAAACATCGCCACCACACCTCCCCCTTTCCTTCCCAAACTGCATCTGACTGTCGGTAGCAAGTGCGCCAATAGGCCAGGCGTTGCTTTAAGCCGTTATTGTCCAAAGAGTTGGAATTTGTCGAATCGATGGATTTGATGGATGTGCCTTTGGTGGAAGCGGTCGGTCGGATGTAGGCTGGACGAATCCTGGGGATTTCCGGCTGAGTACGAGTGTACCTGGTGCGAGGCTGACAGGAGCAAAGACCGTCCGTCAGACTCGGATACCTAGGGACGAAGCCTGTTTGTTGTTGCGCAGTGCATTCATGGCTGGCTGTATCGCAGTCCGTGTAGAATACTTTTCAAGCTTTGCTAAAGCTGATTAAACTCCCATCACTGCCTGAATCAATCGTAGCCACCGCCGACCTGGCTTGCGAAAGCCGTGGACACGCTCTTCTCGTCGTCGTCGAGACGACGACCGCCGAGGAGCGAGCTGCCGCCGAAAACGCTGCCGGCCTCGCCGGCTTTGTAGCTTGTCGGGCGCGAGCCGGATTCGACGTAGCGCTTGAGACGGTCGGACTGGCTGAGACTGGCTTGCTTTTGGACGTCGCCGAGACCAGCGCCGAGGCTGACACCACCGTGACCATTGATCTTGTTATCAGTCATGCTGGTTGTGTCAGTGAGCTCGCTAGCCACTGACTCCCCGGCAACACTTTCGGGTGCGCGGTTTCGACCGTTTCGGCCATTGGTGCGGCTGCGGTCGTTCAGGCCTGGCCAGTGATCCGGAGTGAAGGCAGAGAACATGGGTGGATACGCAGATCCAAGGCCAACGCCACCAAGAGCAGATGAGTGTACAGAAGACACATCATCAACGTAGCTCATGACGGAAGAAGTTTCGCTCATATCCGGAAGCTTGTGTCCGTTGACGGGGGGGCGAGGGATATTCGGCAGACCAGCAGGGTAAGACATCTGGTAACGCTGAGGGCCACGGTAAGTAGTCTTTGGACGGCTAAACTGCAAAAGAGAGGTCTGCAAGTTGGTAAGAGGGCCCTCCACGAGGACCATACGCTCCTTGAAATGCTGCAGCAGGTAATGCCACAACGGATGCTTTGAGAGGACCTTGGGGTTGCCAAGAATCACAAGACCGTATTTCGCTCGAGTCAAAGCCACATTGAGACGGCGAGGGTCGCTCAAGAATCCGATGCCCTGGTGGTCGTTGGATCTCACGCAGGAAAGAACAATAAAGTCCTTCTCTCGTCCCTGGAAAGCATCGACCGAGGCTACCTCGATTTCCTTGTACCACTCTTTCTTGAAGGAGCCGGTATTCTGCATGGTGTTGACGACGTAGCTGCGCTGTCCCTCGTAAGGAGTGATGACACCGATCTCGGATGGCTTGACGCCAGCTTTGAAGAAACGGCTGACAATCTTCTCCACATTTTGAGCTTCAGTCCTGTTCAAGTACGAAGTACCAGAAGCCGAGATTTCCTCGTTGCCCAGGTTCGACCAGAACATCATGGGCATGTCTGCAACTGGCCAAGGGAAGTCCACTTCGCGGCGCAGGCGCTCATGAGCAGTAACACCGTTCTGCAGAGTTCCATCGTAGAACATGTTGGATGGAAACTGAGACAGGCAAGGGTGCATGCGGTACTGGACGTTCAGGCGAATTGGTGTGAGGCCGAGAATGACCAGACGCTCGAAAAGCGACTGGTTGAGACCAGCCTTCGCAGCCTTCTTGTTCATGATGACCGGGCCCAATTGCTGATGGTCTCCGACGAGAACAACCTGCTTGCAACCAAGGACTAATGGGATCATACACTCGGGTTCAGCCGACTGTGTAGATTCGTCAATGAGAACAGTGCGGAACTTCATCTTCGAAAGACGAGGGTCACCGGCACCAACACAGGTGCAGCAAATGACATCGGCGTTGTTCAAGATCTCGCGTTCCGCGGCTCTGGTGAGAGACTTGAACTTCTTCTCATCATTGCTGGACAATTCGCCCAATTCGCCCTTCAGTTGAGAAAGCTTCATCAGTTCGAGATTGCTGTCGTTCATGCGGACTTGCTCGTGCAAAGACAAGAATCTGACGGAAGACTCGACATCTTCCCGGGATTTGGCGGTCAGACGGACCACCTTGAGTCCAGTACGATGGACACGCTCGCAGAGCTGGTCAACGGCGACGTTAGATGGAGCGCACACCAGAACCTGACCTCCATTGACCTTTGCAAGATGGTAGATCACGGTAGCCGATGTGACCGTTTTGCCCGTACCAGGAGGACCCTGAACCAAGCTCAATGGCTGGGTCAAGACAGTCTTGACAGCATGGACCTGACTTCCGTTCAGGTCCGGCAGACCAGGAGCGTTGAATTTCTTGGGCATCTGGATCTTCATTGGTGCGGCTGCAACTTCATGGCCGAGTAATTTGTGGAAGATGTATCCCGAAACGCTCATTTCGTCCACAGCAAACGTCTTCATTGCCAACTGCATGCGATCGTACGAAGTAGCCTTCCAGACGTAGTCCGCAGAGAAGTTCATGGTACATTCGGTGGGAACGGATTTGTCGCTGCCCACTTTGCGCAATTCAATGGTCACTTCGTCGGAAGGGCCGTTGGGAGTGGTCCCGGGGATTTTGACGACATAGCCAACACCCTCCCATTTTGCCCTGAGCTCGCCATTGTACTTGAGGCGCATTTCGTCGCCGACTGCCAATTTGACGTCGCCCAACTCGATCTTTGGTAGCTTGAAGCTTGCCAAATGCTTGTTGTTCAGACCATAATCCCAGCGAATCTCAAGGTTGTCCTCGGACTGAGCCTCCTTGAGCTTTCGATCGTAGTCGGCCTCGATCTTGACCAAGGGGCCAAAGACATTCTGGTACTGGTATGCGTCCTCGTACTTCAGCAAGACTGGAGCTGGGTCGTCATCGATACCCGCAGCTGCCTCGAGATCTGCAACAGTAGCATTCGAGTTGTCCTTCCACATCTCCTCCAGCTTGGCGATCTGCGGCGGAGTAAGGTGCCTGGCACGCAGTTGTTCGGCATCGGTCGGGACTGATACGAGCCAAGGCAAGAAGGAGCGGTCTTCGATGAGCGGCTGCCAGCGTGAGATATCCCAGCTCATGTCCTTGGATGAGGGAGTCGAAGCGCATGGTTGGCGACATAGGAGTACAACCACAGTATCGGACTTGGCGGGGATGAATCCGAGGAGGAAAACATTCTTTGTACCGCAGTTGTAACATTCCAGGACCGTATCACCGAGGGTCGACTTGGGGTGTAGCTGGACTTCCTTGTGTCTGGCGCGGACAAGGTGGTTGACGATGTGGGAAGAGGAAGCATTGCCTCGCGCACTGCAGAACCACTTGTTGCAGCCCAGGCACTTCACAACACTGCTCGGTGCATGGATTCCACAGTATCTAGTTGTTCAGGGTCAGCGTCTTCCTTCAATGTGACTACGCAAGAGGCCGACTTACGCGCAAGCATGGTCTGGCAGATCCTTCTCGTCCTCGGGGCCTCTCAAGCCCAGAGTCTTCAGGCCGTCGACAGCCACACTGGCAATGCTCTCGGTGTCGTCGTCGTCAACGGTTTCAGTCTCGTCGTCATCATCGTTGCGGCGCCTGTTGGTACCTCCCAGGCCGCCTCGGCCCCCATACTGGCCATACAACAGGCTCTCGTCCGGGTCGATGGTTGACAGGTCGTCCCCGGCGTTGATGGCGGCGGCCGAGTCGGAGATCAGGTGGTTTCCCAGATGGGTGAAAGCTCCCTCCATGATGGTCACAGGGCGGTCGCAGACTGACAACTCGCTCCGGCCAGTGGTCGGTCAATGGAGATGGCGCACGAGACGAATGGGCTTGGGGGTGTGTTTGGCAGACGTCCGGACCAAACTTGGTGGTGGAGGGGTTACAAAAAAGAAAGTAGCCTTGTGGCGCAATTCGGAGGGTCCGAGGTAGACACAAATTGGCAGACGGCTGCTTCACGTCATAGTCAGAGCAACAGTCGGAGAGGCAGGCACCGGGGGTCGCAGGCGAGAGTGCTGGGTGGGCGTGCTCAAGCGTTGCGTGGTGGGTAGAATATCACAGTGGTGTCGTTGGGCGCATATTATTTTGAGTCTCCGGTGGTGTCGAGAGAGAATCGCTGCTCGCACCGCAAAGCAAGGGTGTAGCAGGCTAGCAGCCGACGTGCCGCGACACGCTAATTGGATAAAATAAGAGTAGCGCGAAACTTTCTTCTCCGCGCCTAAAGAGCCGCATCAGCCGCTGCCAGTGCCCGCGCTTGGGGTTTGATTTTTTGCTCAGCCTCGCCGACTTTATCTATCGAGCTCTGGACACACAATTTGCGACCAAACACCCGTCGCAACCATGATGATCGTATGTATTTTCCATGAATCGTGCAAACATGCGACCATTGCTAAAATTCATTTCTGCAGAGAAAGCAAGCCCGCCAAAGGCGAGACTACCTGTACCGCCGCGCCCTCGCTCTGCGCGACGCTGAAATCGCCGAGAAGAGATCCAAACTTCGATCTTCCCTCGCCTCAGGGAAGCCCCTCGACCCCGCCATTGCCAACGACAAGTCGCTCCGCAAAGACTACAAATACGATGAGTCCGCGGCCGACAACACCGCGGCCGAGGCCCTCGACCTCGACGACGAATACGCCCAGCTGTCGGGCATCGTCGACCCGCGAGTTCTAGTCACCACCTCCCGCAACCCCTCCACCAGGCTCGGCACTTTCGCCAAGGAGGTCCGATTATTGCTGCCCACCGCCATTCGTCTGAATCGAGGAAGTCTGGTGCTGCCGAATCTGGTCAAGAGTGCGGAAGCCTCTGGTCTCTCGGATCTCATACTGCTCCACGAGCACAGAGGAACACCGACTGCCATGACGCTTTCGCACTTCCCCCACGGTCCCACGGTATCTTTCTCCCTCCACAACGTCGTCCTGCGCGCCGACATCCCCAATTCTGCTCGCGGAACAGTCTCAGAATCCTACCCGCACCTGATCTTCGATGGCTTCACCTCGCAACTCGGTCAGCGCATCGTCAAAATCCTCAAGCACATATTCCCACCCCGGGAACCGATCACCAGCAAAAACAAGCTGGGCAGCCGAGTGGTGACGTTCAAGAACATCGAAGACAGTATCGAGGTTCGCCACCACGTGTTCGTCAAGACCGGCTACCAGGACGTGGAGTTGGCAGAGGTCGGACCGCGGATGACCATGCGATGCTTCGAGATTCGCCAAGGGACGCTCGAGAATAAGGATGGGGATATGGAGTGGCGCTTGAACCAATATACCCGGACGAGCAAGAAGAAGGACTATCTTTGAAAGGGGCTAGATTCGATATTTGCTTTTTGCATAGCGCGGAGTTACGGACTGGGAAACGCTGGCAGTACGGACTTGCCATTTACGAAAATATTGACTGAGGGGAAGGGCTCGTGGGGTAAAACGGCACTATCTGCTTAAATCCCGCGCAATTGTTTTAAATGCGACTCAGCCATACAGGCCTGTAACCGTTCTTGTGATCGGGGGGAGCCATGTAGTGGCAGCTGTCCTCTGCACCTTGTCTATGAAGGAACAAACCAAGGATTGCGCCGAATCGCCTATTTAGTAGATGAACATATCTTGCTTCCATAGGCAAAAAATTTCAATGCCAATATTCAGTAGTGAACCAGTACGCATAGCCTGTCCATTAAGACTCAAGCCAGCAACAAGCACTCATACAGATACCCCTGAATTGGATACCGTGTTGCCGCATACATCACACAAGAAAGATAGCATATCTCAATATCAATCCAATAAAGCCAAGTCCCATTCTAAAACTCCATAACTATGAAGATCCGTTGGAACAATCCCACCCGCCCATACACAAATCCTATATACACTTCACTCCACCTCTTCACTGCCACTCACCCCCTCCCCCTCAATCATCATGCTCAAACCCCACCTTCCCATTCAACACACCCTCAGTCCTCCTCCTCCTCCTCCCCACCACCTCCCTCGCCCAATCACTCAACGTATACCCCCAATGCCCAGCCACCAGCACCCCACTCAACACATTAACCATCTTGACACAAAACTTGATAAAACTATCCCTATTCTCTTCCACAGAAAGCAGGATGGGTTCGATGTCGTATTTGAAGTATATGCCGGGGACGGCGCGCTCGCCGACGATGGTGCCTTGTTCGGTGACGGCGTATTGGTTGGTGAAGATGGTGTGCTTGCCGACTGAGGGCGAATAGGTGGGGTAGGGCGCGGTGTACACGGTGGGCACGACGGAGAGGAAGTATTGGAATTTGTGGAAGTGGTTGGGCGTCGTGGCGATGGTGCGGTCGAGGGGGTTGAGGAGGGAGGGGTAGAAATCGCCGAAGGAGAGCTCGTTGATGATGTGCGAGAAGTTGAACTCTGCCAATCCCGCCTTTACATTAGCAATTCATTCGCATCCAATTTCGATTTTATAAGCAAGCGAGGACGGAGAGGGCTTATCAGGGGGTGCTAAGGGGAAATAATAGGAAAAGCATACCTTTATGTTCCAAATGCCCCGGCGTCGCAAACTCAGCATATCCGTGTCCTCTCGCCGTGACATGGAAATCCCCTTGCACCTTATTCACATCCAGGCTCCCATAGACCCTACAACTATCCCCAACCTTCCCCCTCAATTTCGGCGTCTTCGCCCACTTCGCCCTCCTCCCCGCACCCGCCACGATATCATGCACATGCTCCTCACCAAACCCCTCTTCCCTCTTCCCCTCCCATCCCTCGCCAGTCACAACCCTCCCCTTAGCATCTCTGCCCAGCCTATGGACACCCTTCTGATCCACCCAATCGCTCCACCTCGTAGGATCTCTCTTCAGCTTGTCGCCCGCGAGAACACGATCGCCCGCGGCGTCTTGCACGTTGATGTGGATATCGCCGCATTTCATCGCAACCGTCATATCGAGATTGATTTGCATCGCATGACCAACACCCTTCTCAACCGCAAAAGTATGTGTTTCGTAGCCATTCCACCATTTGGCGAATTCGGAAAACACCAGTATCACCGACACGACCAGCATGGCCACGGTCCATTTTCCGCCGCCGGACGTGCGGGTTATGTATTGGGGTTTTGCCTTAGCTGTGTGCGAGAAAAGTGTCAGCTCGAGTTCGTTGCAACGTCGTTGACCTGCGATGCCGATTCATTCCCGGCATGAAGAATGGTCTAGCAACAAGGCATAGAAAATAGCAAAAAGCGGGCTTACGGAAAGCATCAAAAGCCTGCACAATATTCCCCGTCTTCCCCTCAAACGCCCTCTCATCCAGACCGCGCTCAGCGAAGCCATTCAGGCCGTTCATCTTCCCGTCGTAGCTCATCTTCAGTGGCCTTCCCCCAGCGCAGCGGCATATACAAACTCAACTCCTAGAATGTCGCATACATTCGCCCGTATATCCCCTTGGTATTCGGAAATGCTGGCAAGTTGGGATCTTGTCGAAGTCGGAGGAAACGAGTGTTATGGGAAAGCCTCAGGGCGAGGCTGGTTGCTGGACTTGGGGCCAGATTTCGTTAAAGGACAAGCTGGAGATTTGGCGATGTGACAGGGATGTGGTCCGCGCGGCCGCCCGCGTTCTTTAGCCTGGCATAGCAATTCAATACATGTATGCGACTTTGCGACTGCTGGGCAACCGCAAGGCTGGACCGTGCTGGCAGAAGGCTGGCGATAGGGATACTTCAATATAACACCAGGACTGGTGGTTTTTAAACACCATATTCACAAGCGATATACACACATATATCCTCTTACTTCTCTTTAGTATCTAGTATGCGAGAGAAGAATAGTGGCAAAAAATAGTTCGCAGTCCTGGTAAGTGGATCATGCCAGGTCTTTTTAATTTCATCTGAACTCTGAGTGAAGGTCTCCTCGCAAAGGCAGGGAGAATCACGATATATATCGATCCTTGGTATGCTACGATGCAAATACTCAGACAAAAGCAAAATCATACGGCCAAGCAATCATGGCATCCATCAATTCATTCCATTCACCAAAGAGCCATCTACTACACGATACTCTGACACGTCTCTCCTCCCCACCCCCCCTAATGCAAGCGACTAAAGCGACCTCCCTCGAACCCTTATATCATCACAATTCCCCCACCACATCGCCTACTCACACACAAAATAAGCCCCTCCGGGCCCAACAGCCCCCTTTCCCCGCCAGGCTTCCACCAGGATCTTCCGGTCAAGCATCCCCCACCCCTCAATTTTCTCAAGCCAGCGTGAATATCAGAGGAACGAGCCAGTCAGGCTCCTCCCAAAGCCCCTATATATACACAATCCTTCTACATTTGTCTGTACTGAAAACTGTTTTGTCTAACAACACACTGACAACAGCCCAGAAGAAGAATGCAGCCTTAGCACCTTGCTACCTTTTCAACTGGCCATTGCTCGCCTTTCCCCTTAGCGCCCGCCGCCCCCCTCCGCCCGGCCAACTCTGATGAAAGAAGAAAAGAGCCGAAGATGCAGAAAGAAGACAACCGAGGCATAAAGTGATGAAGCAAAGCAAATCAAGAAGGAAGAAGGGTATGTAGAAGTTCCTTCGCAGAATTCAACTGCTGCCGCAAGCCGCGCGATTAAAACAGAACACCGCCGTTCGTCATGCAAGCCATCCCCGGGCTCCCCCTGAAACAAATACACTTGTATGCAAAGTACCTTTGAACGAGCGTTAAGAGAAATCAGGCAGGGACGGAGAAAGCAATAAACGTCCCGCCTCTGCAATCGTACATCGTATCATGGCGTAAATTAAACCTCAACTGCCCGTTTATTCGCTAATTAGGAAGATGCTTGTCGTATTTTTCATCCGCGACGAGTTGTCAAGGCTGCTGATGCGCCCGCTGCCGCCAAGTCTTGCCGAGCGCTCACGCTCCTGGTGACTCGTGGAAGTGCACTGCTGCCAGTAGGTGCGAGACTAGCACGCTTGGTTGGTGCCCTCTCGTTCCCCGTTGAGCTGCCGGTAGACCCTGTTTGGAACGTCGTTGCCGCAGATTGTCGTCGGGCAACATTTGCCTTCACAGGACTCACCCCGTTGCTCGTTCTGACAGCTGCCCCGTTCTTGAAACTAGTGACGGGCGGCTCGGGCAACGGACGACTGCTGGCAGGAGTGGCAGTAGTGTAGGAGCGCTTCACCGGAGAGTCATTCCGTGCAGCAGCTCGAGCTGAAAGCGGCATGGAAGACTTCTGACCCGTAATAAATTCATGGCGGATAGCTTCGTCGGGCTTCATACGTCGGTCGGGATCCCAGCGGAGACATCGGGCAAGGAAGTCGAGGAATGGCTCATCGTCGCACTTCAGAGCTTGTTGCAGAGACTTGGACGAAGGGCGGCGACGACGGCCTTTCGACGATACTGTAAGACGTGGTTTCCCTAGTGAGTCGAAGAAGAGCTTCTTGCGGGTGCTCTTCTCAATCAAATGTTTCTCGGGAGGACCGAATACTTCCATAATGCAGGCGAGTTGCTCCTGTTCGTTTTCTCCAGGGAATATAGGGTAGCCAGTGTAGAGTTCTGCTAGGATACAGCCCAAACTCCACATGTCGATTGGCATTCCGTAAGTCATGCCTAGGATAACCTCGGGCGAACGATAGAATCGAGACTGAATATAGGTGTACACTTTTTCGTTCTCAAAGCAACTCGAACCGAAGTCGATGACGCGAATCTCGGAATGCATTGGGTGGTTGAGTAGAATATTCTCAGGCTTCAAGTCGCAGTGAATAACTTTTTGCTGCTTGAGAAGGCAGAGACTGCTGAGCATCTGTTTTGTGAATCTTCGAATGAGCTTCAGAGAACAGCCACGGAAACCGTTGAATTTTATGAACTCATAGAGGTTCATGTCGAGGAGTTCGGTCGAGATGCAAAGATGGTTGCGGAAATAGAAGCTGCCTTTGAAATTGACCATGCTGTGCTTGCCTTGAGGGTCCTGGACCTAGTTAGCCTTTGGGCTGGGATAAGGATTGAGAAAAGAAGGGGCAAGCATACCCATTCGAGCAGTTTCTTGAGGATGTTGACCTCAACTAGGGCCTGCTGATGGAACCTCTTCTTGTTTCGGATGATTTTGACAGCTACTAGCTCACCGGTCTTGTGGTCCACACAGCGTACCACCTGACCGAAGCTTCCCTTGCCAAGAACATCGACAATCTCATATCGGTACATTAGATGATCACCAAGCACAATATTGTAATCGCCCCTTTCGTCGTCGAACCCGTAGTTAAGACCAGCCATGTCCATCCTTCCGACATGCTTTTCGGCTTTTTCGGTTCCCCAGAAATAGACCTCTTGGAAATCAACGATTTCTCCTCTCTCATGTATATTGAGGCTTCCGGTAAGAGTTACTTGTCTGGGCGAGCAGCTCGTTCGCGGCTTTGCTCTGCTGCGCAAAGCGTCAAGAACTCGGGCTGCCTGTTCCGTTTCCTTACGTCGGGACGCAAGCCTCTTCATTTCCTCTTCCGCTGCCAAGTCATCCTTGTCTAGCTCCGCGGTTGGGTGGTAGTTTTTCATCGCTGCATTAGATGCTTTCGCTTGAAGCATCTTTTGCATGGGATTCAATCTACTGGTTGACCTCGTCTCAACATTCGGGCGCTGCTCAGATGCACCGTCGGTTGCGGAATTCTTCTTTGGGCTTCCACCGAGACCCCAAGTGTCACTCCGGGTCCCATCATGGCTACTGAAAATGCTCAAGCTCGAAGCAGAACTCTTCCTTCTCTTTGAATCCAGATATGTGGTGGACTTGACCGAGGGACTGGGGCTCGAGATAGAGTTGCTGCTGACGTTTCCCGTTGTGGCAGAAGCTGGCAGTTTCGGGGGTGGCATACTTCCATGCTTCGGGGGCTGTGGTGGGTATTCGGATTCTCGCTCAGATGCAGCATGAGAAATGGTATTCGCTGTCTTCGAGGCACTTCTCTTCCACCCCATGCTGAGCTTTCGCCGAAGAGACGAGCCAGAAGTTGCCGATTGTGGCTCTTCTGGACTAGATATTTCTGCCACCTCCTTGCTGGGCTTCCTTTCTCTAGGCGCGTTGGGCGCGCGAGGGCCGTTGATCCGTGAAGGCTTTCTACCGATATGAGCGTCAGAGCTGAGGTCTGCGGTCGTAATGGCCTTGGGCATGAAAGAGTATCCGCCACTACTTTTGGGGAGCGACGATGAAACAAACGGAGAGACGGTTTGCCTGTTCTGGCGATTGTTTCCGACGATGGGTATTGCTGCACTAGGCGTTGCTCTGTCGTGCAGCGACACGGAGTCTGTTTTCGAATGGTGAATGGAGCTAGCGCTTCTCATCTGACCCATGGTCTGTTCCGGCATGTCATCGGGCTGATATCTCGAAAAAGATGCTTTGGACGCTGTCATAGGACTGCTGGGTGTTTTCGCTGTCCGCTTTGGAGGCGGCGTCAGGTTGCCCTCGGCATGGGATGTCTCCAAGGCTGCAATTTTCGTAGTAGTGGGAGTGCTCAAAGGCAGCAGGTTCAAAGGAGGAAGGCGCAACGGCTGAAGGTTCTTTTTGGAAGGAGCGTTCTTCGCGTCCGAGTCAACCTCAGCGCTAGTTTTTGTCCGTGGACAGGTTTGCTTCGGAGGATCTGCTAGAGACAGATCTTTGACAGACGAATTGCCTGAACGATCACCAGTACCAGTAGATGTGCTATTGATACTGCTGGTGTCAAATTGGCGGCCCATTTTGACCTTATTAATAAAAAATGGAGTTTCCAGTGGAGAATCCTTTGGAGATTCATAAACTTTTGGAATAGCAGGGACTGGCGGTACCTCCTCATCTTCGGCGCCTACCGCACCTTGATGGTTTTGTGGTTTCGGGGTAGGTAGGCGAGAAGATGATACAGCTGGGCGCGGCTGTAAAGACCCAGTTGAAGTTCTGGCGGTGTTGTAACTGTTGTAACTCGCGGCAGAGGCATTGGAGAGACCAGAACTGTGAGACTTTCGGTTTATATCTGGAGTAGTACGAGATGAAGAGGGAGTTGAAGCCATTTTCCGCGGCGCAAGGGAAGGAGATCGAGATGTCGCCCGCGCTGGAGGCCCCATAGTATCAGGCTGCGGAGTGGGCGGAGTGCGTGGCACTGGGGGCGGACCTCCTAGGACTTGCATCGTCGAAAGGCGTTTGGCTCTTCTTGCATCCGTGGGACTAATTGTCCTTGCTCCTAACCCAGTAGCATGAGAAGCGCCCGGTGGCATTCCAGGCATCACCGACAACCGCTTTCCAGCAGAGGTTGGAGTGGTTGCCAGTCGTGAATTTCCCCGACCTGCATGTGGAGATTTTCCACCATATGAAGATGCCCTGTAATTCTCAGGAATACCGCTCGATAAGTACTGCTGAGACCCTTGTCTTGCCGTTGGCTGTAGCGATTTCGTCTTTGCCGCTCGAGATATTGTTAGACCTCGAGCACCCTCACCAACGTTACTGTTCGGCACCGAAGCGTTGCGCCGAGATTGCGGTCCACCTTCCGTGCCGTTCTGGCTCGAAACGCTGGAGCCGAAGCTCGAGGCGACACTGGGTCGGCGTTTCTGAGACTGTTTTGTTGAGCTGTCTGAGTCAACTCCGCTAGGGCCGATAGATTTTCGGGCAGGTACGTAGTTGTTACTGGTCGAAATCGGAGGGTATTGGCTCGTTCGACGCGTTCGATGGGCGATTGGCGCAGCAGAAGAATCCATGGTTCCAACGGCACCCGGGTTTGTCGTCGTTGATGTAGTTTGGCGGCGCGTGAAAGAACTGCTCCTGGGAGCTCGAGTGACAGACGGCCGACGGATGACAGGCGGCCGAGTACCATTTGCACCAGATCCCATATTCCCTGACATATCAGCTGTCGCACCGTTGTTCTGAGATATGATGCTTCCTTGGCCACTGGGCGCGGGGAATTGGGTGAGCTGCAGTTCGTTGGACGAGGACATAATACTGCTATGCAGATCGTCGAAATTCACGGACGGCAGAAAATCATAGGAGGGCGACTGATCTGTCGTCTTCACTGGATTGGCAAGAGCGCTGTCGCCGAACGAGAATAGAGAGTGGTTGTTTCGAGACGAAGCATGGAGAGTCGGCTCGGTCGCGGACGTGTTGAGGCGGCTTTTTGTCGAAGCAGCATTCGGATCCGAATTTTCCCTACTGCGGTCGACATTAGATAAGTCTGCCTGGTGGCATGGTCACGGCAATCAGGAACGGGGAGAGCTCACGCTTTCGAGGGGGAGAAGCCAGCGGGCCTCGGACCCAAGGGCACTTTCTGGTCCCTGAGCATTTTCCAAGGTTCCTGCGGCGGCGTGGGCGATTGCTCGGGGGCTGCAGTGATCGTTTCTATATGCTTGGGCACAGCTCAGTCCGTGGCTGGCGCTGAGGTCTGGCGACCACGGCTACCTCATCTCCAATGGGGGTGTGGAGGATACTTGGTTCATTAGGTGCCCTTGCTTGCGACAGAGGAGTTGCGAGGGTGAGAAGCGGGCAGCCAGCCCACGGCGATTCTAGGAGAGGAGTCGCAATTGCAGAATTACTAGGCCGTGACGACGGTGGAGGAGCGTCAAGGACGTGCTCCCGTTGCGCGGGACTGGGACGAAATCGAATTTGGGGCCTTGTCGCTGCTCTTGCCGTGTTGGGTCTTGGTCGTCGAGGAGACAGGCACGACCCGCCGGCATAACTTTCTCGCTAATGCCAATTGCAGCGCGCCTAGCAAAGAAGCAACAAAATCAGGGTTCGTGCGGAGCCCTGATAGGCTGCCCACCGCTAATATCGCGACTTTATGCTGCACCAATATGCTCCCAGAGAACATGTTTCAACAGGAACTCTCGCTCTTCAACTCTCGCTGTCCCGTCAGGCGTCAATATTCAATCGCCGTGTTCCGACTGCACTGGTATATGTGTTCAAGATCTTCCTCCATTGAAGACTCTAGTCGTCTGCGCGTTCTTTTACACCATCAGGCTGCTGCAGCACGAACACCTCCATGTACTACGAAGCTGTAGCTGTAATTGCATAATTTGCTCCGCGTCCTATCAGATGCACAGCAACCCTACCTGCATCTAGATCAAGCCTCAAATGCTGATTCCCCCGGATAAAGGCGCCTGTCATCCGCTGCACCTACGCCTAATCAAGCAGCCTCGTAAAACCGAGCACTTCCTGGATCTGACGTGAAAGGTAATCCAAGTAATGAAAAATGAACCGAAGTGATTAGAGTTAATCTACAGTGAGTGATAGCAATGCGAGTAATCTGAAGAATAATATCGACTAGGAGGAATCATTCAAGTACAGATAACCCGTAAGTGAAAAAGCGAAATCGTGAGCATGTGCTGCTAAGGTTTTCTTCGTCCAGGATGTCGTTCATGAATCCTCGGATCTTTAAATGGGCTTCTTGAAAGATCGGCAAGCCAAACATTTGGTCTCAGGGTCATGGCTGTCAATCGTTTCTTACCCCTTTTTCACTCTATGTCAGAAGCCGTGCCGAGAAGCAGGCTGGGGGCAGCCAAGCTTTTGGAGGGGAGAGCTAAAGGGTCCTATGACGAAACCGGCATGGCAACACTTCGGCACCCCACAGATACCATATAGCCGCGCGTCTGCGCTTGTCTGCGCTTAATCTTTCCGCCATCCGCGCGAAGGTCAGCAGGCTTCAATCAATCTGACGGCTCGACCTCTTTCATTTCTTCCAAGAAGTCGACTGAAGACCCTCTCAACCTACGCCCTGCTCGCTGCTTTGTGCTGCGAGGTTAACCTATAACTCTCGATAAATCGCCGAAACTGCAACCACGTCATCGGCCTATCCATGGACCCGCCGCTTTAGAACGATATCAACATGGTATGAACTTCCGGGAGTTCACCGTCTGATGGAAGATATCCGCCTCAACAGACCGACGCTTCGACATAGCAAACATGGAGGAGTACTCGACCGATTCCTTCGCTAACCGCGGCGATCCCATTCCTCTAATCGAAGTCGAAGGTCAAGATGCCCAATCCGACTATGACTCGCCCATGACCGATGGTGATGAGAAGGAGGGAAAGGGAAAGGAAAGCAAACGGAAGCGTCTGAGGAGAAAGATCTCGTCGCTAAACCCGGCTCACAAATCGTCGGATTCAGCCGGTAAAAGCATGCAAGACAGACTTCTTGACAAGTAAGCCTTGAGCTTTCAACTAGCACGTACTTATACTTATTATCGAAAAGATTGCTTCAACAAGTCATTCCGGTCGAGGATGTGGGAAGAGACCAAAGTTCTCCGTCATCTGCATCCTTTGTAGAGCGTCCAAACTTCAACGTCACAACCATGTCCAACAACTTCCGTCGCTTCAACGCCAGAATAGGAGTCGTATTTGTCTTCCAGTCCCAGAT
This sequence comes from Cyclaneusma minus, assembly GCA_037179335.1. NCBI lineage: Eukaryota > Fungi > Ascomycota > Leotiomycetes > Marthamycetales > Marthamycetaceae > Cyclaneusma > Cyclaneusma minus. The sequence goes on from JAKZHN010000005.1 coordinate 1,395,954, forward strand.
GATCAAGCTCCTAAGCTGGCAGAAGTACTCACACACCTTCTCCTTCCTAGCCGTCTACACCTTTGTCTGCCTCGATCCCTACCTCCTCACTGTCCTCCCTCTAGTCGGCCTGCTCCTCTTTCTCCTCATCCCCTCCTTTATCGCCCGACATCCCGCACCACCCCGAACCATATCCTCCGACAACTTCTCCTATTCCACCACAGGGCCCCCCATAGCCCCTGCACCAACGGTGAAGCCCGTCAAGGAACTAAGCAAAGACTTTTTTCGCAACATGCGCGATTTGCAAAACTGTATGGAAGACTTCTCTCGCGTCCACGATCAGCTCATCGCTCTGATCACGCCCCCTACCAATTTCAGCGACGAACCCCTGTCATCTACCATCTTCCTTTTCCTCTTCCTCGGTGCCTGCACTATGTTCATCGCATCGCATCTCCTTCCCTGGCGACTCGTGTTCCTTGCAGGCGGATGGATAGCTACCTGTCTAGGCCATCCGACGATCCAACAATTCATGATCGACACCCACAAAGAACATTTACTGCCACGGGAAATACAAGCCAAGTCCCAGCTCGACAAATGGATAGCTCACGATATAATCCTCGATTCTGCGCCAGAAGAAAGAGAAGTCGAGATCTTCGAATTGCAGCGCTTGTCTTCCGCCAACGAATGGGAATCTTGGATGTTTTCACCCTCCATTTACGACCCTCTATCTGACCCGCGAATCATGGGGGGACGACCCAAAGGCACGCGTTTCTTTGAAGATGTGCAGCCGCCCAAGGGATGGGAGTGGAGCGAGAAGAAGTGGGCGTTGGATTTGAATAGTAGGACGTGGGTGGAGGAGAGGATGATTACGGGGGTGGAGATTGAGACGGAGGGCGAGAGGTGGGTTTACGATATTGAATATGAGAGGGGGGAGCAGGTTGGGGTGGTGGAACCGGGGAAGAAGGGGAAGGGGAAGGCGGTACAGCAGAGAATGCCGAGCTGGGAGGAGGGGAGTTTGGATGGGGATGGGAGGAGAGGGCAGTGGAGAAGGCGAAGGTGGATTAGGTTGGTGAAGAGGAAGACTGTTAGTAAGAGTGCTGGGTCGGGTTGAAATTGCCGCCTACGAAGCTACGGGTCATGAGTAATGAGCATCCATACATCCCTAAGAGATATTCGGCTCTTTTCAAAAGATAACTGACCGAATGACATGCATACTGAATAGGTAGTTGTTCAGTGGGATGATATCAACGTGTACCAGTCTCGTGGTGACATTTCTTGTGCGCTCACCTTCGACCCTTTGGAGAAGTAGGGATATTCCCAATGATTGGGAATATCTCCAGCAATTAAGAATATTCCAAGTACTAACTCAGAAATATTCTGGATAGCTGGAAAGTTTCGAATGATCAGGAATATCTCTAGTAATTTAGAAGACTCTCAGGTTGTAGCTGAGCGCAAAAGAAATGTCACCACAAGCCAGTGAACATCGCAGGGTTCTCGTGGCTTGCAATCAATTTTCCGAAACCAACCACTCGGGATCCTTTCATGTCCTCCAAAAGCAGTGCACATGTGATGAAAGCATGAAACAGATCTACTCCTTCAGGCTACCTATGTATCATGGCCCCTGCAATCGTGAACATTGAAACACGGCGCAGTTGTCGGGAGGCCCACATCTGGATCCAAGATCGCAGACTGGCCGTGGTGCTGCTTTAGTGTGGTTTCGTGAGTTGCCGCGTTGAGGAAGCCGTGCACGATACATGTACATTCAGTTGAAATCAACAGCGTAGCACCGGCTGGGCAACGGAGGAGGTTTAACCTGTACGAGAATTCTTGGGGCAGACTCGAAAGCAGGTCAAGTAGCCATAGAAGTTAGAGCAAGAGGATACATTTACATCATGTAGGAGAGCAGAAAAGCACAGGCATATTAAGGCTCAAAAGGTGGATATTTGTTTCAATCAATGTTGTTGCAACTTGTGACTAGCGTCGCCACGATAAACAACATCACTGCGCCGCTGCAAATCGCGCCGCATACCTTGCCTTATCCCCCAGAATAGCAGGACCTAAACAAGCGCCAAGCCCCACCTACAAAACACCCACTGCAACATCCAACCCTCCCCAGACCACATCCAACCACCACGAACCGAGGGTTTTTTGAATAGTTGCATCTTCAATCCCCTTTCATCAATTTGCAACTACCAGAGAATTGGCTGTCTCCGAAAATCCGTCTACCCTCCTACGATGGCGCTCCAAACTGCCTACAAGCAGTTCCTCGCTGCCCCCAATCCCACCTCCCTCGCCAGTAACGCGTCTTTGCACTACGTTACCACGCTGACCTCTCTCCATGGCTCCGCCGAGATTCTCAAGCACTTCAGCAACCAAGCCCACAAACTCAAGAAGAAGACCGAGAATGTCCTCAGCGCTGTTGAAGGCGAGAACGCTCTGGCTGTTGAGGTCGAGACTACCATTGAGTTTGTGAACGGCGGCGGAGCCTACCTGCCATCGCTCGACGACAACTTCCTCTCCGATCGCGTGGTCACGCTGCCAATCGTATGTGAAACCTCTGGTGCTACTTGTGCCGTCTCATAGCTAACTGCTCGTACAGATCCACATCGTCAGCTTTGACGGTCAAGGAAACATCGCGCAAATCCGCCAGAGCTGGGACCAAGGCTCGCTGCTGAAACAGATCGATGTTATTGGCAAGAGCGGTCGCAACTGGCCCCTTCACGAGGGCAAAGACCACATCAAGCTCATCCAGTCAAGCATCAAAGCTGCTGGCCAACCCAAGGCGCCTACTACACGCAATGCGCCTACTACAGACAATGAGAACCTTGCTGTTCGCTCCGACGGCCAGACGAACTCGAAGCGCTTCACCAAGGACCCTCATGCTTCTCTCTCGTTGTTTGCTCCTCGTGATTCTCAAGAGGGCGAATCTCTTCCCGCTGTTGTTGCGCCACGTGCGTCCGCGAAGCCAGCTCCTAGAGATTATTCTGAGCTGTTTGCCGGCGATGAGGAGGACGATGTTCCCTCCCCCGGAAAGGCCCGCCGTGAACGCTCTGTATCTCCAGAAAAGCGTGTTATTGCACCAAAGGGCGGTGCGGGCAAGAACTACCAGCCATCCAGACTGTTCGAGAACGACGAGAACTCACCTGCACCCAAATCTAACCAGAGAGAGTCGATGTATCGCCCGAACCCAAAGAAGTTCAACCACTTCGACTTTGATGACGGCAGCAACCCTCAAGAAACTCCTATCCACCACCAATCACGCCAGGGAAAGGCAAAAGGTGCCAACCAGTGGGACTTTGACAGCTTCAACACCCCCGAGAAGCCAAAGCCGAAGAACCTTCCCCAGCAGGTTCGCCACTGGGGTACTGACGACGATGTGGTGGAGCAGACCCCTCTGGGCCAACCTAAACAAGACAAACCCCGCAAAGACGCCGAAACCCACTTCGAATTCATTGACGACGGTACACCTGAGGTCAGCAGACGCATGATCGGCAGACCGCGTGGAGCTGGCATGAACAACGGTTCTGGACTGTACGAGAACAACCTCTACGACAGTGACGGAACCCCAGGAAACAAGACCCTCGACGAGAAGCCTGCAAGTGGCATTATGCCCACCAAGGACCGCAGCAAGGACTTCGAGCCCCATTTCGAGTTGACTGACAAGGTCGCTCCTGTCAATGAGAACAAGAAGGTGCCCGAAGACCAAGCCAAGCATGTCAAGATGATGGAGAAGAGCTGGCAGTCATACGATGCTTCCTCTGGTCCAAACCAGAAGGAGAATGCTCGCCCTACACCTGCCGCTCTCTCTGAGACCACGAATGCCCTCAAGAACCGCAACAACAATCAAAACAAAGGAATCAGCATTGCCGGCAACGGCATGGGTGGCAGGAAAGGCTCTGGCCGACAATGGGGCTTCGGTGACGATTCTGATGGCCAGGAACCCAAAACTCTCAACTCATCGAACGGTGCATTCAAGTCTGGCAAGAGACAGGGCAATGCCTCGCAGACTGCCAGCGGTGGCGGTTTCTGGGATTTCTAAGCTTCTTCCAGCCCGTCAAGACCTCGACGCGCGACTTCTTCCTCTACGAAGAAGCTGCCGTGCAAGTGTAGCACGAACGGGTTCCCATGTCTGCACACCTAGCTTATGCCGACTCTAACGATTCTTTACGACTGGAAGAGGTTCATGAACGTCAGTACTACGTCTCTTCCACCTGTCACGGAGTCACGCGATAACTACTTGTCTCGGTTTTGTTGTTTTGCAATGGATATGTCAATTCTTCGCTTTCCTTTTCTGCACTGGCATTGTTCGGTGGATCCTCCACAAGGGTTTGGAGAAAAAGCAGTGTTTTGACTATGGCGAATAGGAGGTTTACTTGGCAGAGGGCAGGTAGGGGCTGTATTTGGTACACGACAGAACTGTTAGGGATACCAATCATGTCTTCTGTATTGTATAAGTCCGATAGTCTATTTTCCATCAACACAACTGTGCCTCGTGATGGCTGACGTGAGCTTCGTGCAGTGATTTGAGAATTAAGGGTTCGAGTGATAGAGCAACTCAAGTCTTCCTCTGTGAGTCAGAATAAGAGATGAAGCATTAACCAACGTGATGTGCTTCAATCCATATACGCCGAGCATGGACAAGTTCGCTGTGTACAATCCTAAAGGCTACCCTCTTGCCGGACTGACCCATTTCGAAACCTCATGTTTTCTGCTTCACCAGGCCGGTCCAAGTTCCGAGTTTTGAAATGCCCTGGTACAGGCGCCCGGTACTGCTAGTTGCAGTTTTCCCTTCCCCAGATTTCGTCTCTTCATCACTCTTTGGTTTCTCAGCACTCGTTGTTGAAGCCTCCGTTGCTTTCGCTTTGTCATTGGCGGGCTGGTCCATTGCCTTCTCGTCGAGCGGCAAAGGAGCTCCCAACGCCTGTCGAAACAGCTCAACCTCGCGCTTCTGCTCCTCTGTCGTCAAATCCCCACTCCCTCCCAATTCTTCATCCACCGGTTCACTCATCGCTTCTCCCTCCATCTCATCATCATCTTCCCCCTCCGGCGCATCAGGCGGCAGCGGCACCTCGAGTGCCTTCTGAAACAGCTCACACTCATCATCCCCAAAATCCATCTCATCGACCTGACTCACCCCATCATCATCAACCTGCTCCCCTTCCTTCTTCTCCAGCTCCTGCTGTTCCTTATTCGGCCTCCCTCCATCCCTCACCGCTTCCTTCGACTTCGCCCAAATCGTCACAACTCTCACCGCCGCCTCCACCATCTCCTCATAACTCTCATTTGCTTCCGATTTAAACATGCTACAGTGCGCTTCTATCTCATTTGCTGCTTTCGCGTTTCCCCACTCCACCCACCATTTTTCTTCTTCCCCTTTCGGCACCGCGCAAAATGTGCGTTTGGGGAGCCGTTTCAAATACGCCTCCGTCCACCCCTTTCCCTTCCCTTCCCCATTCAGCGATGTGTAAAAATCCATCTTCCCCACTCCGGAAATGCCGTGCAAGCGCTGCAGCCGTATGCGCATTTGTGTTGGTTTCATCAACGCACCGACGAATTTCAAATGACTACTCGTCCACGCAAAGCCCGCTCCAATGCTCTCCCAACTCACATACGCAAGACCTTGCGCCACATTATCCTTGCTAATATATTTCAGTCCGTTGGCAAAATTCTCTTTGTTCAGACTTGCCAGGGATGCGCGAATTGTATTGCGGTTTGTGTAAGCCGCGACGCCGCCGGCTACGATTACGCCTGCGGTGCCGGTGCGGGCGGCGAGGAGTTGCCAGCCTTTGAGGCCGGCGGTTGTGGAGATGGACGTGAGAGAAGAGGAAGCGAGGGTGTAGGATGCGGGGATGGCGGACGCGATGCTGTAGATGGAACTGAGGTTGCGGTATTGGGAGAAGGCGCCGTAGGCGAAGAGGGAGCGCGCGAGGCCATTGTAGGGGGTGTCGAAGGCGAGGAGGCCGCGGATGTGGGGGAATAGTGGTGCTTTATCCGGATCATTTGGATCTGGGGAGATGGGGCGGTCGTCGAGGGTTAGGAAGAGGGCGTCTGCTGCTACGAGACCGCTGGGGAAAGGGGGTTAGTGGATAAGTTTGTATGGTGTGAAAAAGAGGGGGGGGTACGGACCCCATGGAGTGGGCTATGATTATTACATTGACGGAGGGGGAGTAGATGGGCGAGGGGGTTTGGGAGTCACGTTCTATATCGCCGACTCGGTCTTGAAGCCTGCTTTGTGTCAGTATTGTTGGTCCTTGTGGGATTCTTGACAAGAGGTTTACCATTCTCTGAAGCCTTGGACGGCGAGAGCTAAGTCTCCTTTTGTGTCGTATTTAGGATAGACTGCGGTTTTTACGGCGATATCGGGGAGTTGCTTTGATACGGCATCTTGAAGGTGCTTTCAGGTCTTCAGTCAGCTTGATGGTTCACTGGTTAGGTGTTGGCCTTTCACCGATTTCTAACATACTAGAGGAAACTGGTAGAACGTCTCTTCGTCACCACGAAACCCGTGGATGAAACATAAGAGGAGAGTCTTCATTTTCAAGCACAGCTAGGCACAGTCTGTGATTTGCAAGTCCCAGGAGCTATCCGAGGTGGGGTTTTGGGGGAGGTAAGCTCTTTTCGGATGTTTAGTCAAGTCTGGATTCAGGGCCTAGGTACGTGGATAGAAGGACTAGGGCTATAGGATTGTCGGAAGATGGTATTTCTAGGTATTGTATGCTTCAGTTCGGCGGCATGTGTGGCGTACAAGGCTGTCAGGTGTGGCTACGTGCGTCACTCTTGCAGAACGGGGGCGCTAGCAAAACAAGGTTCAAGTTTGACATCCATGAGTTGCACTGGGGGAAAGCGCTGGTGGCGCTTTGCGTCATCCCGTTATCACTGCTAATAATGTGTGATGAGCCATTGACATGTGATTTTGATGTTTGATAGTCAAGTGAAACGAGTGATGTCTTTCAGAAATCAGTCTACACTCCACGCGTTGTAAATGGTAAAGCGGCTTCAGTGTCTCTATTCTCTCAAGCTCAAGGTGACAGTATTCAATGTTCCTAGCAAATGTCACACTTGTAGGTCGGTTGTCATCATGGTAATACGGTTTAAATTAGACTTTTGGAGATTCATTAAGCTTTAAGCGTCGCTCGCTACATGTATAATACACGCTAATGCCCATTACACAATGCCCCCTTTCAATCAGACACAAAGCTACTCAAACCATGCTGCTTCACTTCTTTCCCGTAAGGGGCTTAAGAATGCCACCAAGACCCAATCCACTAAGGACCCTGTCAATACCCAGAGAACCAAGTAGGCCATTCACAAGACCTCCAAGACCAAGTCCATTAAGCTGTAAATCCAAGTGTCAGCCAAACCACCCGTGAAAAGTATGGCGAGAGTTCGATGCGCAAACGATTGAAACTTACCAGTCTTCCAACGAGTCCCAAAACTCCGCTCAGCAAGAGACCAACGGCGGCCAGGATTTGGCCCAGCGGCTCAGCGAGAAGTCCCCAGAGAGGGTTGATCTCTTTCTTGACATGTGGCATGCCGGCGATCTTCTTCTTTCCGTTTTCGATGGTCTTGGTGACACCAGCGGAAAGCTACAGTTTGTTAGCAGATGTTGTTACAAGATTGAGTGGTGAGAGCATACTTCTTTCAGGAGCTCAGCAAGATGGTGTTCTTCGGGAGTGCCCTCTGAAGAACCAGCATTCTGCTTGGCCTGTGCCTGGATTCTGCCATCGGGATCCAGAGCACGGATGGAACCGTTGCATTCTTGAAGAATGTTACCGGCTTCCTCAAGAAGAGGTTTCATATAGTCAACAAGTTTCTGCTCGTCGAGGTCATCCTTGGATTTTGCGTTTGCTTCATTGACAGCCTAGACGGTGTCAGTAAGTGTCCAAACTTCGATTTCACAGCGTCTACTTACATTGTCAATCTTGCCGAGCACAGGCTGAATCTTGTCGAGCGAGCCTTGAATGACGAAACCAAGTCTCTTTGCAAGTTCTCGGTCTTTCTCTTTCTTTTCACGAGCCTCAACTTCCTTGGGGTCTTCTGGCTCTTCCTCTGGCTCTGGTTCTGGTTCTGGTTCTGGCTCGGGCTCGGCTTCAGGCTCAGGGGGAATATCTTCGAGAAGAGTAGCATGACCGATGGCTTGGCCTTTGCTGTTGACAATATCACCGTCGTTGTCAATTTCCTTGCCAACAACCTTGGTGATCTGGCCCTCGGTAAGCTTTCCGATGACCTCACCGTCGCCGTCCACGACGTTACCCTCGCGGTTGACCTTGAGGCCCTTCATTGGGTTTTGCTCTGGTTCCGGCTCGGGCTCGGGCTCTTCTGGAGCAGGCTCTTCCCAGCGCTCAGCTTTGCCAAGAGTGTTTCCGTTCTTGTCGACAATGTCTCCGTCGTCATCAACAGTCTTGCCGTACAGCTTCTTTGGATCACCTTCAATGACACGACCCACAACAACGTCCTCGACGTCGAGGACCTTACCCTCCTTGTTGACTCTCAAACCTTCAATGCCAGAGAAAGGTCCTTCTTTCATACCTTCTCTCTCGCTGTCAGGCACCATTTCAGCTTTGCCAATCACGACACCACCATCGTTCCAGATCTGGCCGTTCTTGTCGGACATCTTTCCAACAAGCTTCTTGGGGTCACCCTCGACAAGCTTACCATATATCTGGCCATTGGAGTCGACCAAGTAACCAGCCTTGTTGACACGCTTGCCAGCAAGAGCTGAGAGATCAACTTCCGGCTCGGGCTCTTCTGGCTCAGGCTCAGGCTCCTCCCAGCGCTCAGCTTTGCCAAGCGTGTTGCCGTTCTTGTCGAGGACATCACCATCCTCGTCGACTCTCTTGCCAGCCAGCTTCGCGCCGTCGCCTTCAGTCAGCCTGCCCACGACTTTGTCGGCTGCGTCAACAACCAATCCATCCTTCCGAACCTTGGGCTCATCGATATCGGAGAAAGGCCCCTCCTTCTCGCCTTCGCGCTCAGTGTCGGAGACGAGTTCAGCCTGTCCGATGACCTTGCCGTTGTCACTCCAGATCTTGCCGTCCTTGTCGACTCTTCGGCCGGCACACTTCTTGACGTCACCCTCAACAAGCTGACCCCAGACCTCGCCGTCCTTGTCAACAACCTTGCCGAGCTTGTTGACTTTCTTGCCGTCCAGAGCAGAAAGGTCGACCTCTGGCTCCGGTTCCGGCTCTGGCTCGGCCTCTGGCTCAGGCTCATCCCAGCGCTCAGCATGACCAAGTACGTTGCCGTTCTTGTCAATCACATCGCCATCAGCATCGACCTTCTTGCCCTCAAGCTTCTTCCAGTCGCCCTCAACCAGAGTGCCAATCTTCTTGCCCTCGTACATGATGTCTCCATTCTTCTCAACAAGGCTGTCGGGGAAGTCCTCGAATGGCTTTTGCTCGGTAGCTTTCTGGTCATCCTTGGGGACTGTCTGGGCTTTTCCAATGATCTTGCCAGAGTCGTTCCAGATGTTTCCATCCTTGTCGACCTTCTTGCCAATGAGGTCTTTGGCCTCACCTTCGATAAGACGGCCAAGGAGAGTTCCGTTTTCGTCGACGATGTTGCCGGCTTTGTTGACTTTCTTGCCTTCCAAGATGGAGATCGGGGGGAGTTCTTCGCCGGCCTTCTCTTCGACGGCTTTCTCGCCTTCTTTGGCCTCGTCGACCTTCTCATCGGCCTTGTCTTCGACAGCTGACTCACCCTCCTTGGCCTCATCGACCTTCTCGCCGGCCTTGTCCTCGACATCACCTTCGGGTTCCTTGGCCTCGACTTCCTCGTCAGCCTTGTCCTTGACGGATCCAGCACCCTCTTTGGCCTCATCGACCTTCTCGCCGGCTTTGTCCTCGACATCTCCCTCCGGCTCCTTAGCCTCGTCGGCAACCTCGCCGACCTTCTCTTCCCCACCCTTGCCGATATCAGAGGCCAACTCGCCCTTGCCAAGGATGTTGCCATCCTCAGCCACAAGGTTGCCTTCGGAGTCGATGTCCTTGATCTCCTTGTCCTTCAGGGTTCCGGCCTTGCTTCCAGCCTTGCTTCCAGCAGTCTTTCCAATGACCTTGCCAGCGCTGTCGATGATTTCTCCCTTCTCGTTGACAGTAAGGGGACCCTTGATGCCCGTCTCGCCGAGTTGAGATTGAGCATCGCCGAGCTGGGACTGAGCGTCGTCGACTTGAGACTTGGCAGCGTCTTCGATGGGTTCGGCCTTGCCAATAACATTGCCTTCAGAGTCGAGGACATCGCCTTCCTGGTCAACCGTGCTGCCAGCCATGCCTTCGGGGTCTTTGCCTGAAATCTTGCCAACGACCTTTCCATCGCCGTCGACCATCTCTCCGGCTTCGTTCACGTGGCCAGCTGGGACGATCTCTTCACCCTCCTCGGCGGCATCGTTGGCTGTGTCTTTGGTGTCGCCGGCTGTGGTTTCGGCTTTCTCTTGGACATCGCCAGTCTTGTCTGCGGCAGTGTCCTTGGCATCGCCTGCTTTGCTGCCAGCCTTGGACTTGGTGTCCTCCGCCGTCTCCTGAGCCTCGCCCACCTTGCTTCCAGCCTTGGACTTGACATCATCCGCTGGCTCTTCAACGTCGCCTACTTTGCTGCCAGCCTTGGACTTGGTGTCCTCCGCTGTCTCTTGAGCATCGCCGACTTTGCTCTCAGTCTCGTCTTTGGCGTCACCCGCTGTCTCTTCAGCTGTGTCTTTGGCATCGTCGACCTTGTCTTCTGCTTCGTCCTTGGCGCCGCCGACTGCTGAGGCTGCACCGCCAACTGCACCGTGGGCGGCACCGTTGACGGTGCCTTCGTCCTCCTCCTCCTCCTCTTCGGGTTCTTCCTCCTCAGGCTCTTCCTCCTCAGGCTCTTCCTCCTCTTCCTCGTCCTCGTTCTCTTCGTTCACCGTCTCGGGGACTTCAGTGTCTGCGACGCTCTCAGCATCGGTTGGAGGCTCGGACTTGGTCTGAGGCTGGATCTTCCGTCTCGTCGAGCCATTGGACATTTGGCTCGACGCCTTCTTGGGGACCCTGGTAGGGGTTTGCGGCTGATGGCTTAAGTCCGGCATGATGAACGACTTGAGTCTCTCAAAACAGATGGTGGTTGATATGACTCAGGAGTAAAAGTGAGTTCAACTTGGAAAGTGTGATTGAGCTGATGATTGGCCTAGAACTTGTGAAAGGTGTGAAATGGTATGAAGAATAGAAGATCTGGAATGTGGCTGGAGATGTACTCTTATAACGCTTATGCAGGAGAACACTTCTTGACTTCTTCCCAATTCCTGGATACACAGAAAACAGGAAGAGGATGTTCACTCGAGCGGAATTACATCATTCCCGCCTATGGGAATTTCAAGATGGCGTATGTTTTCTCCCAAATCTCGATCTTACCTTGATACTCGGCCTGCTATGACGAACCCTCAGTCCTTGCCGAGCCATATGTGACGCCACAGTAGGGGTCCAGCCCATGTCGACGCAAGCAGGGTAGCAGAGACCCAGTTCCCGCGGCCACGTTTGCCTGCAGACAACAGCTTAACTTGAAGCTCGTTCCTCTGATCCAAGCAGTCTCCCACTTCATGACGACAGTCGAAGAAAACCATGTGGATCTTCGCCACACTGAGGCTCTTAGTGTAACACCTGCTGTCGATACTCAGTGGGGTATGTATGGTGGGATCCAAGTCCAAGTGGCTGAATCCTCGGTTCGAACTGACAGCATTTAGCAAGTGTGGCAAAAAGCAGGTTTTCGGGGAAAGGCTGGCCACCCTTTCCCGAAGGATGGAGGGGGTCTGGAAGCCTCAAACTTGCTTTCATGCCCGTGCTGGGTTCTTTGATTGGCATGGCTTTCAGACCGTGTGGGAGCTTTGATGCAAGTTCTTCCGGGACTGACTTTGGGCACGGTCGTGAGAGAGCCTGAGCAAGGGTCCAAGCTACATGTTCGTACATCGAGATTGTGATCCGTAAGCACAATCGACATATCGAAATTGTGGCTGGTGTGTATGAAGCAGGAAAACACCATTTTACGCTACATAGGAACACCTAGTAAGACCTCAGATTAATTACACAACTTACTCATATATGAGTTTACCGGAGTCCAGACCATACCTTCAAATGAATGATGAATGATGAATACATCACACTTGGTAACATCACCAGAACTTGCCGTGTGTTCTGGACAATCAGCAAACTGACGTCGAAACCTATATCAAGAGATATTAAGACCTGCCAAGGCAATGTCAAGATTCCCATCATTCCAGACCCCACATAATTACCGTCTTATTTAGCGCCCGGTCCTGTCACCATGTTAAGGCTGAAACCTACTCCACCCACCTTAATATGACACCTAAGCAACTATACCCGCTCCCCTACACCCACCCTCCCTCCTCCGCGCCACAGCGGGCCACCCATTCGTCAACCTGGCTGTCAACCGTCAACGTGTCAAAAAATCAAGTTTTCGGGCCCATACGACGCCACATCGTTCACATCGTGTGTCAGACCAGTTCCCCTCCCCCTCCCACTACCACTCTCACTCGTTTCTGGGACAGCTTTACTGAGCCACATACATCCTGCCACGCGGTTAGAGAAGCCCATTTCATGTATGTACGTCAGAAATTTCTGAGTCAGAATTAATATATTGCTTCTGAAGTGGGTGACGCATGTAGCCGGAAGACTGAGAGAGAGACCGGGGCTCGGTGATCTCTTCCCCAGGTTTTTGATACCCATGATTTCGAGGCTCGAGCTTGCCGCCCGGTCCTGGGGGGCTGGAGTTTCTCACTGATTTCGTCATTGGTCCAGGGATGTTATGGACTCGTGGTCATAGCTCCCAGAAGCTTCAATCCTTCTCGAATGTCGCAGTTCTGAGCGCTGGGGAAGCTTGAAGTGGCTTCAGTGAGAACTTCCAAATTTTGGAGGTCACAAGCTATACCAAGATTTCAGGGCTTTTTGATGTAGAATTCGAGTATACAGTGAGGAGAGACGTGTACGGGCTTTTGAAATAGAATTAGAAATTACATGAGTTGTCCCAAATCCGTGTTCCCGTTCCCAAACTTCAAAAACTAGACATTAGAGCTTCCAGTAGTGAGTCGCCAAATCCAAATGCAAGAACTTCATACCCAGAGTCGCAGACTCATCTTAGCTGTAGTTAACGGGAATCCTGATCGTGATGTTGATGCTCTTCTTCGTCGACTCAATGTTCAAGTAGATGTCTGGAACAGAACCATCCGCACCAGGCTGGAGTCCCTCAATCTTGATGTTGGGCTGCGGCTGATCAGGAAAGTCGTCGTCTTCGTCTTCTTCAGCATCGTGCGCTACCCCTTTGGTAACTTCTCCCACCTTGCCAACGACTTTGCCAGCTTCGTTCACGATATTTCCAGACTCGTCGACAGTAGCACCGGTGAGGTCTTCCACGTCGCCAAGTGCGCTGCCAACGACATTGCCGTCATCGTCCACAATGTTGCCTTCTCCGTTGACACTGTGGCCGAAAATTCCAGAAACATCACTAACCGCGTCGGTGGCTTTGTCGGCGGCGCCGTTGACTTGCTCGTAACCCAGACTGTCAACCTGGCCGATAACGTCGCCAGTTGAGTTCACAATGAGACCAGCATCGTTGACTTTGCTTCCGGCCATCTTCTCGGCATCTCCTTTGGCTTTGCCTAGGACATTGCCGTCCTTGTCCACGATGCTGCCATGTTCATCAACTGTTTTGCCAACGAGCTCGGAGATGTCCCCTAGCTGATCAGTGACGGAACTGCTAACCTCGCCGGCTTTCTTCGTGGCGTCGTCGGCTGTCTGGCCAGCTTTGTTCTTGGCACCCAGCTTGCTAGCTTTGTCGGTGACGCCGTTCGAAGTATCGGTGGCATTCTTGGTGCCAGGAACACCATTTCCAATCTCCTCGGCTTGTTTCTTCGCACCACCAGCAGCCTTGCTTGCTTCACCATTCGCCTTGCCAGCTGTCTCGTTGACTGTATCAGAACCTTCCTCAGCAAGTCCACCCGCTTGCTTCTTGGTATCGTCTACTTTGTCTTGAGCGCGCTCTTTCGAGTCTTCCACACCTTTCTTGACTCCGTTGACAGACTCCTCAGACGGCTTGGCATTTTCAGCCATAGACTTTGCTTTATGAGTCGCATCCTCAGCCGTTTTCGATGCCTTGGACGCCGCTGGCTTGGCCTTCTCCTGGGCTGCGTTGGTGGTGTCCTTTGTAGTCTCGGACGTCTTGAACGCCGCTGGTTCCGCAAGGTCCTTCACAGGGTTCAAGGTATCAGCAGTTTGGTCGGCAGGGCTCTCTTCTTCTGCTTGATACTCATCTTGCTCTTCTTCGAAGTCCTCATCATCTTCATTTTCGCCATGCTCCTCCTCCTCTTCTTCATTGTCATCCTCGGCCTCGCTCTCACCCTCTGCTTCTTCCTCTCCCTCGCCGTGCTCAATGCCTTCGTCCTCCTGGTCGTTTTCATCAGCATCTCCGTCTTCATCCTGGTGGTCCTCACGACCCTCGTCTTCGTCCTCGTCATATTCTGGCTCCGGCTCCGGAGCCTTAGCAGGCTTCTTCTTCAAAGGCGCCTTGGAGTCAGGAAGTTTTGATGGAGACAATGCTTTGAATTTGTGCTGCTTGGCTGGCTCTTTGATGGCGTCCGTAGGTGGCGTGTCCTCTTTGGCGGCCTTCTGTTCAGGCACTTCCTCAGCAGCCTGGCCATCCTCTTGTTGAGCGTGGTCTGCATCGCCCTCGTCGCCGTCGCCCTCGTCTCGGGGCTCATTATGCTCAGCTTCTTCCTGTTCTGGCTCTGGCTCTGGCTCCAGCTCCCGGGCCTTGACGGGCTTCTTCTTCAGAGGTACCTTCGTCCTGGGAAGTGCCGATGGAGACAAGGCTTTGAATTTGTGCTGCTTGGCAGGCTCCTTGGCAGCCGTAGGTGATGTTTCGTCTTCAGGGACTCCTTGTTGGTGCTCTTGCTCCTCGGGCTGGTCATTTCTCTCTTGAAGGTGGTTCTCGCCGCCCTCGGCATCGGTTCCCTCATCTTCGGGCTGCTCCTCCTCTTGGGGCTGTTCGTCTTCTTCCGGAGCTTCGTCTTCTTGCTCCGGCTGCTCTTCCTCTTCATGCGCAGGTTCAGGCTGTGGTTCGGGAGCCTTCGGCGCCTTCTTTTTCACAATGGGCTTCTGCAAGTCTGGCTGGGACGATGGCTTGAACTTGGGTGTCTTTGCTGGTTGTTCGGCGGTGTCAGCCTCGGGTTTCTCATCATCGTCTCCAGGCTGTTCGTCTTCTGGCTGTTCGTCTTCTGGCTGTTCGTCTTCAGGCTCTTCGTCTTCAGGCTGTTCATCTTCAGGCTGTTCATCTTCAGGCTGCTCGTCTTCTGCCGGAGCGTCGTCGTCTTCTTGCTCGGGCTGTTCCTCCTCTTCTCCCTGCGCCGGTGCTGCCTCTGGCTCTGGCTCCGGGGCCTTGGGTGCCTTCTTCTTCACAACGGGCTTCTGCAAGTCTGGCTGGGACGATGGCTTGAACTTGGGTTTCTGTGTCGGTTGTTGAGCAATGTCTTCCTCAGGCTTGCTTTCTTCTTCCTGAGGTTGATCATCTTCCTCCTCAGATGGCTCATACTCCCCCCGAGTCTGAAAATCCTCGGCGTCAGCCTCTTCTTGCTCAGGTTCGGGTTCGGGCTCGGGCTTCGAATGTTGGTCGGTCTTTTTCTTTTTCAGAATCCGCTTTTGACCCTCGGAGAAATCTGCGGTGGCTTGTCGCTTGAACTTGGGCTTGACTGGCTTCCCAGCGTCCTTTTCCTTGGGCTTTTCTTCATTCTGCTCCTCTTCGTGTGGCTGCTCAGCATCATCTCCTTCCGCATCTAGCTCTGGCTCGGGTTCAGGGGCCTTGACTGGAGCCTTCTTCTTCAGGGACTTCGGTGAATCTGCCGACTTCGATGGCTTGAACTTTGGTTGCTTGATCGTTTGCTCAGCATCGTCTTCCTCAGGGGCCTCCTCATGTTCTGGCTCCGGCTCGGGAGCCTTAACAGGAGCCTTCTTCTTCAGGGACTTCGGTGAGGCGGGCGAATCTGCCGACTTAGATTGCTTGAATTTCGGTTGCTTGATCGGCTGCTCAGCATCGTCTTCCTCCACATCCAGCTCGGGCTCGGGCTCAGGGGCCTTGACAGGAGCTTTCTTCTTCACAGACTTTGGTGAGGCGGGTTTGTCTGCCGGCTCCGATGGCTTGAACTTAGGCTGCTTGAGAGACTGCTCGGCATCGTCTTTGACTTGGTCAGGGGCGGGCGTCTTCGGAGTCTTAGGGGTCTTGGGAGCCTTTGGCTTTGCTGCTTGTGCCGAATCTTGAGCTGTATCCTTTGCCTTCGATGCAGACTTGGTGACATCCTGTGGCGTCTTGGTGGCATCTCCAGTAGGCGCTTCTTTGGGCAGCTTCTTTTTCACAGGGGTCGGCGCTCGGTCTTGCGCCTTGTCCTGAGTCTTTGATGCAGACTTGGTGACATTTTGCTGGGCTTTGGAAGCGTCCCCACTGGGCGTTCCCTGTGGAACCTTCTTCTTCACCGATTTGGGTGTTGTTGAATCAGTCGCTTTATCCTTGGCCTTGGAAGCAGACTTGGTGGCGTCTTGCGCTGTCTTCGAGACGTCTCCATTGGACGTCCCTTGAGGAAGCTTCTTCTTCCCAGAGGAAGGAGTTGACTTGGCTTTCGTCTTGTCAAGGGCCTTGAAGGGAGTCTTCGGGGACTCAGGTGGGGCAGGGGTCGACATGGCTGATGAACACTGGTCGAATAGGATCAAAATTTCGAGAATGAAAATTATGCGGAAGCTTTGTTCTATGGCTAAAACAAGATTGCCATCTGAGGGCACGGGGATGTATTTGAATGCAGCACAAGTTTCGGATGATGTTACGTCGTTGCGCAGTATGGACAAAGATGTAGAAACCCACTGCAATGCTTGGAACTTAGTACGGGAACGAAGATCAGCAAGGCTAGAAGCCGAACGGCGTTTGGCCCAAAGCTCCATGTCAGCCCATGAACGCCATCGCCAAGCTTTTCAATTGCATCAAGTGTGGCTGGGATGAGTTTCCGGATCAGCTCTCAGACCCCCGGCTCGAGCTGCCAGAGAGTCGAGCCTGTGGCTAGAAGAGAAAAGCAAATAGCACGGGGGCACAGCAAAAGAGTATATGTGAAACGACATGAATCTCTGACCTTGTCAGATCCGCGTAGCGGACTTCCGCATCCTGCTTTATGTCTGGCTGTTCGGCAGGTTAAAGAGCGGACCGAACGTCATTCTCAAGTTTTGGGGGCCTTCGAGCATGGATTTTGGCGCCCCGTAATTCGAGTATCGCCGATTCAAAGGATGGGGGCTTACGCAATTGGCCAGGAATCAAAAGTCGATCAAAAGGATGCGGGAGTAGACTGAGTTCCCTATCACCAGCTCTCGCTGTCTTGGGCCCGGGTCTAGTAACTGAGGAACGAAAAGCTGCTACTTAACTATCCAAAGAAACAGGGAGGGTGCTTTTCGGGCCTGATACCTTCAGAATTCCTTTATCTAGCCATGTTCTTTTTCTCTTTTCCGAGCATGCTCAAAATAGATGAGGGCGTTGGAGTGCCAGTATCAGAACGGCCACAAGGCTGTAGTTCCGAGGTGGGTGTCCTAGCTGCAACGATGATTTGACCGGAGGAGGAACCAAAAGGAGACGCCATGCCGGCGAGTTCGACAGCTCAAGCCACCACTGCCACATCCACACCCCCTGCCAGGTGACATTTTGACGTGACAGCTTCTCGATACATGTAGCCCATGCTGAGCCTTTCGCCGGGCGTGGCTGGGATGTGGGATGATCCTCTCGGTCTTCGTCGACGTCGAATATGGGCCCGGGTTGCACAGAAGTCGTCGGTGGTGTGGTGATCACGATCCATGATATATTGGTCGTCGCCAAGGATGCCCGACAGCGTAGGACCAGATTCTCGATGCCGCTGGTCCGCTGCCACGCGTTGTGAGTTCCTTGAAGGCTTTGTATTCGTGGTGCAGAAGCGAATATGTCGTGGCCCGATTTCTTCGTGCAGACTCAATTGACACAGCGCTAGCTCGGCGCTAGGCTCGGAAAATCGTTCTTCCTCCATTGCTCTTTTCTTTCAGCCGACGACAGGTCAAGCTTCCTCAACCAACACCCTCCGAAGTTTCGAACGGAGTCGCTTGCATCAGCCACAACGCAGCGAACACGTCTCGGCATCCGCTTCAGCCTGCGATCAGCAATAGGATCATAATAGGATGGAATTGATATTTCCTTGATTTGCTTCCCTGTCGACGGGGCCGTCCCCAGTGCACGTGCCCTCGGCGACATACATCCATGTCCTGCTGTCAATCAGTGGGCCCACGCCTTGTTGAAACTTGCCAGGATTCAGGAAGGCTGGAACTTGGACCTCTTGCGACACCTCTGACTTCTGAGGTTCAGAACCTGAGAGCCTTTCCGCTCGATCTGGGGCATTCCATCATGGTGACGCACTTCGTCCTCGCCCAAAGTGGGACTTTGTGGGAAGACTCAGCAGAACTTACATGTAAGTCCAGCTTCTCCCAGGTAAGGTGACACGCTGTCATCTCTTTTAGCTGAGAAGTTCATGGTAGTTGGTACTTGCTATACTTTTTTAGTATCAAAATAATTACAAGGTTCGTACACCTTGAAGTCCGTATTTCAATTTCCAGATGGCATCACGGCCCTTTTGTATTCGTTTTCTGCTACGGGGTTTGTGAAACGGCAATATATTGCTGCTTGTCTTATGATTTCTGCAATTGGCAGGCAATTGCGAGACTATTTCCCGGTACCAAGTCAGAGGGGGGGTGTGGCTCAAGATGTATTAACTATTGCTTGACCCACCCTGGACGTCAGCGTCCCCTCCACCATATTCCCGGAATCAGACCCTGAATTATGCAGTCCTTGTCGTTCCAGCAGCGGAATTACATCAGTCTGGAGCGGACCTTGCATCATCTCTTTGCCCTGCCCTGCCAAAGTCTTGTTTTTTCCCGGCGTCATGATCCCATGTCTTTCTCATGCACCTGCCACCCTTCTCACCTTATCAATGTCCAATAAACAGCCTACACACTCCGGCACATGCCAAGTTATATCCTGATCTGAAAGCTGAATACTTCAACCTCACTTAGCAATGCCACCCAAACAATCTACTCCTAGGAAGAAGAAGCCAGCTCAGTCTGATCCAGCACCCGATTCACCAGAACCAGAAAGCGAGCAAGAGCAAGTACCCGAGCAACAGTCCGAGCAGGAAGAAGCTTCTCAAGACCAACGCGAACAACCCGAAGAGACTCAGGAGCAAGAAGAGCAGCCCGAATCCGAGGCTCCCCAGCAATCAGAAGCAGAAGCCGACGAGCCCGCGACCGAGAAAGACGAGCCAGTCACAGAGAAGGACGAGCCAGAAGAGCAGGAGCAGGAGCAAGACGCCCAGCCAGAACAAGAATCCGAGCCTGAGCCTGAGCCCGAGCCAGTACCCAAACAGAAGAAACAGCCAGCACAGAAACAGAAGCCACAGAAACCCAGCATGTCGGATTCTTCTTCGCCTGACGCTCAACCTAAGCGCCAGCAAAAATACGACTCAGACACCGAGTCGGTCGGAAGCCGATCTCGATCACGGCGAGGTGGACGTCGTCGTCGCAACAAGCAGAATGGAAAGGGCGGTGGTGGACCTTTGGATTCGATTGGCGAGGACGACATTGCTGGCAAGGCCGTGGGACAGAGCACCGATATGGTAGGACGCACCGCAGGTCAGACCCTCAACGGTGTCCAGAACACCGCTGGGCAGGCCACTGACAGTGTTTCTAAGACCCTTGGCGGCGTGGCCAATGGAGCCCTAAGTGGTGGAGGGAAGAAGGAGGGCGGCGGCAGTGACGATCAACTCCGTCTTAGACTCGATCTCAACCTCGAAGTTGAAATCACCCTGAAGGCGAAGATCCATGGTGATCTCACACTTGGTTTACTGTATGTATCCCCCCACTGCTGTGCTTCCCCAGTATATTTACTTATACTTAGATCTTGAGGGCGTAGTAATTGAAGACCCCTTGCCAACGTTATCACAGGTCCGGATGAGTTTCTACGAGTCTACGATATTGGAATTTGGGATATCTTGTTGGGGAAAATCATCGTTCCTTCAGCGTCTGTACTGTTTGCATAAGGATCAGGGGAATGTTTGGGTTTGGTTGTTCTAATATTATTGTATCTACGAGCGAAATGGGATGTAATGCTACTGCTACTATATCTGATCTCAAGTGCTAGACAAATGTTTGAAAAGGGCCGGAAATCCCGGTCACAGTAATCCGTAAATAGCAGACTACGAACCACGAAGTCAGCATAAGCAAGACTCCTTCTCCGGTCTCTCTTGTTACAGAAGCACAATGCGGATTATGTGCCGGTCAATAGTATCTCGAAACCTCGATCTTGCAACACTTGACCTTCACGACGGCGTGAGCAATTAGAGAATCATGCCATATCAGCATTCCAAGTTGAAAAACCGCGACTTAGTCGCAGACAGTATACTGGAGCTCATCATGATGAACGCCATGGTATTCTTGCGCAAAATCAGGTTATCAAAGACTTCCATAACGTCATCAGGGTCCATTCCATACTTTTGTCCTTCTAGAGACTTCTGGTGTGACAGCCGTGAGCTACCCCGGTAAGAATAACGACATCAAGGGTCCCACCCCCCTGAACCGCCCTATGCTATCATCCCGCATTTGAATTTCGGGAGAAGACCCACACCATCTGTTCTTAGACCCCGATAGCAGCACACCTCTCCCCCAAAACTTGTTTCGTTACGTCCGAATTATGGCTTGATCCCCCTTTTACACGTTTGGTATCAAGTAACTACGCCATTGCTCTCAACCCCTGCCACGCATGACCGGCCTTTCTAATCTTGAATTGTGACGCCATGGTCCATCTAGAAATATTCTATCCAGCTCACAAAAGTCACTTCTCATCTCAGCCAGCTCAATTCAATCCAAGTCGTCTTCGTATCTGGCACTCTAACTGGTGTCCAGCCAAGCCTCTCTCCCCGTCGCATGCCTACGGAAGATACATTCCAATCTCCTACACCACACCAAAAGGCACCCTCATCCCCATCCCACCTCGCAAATTCTCACCACCAACCCACCGTCCCCGACGACTCCGGCTTCATCGAAGGCAGCAGCCCACCACCAACACCAGCACACAGAATGTCATCCGTCGAGCGTGGCCGCCAAGGCTCATCCGACGTAGCATCCGAAACCGACTCCCGCTCCCTTTCCAGGTCACAAAAGCAACGCCAGCGCAAGAAGAACCGTCAAGCTCGCCAGACCAACCTCCAGTCCGTCGACGAAGACGACATGCCTCTGCAGAAGCAACAGCAACAGCAGATGCAACCCCAGTACACCCAGCAAATGATGAACCAACAATTCCAGAACCAACAACCTCAGCAACAGCAGCAACAGCAAGGCGGGGATGATGGTGGGAAGAAAGATACGCTGAGGTTGAGGCTGGACTTGAACCTGGAAGTTGAGATCACGATTAAGGCGAAAATTCATGGCGACTTGACGCTGGCTCTCTTGTATGCACATCCATTCTCTTCCCCTTCCACTTACCTGTTTGGAATTTTCCACCCTTTCCTCGGATTTCCTTCCATCGCTATGATGAGAGAAGTCTTTGCGCTCCCGTCGAAACTCCCAAGCTCCCATGCGATGTGAATACGACCTCTAATCCGAAATAGTAACTGATTCAACCAGGAGTTAAGACAATGAATTGGATTTCATCCGTTCGCAATGATCCAAGTCGTCGTCTCTCAAAGCGGGCAAGGCTCGCTACTCCTGTGGCTTTCCTCACATCAAATATTACTTGTTTTCGTCCACGCAGGTCGCTGACAAAGACGGGGGCGGTGGGTAGGGGTTGAATGGAGTTCTCCTGTCTTCATGAATGGCGATTTGGCGTCTTGTATCATTCAGCATCTTTGGATGGGCCAGGCTCACTGATTTGCGATTTTTTCTTTCTAGGGATTCTTGATGTACGGATGACTGATTTGCATTCTCAGGGAAGGTTAATTCGGGCTCTTACCTCCCGTCACGATGCAATGTACGAAAGTTCTTTGGTTCCAGAATCTAGGGTGGAGTGTTGGTATTTGTACTTTAGCATTTTTCAATTCAAGAAGGAAAGGGTTCAAAATCTCACAAAAGTTCATTTTGGTTTGGCAAACTTGAAAGCTCGTGATATCCAGATAATTGTAACACGTGCTGCGAACCGCTGCCAAGTCTCGAGTTCTCGTCGTCGTCGAACACTCAAGGTCTTGACCCACAGTTGCGTCACCAGCCCGAAGACCCACCTGATAGGGCGCTGAACCCCGGAAGCACATCCATACAGGGGTTTCTTCCCGACCATCCGCCTACTATCTCCTGACAAAATATCACAATCTTCGACAGATTCGAACCTCACGGTGAAACGGGATCAAGACTATGTCGACAAGAAGATATGGAATCGCCAAGTGGATGTTCCCCGTTGGACCTCCGACCAGCTTGGTTTTCGGTGGCATAAGAAGCTTACGACGACATGAACGGCATGGAAGTTATCCGGATGGTGACAGCTTTTCGCCGGGCAGCACGTTTCGTAATTGGGCGGGGGATCCTTCACGGCGGATTGTGTGGCTTGATGGACCCCTGTTTCGCTCGGTGTCTTCCTGTCAATTGTCAACCGTCAAAAAATCATCCCATTCTTCTGCTGACACCCTGAGCGTTTGATAAGTGGAAGCTCCAGTCCCCCACTCAGCACGGGGACTGGACTGGCAGACTAGTCTACAGGGCAGCCGGCAAGTGGCAGGCTGCGTCATAACCACTTCAGTCTTCAGCGACAGTGGCCAGACAGGTGAGTGCGACCAGACACTGATCTTCCATTTTGTATCTTTCAACTTTCGAGTGGTGTTTTGTGTCGAATACACACTTCTCTCCTTTCAAACCGTCATGGTCTTCGGCCTCCTGATATTTGGCGCTGTGCCAACCATCCCCACCGTAATCGGCGTCTCCAAAGCCATCAATGCCAAAGACGACGCAAACTCCCGAGGACCCATCGAAGAAATCGAAGAATCGGAGGAGGAACAGAAAGAACGGCTGGAGAAATTCAACTTGACGATTTACACGGAAAGTAGTTCGTCGAAGGCAAAGCAGGTGGATGGGAAATATGTTTATTTGAAAAATGGGAAGGTGGGTGCTGAGGTTTTCGTCTTTTGCTCCAGCGCTATCTACGTCGTCGATGTCTTGAAAAGAACAATGTGCTGAGAAACGTTTGTGGACATGTAGGTGTATGTGGATTCCGATGGATCATTTGCAAAGGATCGTTTCGAAGGCTTCTACATCGGCTACCCCGGGCTCAAAACCCCCAAACGCGGGTTGGTCTCTATGGTCTACCCAGACAATGGTGCTCCAACACTGAATTGGGTCTACGCCGACCGCGATACATACGAGCTGAAGCATGGCACACGAGGACAATCAGTGGAGCATTTAGTTGGGTCTTGGGACTGGACTGAAGACGATCACACGGGTATGCTGTTTGAGGGAGAAGAACGAGTAGTGGCGGTCGAGGAGAAAAAGGGTCTGTGGGCATTGTATCTTGATATGAACGATGATCGAGAGAAGTTGCCAAAGGGGAAGAGGATCTTGGATGTTTCTTTGGAGAGGAAGGTGTTGGATGATAAAAGTCACTTGCTGCAAGAGTGATGAACTGAGGATGGTGGTTCACGGATATACCAGGCGTTGGCGTTCTAGGAGTTACATGGTTACTACCTACTCTACCATATGGAGGAGGACTGTTCATATGGAAATTCCTGCGCTGAATCAGCGTCTTACAATCATCCTCCCTCGAACATTGCTAATCTAGCAGTATCCCACATTGCTCGCAAACTCCCAACTCCGCCGGATATCACAAAACACACAACAGCCCAGCAAGCCCAAACCTCGCAAATATCAGCCATCTCCACTCAGCCCCGCTCTTCCTTTGGTTCCTCCGCCTTCCCGCCTAGCATCGTTGGCAGCCCCAGCTTCGGCGCATCAGGAACTTCCGACTTCGTCCCCCCAAGCAGCCCCGTCTTGTCAACTCCCTCGCCCACAAAACCAAGCGGTCCCTTGCTGCTAAACGTGTCTCCTACGGCGCCGTTCATGCCATCTTGGACTTTGTCGACGTTCTCGTTGCCGCTGATTTTGCTCTTGCCCATCGTATCTGGGAAATACACTTTTAGTAAAGACTGTCTGTCATACAGAAAGGATGGATGAACCGATGATCGAACTTGAGATAAGAGATGTTCTGTGCTATAAAGGAGAGAAACTGACCTTTCACGCCGTAAGATGTACGGTTCTCACCAAACCAGGCTAGGTACTTGTCTTCGATCCATGGCATCCAGGCCTCGCACCACTCGTTGTATTTCTTAGATGCCCACGACGACATGGTTGTTTGAGATTTCTGAAATCAGAGATGTTGTGAAGGAGGTCTTGAGATGGTGGACTTGAAGTCTAGATGAGTTCCCTGAATTTCTACGAGTATTATGGTCTTTGAGAATGAAGTCTAGATAATGCCTTTTCCTGTGGTATATATGCAGATCACTTGGTCTGGCCATGTCTCGAATGTTGCGTCATGGGGACTGTGTGGCTGGTGGGGAGAAGGTGTGGCACGCTGGCACGCGGGTTGGGAAATCCTGTTTTTGGGACACAGGGGGTTAAGTCATAGCACGTGGAGGCTGGCAAGGTACGGTTAGAAAACGATTCAGCAGTTGCCTGGGGTCCCTTACTCCCTATTAGTATTACTGAACTGCTAGTATGTTAACTGCCTCACTGTCCAAGCCGAACTCTGGCATTTACCGTAGTGCCGTTCAGAAAGCGTGCAGAGCATCAGGTGCGCCAAACTCACCCCATTGACATGGCTAGGAATCCAAGTTCAAAATCCCATACGCTCCGGCGGACTTCACCGCAAAAGTACTGCCTATGGCCTGCTTGACTGCAAAGGAGACGCAGTAGGTGGTGTGAAAGTATTGAGCTCGACTCACCAGCGCCAATCCTAGCCGCCCTTGCTAGCGATGATTTCTCACTTCGACTGTCCACAAGGCTCATTCAGAAAATTCAAAATGTGATTCCCGGACTCCACACACCTGCTATAGCAATAAAACCAGCACCAACGTAATCTACGCAAAATTTGCTTGCGATTAATGTATGACTTGCATTTTCGAATTTTTAGAGTCGACGTGCAACAAAACTGATTTTTGAAAGAAGCATATATATAACATCCCAAACAGGTTAAGCGCGAAAAGTCCTACCATGACTTGAGTCTCTGTGGCTATGGCTAAAACTGTTCTCGTACGTCGCTCGGCCTGTCGGTGCCAGAAAGTTTTGTCGATTTGCAACGATGCGCCGTTGGTCTTCGACGAGAAGACTCGGAATTGGTAGAGACACGATTGAAATGACAGGAAGTGAAGATTCGGTGGATTGGCTAGCGGCTTTCTATATCCTCGCCTATAAGGAAAAATCCGTTTTGTTGCACGTCGACGGGGAAACCGTGTCATATATCAAAAGATGTGAAATTGGCTCAAGATTCTGATTATATAAGTCTTAGAAACAACAGATATTTCATGAAAAAGTAAAGTTATACCAGTTTTTGATCTTGTGTTCCCTGCTGGAGTCTCGCGAAATGCGTGCTACATGGCCCCGTGCTTGTGATAAGGTGAGCTTAGGCTTGCCCTCGGCCTCATAAGCACCTTGAGAGGATCTGAATCACTGGCTGATTGTCTCATGAGGGAAGAGGTCCCCAAGGAAAGGCTCTCTTCAAACTGTATGGTTTCAAAAGTAATACAGCGATAGTGCTATTCCTAGCAAACGACAGACCCGGAAGGATACGACAGAAATCACACACTTTGAAAACTAACCCTACCGTCAAGCCAAAAAGACTTTGCCACTAACAGAGATATTGTCGATGACAACCAGAATGATCGGAAGACTCGGCCAATCAGATCCCAACCTTTTGTTTGTTTCATTTTGTTGCACATCGACCGATCCTCCGCTCCCTCTCCTGGACTACCCTTGCCAGAAATACTGATTTCATCCACAATGGCCGCAAATCAAATCCGTTTTTTATGATTATGGATACGTTGCACAGCCCTGGAATTCCGAAATATTTTCGGGTTAGTTAATTGGATATCAGTGTGCAGGGGTAATATTGGTGGCCTGCATGTTCCCCGGGACTCGATACGTCGAAGACAAAGTACCCGGCCTGGTTCTTTTTCCTGCTCATTCTCAGGGCTACTCACCCTTAATTAGGCAATTTCGTTGCTCGTATCTCTTCAGGTAACTGACTCTCTATGGGTACACAAAAGAATGGTTGGCCATCAATCTGCAAATTCTATAATCTGGACTCCCTGTGGGGGACTCCCAACTAATATAGTTTTCTTAGCTTGCTCATTTCAACCTCCAGGAGATCTCTAGAGCCTAGCCTTCAACTTCCACCCAGTCTGAACTTGCCTCGTCAGAACCAACACTGCCGTTCCTAGCAACATCATCGTCCCCCCATACACCTGCACACCAACAAAACTTCCACCATCAGCTCCAATAATAGCACCTGCGATGGGAGCCCCCGTAAGGGTCGAAAAGGAGATGATGCTCAAGACCATGCCCGCCCTGGTCCCCACCTTGCTCAAGTCTCTGGTCGTGCTAGTCAACGCACTCATGAATATGCCCTGAACGCCTGAATTGATGAGTCCATAGACGACAGCAAAGGCGATAAGACCGCTTTCGGTATACACAGCAAGCCACATATATGAGAGCAGCGCGCATAGCGTGGCCAGAATAATAAGCGTATTCAGAGGACCCATGAGCCGATCAGCAACCAGGGCAGGAATGACACGGCCGGGTAGTCCAACGCCATTAACAATAAGCAGGATCGTGATACTGGTGTCCGTCGAGAGACCAACAACATCTGTAGCATATATGTTGATCTGATACCTCTGTCAAATTTACCCAAGTCGTAAACTTGTCGAGGAAACTTACATAGTCATAAGCATAATATAGCGGCCAGAGCGTCAGAAACACTCCCACGATAAACAGCGAATACTCCTTCTCCTTGAAAGCATCCAGCTCAAACAGCGGCCCCGATTTCCTCGGCGGTAGTCTGGTGCGGAACAGCGACAGCATGACCGTCGCGTTGAACATGACTACAAAGCCCATAATCCTCACTCCCCACGCGAAGCCAATACGAGGAAATGCATGCTGTGCAATCAGACTGAACACAATCCCCTGCATTCACCTCTAAATTAGTATCCACATACCCCGTTTCACCCCTCGACAAACTTCGAGTCTCCAAAAGAGAGATTCCCTTCTTTAAAAAAGAAAGAAAAAGAAGAAAAAACTTCGAAGACACAAACTCACCCCAGTAGCACTCCCCCCCACCGTCAACGCAACCGCCAAACTCCTCCACCTCACAAAATAAGTCGCCACCAAACTAACACTCGGACAAAACACCAGCCCATTCCCCAGCCCCTGACAAACCCCCTGCGCCAACACCACCATCCAATACCTTCCTCCCCCATCTTCCCCAATCAAACTAGTCATGAAAATCCCCACGCATTGCAAAACACTTCCAGCCACAACAGAATATCGGAAATACCCGGCATCAACCGCTCGCCCCGAAAAAATGCCTACGAAACAGAGTAGGAAGATTTGAAGGCCGCCGGTCCACGCGATCGTGGATGTGGGGAGGGAGAGGGTGTCGCGATAGTGTGCTTCGAAGAGCCCAAAGCTGTTGATGTAGCCCCAGGTGTTGAAGTTCATTAGGTGGCCTGCGAGGACTACGTCGGGTCGATCTCATTAGCCCAGGATTTCCACAGTGGAATGGGAAGCAAATAGCCGAATACCTCTAATCGGTAACAGTGAATTGATTCAATTTGACATAGGGGTACGTACCTTGGAGCCAGGCTTGAAGGCCACCATCCGGGGCGGGGCCGGGATCTCCTCCTCCTCCCGCATTTTTCTCGACATCTGGTTCGAGCTGGCTTTCGGTCTGGATGGCAACCGTGTCGTTGGGTTTCAGTGTGGTCATTGAAGTTCTGTGCTGAAGTGAAGGGGAGGACGTGACGTCTCTGACTGCATTGGTGTCTTTCTCGAACAAGGTCGACGACATATGGATCGAGTTGGCGAAGATAATGGAAGGCGAAGCAAAGGATTTTTGCACGGAAAACTCGGCGACCAGATGGAGCAACGGGTTTTTGTAAGTGCTGATTGATAAGTTGACGGCCAATAGATTAGACGCCGAATGATTCACATTTTTGTTTGGTGCTTGGGCGTCTGGCTCCACAGTTAGCTGCAGAAAGTCTGCAAGTTGGCGATACGACATCCGTGGAGCGCGCACGCCATCAAGCTTCGACCACGAGATACATGGATACAGTCACATGTCACGCCGTACAAACTGAAGATGGAAGAAGTGTGTGAACGCCCAAACAGGCTTTTGCAATTACTCTAGCTGCGAAATAGGACTTTTGGGGTAGTTTTTCCTACGGGGTATTTTGCGCCAACGATCTCCCAAACAAAAAAGACATTCTGAATGCTAGCCTAGCCCACCCATATGATACCGCATGTTTCTATTTCATGCCATCATCTTACCATTACAAGTGCGCCTTATTTCGATATGTGATTGACCAGCTCCTGAACCTTGGAGCGGGTCTCACTGTCCAGTTGGTTCTCAGGTGGGCTGAGAACACTCTGGAGGATGGGAAGCAACTTCGGCGTGAGTCCTTGGACAGTCGGTTCGCCATGTTGGTCTGCAATGTGTTAGTAAGGAGCTCAGGCTAGTATCTCTAAAATGGAAGACTTACACAATCCAACAATGCACTCATAAATGGGCCTGTTCTCCTCGAAGTCCTCCTTGAGGGGAAGCAAGCCGACAACCACAGGAAGCACATCAGCAATTGGCACTCTGTCGGGATGAGCCATGATCATTCTGCTAACACAGCCTGCGGCATTGTCCAAGAGCCTAGCCTGGGTAGTCTGGAGGTGGGGCTCGAGCTTGGACAGGATCTGGTTGTAGCTGGGAATGTAAGCGGCGCTGTCGGTAGAGTGGAAAACGAGTAGGCCGATGGCGTAGGTGGCATTCGAGCGCGTCTCGAGGTCGGCATCGGACAGTCTGTGGAGGAGCAAGGGCAACAGAGTCTTGGTGTAAGGAGTGCAGCCGTCACCCATACCGGCGATACATTCGGCGATAACTCCGACAGCAGTGGACTTCTCGAAGTGCTCCTGGGAGGAGGCAAACTTCATCACTGGCTTCTCAAACGTCTTCCAGGCGGGACCGAACTGAGGACCCAAGGCGACAGATAGACCAATGAGCACATCAAGGGCAGTGTCGATGACAAGCCAGTCGTACTCAGAGTTTTCGTCGAGAGTCTCCGCGTCCTCGTCATCGGCCATAAAGTCCGTCTGACAAGGGTGATTCTTGGTGAGAATGGCAGCCACGATAGTCTGGATCTGTTCGGCCATGTTATCAACAGTCAGAATCGCAGGACCGCAAGTCTTGAGCACGGCTGCAACATTTCTGTTTATGTCCGTGACAACATCCCTAGTGACCATGATGTTAGCTGGCGTTCAGTAAAACTAGAAACACAGATCAAAGTATTTGGTGTTGTCAGAATGTAGATACGCGTTCTCAGCAATTGCATTTTGCATCTGAGTGAGCTGGGTATAACGTCATGTTGATCATCATTCAACGGTGAAGGCTGAGGGAGCAGCAAGCAAAGAAGAGAGAATACGTACCGTTCCATTTCGTCACCCCACACAGACATGGTTGCGGTGGCAACAACCTCGCCCATCTTCACAAGCTCGCTGGTAGGTTGCTGCTTGAGAGGGAAACCTGGTGCCCACTTGGTTTCGGTATGGTCTTCCATGAGAGCCCAGAGGCAGGCATAAGCACGCCAAAGAGTAGAGACGGCTGCCTTCTTGACACCCTCGTAAGGGTGCTCGACAAGACCAACGACAGACTCGATGGTATTTTCCAAGTATGGCAAGAAGTCAGCGCGAGTGTGGGAAAGAACGTCAGCAAGAACTTCAACAGCAATCTCCTTCTCAAGCGCGATAGCTGTCACAGCACTGAGATCGTCCCAGTCCTCCTCGTCATCTTCTTCCATGGCCTCCAGAGCATCGATGTCCTCAATGGCATCGTCCACTGCTGAAGTGACCTTGACCTTCTTGCCGCCAATTGTGACTTCCTGGCCAACAAGGTCTTTGGCATGCTCTCCGAGTTCAACTTCCATGTCAGATTCTTCTTGATCCAAGCAATCCAACAGGCCCTTGACAACTCCGTCAAGGTATTGCTTGAAGTCAGACTCGTAGATCTTGACCATAGTGCTCCACAAAATGTAGCTGGTCTCGCGCAGACGCGGGTGACCCAAGTGAAGACCTTCCTCGCTCGCCTGCATCAACGGCTTCAGGAACTGTGCGAAAGCGCTAGGGCCGACAGCTGCGGCGATGCTACCCATAGCATCGCACACGGTGGCTCTCAAGTCAAGCTCGTCATCACTGTCCTTGATCTCAACGAATCGGGAGAGCGCCTTCATGCTGTTCTCGAAGTAAGGCATGAACAGCTCCTCAGAAGCGCCAGCAACGGCGCCCAACGCACCAGCGGCACTGGCCTTGACCTTGAGATCCTCGTGGTCAAGCAGTTGCCCCAGTCTTGGTACGAGCTCGGTAGCGTAGTTGGCCATCGTCTTGGATTCCATACCGTCCGAGAAAGACTCAAGAGCTCCGCAAGAAGCCTTGATGATCTCAAGGGACGTCTCCCTCTGCTCGGGGTTCTGGGAAGCAGCGATTGCTGAATCCAAGTTCTGCATCAACACAGGAATGAACTTCTCATGCTCCGCCGCCATGTCTTCAGGTAGTTCGTCAGACAAGCTGGCAACGGCATGAAGTGCTGCCTGACGGACGGTGATCTCGGGGTCGCTGAGCAACTTCAATGTTGGGGGGAAGATTTCTGAGAGCTGGGAGCTCAAGAAGTCGGGCGCACCCTCAACACAGTAGCTCAAGGCAAGAATACCTGCCTTGCGGAACGAGGGTTGGTGGTGGTTCGTGTATTCCGGAAGGTGTTTCAACAGGGGTACGATGACTTGACGTGGAGGGAGGCTGCTGGCGAGGAGGTCGATGAGGCCAAGAGCAGAGCGAGAGGGAGTAATACCAAGCTCGTCATCATCGTCATCGGCAATCTCAGTGACAATTTGCAAGCCCTTGAGAACGAGCTGCTCTCCCATGCCGTTCATAGCTTGCACCTTCATCTTTCGGTACTTGACACACTGCATAAGGAAGGAAATAGCCTGCGACCTTGCGTCATCGTCGACTCCGGTGTTGGCGGCGATGTCGAGCATGAACTGAACGAGATCCTTGAGATGGACCGACATAAGCGCCGACTCGCATCCGAGCAAAGTCTGGAAAACCTCGAAAGCTGCCATGGTGCGATCATCGTCACCGGCGTCGATAACCTGCTTAAGCACGGCTACCATATCAGGGAAGATGGCGCGCCATGCCTCCAAGCTGGCGGTATCCTCGTCAACGTCGAAGAGCATGGCAACTCTGCTGAGAGCCATCATGGTGTTGACTCGGACTTCGGAACTCTCAGGGTCTTTGATGGTCTTGCTGAAGAGAGTGAACAGGTCGGAGAGCTTGTCAATGAAGATATCGCCAGTCGCCTCCATCAAAGTGAACAGAATGTAGACTCCGACCTCTCGCTGGCGAACCTCCTGAGAGGTGGACGCCTGAGCGAGCAGACCAGGTAGCTCGTTCCATTCGCCGTCAGCCAAGTCGATCTTGGCAATGGCCGAAACGACTCGAGACGCAGAATGACGGACCAATGTGTTCTCCTCTCTCACGGTGGCCTCGAGGACTTGTTGGCGGATAGCGGGTCGCTGGCCATCTTGCAGGGCAGACCAGTGCTTGGGCACCAGACGAAGAGACTCGACGGCAGCTTGATGCCTGAGCTTGTGGTCTTGGTGAGAGGTGAGGATTTGCAGGAGCCAGAGGAGAGACTCAGGATTTGGGTAGTAGGTCTTCCTCAGTTCGACAGTGGCAGCCTTGATCTTGTCATTGTCGGCTGGAGAGCGGTTAGCGAACAAGGACTTCCCGTAAACAACACGGACGGCGACAGGAGGTAGATGCAGGACAAGGCTGGACGAGCAGTAAAGCACAACTAACGCGTTTGGATGCCCTGGAGCAGTTGCAGGAAGGATTCCTGATTCATGATTGCACAATTCAGACTCTCAAGCACACTGAAGTGCTTTGCGAGTCGAAAAATGTTGCGGAAGTAGAAAAGGTGTTGTGCGCGAGGGAAAAGACGTCGGCGGAGAAGAAATATTTTTTTTCGGACGAGCTCGTTGCGCTAGAGCTTATCCTGGCTTATCAAGGGTCCTGTCCGTGCGATTGGCTAACGCGACCCACGTGTCGGTACAAAGATACACCGGCCCCGGCGGGGCATTTCAGCTGGCTGGAGGATGACAACACCAAAACATGTGAAGGACTGGAGCACTTCGAAGGAAAGCCGTTTCATAACTATGTGTTGTTCATTTCAAAAATACATTCATGTGATAGGGTATTATACAGTCGGTTCTTATTTGAAGTTTAGTTCTGGTCTTGATAGTTACATACTTGCCAATTCTCATACTATCACCTGTATTGCCACAGTCCACGATGATACGATCATTGTCGATTCCTGCCCCAAGAACTTGAAGAGCAGCCAAGCAGCCAAGCAGCCCAAGCTCCCATTCTTGCGTGCAGTGACATACCGTTCTGAATCATTTGAACCATATCTGAGAACACCATTCTAAATTTGGTAAGCCCAAGTAATTCGAGAACATCTGAATAACTCTTAATAATGCAGGTCCCATGGACCGACTTCCAACGCCTTCCCTGGAAAAGGCAGGTGTTCATGAAAGGGCTGTCTGAGGACCCTTCGGAAAGAGCTGTCCGAGGCAGGGCTTCAAGGTCCTCGGACAGCCCTATGTTTCCTTAAAACCTGCCTTTTGCAGGGAAGGGGTCGGAAGCCGGTCCATCTCGCAGCTTCGAATTTGCTACAATCATTCATGACCATCCAAGAACTGTACCTCATCACACAAAGACTCAAAGCTACCACTAGTCGCCATATTACCAAGCACAAGATGGCCTTGAAAGAACCCTACCACTGGGCCCGAGACAGATACTGGATCTCCTCCTTCCAAGTATTCCTGCAGCCATCCGTCATCAAGGCAGGCTTCGCCTCAGACGACGTCCACTGGGCCAAATCAGCATCCAAAGACTCACTCAAAGCAATATTCGAAAATTCCTTATGCTTTGGACTGTACGAACTAGGAAAGACATCTCCCGACTTCTCCAGTAATTTCCCCTCCATTTCACCACACGCACCGTATACCTCGCTAACAATTTCCCCCCAAGGTCCTGGTGGTCCCCGCCAAGTTGGCTTCGCCCGTCTAGTCACAGACAAAGCCACAACCGCCTACTTGACCGATATGTTCGTTCTTAAGGAACATCAGGGGAAGGGTCTGGGGACGTGGTTGACTGATTGCATCAATCAAGTGCTGCAGTCTTGGCCGGGTCTGAGAAGGGTTTTGGTGGAGACCAATGATTCGAGAGCGGAGCGGTTCTATGGAGAGAGGATGGGTGTAGCTCCTTCTGTGAAGGGAGAAGACGGAATCGCTATCTTGAGTAAGGGAGGTCCGGGATCTTCGCTTAAGAAGTGAGGAGATGCGAGATCTTTTGCTCTGCTGGCTGTTGTTGCCCTACAGCCGCGGCGCTGGATTGTCGGATGCTACGATGGGAATATTGTTCTTTTCAGATGAGCTGGGAGGGTGGGAGATAGTGTTTGCTGGGCTGAAATACTCGAGTTGATCGGGATCCCAAGCATCCACGTTGTAAGCTGGCCGAAGAATGGTTTTGACCACGAGCTCAGATATTCCGCTCGTCCATCTGCCAAGTAGTGGCCATGCAATATTGATTATGAAGTTGCCGGTCACGGCAACTTGGTAGTCTCTGTTATCCTCGCGGGTATCTTGACGTTTGGATTCATGCTTGTGAGGTTTTACCGTAAGCTCCGCCGGCTGCTTTCTTCATTTCCAACGCGCGTTTGTAAGGCGGCGCTGTCGGTGGCTGCACCGGGTCCAGAGAGATCCTATCCTTTGGAAGATGATACGAAGCATCAGCGTCGAAGGCGGACAGATCTCCACACGCAAGGAAGGGGGCGATCCATCTTGCGGACGGATCATGTGATTTCCTTCCTTGTTTCGCTGTAGCAGCTTTCAAAACTCCAATTTCGGTGGAAACGTTCCAGGCACTTGAAGACGAGTCTTGTAGTATAGAAGGAGCAATGATCGGATCCTGCTTATTCTCATGGATGGCCAGCTTGGACAGGCTATCGCCGAGTCCAAGGGGCTCTTCAAGGCTTGCCCGAAATCCAGGAGGCGGCTGGAAGTTGATGCAAACAATGAATGCTTCAACACTGCTGGCTCGACTTGATCTAGGCTTTGCGACAACGACCAGCTCAAAGAAGAGTTTCAGTTGTGCGAAAAGCAAATCCACATTTCGGCCGCGGAAGATTTTTGCAACGAACTTTCCTCCGGGCTTCAAGACGCATATGGCCAAGTTCAGAGCGGCAAACAGGAGCTGCGACTGAACATAAATGTCTAGATCATGGAGACCTGTAACATCGGGAGCACCATCACTGAGGACTAGGTCCACGGGGTGAGCAGCCTGTTGTGAGGTGGAGTCGGGGTCATATGAGGGATCTAGAGCTTTCAGGAGTAGGGGTACAGTCGCCGGGTGGGTAATATCTGCACGAAGAGTCGTGATTCCTTGCAGGGGACTCATAGGCTGCAAGTCGATGGCCACAATCTTGACATCGGGCCGGGGGCCTGATACCGAGTGATCTGGCTCGGTTTTCGTGGTGTCTTCCCCTGGGGTCTCTTCCTCTTGGGTCTCTTCGTCGTCATCATCCCCATAGATAGTAGACAAGCGTTGTCGAAGTAATTCTTGCTTATCCTGCCATGCTTCTCGTCCAAACTTCTCTCCTTTGATCAAGACTCGTGAGAGTACCTGACTCCAACTTCCTGGAGCAGCACAGAGATCGACGACCCGAGTCACATTGGCAAACAGGTCGAACTCTGTAAAAAAATGTAAGTCCAGGGCAACACTGTAGAATCCCGAAACCGAAATTTCGGTGTCCAAGAGAATTTTCGGGATTTTGAAAGAGAACAAGATTATGTATCCTGGGACTCACCTTCATCGAGTTGCAGGAGCTTGAAAGCACTCCGGGCTCGCCAGCCTTGCTCTTTAGCCAGGCGGTAATAGGCATCACGTTTGTCTTTTGAAGATTTACCCATGGTGAAGTTCGGAGTTTGAGCGCACGGAGATCTTTTCTAAATGAACAAAAGACGAATTTGGCGAGTTTTATTTGACAGATCCGAGCATCTGTTCGAAGCACGAGGCTGAGATTGATTTTGAAGAAGGTTTTGTGCGCGCATCATCTGATTGGTCCGAAAGAAGGCCGGTCCCGCAGAGCTTCTCACAGCCGTGCCAGAAATAATTCATGTTCCAGCCTTCACCACTTTCGACACGAAATTTGCAATCGACAGCCGGGACTTGCGAATTATTTCTATCTCCTGAGATCGAGTCGGCGCGCCCTGAATTATTCCAAATTGTTCAAGCTCAACGCAATTACGAGGAAAAGAACTGCGCCATGGCCGAAACTCAGCCCAAGAACGCTGCTGGCAAAAAGAGAAGCAGACCAGTCCCTCAATCTAGCCAGCGGTCGCAGAAGCGTCAAAGAATCGAATCCGCAAAGAATGCTCCACCGACCAAATCGGAGAAGCATACGCTCAGTCTCGATGCCTTGCCATGGAACACTGTCGATCTTCCGGGGATGCTGGATGATGCCGAGGGTTTCTTTGGCTTAGAGGAGGTCGACGACGTTGAGGTTGTCAAGGAAGGAAACAAAGTCCAATTTGTATGTCGCATTGAGATTAAATTGATAGCTCAGATAATAATCCTTTGCAGGTCTCCAGTAAGCACAAGGCACCAGAATCCATTGACGAAGAGGAAGAATTCGAGGGTTTTGGTGACGACGACGAGGAGGTAACACTCGGCGCAACCGCTGCTGAGAAAGAGCCCGTTGCCCCAAAAGCAAAAGAAACTAGGACAGAACGAAAAGAGAAAGCTGCCAAGGAGAAGAAAGAGAAGAAAAAGGACAAAAAGGACAAAAAGGCAGAGACAGGACCCAAAGATAAGAAGTCCCCTCTAGACGCGAATGTCGAAACGAATGGCGAGATTACGGCCGGAGCATTCTCACTTCTTCAAGACGAAATGGACGAAGACGAGACCGATGTTTCAGCTTGGAGCGACTTGAACTTGTCTGCGCCGGCCATGTCAGCCCTGGCTAAGCTTGGCTTCTCGAAGCCTACTGCTATTCAGAAAGCTAGTTTGCCGGAAATTCTGGCGGGCCACGACGTGGTTGGCAAAGCTGCTACTGGGTCCGGAAAGACGCTTGCATTTGCCATACCTGTTGTAGAGGCATGGCTAGCCGCCCATAATGGTGTCTCAAGCCAGAAGACCAACTCTCCAATGGCTCTGATACTTTCCCCTACGAGAGAATTGGCTCATCAACTATCAGAACACATCACAGCATTCTGCTCTGGCTTACCAGATAGCCCCTACATCGCGACACTGACCGGTGGGATGTCGATTCAGAAGCAACAGAGACAACTAGTCAAGGCGGATATCATCATTGGAACGCCAGGGCGTCTCTGGGAGATCATAGGCTCCGACGCAGAACTGAACAGAGCCATGAGTAAAATCAGGTTTCTGGTTGTCGACGAGGCGGACAGACTGCTATCCGAAGGTCATTTTAAAGAGGTGGAAGAGATTCTCAAGACGTTAGATCGTCGCTTGGACGAAGAAGAGGAGACTGATGAGAAGACGGCTGCGACCAGACAGACTTTGGTCTTCTCGGCTACATTTAACAAGCATCTACAGCAAAAGCTTGCTGGCAAAGGTCGATTCACGTCAACAGACGGCAAGGATATGGAGTATCTTCTGGCAAAACTCAACTTCAGAGAAGAGCGGCCAAAATTTGTGGATGCCAATCCGGTATCACAAATGGCTGAGGGCTTGAAGGAAGGCATGGTAGAGTGTGCTGGAACCGAGAAAGTATGTACAAGACATATGGATGCTACATTATTGGAACTAACATGGTGATAACAGGATCTGTATCTCTACGCCCTTTTGATGCACCACCCTGGCCAGCGAACACTGGTATTCACAAACTCGATACACTCCGCCCGACGCCTGCTGCCATTCCTTCAAAACCTGGGTCTTCCGGTTCAGTGTCTGCATTCTCAAATGATACAAAAGGCACGCCTACGTGCTCTCGAGCGCTTCTCTGCCCCCAAGGCTGGGGGATCGATCTTGATTGCAACTGATGTTGCTGCTCGGGGTCTCGACATACCCCATGTACAACTCGTCATTCATTACCATCTTCCTCGTACCGCAGACATGTACGTGCATAGATCTGGTCGCACGGCGCGAGCCGACGCCACCGGATCCAGCATACTTCTGTGTGCGCCCGAGGAAGTAGTTGGCACCCGCCGTCTCGTCGCCAAGGTGCATGCCCAACATGCACTGACAAGCGGCTTGAAAAAGCCCAAATATTACATTCGCTCTCTGGAGATCGACCGCAGGGTTGTCGCTAGACTCAAGCCTCGTGTGGTACTTTCGAAGAAGATTGCAGATAGTGCGCTGGCCAAGGAGAAGAAAGGACACGATGATGACTGGGTTAAGAATGCGGCGGAGGAGTTAGGGGTCGACTATGATAGCGATGAGTTTGCGGCGGCGAATCGCAAGGGGAGAGGGAATGGGCGGGAGAAGCGGGAGAAGGAGGCCAGGAGCCTTTCGAAGGCGGAGGTGGGTGCTATGCGGGCGGAATTGAAGGCTCTTCTGGCGCAGAGAGTTAATGTCGGGGTTTCGGAGCGATACTTAACGTCGGGCTCGGTGGATATTGATGCACTGTTGAAAGGGCAAAAGGGAGAGTTCCTAGGAAAAGTGGACGGGATTGGCATGGATGATGCCTAGAGGAAGAGGCTTTTGATGCACCGACCACACAGACGATTCTACCTAGCCAAAGCAAAGAAAATGAAGAACGAGCGATTTTCGAAAAGACATTTGACTTCAACGAAACATGTCCACTGCGGGTTGCACGGCATCAAAGCAGGGTCCAGACCGCGGGTAGCGACGTCATTCCTTGGCAAGGGTCCTTCCAAGGAAGCCATCCCACTGGTCAAAACGGGACATGTGCCGTTT
The DNA here is from genome assembly GCA_037179335.1 of Cyclaneusma minus. Classification (NCBI taxonomy): domain Eukaryota; kingdom Fungi; phylum Ascomycota; class Leotiomycetes; order Marthamycetales; family Marthamycetaceae; genus Cyclaneusma; species Cyclaneusma minus. Next base: position 1,434,224 of record JAKZHN010000005.1, read on the forward strand.
TAGGAGGCGCCATCCTTGCCGCGATCTCCCGTGCTTCTATATAGCCACGATACTTCCCGAGAACTGGATTCAGACTCAGTTCGAATAGTTGGAACATAGTCTGTCATGGAATAATCCCGCATGTATTCAGAAAGCACAGTGCCTTTCTTTCTCTCCGCATTCTCCGCATCCCCTACAACCAACTTCTTCAGTCTTCACGGGGTACGAACTGGACACAGATATTCGGAAGAGGCAAAATGAACGATCCGGGCTTGGATGAGCCGATTGGCAAAAATGCCCAGGCTGTGAAGCAGGAACACCAGGACGAGCAAGAAGCGGCTGAGGAAGACGAAGGAGCTTTTCTCGCTCCCACGCGATGGTGGTTTGCTTCGACCGCTTTCCCTCTCATAGCAGGCACTCTCGGTCCTATGGCCTCGGCCTTCAGTATCTGCGCTCTGGTAGTTCGCTGGCGCGTTGAAATTCCGCCCGGCGGCGTTGAAGAACATGGGATTTACATTGAAGATCCTAAATGTTAAGTCTCTCACCCCGTGCTTGGAATCACAAATCCTTTAAATGTTTAATGTTACGATCATAACTAACACGTCTTTTCAGGCTCGTCGCTGTCAATGGCTTGCAGCTGGCAATCGCTTTGATATCCAATCTTTTCCTGTTGTTGAATATGGCGGGTAGGGTGCGCTTTACCATTGCTCAGCCTATTACTATCATCGGATGTTAAGTATATCCTGTGACTTACTGGGAAACGCGCAACTTATTGGTTCTAACATTAAACAGGTACATTTCCGCTTTCGCGCTGTTAGCTTTGGTAGCAACAGCTGCTGGTCCATTGAAGCTTCCATCGCCTCCTGACCATGCTTTCACTCAAGCATACTACTATGCTATCTTCTCTGTAAGTCAAAAAGAACATTTTGTTCCACGCTATGCTTGTAACGAATCCTTGTCTACGGTCAGCTCATGAGCTGGATGCTTGTATGTGCTCTCGACTCGGAGAATAAATTAAAAATTCCATGATTCGGGTCGTTTCCGACGACTTGGGGGGGTTATCATTTCTGGATGAGTTCAATGACTTGTACCAAATCCAGCAAACAGGCTCTATTCAGATTCCTCCTAAGCCTTCTCGTCTTTGCAAGCGCAATCTTAATCTTGCTTACTCACCACGCAGTCTCATACAACCCTCACTAACACCACCGCCCCAGTGCATCCTCTACTTCCTCGTCTCCACCCTCATGGTCTTCACAGCCTACGGCGCCATCCGCGGCCACTACCCACCCGAGTTCGAACTCTCCATGTCCCAACGAACCCTCATGCTCCAAACCATCTCCTTCCTCGTCTACCTCCTCGTCGGCGCGTCCATCTACGCTCACATCGAATCCTGGCAGTACTTGGACGCAGTATACTGGGCCGACTTCACTTTGCTAACTGTGGGAATTGGAGATTATGCGCCAAAAACGCATCTGGGCAGGGGATTGCTGTTTCCTTTTGCAATTGGAGGCATTATTATACTGGGTTTGGTGATTGGGAGTATTAGGAGCTTGGTGCTGGAGAGGGCGAAGGTGAAGTTAGGGGCGCGGATGGTAGAGAAGCATCGACAGAGTATTTTGAAACGGGTGAAGAGGAAGAACAGCAGCATATTGAAACCGGTGCAGGGGCCAGCATCGGGAACTTCGGAAAATTCGTCAGCTACGGAGGAGCAGAATCCGAAGAGGAGTATGGAGGAGAGAGAGAGGAGGAGAGAGGAATTTGAACTAATGCGACAGGCACAGGAGTCGGCGGCTACGAAACGCAAGTGGACTTCGCTATGTGTTTCCTCTATGGCTGCCCTCGTGTTGTGGACCGTAGGGGCAGCGATCTTCGAAAAAACCGAGCGCAGCCAAAACTGGTCGTACTTCCAATCCCTGTACTTCGCATACACCTCCCTTCTTACCATCGGTTACGGCGATTTCTACCCTATGTCCAATTCCGGCAAGCCGTTTTTTGTCTTCTGGTCCCTCCTCGCCGTTCCTTCCCTTACAGTCCTCATTTCAAATATGGGCGATACGGTTGTGAAAATGATCCGCGACCTTACTATCTATCTCGGCCAGCTGACTGTGCTCCCTGGCGAACTGGGCATACGTGCCGGCATGAAAGACGCCTTATCCAAAATAACCTTGGGGCACGTCTTCAGCGACACTATCGAGGAACGACCTCCTGGCGGCATTTTGGGGGATGCGAAACCGAAGTTAAATGCTGAAGGTGGGGAGGTGAGGAAGAACGATCCCGATTCCGCACACCAGCGCGTCGCAGACGAACACGCAAACGACGAGACCGCCGAAGCGGAACGGGGCGATGAGGAAGCAGATCTTGAGAAGGTGGGTAGGAAGGGCTTTTGCGCACTGTTAGCAAAAGAGGTGGAGAAAGTGATGGGGCATTTGCACGATAGTCCGCCTCGGAAATATTCGTTTGATGAGTGGGCGTGGTACTTGAAATTGCTGGGCGAGGATGAAGGGGATGCGAAGACGCATCGGAGGGCGCCCATGAAACCCAGGGACCGTGAGCAGGGGTTGCAGGAGGCGATGGGGGGGAAGAAACAGAAGTGGAGTTGGATGGGGAGGAGGAGTCCGTTGATGGGGAATAAGGAGGAGGCGGAGTGGGTGTTGGAGAGGTTGATGAAGGCGTTGCGGAGGGAGTTGGAGGATATGAGGAGGGAGGAGGAGGAGGGGGGAGATGGGGAGAGTGAGACTGGGACCGGGGAGGGGCCTCGCGAGAGGAAGAGGGGAGAGAGCCCGGATAATGTGATTGCGGGGAAGAAGGGAGGATATGAGACTGCTAAGGGAGGGCCGAGTATCAGAAAGGAAAGCTGAAAATTTGAAGAAGTTGGCAACACAGCGGCACTATTGGGAGGAAATCTGTCAACTCAAGTCATCAACACTGGCGGCGTCACTGCATGCACTTCGGTATTTTGATATCAGCGGCTTGGGAACTGGATTTTGGCATTGCAATGAGCGCTTGCGAAACTATCATACTTGTACAATTAGTCTCATCCCAAAGCATCATCAATCTAATGATACCCAACTTCTTCGTTGCTAAACCAGGGCTAGTCTCTTCCTTATTCAGAAAGATAATCCGAGTCATCAACAACAGGAGGTGGCGGTGGGATACTGCTATCCCGCATAATACTATCCGGCAACATCTGGCTCTTCGTCATGATCTGCGATGAAGCTAGCGAGAAGGGTACTGGCATTGCACGCTCGTCTGGCAATCGCGATCGTCCTCGCTGAAGAGGCGGCAGAGAGGGAGAGCTCGATGGTATGGTTTGGGGATGAGAAGGCGATTCTGGGATTAGCTCTACGCAGTCATCTGGTGGTGATGATCGACGAGAAGCAGGTGGGGATGATCGATGAGAAGCTGGTGGAGATGATCTATGAGAAGCAGGTGCCGCCGAATCTTGCGTGAAGAAGACGGTCGTGGCTTGCGAGGAGCGTACCACGAGTCGGCCGTCTTCCTGCGGCACCATGCTATCTAAATCTGGTGATTCTCTGACTATCGAGCGCCGTGTGTCCTCTGCCCGCTGGTTTTGCGCTTGCGTAAATTGAATAATAGTACTTTGCAGTTGGGCTTCTGCATCCTGTGAATCTGTCGGTAAGACATTTTCTCTCCTGGTGGGCCTAGCTTCAGGTTCTCGCGGTGGAATCGATGACGAGGGTGGCAGTGCGGCTTCAAGTGCTGCTTGTGCTGTCTCAAAGACCGATGGCTGTAAGTTCGCAATAAGATGTTCCAGCACAGCCGGCCGGAGATACTCATACTTCTTCATCGGCCCTCCATACCAGCCCTTCTCCACCAACTTCGACAAAGGCACATGCTCCGCCAGCTCATACAGGTTCAGTATCTCGTACGCATACTTACTGCTGCCTTGTCCTTTGTTGAACTCTGCATTCCCAAGTCCGCTTAAATCTTCAACTTCGCCGGGCCGTTTGGCTTCTCCTAACACGGCCATATACTTCAAGGCCGAGGCGGGCTGGGTCTCGTAGATCCAGATACGCTTGACTTGGCTTGGGATGGGCCAGCTGCGAAAATCGTGGGTTTTGGTGCGCGATACAATTTTTGCGACTTGTTGAGGGTGGATGGATACTATGATGTCTGATTCGGCAGAGCGAGGGCCGAGGTCTCGGATCTCTTGGGCTGTGAGGCGTTGACTCTCGAATTGGCTGTCATACTGACTTTCGAATGGGCTTTCGAAGGTTTGGGTTTCAAAGGCCGGAGAGCTGTGTCGAAGCGCAGAAGCCTCACCTAGTTCTGCAGGATCAGATGCTTGTGGAGAAGGGCTGAGAGTCCGCTGTGGCGTGTTGTCCTCAATGATGATAGGAGGCTTGTCTTCGAAATTGACATGTTTCGCGGGGCTGGAATGAGCGACTGGCTCGTCTCGAGGAGGTGAGGCTTCTTCCGTCACAGCCGGGACATTGGGTTCCGGGTTGTCTTGTGGCTCCTCACTCTCCACAGCTGGAACAACATCTTCCAACTCATTATGTGACTCCTCGCTCTCTGCGGCTTGGATGTTTTGTTCCAAGTCATTCTGTGACTCCCACTCACTCTCCGCTTCCGAGTCTTCAATGACCTGCTTTCTCTTTGTGACACCCGCAAATGGGTTTGGGACAACAGTCTCCTCCTCCGTCCATGTTCCAGGGCGTTTTGAAGGGGACTGTATCTCTAGATCAAGATCAACACTGACTTCTCTTTGACCAAGTTCGCTTGCAGTGGGCGAGCCAGCATCGTCCCTCTCATTTCGCAACCCGGACGTTTTGGCCGGACTGGCCCGTGGAGCAAAGCGGGCAGATTTTATGGGTAAGACAGGAGCATTTCGAGATCTATCCGCCAGAGGCGATCGTCCAAGAAATAGTCTCTTCTTTCGCAAGGATACCGGCGTTTCTGGTGAGGCTGGAGAGTACGACGAGGGAATCTCTAAAACCCGCTTCGCCTTTGGAGTTCCCGAGATTTTGCGAGCACCCTGTTTTCCATCTTGCATATCCGCAGATTTCGGGGTCTGTACATCAATCTCTTCCTCGTCGTCGTTGGCATGTATCGGCTCGTCATCGTTGGCATATAGAGGTTCGTCATCTTCGTCATTGTCGAAGTCATCCGCTGGACGCGTAGATACGAAATCGAGTTGCGTCAGAGTCTGCGTATGATGGCTTTTGCGTAAAGAAGCTAGATCAGTCGTGGTCCGACGGCGTTTGCGTTTTCGTGCCTTCTCACGCTCCTCGTAGTCATCGTCTTCGTCGTCTTCAATCTCATCTTCCTCGCGGTCGTTGGGAGTCATACTCACCCAGTCCATCTGGGTGAGGGTCTCCTGTTTTGGTTTCCGAGCGGAGTTGCCATCGTCGCGCAGTCTCACGCTTTGCCTAAGGCGGGGAAATTTGGTCTGGTGCTGGAGAGCTGGTGAACTGTAGACACGGCCCTCTGGGGCGCTCACTTTGGGTCGTCCGCGAGGCATTCTGGAAAAATATTTGTCTAGAGGCGAAGTGGCATGGAAGGTATCCAAAAGTTGGATCGGGGTCTGTGTTTGGGGTGTTGAGGGTTGAGGGTTGTCGTTTGTTGAAGCTAAAGGTCTCAAGCGCGTCTTACTATGGTTTAGGGAGACGCGACTGTGCTAAAAGCGGCGAGTGTCCGCCTCGACGCGGGTGGCTCGAAGCGGCAACTCGAAGTCAGTTTATTCGCCATTTTCCACATGATTTTCGGACAATTTCAATTCGATATTGTGAGACCGATGTCCCCTCTGACATCTCTGGTCGAATATACAAAATTTACGGGTCATGGTCTGCATTTGAAGCCGAAATGTTAAGTCTTGGCATCCTGATCGCTAGAAGACGTCATTGCCACTTCGAGAAATCATCAACGCCAACCCACGTGAGTCCACTGCGTTCATCATCCATCCTCGAGCATTCGCTCCAACATGTTACCCTCGAGAACTAGCATACGTGTGACTCGTCCGATTAGCCTACATTTCATTCCGCGAAGTCAGTACAACTTGTTGCGCATCACTCCAGCATAGCCGTCTCTGGACCCACGGAGAATTGGGCATCATTGTAGCTCCCGTGGAATGATACGGTCCTTCTAAGATCCGTGGAGAAACTCTGGATGCCGGGGCTTCCGACACTCCAACCTTTCTCTTACCTGACGGCTTCCGACGTCAAAGCCAATTCATTGTGACTTTTGTCTATATCCCTCATCAGTCCAACTCTCTACTTCAATATGCCTCGTGCCACCAGGTCGCAAAAGAAGGCTCAAGCCCGGAGGACCCCGGAAGTCCCTGATATCTATCAGGAAGTGCTGGCAGACGCTCTCGCCACCTCGCCACAGGATGCAGGCCCCAGCAGGCCAGCTAAAAAACGGCGCGGCGGCCGTGGTGTTATCCCTTCTGGAAAGGACTCGAAGGAGTCCAGCGAGAAAGAGTTGGTTCACAAAAATCCGGCCCCAGCAAAAGTGAAGGAGTCGAAGGACAAGGAGCCGATTACAGAAAAGCCTGCCAAAGACAGAGCTGAAGAATTAGTTGAAGACGAAGAGAGTCTACTTGGAAGCGATGCCGAGCCTGAGACCAGAGCTCAACAGACAGTTTTCCTCGACTCTGACGAGAGCGACTATGAGGAGAGTGACGTTGAATTCGAAGATGTCAACTTCCAGCCCGCCACGCAAGACGACAACGGCGGTGAAGGTCCATCAGATTTGAACTTGACACTTTCGTCGAAAGCATTCAAACCAACCGCCCCACAGGCAAACCGGCGGAAACCCGTGACAAAAGCCGAGCGGGACTTGCGTCTCCAAACTCACAAGATGCATGTTCTATGCCTACTTGCCTACGTCGATTTGAGGAACAACTGGTGCAATGATTTTGACGTCCAAGAAGCTCTGAAACCACTACTTACGAAGAAGATGGTAACCTACCTGAAACCCAAAAAGGAGCTGCCAGCTTTTGGGAGAGCAGAATCTCTGAAGAATGGACTGGCTGAGGTTGTGGAAATGTGGAGCAGCAAGTTCAAGATTACTGCCAGGGGAATGCGAAGACCGGTATGGTTCGCGAGTGAGCAGGACATCCAAAAGGTAAGTCTCGAAAATTGCCGAAGATATATATGCGTGCTAGGCTTCATTGTGCTAACGATCTCAGTTCAAACTGCCGAAAGATGCTGAAGAAGCAATGGAGAAAGATGACTTCCAAAGAGCTGCCAAGAAATTGGAAGGATCCCGAGATACTGGGGCCCAGCTATTCTGTGCTCTCCTACGAAGTATAGGCCTAAATGCACGGCTCGTTTGCTCCTTACAGCCACTGCCCTTCGGGGCTGCAGCAAAGGCAGTATCGTTGCAAAATGATTACGACGATCAGGATGACGATGAAGAAGAAGAGGCAAATCCAGCCAGAGAACCCGAGATTCCGTCCCCTGTTGCTTCATCGAGTGCCAGTAGAATGGACATGTACACGAATCCTCGTGCAAGACTAGGGCATCCAAACGCAGCAGCCTACAACATCCCAATCATCCGAACCCCTCCCAACCCCGTCGTCAAACCAAAAGACACCACTATTTACGAATCCCCCTATCCCATCTTCTGGGTCGAAATCCTCGAAACAGCCCATAAAAAATGGCATCCCGTCGACCCCCTAGTCACCGGCACCGTAGCCCGTCCGCGCTCCTTCGAACCCCCCCTATCCGACCTCGAAAACCGTCTTCTATATGTCATTGCCTTCGAAGAAGAAGGCATCGCCCGCGACGTCACTCGTCGCTACGCCAAGGCCTACAACTCCAAAACCCGCAAGCAGCGCGTCGAGTCCACAAAAGGCGGCGATAAATGGTGGCGTCGAGCCATGAAACTCTATTCTCGCGGCTACAAAACTGATTTCGATGAAGTGGAAGACACGGAACTCGCAGCAGCCGAAGCGCGCGAACCGATGCCGAAAAACGTGATTGATTTCAAAGACCATCCTACTTATGCGCTAGAACGGCATCTTCGGAGAAACGAAGTGTTGGCGAATCGCAAGGAGATTGGCAAGGTGGCGGCGGGGAAGGATAAGAATGCACCGGGAGGGAAGAAGATGGAGAGTGTGTATCGACGCAGCGAGGTGAAGATTGCACGTAGTGCTGATGCATGGTATCGGCTTGGACGGGATGTGAAGGCCGGCGAACAGCCTGTGAAATTTGTGGTTCCGAGGAGGAAAGCGGAGACTGAGGTGGATGCTTTTGAGAAGGTGAGGGAGCAGCCTGGGACGGGGCTGTATACGGAGGCGCAGACGGAGCTTTATGTTGCGCCGCCGGTGGTTAATGGGAGGGTGCCGAAGAACTCGTATGGGAATTTGGATGTTTATGTGAAGAGTATGGTGCCGCCTGGGGGTGTGCATATTGCCGGTGAGTTATTGCTGTCATCAAGCAGGACGCTTGGTTGCTTTCGCAAATAGAGTACTGATGTGCAAAATAGATCCACTGGTGTCGAGAGCAGCGCGGATATTGTCCATAGACTACGCGGATGCTGTGACAGGGTTTGAATTCAAAGGGCGGCGTGGAACGGCCGTCGTTCGAGGTGCGGTGATTGCGAAAGAATACCAAGAAGCTGTTGAGACCGTTTTGCAAGGTTTCAAGGATGAGCTGGAGACTATGGAGGAAGAGAGACGGAGGCTGGCGATATTGAACCTCTGGAAACGCTTCGTGGTAGGCTTGAGGATCAAGCAGCGAGTGGACGGCTATTATGCCGAGGGCGAAGATGCCGAGAAGAAAGGGAAAGGAGCTGAAGAGGGGAAAGATGAAGCTGAGGATTCTGGTCGGAGGGAAAAACCCGAAGAGGAGGATTCGCTGGTTGGAGAGGAGGATATGGAGAGTGAGGAACACGAATACTTTGACGATGGCGAAGGGGGTGGATTCCTGCTGGACTAGTGTATAGACCAGCCCAAAAAAGAAATCTTATCTCGTTACCAAAGTTTCAGACCACCTTGAAGCCATTCGAGAATCTCAAGCTTCGGGAGCTGACAGTGGCCATTTGGGAGGGGGAGAAATCTGCATTGAAGCAAGAAAAAAGAAAGCAAAAAGAGGAAGAGCGCAAAGTCTCCCCCCCCCCAACCCAATATGTACAAATTTGCGGATTGTATTTCCAACTCAGATATGGTACGATGGCTCAGTGGTAAATCCCCAAACCGGCAGTTGACCAAAGTCCTTCTGAGCCACACTCAGTTCGTCTGGTGGAAATCTTGACAAGGGGGCCCGTTCAACTCAGGGTGTCAGATTTTTTTCTGCACTCCTTTTTTATGGCCCTCTGCTCTACATAGCAGCGCCATCGAACTCCATACACTGCGCAACTACTGTCTCCCGAAGAACCTCCACCGGCGTCCCCTCCGCAAGCACTAGAGCTATCAATGCCGTGAATACTACCCCGTGCGTGACTAGAAATACCCACGGCCCACCCATCACTTTCCCTTGTTGGTTTCCCCCCTTCCGTCCCTTCAGACTCTCCACCCTACTCACCTCCCCTCTCGTTCCCCCCTCCTTCCCACCCTTCACATCACCCACTTTAGCCTTTTCCACCTGCCTAACAACCCTAACCTCAATCTCCACCTCACTCCCTCTCCTCTCAGCCTCATTCAATTCATTTTTTCCTTCCCCATCGCCACCATTACCCCTATTTACAATATTCGCAAGTGCACGCAGCACAGGCCCAACATGATACAAAGCAAGCGCCGCAGCAACAAGTCGAGAAACTGAGTCGATAGTACCACGGACGAAAAACGTGAGTGCTATGAGAACGGTGACGAAGAGGAGGATGGCGTATTGGCGGATTACGGCGCGGGCGGAGGGGGCGGGTGTGCTGTGGGTGGTGGAGGGGCGGAGGAGGAAGTTGAGGGAGGCGGGGGTTTCGAGGAGGGCGTGGAGGAGGAAGGGGGTTGTTGGCGGGAGGCTGGCAGTGAGGGGGGAGAGAATGGTGAGGTTGGTGAGGTTGGTGAATGAGGTGGGGAGGGAGGAGAGATTGGTGAGGTTGACGGAGGAGAGGAGGGTGGAGAACGGGAGAGCGGACATGGTGGGTGTGGAGAGGTGGTGTCACGTGAGGTGGGGCGTGACTATGGCTTTGCTTGACGAGGAGAAGGCCGAGGATTGGGAAGCGTGACACTTGAGTGGAATGTACGGGGGTGAATTGCAGCGCTCGGCCGGAGTAGTCTGGTCGTGAACTGATTTCTCGTGAGCTCGAAATCCCCGAGTAGTAGTGAGAGTGGACATAGAGTGGTTGGACTTGGAAGCAAGACTTACACTACCCTAACCCCGCAGTACTTAAATTTAGCACTGCCGATTACTTAGACTGTGGAGTTGGGAGATCAATGGAGAACATTGAAGTAAGAAGTTCCCCACTCAAGTTGACGATTTCCGGAATCTGGACTTTCAAACTTCCCGGAGTCTTGTCGCTCTTGTCGTCTTGTCTAGACGTCCGTTCTAAAAATACAGCCTCGGTCTTTGCTGTCAAGTTGACCAGAGGCCGAGTCTTTCATTAAACAGGCAAATATCGCGGCCAGCTACAGTCGATAGACTCAGATGTTGAAGGCTCAGCCCACTTCGCAATGCTGTCCCAGATGGGAGATAAGATGTCACGCTCACAGAGTCTGTGCCAATCTGACAAGCGGTGGCCCGTCAACAGGCGAAACAGAGTCGTACCTGCGTAGACCAACTTGGACTGGTACGGAATTTATGAGCTGTGATGAGTAGAAGGCGGCATTAGCTTTCCAGCGTGTCTTGAATTTCTAGATTTTACAGATCCAGGAAACTTGAGCACTTTGTCGGGTGGCGCAGACTGCAGGCAAGCGATATTGCTGACACCGTCAGCGCCAGAACGTCAGCAAAAGGGGCAGATCTCTTCACCACCAGAAAGGTCTCGTGTTCCGGTGCTCGAGAGCTCCCGGTGAAGACTTTCAACATTCCTAATTGGCGGTTTCCAGGGGAGTATTTGATATCCGCACTGGGTATAATCCGAGTCCGAAAGATTGCGAGGGGGACAGGCTTTTCAAGATCCAGGGACTCTCGTTCCGTAGGCCATCATTGATCGCAAAATGCCCAGGGGTTGCCTCACGTCGGCTTTGTTCAAGCTCCTCTCGCAGTTCCCGGTAGTAGTGTCGAGATATACGATGCTCTACTCAGGCGTACATGATGTTGAGAATGAGCGGTGACGTCGACGAGGCTGGAGTGTCAGATCAATGCAATCGTGGTCAGTCGGTGTCATCGGTGTCAGTCGGTGGACAAGCTTTCTGTCAGGATTCTCGTCAAGAAGGCGGCGTCCCGTTCACCGTCCGTCCACGCCTCACTCGTGCTTCAAGGAGCCGAGCATGAAGGGTTGCATGCGGGAACGTCATGACAAGCCGGTAACCTTATTCCAATTCCCGGTCGACAACTTGACAAGGCGCGAGATATTGGTCCTAAGGCGATGGTCCGAGTCAGAGGAAGAGAAGAGGAATCGTTCAAGAGCCGGAGGGCATATCACCTTATATGCTCTTGGACGATGCAGTTTTTGTAAGGGGGTCAGTCAGAGAAGGCGATATCGGCATCCCCTAAGCGCCGACCCGCACGGACCACAATCTCTCTACGCCTCGCATTTGAACGCAAAACACAGCCGTCTCGATCGCCAACCAGACACACCGTCGAGGCCATACTCAGACTCGCGAACCAAGACATGAACACCGAGTGAGCGCCAAGAGAACAGCCTTACACAACCCCTGAGCATCAATGTGGCATGGCCGCACACGACCACCCCGCAGAGCCATGCCAAGGACTGCCATCCGACTGCCATTTCCGCCAAATTGGCTTCAACTAAGGCTGACGGCGGAACGCTTGTGCGCCACTGAACCTGTCCTTCCCGTGCAGTGATCCAACGAGATCAAGACTTGATCCTAGTACTCTCACGTCTGAGTAAGGCCTTGTTTTCAATTGTTACTCTCCTTTTCCTCGGGGGCAGCGGTAGTATATCTGTGAGTTTTGACTTTCCCTACCAGTTACTTTTATCACAATCCCAGCACATGGGGATGTGTCGAGCGGCAGGGACGTTTCTGTTGAGGCCTCTCCGCCGTTCTGTATGTGCGCCCTGCATGGGATCACACATATCGTGCAACAGCGACAGGGGGACTTGGGTTAGGTAATGGTGATCCAAAGACGCAGAGATGGAGACGGCAATTGTTTGAGCATGAGGTACTGCACGTTTCCGAGCCTCGAATTGTTCAGACGTCACGCGTATTTGTTGAGCGGCGAAAGGTACTTAGCATTTGGCCTCGAGCTTGCTTTCCTTATCGTCCCAAATTGCTTGCTCACAACGACGTGCCTTCCACCACCTCGCCCGCCACCTTACATGATCAAAGCCAGCGTCTTCCATCAGCAGAGCGACAATCACAAGCAAACTGGTCAAGCCTCAAACCTCGAATCGTTGGGACTTTCCTAATTGCAACAATCGCTGCTCTCCAATAGCTGGCCACCAGCCGTCGTATCTTTGCACCTTTGCCACACCAGCACTGTCAGCATCACAAGCCAAAGAGAGATCAACATCTAGAGAAGTGAGTTGGTCTCAGTAGAGCGAAGGCGAGCTTCTCGAACATTTCTGTTTTGGGCGACATCTCAGTTCAGCACTGCGTTTCGGGTCGGGCACTTGCGACTCTGTGGTGATTCAGTGTGGGCCTGGGATTGCAGCTGATCTACGACCAGGTGAACTGAACTCTCTTTCAAGGTAGAAGCCCCGTTGGAAATCGATCCAACAAGTCTTACATATCCACGAACCGGGACTTAATTAAACATCTCAACCCTGTCACACCAATTATATCAGGCTGATCGGGTTAGTTTAGCTTTCCATGCAAAATTAAGCATTGCTTAAGGCTGCCGTCGTGAATATCCACCCAGACCCCTGCGCCCGTCAGCAAACCCATCGTCAGCCGGCTTGTAAGCTAAGGTCCTCCGCACAACGCTTTACTATTGTCAACAGTCAGCCTCTGGGCACCAAACCAGTGCTTTACTGTTCCGAGCAACGTCCTTGGCTTGGTGGGGACTGAATTTCGAGCCACTGGGCCAGCTAGAACGTCCGCCACGATTGATATATAACCTCTCTGGAGCACCGCCTGACAAGTGCATCAAACAACCACTCAATAACGCAATCCACTCCTCGAGCATCGACATCCTTGGCTACGAAACTCCCAATTCTCCGATCTCGAACATCATTACCTTTACACCCCACTACCGTTTCACAAACATCCATCACCATGTCTCCCGCACGTGACGAGCAGACCGCCAACAAGACCTTCGGGGACTTGAACCTCTCCATCACTGGTCTTGGCGCTACCTACCCCCCTTACAACCTCTACCCAAAAGATCTCGACAACATGTGCGAGAAGTTCTACCCCGACACCCCGGCGATGAAGAAGATCAAGAGCATCAACTACTACACTGGTATTGAGAAGCGTTCGTCTGTTGGTCCCCCAACCCACCCTCTGGTCAATCAGGAGAAGGCCCCTTCGATGGGCGAGCTTTGCAAGGTCTTCCACGAAGACGGTATCCCACTTGCTGTCTCTGCGGCCAAGAAGGCCATCGCCGATGCTGGCATTGACCTTGAGGACATTACCCACATTGTCTCCACCACCTGCACAAACAGCGCCAACCCCGGTTTCGACCACTTCGTTGCTCGTGACCTCGGCATCAAGCACCCAGTGCAAAAGGTTCTCCTCCACGGTATTGGTTGCTCCGGTGGTCTCGCTGCCATCCGAACTGCTTGCAACCTGGCCATGGGTCAGAGCTTCATGGGCAAGCCTGCCCGCGTCTTGGTCGTTGCTCTTGAAGTCTCCTCCATCCTTACCCGATCCGAACTTGACAGCATCAACGAGCTCCAGGAGACCCGCATCGGTATAATCCTTTTCTCCGACTGCGCCAGCTCTTGCATTGTCAGCAACAACATCGGCACCAAGGTGCAGGAGAGCGAGCCCGTCTACGACATTCTTGGATACAACACCCGAACCGTCCCTGACACTGAGCACGACTTGGGTTTCGACGCCGATGCTTTGGGATGGAAGGTCATCCTCACCCCCAAGGTCCCCAAGGTCGCCAAGGAGTCCGTAGCACCAGCATTCGCCGACCTGATCGAATCCCTCCCCAACCTCCCCGAGGAGTACAAGGACCCCAAGAACCTCGACTGGGCTCTCCACCCCGGAGGTTCCACCGTTCTGACTGGTGTTGAGCAAGCCATGAGCATCACCCCCGAGCACCTCCGCGCCGCCTACGACGTCTACATGAACCACGGTAACTCCTCTTCCGCCACCATCATCTCCGTCATGCACCGCCTGCGCTGCAAGGACATGGACGCCTACGCCGTCGGTGGCAACGTCAAGGAGTACGTTGCCGGCTGCGCTTTCGGTCCCGGTATCAACGTCGAGATGATGATGCTCAAGCGCAACATGGGCCGTGCTGAGCCCGCTCCCATGCCTGAGCTTGACCCCAAGCCCAAGGAAGTGGAAACCGGTGAGGAGGCCAACGTCGTCGTCGATGTCCCTACCAACGTCACTTTCGACGGTGTCGACCTCGACTAAGCAGCGCAAACCAACGAAATGAGCCGCAAAGTCACCAATCCTCCCTTTCTACACAACAAAAAAACAGCACGGGTTCGCTTCGAAGTGTTTTCCGATACTGCAGAGGAATCACATTACAGTAATTAGGAACGATGTTCAGCGTCATTTGCACCGGAGTTTGGGGGGTTCGGGGGGGAAGCAACTCTTTTCTGCTCTTTTTCTCTTTCTCGGTCTCTGTGATATTGTGGTAACAGCAGGGCCTTGGAGCATAGTGTGCTCGGCAATGAATGGGAATCATGGGAATTACGAAAGATTGACTAGCACTTATAGATACCGGAAATTGGGAGTTGGAGTAGGGAGATTGAAGATAGAAATTGTCAAAATACATTTTCGAGACTGCAAAGAGAAGATTGGCTTGTGAAGTGTGTGAAGTGAAGGATAGAGTGAAGATTGCTATGAGCTTGCCTTCTATCAGACTGACTGCTGGAAAGTTATGTAACGTGCGCCGGTGCGGTCTCTAACTCCGAGGAGATTGGGAGAGGCGTTCTTGCGATTTGCGATGAGGCACTCCGGAGATGGGTCCGCAGGCGACACATCATGGGGAAACGGGGGCAGTGAGAGGGAGTTTGTTGCACGGAGATCTGTGCGGGGACGAGGGTATGGACGGGGGGCCCGCGAGAGAACTAGGCTTCTATGAAGAGAGACTTTTGTTGCATATCGATATGTCCAGGGAGTAAGAGTACCTATGGACGGGAACTCCGAACCTGGAAGCGGGCCGAGAACTAGGGTCTAGAAGAGGGAAAGGACACTGTGTCAGAGCTATGTCCAAGGCATATTGGTACTTGGTAGTCCCCAATATTCTCCCGAATTGAAGTTCTCCCATGATCCATATTCCAAATCCCCCGTACTCAACACGCAACCTCGTCCGCGCAACTTCCTCACAAGTCACGATGAGGAGTACAGGTGCTGGCCATGCTAAGGCTGCCCCCATGCTTTGTACCTTCAAACGGTCCTTTTGGGCAATTCTAGTCTGATTTCATGACTCTTTCCCTGTTCTTCTCCATTTTACCCTGGCTTTTCATTTTCCAGGCCCTGCGGCGATCGATTTTTAGGTCAGAAAACCTCTGGAGTGACTTCAGTTTTCTATGGCCGGGGGGCAGCCTTAGCATGGCCAGCACCTGTATCCTGAGACTACTGGATAACAGCTCAGGAGTCAGATATCTAAAGAAGACTCGCTAAGGGCCCAGATCCAGAGCAAAATTCTCTCGAGACTCTCGATATCGTTGCTAGTCTCCGGTCTCGATTCTCGACCGTCGGCTTTCAGCACGGATTATAGATTTATAATTCAGATATGACCCACTTTAGGAACTTTCCTGCGGCTGCAGCTGGGGTTCCCCATGCAAACCGTCGACGGAGAACTTTATTTAGTGTCCTTGGAATGAATGCATACAAGTTCACTTCACCTACACTGTGAATACGTTGTAGAGCAAAAAATGCAAAATCCTAGCACATACGACCATAGACTGAGGAGAACTGGCAAACCCGTCCGCTCTTGCATACATAAGCCTCAGATCGGCAGATTAGTAGTTGGGTGGGTGACCACCAGCGAATACCTGCTGTCGTATGTTTTGCTTTTTTCGCCGAAGATATTTTTTTGGTCTTCCGAAGACACCCAAACCGGCACGTTTCAAGAATCAAGGCGTCAAAGTCAAACTGCATACATGTACAAGAAGCTCATGCTGAACCATACCTCTGGTACCTGCATCTTCGCATACGCCCTGGCGTCGTACAAGGCAGGTCTGTCGGGTCCCCGGAGCTCACAAGTGTCGTCAATGCCCAGTCTAACTTTCTCAAGCCGAACACCTCGGCCACCAAAGCTTTCTCGAACCGCACATCCTCCCATCTCTGCCATTGCGCCATGCCGCTCACGTCCAAGCCGTCGGCAGCAACGGATTTTGCTGCTTGCATTTTGACTACCAGACCTCTCACCACCCTCTTGACGTCCAACGGAAGACTCTGATCCAAATATAGGCTCTTGCTGCCTGCAAGAGTGCGCCTCTCCGCCCGACAGTCCTTCAAGCCTCCCGCCTGGCAAAACTAAAACACCACCTCCAAAGGATCTATCGCTTCACCCAGGCACGCCAGGCCTACCGAATCAGCGCTACTACGGCCCCCGGTGCCAGCCTTTTCTTCAACTCTATTATAGCCCTGCCATGCGCAAGGAACGTCCTCGATCGATGAAATCCAGGACGATCACAAGAAACCCCCGAGATGGTGTAACATCAATTGCGCGGAGCTGTTCAACGGGAGAGGGCGGCACAGTGTTCCAGCAAAGCCCGCCGCAAAAGCTTGACAAGCTCAAGAAGCTTGGGGTAGGAGGCTCAAGAGTAGCATGTACCCAATTGGTGCGGCGCTACCGGGCTCTCGGATACAAACCTGAACGGTGACGTGGTCAGATCAAATGCCGCTGGTCTTGGGCGTCAAGGTGATTGGATATCTACGTTCGCGTGAGTTCAATTTCTGCATGTCACGATCCTGAACGGGTTGCCCATTGTCCATGTCGGCTTTTGGCGGGAGGCCGACATGGACTAAAGCTAAAATGCTTAAAAGAATGCTCGGGCAGTTCGCTTTTTCCAACTTGAGACCCCTGAGTTATAACGTTAGGTACTATTTCACCTTATATATATATCTCTCTACTGCAGCCCAATGGATTTCTTTTGCTCGACAAGAAAGTCATCTTCATTTCCATCAATCTTGCCTTTACAATCGCAATCATGCGGCAGTCACAGGCATACTTCTTCTCCTTCGCTGCCCTGTTCGCAGGCGCAGTGACCGCCATTCCTCTCCCCAATTCACTCCCAGTCCGTCATGAGAACCAGCCCAACAAGCCCGTCAAGCGTGAATACACACACTATCCCGGTGGGTGCGGGGAGTACGGCAGTTATGATCCTGGGAAAGTCAAGCGTGAATACACACACTATCCCGGTGGGTGCGGAGAGTACGGCAGTTATGATCCTGGGAAAGCCAAACGTGCCTACGAAGACTACCCGGGTCAGCCTCCCGACCACTACGAAGACTATGCCAGTTACTACGAAGAATATGCCGGCAAAGCCAAGCGTGAAGCCAAAGCCGTGGCCGAACAAAAGGCGGAAGCTATGCAGATTGCCTACTACGAGTATCCTGGCAAGCCTCACAACCACTACGAAAACTATGCGAAGCGCGATGCCGAAGCCGTGGCCGAACCAGAGGCGGCAGCTCAGAACTTTGGCTACGAAGGGTATGGTGGCACTGTTAGCAATTACGCAAACCAACCCCCTGACCGCTACTCATCGTATGCCCAAGAGGCCAAGCGCAACGATCCACATGAGTATCACCCAGGTCATAACCCTGGTGAAGCGCTTGGTCCTCACCATGGGCAAAATCCTGGGTCGATACCAAAGCGCTAATATTACGATTATGATGGAGGAGGGCCGCATGGAGACTATCCTCCTCTGTGTGTTGATTATTGAAAACTTACCCCATACCGTCATTACTCTCCAGTTAGATTTTAGACTTGTCAAGTCTTCACTCTCAGTTTGTTGGTCCCAAGGACTTCTTTCGGCGGCTCAGTAACGAAATTCAATCTACAATTTTATCAAGACGAATTTGACGTGATTGCTCAAGGTGGCGAGAGGTGCTCTAGATAAAATGGAAGGAATCCCATGATACGAATCGTGAATAACCTCGGTAGCATGAGGATAGTGTTGAATGTTTGGCCATTGGCGAAATAGTGAGCCTGTAGTTGTCACCTTCTGTTCCACTCCCATCTTTTGACAATATTTCATCCCATCCATCCTGGGTATAAACCACTCTCCCACCTCATCTTTCCTCCCTACCGCCTACCCCATCCACCCAATCTCCCCACCCCTCTAGTCCCAAATCCCCGGAAACAAAAACTCCACATTCCTCTTCCCCTCCTCCCCCCTCCCCTCAGCCTTCGTGATCCACCTAACCCCCTCCCTCACCTGCCCCTCCACATGCTTCCCCTGCACCGTCGCCTTATGCTCTTCTCTCGCCAGCACATCCAAGACGGCAGAGATGAGCAAATTCGCATTCCCGCTATTCGCCTTCATGTGTCCCATCACCATCTCCACATTCACATCTTCCGACGAATGCCAGCAGTCGTAATCCGTCGCCATGCAAATCATCTGATAGGCGATTTCGGCCTCGCGCGCGAGCTTGGCTTCGGGGAGTGCGGACATGTTGATCACGCTGCCGCCCCAGGCGCGGTACATGTTGGATTCTGCGCGGGTAGAGAACTGCGGTCCTTCTGTATTTTCCCAAAATCCCGTAATTAGCATGTTTTTCAGTTTCGAGAGCCTTGAAAGATCTGCCGCTTCGGTTCTCGAAGATTAGGGGGAGGGCCAAATGTAGCGATATTCGGGGAAACTGCAAAAGGGGGATGGAAGAACGCACCCATACAAACAATAGCCCCCTTGTCGTGAAGAACCACGCCTTCACCACTCAGCGCATGGCCGCAAGTCTTCACCACCTCCGCAACATTCGCATCAAACGGATCCGCAAAGCCCACATGTCCCACCACGCCCTTCTCAAAGAACGTAAAAGGTCTAACTCCCTTCGTCCTATCGATAATCTGGTCCGGAACTACGAAATCTCTCGGCTTGATATGTTCTTGCAAGCTGCCGACAGCGCTGAAGGCAATGATGCAGCGGACTCCGAGATGGCGCAGAGCGGCGATGTTGGCTTGGTTGGGAACCTCGTGGGGGGCTAGTTCGTGGTGTAGGCCGTGGCGGGAGAGGAAGGCCATGGGCGTGCCGTTGTGCTCGATGATGGAGATGGGGGCGGAGGGATGGCCCCATGGAGTGGAGGGGTTGACGGTTGCGACGGGGATGAAGCCGGGGAGGGATTGGAGGCCGGTGCCGCCGATGACGGCTATGCGCACTGGGGCTGTTGTAAAAAGTCAGCATTGGGGTTTTGCGAGACTTTTATTTGGTGGCTTGGTGGTTGGATAACGGTGAAGTTGTAAGAAATTCTATGCCAAACTTGTGGGGGAGATGGCTAGAGTGGACGGACTTACCATCGTAATGATCGGGGAGACCCATGATTCTTCGAGAGGGAAGACGAAGCCGAGAGACTTGCAGGAAGCTGGTCTTCTGTATGGGAGTTATCCCAAGTTTTCTGCTGAAAGTGTTGCGGATTTGAAGCAAAGCCGTGAACATGTTCTGAACTTTTGAAATTTACCCCGCGACCCCACGTGTAGCTCCCTTTGGATACCGATGATTGTCCGAAGCAGGCCCCCTCGGGATGGAATTTCTTCAGCGTGCAACTTTTGGGAGAAATCCAAGTAAAAGAGAGAAATCCAAGTGTTGAATGAAATCCAGGTAATT
The DNA here is from genome assembly GCA_037179335.1 of Cyclaneusma minus. Classification (NCBI taxonomy): domain Eukaryota; kingdom Fungi; phylum Ascomycota; class Leotiomycetes; order Marthamycetales; family Marthamycetaceae; genus Cyclaneusma; species Cyclaneusma minus. The sequence continues at coordinate 1,454,129 of JAKZHN010000005.1, forward strand.
GAGAAAACTCTGAGTACCTGAGCGGAATCCAGGTGGTCGAGAGAGATTCAGGTGACCCAGATTCGAGAGAGCTGCAAGTAATCAAGAGAAACCCGAATACCTGGGAAAACTCCAAATTACTGGGGAAATTCAAGTAGCATGAATTGCATGTACATGTAAAGACAGGCTGTTTTACACGCAGAAGATATTCCACCAGGAGGCCCCCCTCTTGCCATTGTGTCCGAGAGGTCGAGAGTTCTCCCTCCAGGCTCCGCGACCTACAATGTCAATATACAATAGGGTGGAAGATATATCTGACCTCATAAATGAGATGCGGCCATTTTCGGTGCGCTCAAGCTTTGTACATTCGATATATTTGACAAGCATCATGAAGACCTCCAGAGAGCAACTCTCCTTTCCCACCGATGCCAGATTCCTTCCCCTGAAAACGCCATGCAATGCAAGCCAACGCCTTCAGTAACCCAAGTCCGACCTAGCCCGCCCCATTTGTTACTTCAATATGATAATCAGAAGCACCAAGATGATGATCAAAACCACAATAATCGTCATCTGCGAGTTATCCTTCGCCTTTCTTGCAAAAGTGCCCAGGTTTTTCCTCGCTCTGTCCAGCCGCGTCTGGTGCCGATCAACCTGCACATCCACCTCGTCCAGCATCTGCACGTGGCTATCCAGCTCATCGCCAATCTGGATACTCAGCTCGCGCTGCCGTCCAATACTCGCGCCCAGCCGATCCAGCTGCTCGTCCTGTTCCTGCATCACGCGCGAATGGTACTCATGGATCTGCTGGTTATCCAGATGGCCTTGATCCGGCGGCCCTTCGGTCGGGTCATCGCGGTATGGAAACAGTGCGGCGCGGTTAGCGTCTTCTTCTGGATCGGAGGCGATGGGGTTGTCCGAAAAGCGCACGGATTTGGGCGAGGAGTTGGCGGCGGTGGCGCGCTTGAGGGATTTTTTGAGGAGGGGGGAGGTGGGGGCGACGCGGGGGAGGCTGGTTGCGTGGGCAAAGTCGGAGGCGAGCGATGGGTCGTTGGGGTGTGTGATGGTGTTGCTGGGGGGTTGTGAGGGGAAGGAGTGGAATTGGGAGGAGAGGTCGGAGAGCTGGGTTTGGAGGCGCTGCGATGTTTCGCGGAGAGAGGCAGCGGCGCTGTAGAGGTGTTAGTACATTGGCTAGGTATCTTGCGAGAATTGTCGGCATTGTAGATGTAGGACGTACGTCGCATCTCCGGTCTCTTCTAAGCGCTGCTGCTCGTTGGAGATGGCCTCGACACCTGCTCGCAGCGAATCGAGGGAGCGCGAGATATGGCCATCTTGAGTGGTGGATTCGAGGTTCAGTGACACAGCTCTTTGGCGCTCCAGTAGAGAAAGTTTGATATGGTCAGCGAGTAGGAAGAGCTGATTTGGGTTTGATACGGCCATATCTTGCATCAGACAAGCAAATGCCACACCGGTGCTTTTGCGAAAGAGGCTCGGAGAATCTTGCCAATGTCGTTGCGCGAGAGGCGATTTAGGGGCTTGAAGTCAGCGGCTGGCTTGGGAGAGAGTGATGCAGAAAGTTGTCGGCCTTGTGCTGAGTGACATTGTCCTGTCGGCAGGCGGCGAGTGTGTCCCTGTCCCTGAGAGATGAGACCAACTCTGCTTCAAGCAGCCAAGCTTGCGATGACGGATGGGATCACGTGGAGATAGCGGATGTCGCGGATAAAGACCACCAAGCTGGTCAGTCAAGGGCCGTTATGATCAACCGTTTCACCCCCAAGTTACCAGCCGAGTACCTACGAGTCTTTAGACATTCTTGGACGACGGCAATGTTCCAAGGCAGTGGGGTGCACTGAAGACCGCTGTTGCACAGATGGGACTCTCGCCGTGAAGCTTGCTTCTGGTCGCATTCACTTTCCCCCACCACTCCCTTGCTCCAACTCCCAGCTCTTCCAACATCAAGCTCGACACTTCTCTGCTGTCCTTCTCCGACTACTGACCACCGGCCGACCACCAACCTTCGCTATGCCTCCTCCAAACACCCCAATAGACGGTCTTTCGCTGAGTCCGACCTCTCCGACCTCCAAAACCCCCACTCCTCCCCATCGTACTCCGATCGACTTGCGCCAGCTCGAATACGTCTCTTCTGTCGACCAGAACCTACTCTGTCCAATTTGCCATATCGCCTTTGTGGATCCCGTTACCACAAAATGCGACCATGTCTTCTGCAGAGACTGTTTGCGGCAAGCCTGGGATAGCTCCAAGAGCTGTCCCATCGACCGTTCACCCCTCCGCTTCCCCGAAGACGTTGTTCGCACCCACAAAATTGTCCTCAACCAGCTTGATGGCCTGGATGTGAAATGTCCAAATGCTAGCGAAGGCTGCGACAAGCTTCTGGGGAGGTCAATGGTCCAGAATCATGTCGACAGGTATTGCCCGTATACCCTGGTGGAATGTCCAGAGAAGACTTGCGGAGCACTTGTGGCAAGAAAGGAATCCAATGTAGGATGTCTGCATTGGTATAGCAATTGTCCTGATTGTAACACGACAATCATGCAAGCAAACATGAGAAAGCATCGTGAGGTGGAGTGTCCAGAAAAGACTGCCGAATGTCCCAGGTGTGGACAAGAGATGCTGCGTTGTAAAACGGATGAACACGAAGAAGAGTGTCCAGAAGCCATGGCCGCCTGCAAGTGGGCTGTATACGGTTGTGACCATACATCAAGAAGACAAATACTGCATCTACATAACCCAGAGTGTACTTTCCGCACCATTGGTCCTGTTGCCGAGAGCCTCAAAAAGGAGATGGAGAGTCTACGGACCGAGCTCCAGACTTTACAAGAACGAGACAAAATCAAAGACCGCCGCATCAAATTCCTCGAAAGCGACAGACCAATGCTGCCAACCCACACTTCCATGCACCTCCCCCCACCCGACATGTCCACCATCTCCTCCGAAGACACCCCCGACTGGCAGCCCTACGACACGCGCGACCAGTACCTCCTCTCCCTCCTCGAGTCCCAAGAATCCAAAGTCGATCAAATCTCCCAGGGCATGACCGAGCTCGAAGCAAAACAAACCATGATGCTCTTCAACGAAACCCTGCCGATCAAAGAGCAGCTTGCCGAATTGCGCAGCGCCCAGGGCGTGGTGAGCATGCATGTGCGCTGGCTCATGAATTTTCGCATGCAGGAGAGGAGACCGCAGCATGCCGCTGCGCCGAGTGCTAGTTCGAGTGCTTCGGCGAGTAGCTCGTCGAACGAGAATACGCATCCGGTGAGGAGACTGAGCGATTCGACGAGGGAGAAGAGTACGAAATTGTGATGAAACGAAAAGGGCTTTGGAGAAGGGATGAGGTGGCGGAAATTGCTGTGATTGAGGGATTGGCGTTGCAAATACCTGACAGGCGGCGGTTTTCTGTCTATTTGGTGTTTACTGGAATGGACCCTTGGGAATGGGAAATCATGAAGGTGTATCGGGCAATGTACTTGTACCGTGAAGCTCCAAGCTGCTCCATATAAGGTCCTCAGCTTCTGAGATTCGGAGTCTATATAAGTAACTACAACAGCTCTCGACAGCTTTTCCTTTTTGAAGATTAACATGTCGTCGAGCCCGAGGATTCCTGTCGAACCTGAGTGTTCTCGCCATCTTCTGTTACTGTTACCGTTGTCCCATCAAGTCAAACACAAAAATTAAAGATCTGTCGTCTCAATCGCAACACAGCGGCCCAAAAGCTGCGTATAAATTATCTTCTACCATAACAAAGGCACAAAAAACCCCTCAGATACGTGGCAGCCTGCCATCGTCCACTCCCGTGTTCGGTCCCGCTAAACTCCACGAACGAACAAATCGCTAGTCATGAGACGCGCATTCCTTCATCGTATGCTTCGCCACCCACCGCCGTTCAAACAGGTAACGAGCCACTACTAGATAGAAAGCGCATCGCAAATATAAGACAAAAAAAGTATTATAAAATGCCGCACTCGCTCGGATTCCCGCAATGTCGCGTAAAGTTGCATCTAAAGGGAACTGGATTCCAAGATCAGGAAACGGAAAACGCAAAAATAAGAGATGTTCCCATAAAGTCATTTCCATTCACAATCCTCGTTCTGTCATTCCGACGATTTCGAAGACCCTTCCTCTGTAATCGAGGGCACGGCCGTCGATACACTCTGTGCTCTCTCTCCATTTGCTTTCTCCGATGACATCCTTTCCATCAGCCCGCTGACTCCGCTATTGACCGCCTCGTCGTTGGTGGTATCGAAGATAACACCCATAATATTCAGACCGGACACATCTACTGCGGGTGTTTTCGGTAGTGGTGGTCCTTCTTCCTCCACTGGTGTTTTCTCCTCGCCCTTCTCGTCCAGTCCCATCAGCGCGGGCGGGCGGTGTCGCATAGCTCTAGCCTTCGCCAAGCTGATAGTCTTCTGCTGGTAGCTTGTCGTGACGGGCTTAGTGTCATCACGATCTATCGTTGCTTTCATGAGTGCGGCCATCCACAAGCGTCCTTGTTTCAGATTCGGCACTGCGAAATAGTGCACTGTCGGCTTGGTGAAGCTCACTGCTTTGGAAAGGCCGGCACGAGGTGGAACTAGCTTGAATATGAACATGCTGTCGGAATTTGGGCCGCCATCGTCGGGTTGGTTTGCTGCCTGGGTTGATGCGATTGTAGGCGTCATGGCGTCGGAAGGCGAGGCTGGCTTGGCTTTTGCTCCTGTCATAGTCGCGTGTAGGCCTGTGAGATAGTCGTTATCTGCAGGAAGCACCCGATGGAACGATATATCTATCACGCCTCGCTCTTCCTCGTCATTTTCAGTATAATAGTACGACAATCGGCGACCCTTGAGGACGAAAAGTCGAGGCTTCCAGGTGGCCATTAAAGCTGAGGACTTCTTTTTCATCCAGCCACTATAGTCGCAGCCCACCATCTGTTCCTGGGGTGTCTTCTTGTGGAGTCCAAGTAGATAAGCGCTGGTCTCTTTTTTCGTCTTCCTTTTGCTGCTGCTTTTGGTGGATGTTGATGTTGCCGAAGGTCTTGGACTTTTACCAGTCCCAGTTGATTCGCGGCCTTCGAGTTCCAAGCTTTCCCCCTTGGACGGGCTACTAGATGTGCGTGACGGTGATATAAGTGGCGAATCTTTTGGAGCAATAGACTGTGACATGCTCTCAAGTCGATGATCCAGCTTATCTGAGATGGTGCGGAAGTTGAAACCACGAGTCTTAGGCTTGCCATGGGCGTCGGCTTGTGGTTCAGAAAGTGGAGTCTTCGGTGAACTGGAGGCAGTGGTAAATCGATCCCCATCGAGCTTTGTAACCATGGGGGAATCCGAGTCCTTGGGTGGTGGTCTGGGGTGTGGCGGTTCGAGGGAAGATGTTGAAGGTGTCCTGCGTTCCCTTCGGACCGTTAGACCGTAGTACTTTTGGGTGGCTGGTGAAACGTTAGGATCGCGGATAGAATCGAAGCTGCTATATCTCGAATGCCGGCCGTGAGCGGCCGCTCGCAGCCTCTGTTCGTCTGTATAACTTGGCCCGCGAGAATGTGAAACAGTATCCCTCTTTTTGAGAACATTGCGCTTCCGACCATCCATCTCTCCCCCAGAAAAGTAGCCGCGGTCCACGTCCAGCTGTGTGACGAGAGGTGTATTGCTAGGTCCGTCAAGCTGATAAAATGGAGATTTCAAACCTGCTGAAGATAGCGGTCTCGGGCTCGTGGCAGCTGCCGAGCTTAGTGTCCAGCCTTTGTCAAAAGACGGTTGCTTTTTGTGCGACACATCGAGGGTGCTTGAATCAGGGGTAGTTGTGTTCACCAGCGTGCTCCCCAAGGATGGAGTACCATTATCTATGGACGAATGGCGTCTAGAGTGATGGAGATCGCGAATCGATGCTGCTGAAGGTCGATGCTCGCTACCAATACGCGGAGAGCCATCACCCGCAACAAGTGGCTGTGGATAACTTGAAGGTGCCATCGAGGTCGAATTATTGCGCACACTCGACTGGCGAGAAGAGCGTCCATTTTGCCGCAGTCCATTGCCTTCCATTACCCCTGTGATACTGGGGACCACGCTGCCATTGCTGGCGCTTCTCTGTTTTCCTTTATCGCTCAAGTCATCGTAGTCACTGCCGAAAGTAGTCTGTGTGTTGCGCCGGCCCTGGGACATCGAGCTCAACTGAACCTCATTCTGTAGAGATTTAATCTTTTGCCAGGTTTTCAGCCGTCGCCCAACAGAGCCCAGATCGAATTCCTTCAGAAAGACGGATGTTTGCTCCATTCCAAGAAGCACCTCCCCAGATATCTCCTGCTCTCTAAAAACGTTGCAATGCTTTGTTTCCACACCGACAGAGCCTAGATAATTGGCTACCTGCTCTGGAGTCCATGACGCAACTTCTTCCCGGTCATGGAAATTCTCCTCTTCTTCGTCGGTTTCCTCACCCGGAATGTAGGACATTCGGTGGTCGATATGGCTACTGTAGTCGCTCCCGGAATCGTTGAGGTGGTTGTTCACGCGCGGCAGGTTCATATCCAATATATGTTCTTGGATCACGGTGAGGGTTTCAGTCATGATTGGGCTTTGCTGGTGATCCGCGCTTGTTATGCTCGGAACAGATTTGGAAAAAGACGAGCCAGTGGAAGTCAGAGGCCGGCCATTGGTATTTGTGCTTTCCTGAAGCGGCATTACTGGCAGCTGGGAAGACTTGCTGGGCGTGTCCATCACCTCCGAGGCACTGGCGTGTCGAGTCTGCGGCTGCATACTGTTTGCCTCAGGCGAGGGTGCCGACAGTCTCGACTCGATGCTATTTGCGAGACTCTCTCCGTCTAGCGGTATAGGAGGAGGACGCGGAGTCACCGGGACAAGAGGAGGCGCGGGTTGAGGAGCGGGTTTGGTATACACTAATTTTGAAAGTCAGCTCCCAAGGCCATGCGCCTAACGCCCATATATTTACTTGCCTTCTGGGAACAGGCCGTTACTCCCGTTGCCTAGATGTCGGCCCAAGTACCAGCCGTCACCGAATTCATCGTCCCGCTCGATCAATTCCACGCGGTCGCCCTTAATGAGACTGAGTTCGTCGGAGCTGCGCGAGTGGAAGTCGTCTGGTTATGGTGTCAGTGAGGTTGCATAAACATGAAACGGCCGACGAAATTGAAGCAAGTTAAGTGCAGCGCAAGGCAGGTGAGAGAGAGAGGATACTCGCAGCTATGTGCCGCAGAGCACAACTCATCCGGAGTGCTGGGAAGCGGCAGCAGCACTGCCGTCTCGTCGCAATAGGGTCGCACTCACGGATGACAATCAGAATTTGGCCCGGCTCGGGCCTGTCGCCAGCCCTCTCGCTGGCAGATCGTGATGGCATCATCTTGGCTCCTGATCCGGGCCTCTCGCAGGTCGTCCTACGGGATAGATGGCAGCATCGACGGGCGGTTGGCGGAGCAGTCGTGCAGGGCGTGGAAAGAAGTGCAGTTGGCGCACGCAAAGCCTCGGGCGGACAGCGCTGTATGTAAAGAAATCGAGGCGACGGACACGACGGTGTGGGAAGCGTGCCGGGAGGCTGAAAAGCTAGAGTTTCGTCTGTAACAAGCTCAATTTACAGCTGACGCTCCGAGCTCAGGCGTAGGTGTAGCGATGCGGTGGCGGTCGCAGTCATCCAGACATGGGGCCCGCGTGGTGGTAGATAAGTGGTAGCGATTGGAGTTGGCCGAAGCATGCGAATGCGATGCACAACAACAAGAACGCCGCCTAGGACAAGCTCACACTTTACGTAGAACGGTCGTGGAGATAATTCCGAGCAGCGGTAGCATGAGACACAAGCTGCTGAAGGAGCCGAGCCAGGCCGGGTCGGGCCTAGAGGATTGTTAATCCTTATGTAGTATTAATAGAGCTGGTGTTGCATACATGTAGAACTAAATGTCGCCGTCTGAGCGGTGTCATGTTGGGCAAGTGACAAAATAGAGTCCGTCCTATATTTTCTCCTGATGCTAAACAACACCAGTACACTTCCATCCCGCGGCTCCAATACAGTCTCCCACCACGGCTTCCCAGCACCTTCTCGAGTTCGAAGACGGTCTAAGAACATGTGAGCGGAGCGGGACGTCTATTAGTATCGCGTTACAGCCGGGTAGACAACATTGAAGCAAACCAACCAACTAGGTAGTGAATGAAATGCTCACAGCAACGCCAGCATTTCGAGACAAAGTAAATACAAGAGGGAAGAAACGAGTGTTGAAGAAATTATAACATGAAATAACAAAAGGCAAGCCGTCCTCAGTCCTCATGTTGGCGAATCTTGAAATGATCAGTGACGAGCCGACACATTCCTTCCACTCGCTGTTGATGTCGGGTCTCTGACTCGGGATTCCAATCTGATAATGGCACTTGACTGATCAGAGGATCGCCAGGGACAAGTGGGTGCCTAAGACACAATTTGCGCGTCGGGTCTGGCGGCCGCCCTCGAAGTCGTGAAATTTGGTGACTTTCTCTCAGCGCCAAGGCAGCGGCACCCATTCGAATGACTTGTGAAGAAGGGCAGCGAAACTATCTTGGCCACGCACTCATGCAATTGTTGACAGATGTCGGTCCGGCAGAGAAGGGCAGCCCATTATTGAACAGCATCTGGCCTGCACAGCGAACAAGGGCCCTCTGTTGGCGGGAAAGAGAGCAGCAAGCCCGTCTGCGAGACGGGCGCATCTTCACCTCGCTCGCTGTCTCACGCCCGTCCCTCACAAGTCAACACCCCACCTTAAACGCCGCGACTCCCTCCAATCCTGCCTCTGCCACCACGACCCGACGGGACTGTCGTTCTCTGCCAAACTCCCCATGAGAAGTCGGTCTCTCGTCTCATGCACCTTCACTCCCCATAAATACCATCTCGCGGCCCCGCGCCCCGCCTTTGGTTGCCTTCTTTGACCATGCTTCTTCTGCCTCCCAAAATTCCTGATCGTACCGAAATACTCCTCGTGCATTTCGCGTGTGTCTCTTAAGCAATGCCCAGACTAGGAAGAGACGCGCTGCCTTCCAGCAGAGATCACGAAGTGGCGACATCCAACAGCACGCTGAATGCCTTCCTAGGCGGGCGGCAAAAGACTTGGATGAACGGGAGTGCCGCCGATGTGAGGCCAACTCCACGTCCGAGACCACATGCAGCCCAGCAGTAAGTCTGCCCATTGCCTCTTTGACTGAATTTGTGAAGCTGCTGTGTATTAGGGAAACTGAGGTTCCTGGGCAAACGCGTTATCGATGGCTCACTGACTTGCGACTACAGATCAGTCGCCGCTGTCCTGCCATCTCCAGCTCCGAGTGAAGAACCGAGCCCTATCCAGCTTCAACAAACCCTGGAAAGCCCAGGTCCTTCTCCAACCTTTCCCGAAACCCCAGAAATGGAAGAACCAATGGCGCAAGCAGTACTACCACCTGCCCCAGCCGTACGCGCGCCGATGCAGAATGCCCAGAATTCAGCATCTGCCGTTACCTCTCCCATCTCGATACAAAGTCCTGGTCTACCAAGAAATACATCAGCGCAGCAGCCAGTGAATCCGCCCAATGGTAATACTGCGAATGTTTCTCAGCAGAGAATGAATAGAGCGCCAAGCCAGCTTCACATAGCCCCGGCCCCAACACCTGGAACTGATCAACATCAAGATAAGCGCGCTAGGATTGGGTGAGTGCTACAGAGACTCTTAATCTTGGGGCTTGAAAAATGAACATCGGATGTTTCTGGCAGTCATTGCTCTAAGCTGGCCATCGTTTTGCAATTGTGGAACACTTTCGCTGACTTTCATCTGCAGACCCCCGACTTCTTTAGATCCCGATCAATTGTCGCAGGAGTACCAGAAGGCGATCCATAACCATATCTCGAGTTGCGGTGGGGAGCAGAGTCTCAACAACACTACCGAGAGGCCCAGGTACAACCTCCTCCGGAACGCATGCAAGAAGAAGGATTGGTTCTATCTTGCTTTCCATCAATGCTTTTGCCTCTGGACCCTGAATCCGCAAATGTTGGTCCGTATGGATGGATTTGGCGACGTCAATGTCAACAGGGATGCCTTCGTGATCGCCGGACAGCTACTTCGGGATAACTCCACCATCAGTCCCCGTCATCTCAGCTGGTTAGCGAATTTCCCGGAGCCCACTTGCAATCTTTTGCAGCGCAGGGAGTGGCAAGAAACTTTCGGTGTCGGTGGGGTTGCAACATGTCTGCAGAGACTGGCCGGGAATTGGACCACGTTCACCGCAGAATGCCAGCAGCGTCAATACCCTCCCCTCGTGGAAGAGATGCACAGCAGGCTTTTCCTGCTCTCCCCGACTCTCCAGCATGTGGTGTTCACAGCGACCCGAAGGAATATAGGCATCAAGGACGATGGTATATACAGCCAACAAGTAGATGAGTGGTTTCTGAACGATCAAGAGGACTATGCCAAGTTACTGAAACGACGGCTGTCCCCATTTCCTCCGACCGAAACAGAACTTGAGCAGCGAAGACAGCTGCTCATTACAAGGTACAAACAATTCCACCAGCAACGACTGCAATGCAGACAGCAGCCTCCAGTGGGCTCGAATATCGAGAATCAGCCGAATCATCCCCAGCGAAGTGGATCGGGTAGCGCTCCCCCAAGGCCACCGCATCAACGCCAGCCCTCTGACAACCGTCAAGCACTCTCCAATACCACCAATGGGTATTCTCCAGCCGTTATCCCGTCCAATAGCCCGCTGAATAGTCCGATGATCGATCAATTCCAGAATCTAACCTACCAGCCGAATGCCCCGACTCCGAACGGCTTTCACAGCAGGCAATCATCAAATGCCAGTCCAGTACCGATGCAACAGCCACACATGTCTCCATACATGCCTGTAAATTCTCCGGTTCCTAGCAATGCCAATGGTCCCATCTCCCCTCAATTGATGCAAGCACCTCCTAGCCACCTTGCGTCCCATCCGATGACACCTGTACTGAGAAGCAACGACAACAACAGTCCGGGACCCCAGGGGCAACCAATGGTACAAGGCTATCAGAACCAGATGGTACAACCGCAAGCTGCATACGTGGGTCCCACAGGTCCCGTGAACATGCAGCAGCAACAAGCCTTCCAGCGGCACGCTCTGCAGCGACACCCTCAGCGACACCCTCAGCTTCAGGCTCAGCAACAAGCTCAGCAACAAGCTCAGCAACAAGCTCAGTACCAAGCCCAGCATCAAGCCCAGCAAATTCAGCAGCAAGTTCAGCAAGCCCAGCAATCAACCCAGCAGCACATGCAACCCATGCAACAAATGCAACAAATGCAACAAATGGGAATGCTCAGATATCAACAGGCCCAACAAGCCCAACAGCAGAGAGCCCAGATGTGGCAACAGGGGCAAGCGCAGCAGCAGCGACAGTCGCGATTAGGACCTCCTCGTTTCCCTGCACAGGTATTTCCCGCACCAGCAAACCTGCAGACTGCCCGTCCAATGGCCTCTCCACAAGCCCCAAATGGCGCGATACCGACCCAGAATGCTTCCCGGCATTCATCGCTTGGCTCTAACACTCTGAACTCCCCTGGACCCGCCCCTGCTCAGTTAAATGCTCTTGAACGAAGCATGGTTGCACAGTTGACACAGCAGGCGTTGTTCCCGCCAGCAGACTACATACCGCAGCCATCCGCACCAAATCCCTCGGTCACTGCACTCCACCAGAGTGGTGTCCGGAGCCCACGCCTCGTCCCCACCGATCCTCCCGTAGCAACTGCACAACATTCGAAACGGTACTACCAAGTCGTTGTGGATTTTGCGACGAAGCCGATACTGGTTCCCGCAAATAAGGTTACTACGTACGAGTTCCAGATGTCCAAGGAAGACTTCGCCCGAGTCGCAAATGATGTCTACGTCGATGGAGAACCTGTGGCCAGACGTCGAGTTGCTCGTGGCTCACGACAATACAGGCTGAGATGCGCGAAAGCTGGCAAGAACGAAGAACTGGGACCGGCCGACTGGGTGGTCAAAGACCACAGCTGGCCCGAACATATCTTCGTCGAATTCAACGGTCATTATCCTGAGCTGAGGCGGAAGCAACCGCATCACGGCAAAGACCTAGCTCTTGATCTCACACCTCATCTGAAGCACGGCGATGGGGCTGCTGGGGCGAATAGCCTCAAAGTGTCCATTAGCCAGGCTAAAGGCCAGCCAAAGCCCACGTATGCGCTAGCGATTGAGATAATCGAAGTGCTGGATCATCAGCAGGTTACTGAGCAGATTCTTGAAAATAATCGTATACCTGCCGACGAGACGCTGAAGAAGATAAAAGCCATCTTGTCGGGTTCTGACGATGACGATATAGTAGCTGTCAGCACTGATCTTACTATCGACCTTACCGACCCGTTCATGGCCAAGATATTCGATACTCCTGTCCGTGGCAAGTACTGCTTGCATCGAGAGTGCTTCGATCTGTACACCTTTCTCGAAACACGCGCATCGAAGTTCAGAAAACCCATGGAGCCCTGTATGCCAGATGTCTGGAAGTGTCCCCGGTGCGGCAAGGATGCGCGTCCTATGAACCTAGTAGTGGATGATTTTCTGCTCGATGTAAGGCAGAAGCTTGAACAGCAAGATAAGCTTGACACCAAGGCTATTCTCGTCAACCAGAGCGGAGAATGGAAACCGAAGGAAGAGGAAATGACTGGCACGGGAAGATTGAGAAAAGGAGACGCTGATGGAGATGATTCTGACGAGGGCGAGCCACTGGCACAACGAGCACAACGAGCACAGCGAGCACAGCGAGCACAACCAAAAAAGCCCGCGCCGGAGGTCATCGAAATCGACTGAGTCAGCTTGCACTGGGCCGCTGTTGCAAATTTCCGACAGCCTTTTCCGGCCGCTACATACGAACGGTATCTCAGAATCTCGGGCGAAATTCGTTAATTTTTTTGTATCACGATAGCGTTGCAGCATTTGCATCGGCATGCTCAAGCGTTGGACTATCGGGTTGCACATCGCGACCCAACGATTGTTGATAGCGGTGGCATCATTGTTGTTACTAGTATGTTTATTTTTTGTACGACACTTTTTACCGAAGGCAGCCGAGAATGGGTCTTCCGCGACGCATTCAAACAAACAGCATGGGGTTTTTACTTTTAATGCATGGGCTCTCTGGAGAATTAAAACATTGTTCGGACCTTCGGTTCCGAATGGGAGGACGTTGATGAAATGGCGTCTTGGGGGGTGGGACACTTGGATTCTTCTGCACGGCTTTCTGTTTTGAGTTGTTTCGAGGCGACATCATATCATACCCCAGGGAGCGAGCGATGTGGTGTTTACGTGCTGGGTGGGAGAGGGAGGCACGCATGGTTTCTTGTTTGATAAAAGAAGAATGAGGAGAGGTTAAACGAGAAAAATTCGAAGAGTTTCTAAAATCTGATTGGACTCGAATTGGTGATTTGTGTGTACCAGTGGCTTCGGATTCGTAATTATTTCCGAGTTCTGCGGATGCTTCTCTGATTCTGGGTCACAGAGGCGCCTGGCGACGCCTGGTAAGTAGGTTGGTTTTGACATGGGTTGATTCGTGGAAATTTCATGTTCCTCCCTCGAATGAGGATTGAGAATCCAATCAGCCCCCGACGCCCGTCGATATACGTGTGCTCGAGCACCGCCAACTCACATTCGAGCCAACAAGCGAGTCATCAGTCAAGTCTGGGGGCGGCTAAGCGTTGTTGGCCATTACCCATGTTCCGGTGGTCGCAAACCATTCCCTTCGAACAGCCTTACGGCCGATACGTCGCCCTGTTCGACGCCTTGCATTTGCCTTCAAGACAGTGCTATGTGCTTCCCCTTGTTATTCGCCAGATCGCTGATTACCACTTCTGTTTTCTTTGGCTGTCTCTCAGGGCTTCCAGCCACACCACCTGACCACCACCTACGACGGCTTTCCCACGTGTAAAAATAGAAGGATGGTTGTGTATGGTGAATTTTCGGCTTCGTGCCTCCCACCCACCGGATCGAATGGACGTCTGAACGGAGCTGATGAAGTTTGATTCGTGCTGTGGTTCTGTACCTGGTATCTATGGACCGACTCTTCTTTTTGTTTTTACCGGGGTGATTTCAGGATTGAAGATTTCTTGGGTTGCATTTTTCATTTCTGCTGATTACGGGGCTGCGAATCACTGGATATCTGGATGGAGCTGGGCGAGTGTGGCGCGTTGGGTGAACAGTTGGCTGGGCAGGGAGCGTATCAACATTGGAGTGCTGCCACGCGTCTGCTTTGTGAGTCACAATTGATTGAGGCTCTGTTCAAAATGGGGGCAGAAGGACTTTCTCATATAAGTTGGCCGTGTCAAGAGGTAAAATGAGTGCTTTCTCGCAAATATGCAAGTTTGACGACACTTACTGTTGTGGGGTGTCTGGACATCACTGAAATACCGACATTTCATTGAATTAGGCGAATACAGTCTATTCCAGCGTTCGTCAAGGAATATACGATTCTCACGGGTCAAATTATGGCAACTTATCAGGATATAGACCATACCTTTCGGGATATAGACGACAGGCTGGGAGAGGTTCAAAAGATGGTAGCAGACCACTTGAAAGATCTAGAAAATAGGATGGGAGAGCTTTCAGAGATGATGGAAGCGATCAACTGGACGGGTCCTGATGATCCAGACGATCCGTTGAATTGGCCCACGTGGAAGAGATACTATCATTTGCTTCCTCCGGCTATCATATCGCTTTCTGCGTGAGTTCCCCTTCATATCCTTATTCCTGGTGGTTCATGGCGTTTGTGGTGAGACTAAGGAACTCTGGCCTTCTTTGGTCATAGAGCTTGTCATGAATGCCTAGGACTGTGATCAGAGATTACTGTATTTGGGAGAATGCTCACATTTATGACGCTAACGGATTCGCAGCTCTCTCGGCTCCTCGATTTATACGCCTGCTATTCCTCAAGTCATCGAGCACTTTGGAGTCAGCGAAACCGTTGCATTTCTCCCGCTGACCTTCTACGTCTTCGCATTAGGACTTGGCCCCGTCATCGCCGCCCCCTTATCTGAGACCTATGGCCGTTCCATGGTCTATCTCATCTCTGCTCCCCTCGGATGCCTCTTCGCAATGGGAGCTGGCTTATCACCAACCTTCGCCGGGCTTGTGATTCTTCGATTCTTAGCCGGTCTAGCCTTCAGTCCATGTCTCGCTGTCGGCTCTGGAACAATTGCAGATGTTACAACAATCCGAGAAAGAGCTTCTGCATCCGCTATGTACATTCTAGCACCGTTTCTAGGCCCTGCTCTCGGTCCCGTTCTAGGCGTATTCGCCGCCACACGTCAAAATTTCCGCTGGACTCAATACGTGCTCGTATTCTTTGGCGCCTTTTCGTTTCTTCTCATATTGCCCATGAGTGAGACATACAAGAAAACAATCCTAGAGAGGCGTGCTAAGAGGCTTGGAAAGCCCAAGCTTCCTACTCTTTACCCGACCACATCAGCGAAACTGAAGTTCTTACTGACAGTCATCCTCTTCCGTCCTATTCACATGCTCATCACCGAGCCCATCGTCGGATGCTTCAGTCTCTACGTCGCCTTCAACTTCAGCGTGCTCTTCGCCTTCTTCGCCTCCATCCCCTAAACCTTCGAATCCGTCTACCACTTCTCTGCCGTCTCTTCCGAGCTCATCTTTCTCGGCTTCGGTATTGGCTGTATTCTCACACTCCCTACTACCGCCCTACTCAATCGTTATTTCTACATGCCCCGTTACTCCTCTTCGCCAAACAACGTCGTAGCGCCCGAATACCGCTTGTATCCTGCTATGGGCGGCAGTATTGCACTTCCAGTATCGCTTTTCTGGTTTGCGTGGACGGCGAGAGCAGACGTGCATTGGGCTGTGCCCGCACTTGCGACAATCCCCTTTGCCTGGGGGAACTTGAGCGTGTTCCTGAGTTCTGCTATGTATCTGGTAGACACTTACAGCGCATTGAATGGGGCGAGTGCGATGGCGGCAAACGGTTTGCTGAGGTATACGCTCGGGGCCGTGTTTCCCCTTTTTACTTTGCAGAGTAAGCTCTTCCCCCTTTTTTTTTCCGTGTTGGGGCGACAAGGGTTCTGATGAGGACACAATGACTGACTTGTGAGAAATAGTGTATGAACGACTGTGTATTGATTGGGCTACATCTTTGCTGGGGTTCCTTGCCTTGGCTATGACTCCGGTCCCTTGGGTTCTGTTCAAGTATGGACGCGTCATCAGATCGAAGAGCAGTTATGATACTTTTAAGGGTTGAACTCGCTGGAAAGCAGAAGGTTGCGACAAAGTATCAGTAGACAAGTGCGAAGTGGTATTAGACGGTTTAGACCAATTTGACTGATGTCAGACAATTACAGTAGGAGTCCCGAGTCGATGAAAAGTCGGAAATCACATAATACATGCACCTACCTTACCTACAACTTGGCCTTCCCCATCTTCGGCTTCACAGCAACCCTAGGATGATTCCCTGCTAAGTGCAGCCCTGTCAACTCCTCCAGCTTGTCGACCGCCTCATACGCCCTCCCCAGATCCACCTTGATAGTCCCAAAGCCAGCCTTCCGCGCCCACTTCAAGTTTTCCCCTATGTCATCCAGAAACACAATATCCCCAGCCTTAACACCATTCTCCCAACCCAATTTTTTCCCTCTTTCCGTGCCCGCATTTGCCTTGGCAAACTTGTCTAACTCGGAAAGTGCCAAGGCGTACATGCGAGGATCCGGTTTGCGCAGACCGACGTGGGCGGAGGAGATGAAGACATCGAACATGGCACGTACATCCTCGCCGAATTCCCGAACGTTGGGTTTGCTGAATTCGTGATCAGGAGGAAATATAACAGTGTTGCTCAGTGCGGCGATGATGTATCTGTTGCTTGCCTTGAGAGCGCGGAGGGCAGGGACCATCCAAGGATCTGGATATCTGGAGGCTCTCATCATCTCCCAAAACAGCTTCTCCGCATCGAGTTCCGGGACTGGAGGTATCTCGGAAGGTGGCTGTGAGTCTTTGACTTGGCTTCTGGCTTGGACTTGGGCGTAGAATTGCGACCAGAGATGCGGGTTACGCAGGTCGGAGTTGAAGGCTTGGAAAAAGGCGTCGCCGAGCGGGATTTCGCCGCGTTCGAGTTGGTGCCAGGAGCCGGTGGGGTTGGTTTTGGAGATGGAGTAGTTCACCCAGCCTGGGGGAATACCGCGCTCGAGCTCATAGTCGAGGATGGCTTGGAAGGGGGAGACAACCTGGGGGTTGTCAGATGTGCTTAGTAGACCAAAGGAGGTTTAAGGAATAGGACCAATCAACCTCGCAAAAGGCTCCACAAGTCTTGAAATTTGAACATGCGGTTTTGAAAGCGGACAAGATTCATTTTCCAGTGTATTTGTAAACAATCAGGACAGAGTTAAGGGGTTGTCAAAACGGGAACAGCGAGATCGAGCAAGAGAGGTTAACGAGAAACAATAATAGGGATCCCGAACTTGAGCAAATAGATAAGACAGGACGAGACTGAAAATCGAGAAGAAAGCATAGCAGACACAACGACTTCAAGATACAAGTCCAAATTCGGATATCGGGAGCAGCAGAATGAAAGATCACCCACACAAACACCGCCGATGTCGAAAAGGAGGACCTTGGGCTGTTTCTTTGGCGCCATGATTGCATCGACTGCGTCGAGGAATACTTCTATAGGATAGTCAATGTGAGACATCTGCCGAGGGTCATGTTTGTCTAGGAAAGCCAGACCCAGAAATTTAAATACGAGATTTACTAGTTATTATTGAAAGCAGCTCAAGTTGTCTGCTAACCTCCGCGCGCTGCTCGCAATCCCACCGAGCAGAACCTCGGCCTGCACGAGCCACCAGGCAGCATTTCTTGGTGCCTGAACGTGCACCGAGTGTCCTCGGCACAAAGTTAATGCGCCGCCGCTAAGCGAATTTCGAAATATCCTCCCACAAACTGCGCTCCACACTGAACTTTCTCTCCCAAGCCCGTCGTCGACAACACACAACCCAATCGACCTTCCAGCACAGTGCGGCCAATCTGTCAAGATGGTAAGTGCACAGCCGTCGCCATGATCGCACAGGTGATGCTTCTAACGGAGCGTGAATCACCATCAATGTGCTGAGAGTCGCTGCAAGATGCTTCGGAGCCTCTTCTGAAGCGCAAATTGCTGACTCGGGGATTTCTTGCAGCCTTTCACCAAGCTGGTCAAGAACAGCGCGTACTACAGGTAAGCCTCTTCAATCCCATGCCTTCTGACAGAGCAGTGTTCGCTGACTTCATACAGCCGCTACCAAACCAAGTACAAGCGCCGTCGTTCGGGTAAGACCGACTACTACGCCCGCAAGCGCCTCATCACCCAGGCCAAGAACAAGTACAATGCGCCCAAGTACCGCCTCGTTGTCCGCTTCACCAACCGCGACATCATCTGCCAGATCGTCAGCTCCGAGATCACCGGCGACAAGGTCTTCTGCGCTGCCTACGCCCACGAGCTCCGCGCCTATGGCATCGAGCACGGTCTTACCAACTGGGCCGCCGCGTACTGCGTTGGTCTGCTCATCGCTCGCCGCGCGCTGAAGAAGCTCGGCATGGACGGTGACTTCGAGGGTGTTGAGGAGGCTGACGGAGAGTTCAAGCTCACCGAGGCTTCTGAGGAGGGACGCCGCCCATTCAAGTGTTTCCTCGACGTTGGTCTCGCCCGTACCTCCACTGGTGCCCGTGTCTTCGGTGCCATGAAGGGTGCTTCCGACGGTGGTATCTTCGTTCCCCACTCCGAGAGCCGCTTCCCCGGTTTCGACATGGAGACCAAGGAGTTGGATGCCGAGACCCTCCGCAAGTACATCTACGGTGGTCACGTTGCCGAGTACATGGAGACTCTCGCCGACGACGATGAGGAGCGCTACAAGTCCCAGTTCCAGGGCTACATCGACGACGAGGTTGAGGCTGATGGATTGGAGGAGCTCTACCAGGAGGCTCACAAGGCCATCCGTGAGGACCCATTCAAGAAGGTCGAGGGTGCCGCTGAGAAGAAGACCAAGGAGGAGTACAAGAAGGAGTCGCTCAAGTACAAGGGACGCAAGCTCACCAAGGACGAGAAGCGCGAGCGTGTCAAGGCCAAGATTGCCGAGCTCGTCCAATAAGCTTGTCAAGTCTATGGTGTCGGTTCTTCGTTCGTCTGCTCAACATCTCATGGCGGTCTTCGCGGGTGTAGCTAGGATCTGAGACAGGGCAAAGCAAGAAAAGTTCACCACGCATCGTTTTAATGAGACATGACCTCCCAATCGTTTGATACCTGGGAACTTGATAGTTGATTATGTGACGTATGCGACCTACTTCGTGTTCCCAAACAGTGGTGGACGAGTTGGCCAGCTCACATCACAGGCAGTGCTTTTTTAGTATACTACCCTACAGTGAAAGTGCAAATGCCGGAACAAGGGTAAGATGAAAGCCCGACCAGGTCAATTCGGGAGCCGAAGTCGGAGTAGCTCTGGCGGACAAAGACCTCCAAGTGAGGTAAGACGGAGAAGTTGTTGTTCGGGGACTGAGCTATTCACCTCCGCCATGCTTTCCATACATGTATCTGATATTGATTGTACGACAATTGCATAAAAGGCCGAGAAATCCATCGGTCACTTGCAGGGATACTCGGGAGTTGTGTTGGTGGCGGCGAGCCCCGCCCGCTTGTATTGCAGCATCGCTCGATAACCATCGAATCAGGGCCGTCATTCGTCACGAAAGCAAATGCCGTAGCCAGCAATCCTGTTCGCCGCCCAGCCGACCTTCACCAAGAGACCTTCAATGTAGCAAGCGATCTGAACAATAAAGCTCCTCAATTCGACGTCTGCCCTTCACGACATCTCGCGCACCTGGTAACCGCTAAATATACACGCGAGCTTCCTGAGACCTTCATAGACTGACTCGCGACCTCAAGAATGGCGAACACCAATGCTCAGCGTTCAAAGTCTTCATCTTTCTGACGAAAAGAACCTCAGCTTCAATCTGTGGCATGCGCCTTCACGTCGTCGAGCTACCTCAATCCGACACTTAGTATATGCCATACGCGCATAAGCTCATACTAGGACCCGAGCCGACGTCGGACCCCGAGAGCTTCATTTGCTTTGCGCCATTCCAATTGCTGCCGACAGAAAACACCTGAGCTACGAGAGAAATGGAGGCGATATCCGGTGTGGATATCTCGTGGCTTCACCACTCGAAGAAAGGTGTGTCTCCGGTCTGCTGAGCTACTAGATGGCGTCCATAATTTGCGTGCTCGTAGCCTCGTATTACCTCGATCTTTCGGATGAAAGTGGCAGAGAGCTAACTCAATTCCTTTCTCAGATCACGGTCACAATCACAATGCACGAAATCCAGAATCGACATCGCCGCCGAAGAACGGTGATAAGAAGAACGAGCGACCGGAGCTTAGGAAATCGAAGTCGGCTCAATTAACTGGCAAAGGCGGTGCTAAGAACTCTGCCGACAACGAGCCTCTTCCTACCCCACCGAGACAAATCCCTCAACGCCCTGGCTTCGCGAGAAAGAATTCAGCTGAGAAATCGGGTACCCATGGAAGTCTGTCAAAAACCCCACCACTATCGAAAACGCCTCCTATACCAAGTCCACAGAGGAAGAATTCTTGGCTTTCTAGCATATCGTCGAAATTCTCCTCGTCTCCCGGTTCGCAGCACGATGTACCCCATACTCCGCCAGTAACAGCAGATCCGGCGCAAGAGCCCCCAGTGAGGAAGCCGCCCGGAGGAAGTGCACCGAAAAATGCAGTGTTGCAACCGGCGGCAAAGGTGGCGGGAGATATCCCATATGTGCCAGCACCACCGCGGTCAAACCAGCCGAATTTTCTTACTAGCGCTTTTCGAAAGCTGAGCTCATCCGGAGGACAGCTCGCCAATGGTCACTCGAGGGGACAGTATGGATTGTGCGAACGCAGAGTTTTGAACGTGGATAGGAATCGGGATCGATGCCGAGTTCCAGGTTTAGATCAGGCGAAGCTACGGCGAGTGGCCTTTTGCGTCGACGTAGAAATAGCGGGTGCTCTCAGATATCGCGATGATGACGGCGATGAGAGATCTAAGGAGAAGAAGACGAGAAAGAAGTTGGTGGAAAAGGGAGAGGGGGAGGCTCTGAAGCATCCTGATACTCTAAAAGAAGAGAAAGAGAAGGATGGGGTGATCAAGGCCACAGGAGAAGTTCTACCAAAGGAACCGAAGGTCGAAGGCGCAGATGCGAACGCAGCCCCAGCCGGATCATCAGAGACGCCGGCGGACCAATCTGCGGACAAGTCGAAAGAAACTACCAGAAAGAAGGAAAAGAAGAAGAGGAGCGAGGAGGAAAGAAAGGCCCGGAAAGAGAAGAAGCGAAAGCTGGCTGAGGCTAACGGCACGATTCCCGTGGAGTTGGTCATGAATTCCAGCGATAGTTCATTATCAGACGCGCATCCCCAGCCTCATTCGGCTGCCCCGAAACACCCACAAGTCTCCCCCACGACTGACCCTGTCCGGATCTACCGGCGATGTTGTCAACTTCGAGAGACGCCCATCCTGAAAAAGATTACTGAACAGCTCAGTTCTCCGACAAATCGAGTGGTAGGGCAGCCAAGTGTCGTACAACGACTAGATCTTTCAGGCTACTGGCTACAGTTGGCTGATCTCCTAACTTTGGGTGATTACTTGGCGGTGGTGCCAATCAAAGAGATAATCCTGGAGAATTGCGGCTTGACCGACGAAGGCGTCCGAGTCGTCCTAGCTGGCCTCTTGGAGACAAAAATTGCGCGCCAATCGAAAAGAAGGAGTACCATTTCTAGCAGAGAAGGCAACAAGGAACATCGTGGAGTGGTCGAGCGGGTAGTATTGAAAAACAACACGAACATCGGAAAAAGTGGCTGGCAATATATCTGCACTTTTATGTACTTGTCACGGTCTCTCAAGTACCTGGACTTGTCCATGATACCGTTTCCACAAGCGCCGATCACCCCCAAGCAGGGGAATGGACTCAAGCGGACGCCAAGTTCCGACTGTACAATAGAGCTAGCCAGCATTCTTTCAACCGCAATCGGAGAACGTTTGGCCGGACCCGAGCTGGAGTTGATCAATATGGCGGAAACGGGTCTGAATGCGGAGCAACTCGGCCTGCTGATCGATGGTGTTATTAAGTCGGGCTTACGGCGACTCGGTCTCGCCGGTAATAGTATCACAGCTGAAGGCTTGGAGCATGTAGCCCGGTTCCTTCGACAGAGCAATTGCGAGGGTTTGGATCTTGGTGGAAACGACTTGCAAGATCTGTTGGAAGTGGTCGCAAATGCCTTGGAAGAGGCGATAGCGAAGGACGAGAACTATCCCCTCTGGGCGTTGAGCTTGGCCGATTGCAATTTGTCCCCCGATTCACTATGGAAATTACTTCCCGGACTCGCAAAATTGAGAAATTTTAGATTCCTAGATCTATCTCACAATCAGGACCTGTTCGCGACCAAGCCGAGCAGCGCGCTCCCTTCTTTACGTCGGTAGGTTAACTTATGCACTGT
This sequence comes from Cyclaneusma minus, assembly GCA_037179335.1. Lineage (NCBI taxonomy): Eukaryota > Fungi > Ascomycota > Leotiomycetes > Marthamycetales > Marthamycetaceae > Cyclaneusma > Cyclaneusma minus. The sequence continues at coordinate 1,476,590 of JAKZHN010000005.1, forward strand.
CCAAACAACCTCTTTGACTAATCATGCTGCAGATACCTTCCGAAGATGCCCTTGCTGAAGCGATTACATCTGATCGATGTATCGTTAGATCCTGAACAGGCCATCGCGCTTGCTGAGATTTTCCCGGAGATTCCAATGCTGGCGCATGTTAATTTGATGGAAAACCCCAAGCTTACAGCACTTGCGTCTGCCAAGGATGAGGCAAATCAAGAAGAAGCCTGTGCATTCTACGCATCACTTATGGCTGCAGTCAGGGTGTCCAAGTCGATCATGTGTGTGGACGTGGACGTTCCAATTCCCGAATCGAGCGAGGTCATCAAGGCACTGGCAAAGCAAGTTGTTGCCTACTGCCTTCGCAATATGGAGCACGGTCCAGTGGCTGAATACGATGAAGCCATTTCGGCACTCGCTCAAACTCGCGATCAACATACCTCGGCCGTGCCGGATGTGCTTCTGCATCTCGTCGGTCACGTCGAGGGATTCGATGAGAATCACGACGACGACGAGCCAGCTCCGAACCAGGATTACGTCATTGGGTCACAAGGAGTGATTAAAGCTCTGGGTATCTGTTTGAACAAGGGCAATGACTCCCGAAGGCCTACGACTGAGCGCGCCAACTCGGCGCAGTCGGAGAGTGGTAGGAATACCCCCATGTCCAATGGGAAGGCCAAGGACATGTCAACGAGCTTGCTTGGTAGCGCACGGAAGATCAGGGCGCGCTTACAGCCTGCTATACTCAGGGAGGCTCGGACAGGGGATGAGCATTCTTACAGTAAGTGTCTCGACATGCTTTCTGTTATGCATGAAGGAGTCTCGTTCTTGGGCCAATCAAGGCCCCGGTCCCAGGATCCTGCGTGTATTGGGGAGTCTTGCGGTCTTCAGCCTCATCATGTTCCCTATTACTTGTTATATTAGCAGTTATTTCAGACCACGTGCTAACCCATATTCCCAGATCGGCTCCTATTCCTCGATAAGACCCTTGAGGGAATGATCCAGCGCTTCGAGGATGAGCATCCTGAGACCCGTCTCGAGGCTAACCTGCCTTCACCGCCTATCGATCCGTCCGACACCAACAAAATTGATCAAACGGACGCTGCCTCCTCCCCAGCCAGCCACATCGAACCCGCGCTCATCGAAGCGCCTGCCTCGGACGAGGAAGACGGAAGCATGCACCCAGTTCTCTCACGGCACAATTCCGACGTCTCTCTCGCCTCCAAAGCCCTATCTCAAGAAGAAGGCCGCATGCACCGCTTCGGCCAACAGTTCCGGCGCGACCTACTCAAAGTCGCCGGCGAATCCGGTAGCAGCACACCCGACTCAACTGCCACCTCCGACCCCACGACGCCCGACTCGCGTCCCATGAGCCGCGAACAAGACGCTTCGACCATCATGCTGCTGCGCAGCTTATTAGAAGAAGTAGGCGGCGAGGAAGTAAAGCGAAAGATCGAAGAAGGCGGCAAGGATGCGGAAGAGGAGTTTATGAATGAGTTGATGGCGGAGAAGAGTGCGTTAAGACAACGCCTTATCGATTCGGATCCGGAGGCTTGGGAGGTGTTTGTCAACTCGCAGAAGGCGGCGCAGAAGAACGTGGGGGTGGGGGATGGCCATGCTTGTGGGAAACCTGAGCATCAGGAACAGCCGACTCCCTGATAGTACTAGACTGGCTCGGTGGCTTGACGCTTTTGGTGGGCTCTCTTTGATCTGATGTGACATGTGTACGTTACGCTCGCTTCACAACTCTTTTTCTGATGCTGGGGCACGAGGAGTGACTTTACCCGTTGCGGTTCGTAATGTGGTTTAGTCTTGGTTCATTGGAGCATCATCGATTTAATGGATTTTCTGAGCGGCTTCACTCAACTTAGGAGAGCTTAGCGTCAGTTCATTTGTCCCTTTTCGTGCGGGTCTGCTTTCGTTGTTAAATTTCAAAGATACCTGGCTTAGGCGCAATACTACGAGAGATCTCCTGAAGGCGTTTGCGGGCGTCTACCTGCCTACTGTCACCAATTTCTCAGGCTTCTAATCGCACATGCCACAAGGCGACCTGTATTTTTAAACTGCATATCTATCTCTAGGAATGATGCTGGGCATCAATGCCTTTTTCGCTTTTTATGAAACCCAACACGTACTCCCTTGGCCTTGGCCCACAATCTCATGTCCGATGCCACCACTTCTCCGATTCCGTCTGTTGCTCTAGCTGGATAACTTATGTTGAGTCCCGATCCTGCTCATAAGATCAACAGTTGTCAGAGGGAAGGGAATCGGGCATCGGCCCAGATCTGGAGGAGAAAACCCTGGTGCGAAGGACGTGTTGGTATCAATCGAGTTTGCGCAACGTAGGAGAATCAAGTGTTGGTTACCAGGTACGGATGGCGGAACAAGGCGAGGGGGTTGGAAGTCGCAAGCTTAGTTGTAGATTGGGAAATGATCACTACCAGGTATTTCGGGTCTCCGAGCGGTGGCCAACTCCCATAGTTGCTGTTAGCCAGGGTTAAAGCGTAGGGGCGTTGCCTTAACGAGAGGTCTGGGAAACTCGAGCGGTATCTCAGGATCCTGGAGAATCGGCGAGTCTCTGTGAATGGATGCAACTTGCGATATGTTCCTGCATGGTCCATGGATAGGTGTACTATTAGCTAACTGCATGGCGACAGGTTGCACCCCAGCCGCCGCTTCCAAGCTTCTCGGTCCTACCCGTCGACTTGACGTATGAAAAGCTTGGTTTGTAGTTTCGTGGTAAACTTGAGCAAATCAGTATCCTGGAATTTCAATGTTGCCTCGTTTGCCAAGGAAGCCCGCTAGTTTGGAATTTGGATACATGTAGCCTCCCGAAGGAGTCGGATTGACGGATAGTAGTGAGTACCCTATGGCTTGAGGTTTCTCATCCTGATTTCCTGAAGCGCTGGTTCCAGCATGCTCTGCGAGTCACGGAGCCGTCGAGTTGGCCATATGTTGGGAATTTGGGATCGCACGCATTGCATGGGTGTTCTCAGCCTGGCAAGCTCCCTGAATAATTTGCCGCCGCCGTCGCCGCCGTCGCCGCTGACGCGATGGGAGGCTCAACAGAGGCGTTCACGCAGGTTCTGAACCGGCGATCTGGCCATTGTTGGGGTTAATACAGCGACGGCGTCACGGCGCAAGCGATGTACTGGGGATAACTCGGGAACAATGTGGCAAGCTCGGAAGATTAGCAAGCGGTCGGTAATATATACGTATAGTAGTTGGATGAATGTGGGTGTAAGTTGGTTAACCGGTTGATCCGAAGATACGCATTCGGAGATTGAAGAGTTGCGACGATGTTGTTGCTAAGAAACGTCGGAGTTCTCGAAGCAATGCCCGAGGACTTGTGGCGTCCTCCAGAATCATCGCGGCCAGCCAGCCAGCCATCGGATTATTGTTCGGAAATATTGTTGCATGGCGATGAATGTGCTTGCATGATTATCAGTGCTGAGTGATATGTGCGACCAAATGGCGACTGCTTTCCAAATTCAAAGGTAATACTAAGTACTATCAGATTCTGCAGCTTGGGGGCGCCTGGAGAATCATCATCATCAAGCGATTATAGTAGACAATATCGTTCCAAGCTTCGGTAGGTGAGTCTTACCCAACGCAGCGATGCTTGAGATCTTTCAGCTCAGGACGCTGAAAGGGAAGCGTCATTAGTGAGCGCCATAACGTGATAGCATATGCGAGCGCGTGTATTTCCGTGTATTTCGGGCTTCGGCGGCCAGCTTGAAGCGCCGAAGAGGGCCTGAATCTTGGATATCAAACGATAGAGAGCAGCGCCAGAGAAGCGGCGACTCAACTCGGGGTCGTCGCACAGGATGTGGTATGTCGACTGGTTCGTTCGGAACAGCGTCGGCCAGAAATAGGGCGAGCCCACTCTCGACAGGGGTCTTGTAGGGCTGCCGCCGAGCTAACTGTTAAGCGATAAGTGTGTCCGCTGGCAGGGCTGAAAAAGCGGACCAGCCTGCTGACGGGAGCTGAAAGACTATGTGCAATTCGTTCTCGTGAGTCTCGAGCCAACCGACTTGGATGCTCAATCTCGACTGCAAATGCATCGGAACAGGTTCGTTGAGACTACTAGGGCCCCCTTGACCTCCAGGTAAGAAAGCGGACACACATGTGCGGCCCTGTCCGTCTTTGAATCCTTCCCAGCCTCTCGACTTCATACTCTAGGCGCATCGAGATCTTCTGTCTGGGAACGTCAAAGGGCCGTACCGTATACGACTAGGACCTGATGTCATATCCAGCGGGATTGACGTGAAGAGATTTCGATAGCTCAATGATATGTCGGAAAACGGTCTTTCAATGGCTATAACGCGTCACGGTCCAAGATAGAGCTCCCAGACTTGCAGTCCGTGGAGGTAGAGGCGCGGCGCACCTACCGGTTATGCTCGTCCAGTTTTTGGAGGTATTCAGAGATGGCGGGTCGTCGTTCGATTTCGTCGGCACCTTTTGCCCAACCGATGAATTAGGTACCCGGTACCTGGCCCAGGCCATCGGGTTGGTTCAGCTGGGTCTGCTGCGTAGGCGTCAGCTGGTGTGGAACCACATTGAAAGGATTCACCAGGATATGCGGTCGTTCCGTCCATAACAATCCTGCCGCAAAGCATCCGGCAGATCGACCGTCATATTTGCCCTACGGAAATGTGCTGCCCTACGTGACAGAGCAGCAACCGTCCGGTCCTCGGGCAAAACGCAATGCGACCCAAACAGTTGGATTCAGCTGATCTGGGTGCCATCCAGGGATCCTTTTTGGCGAAGAGGCCGTCTTCAGCCCAGCCGCGAGGTCCGCTGGCGCGCGTTTCCGTCAGATATAGGCGGGCGGCTGTCAAGATAGGAGCTACCGCCGGCACCCACAAGCCACTTTGGGAGCATTGGAGCGGGGGAAAGATTCGTATGCCTTGGAACAGGCGGTCAGGACTGCAAATGCGCGTGGCGGGAAGGATTCCATGAGATGTGGATGATGGCGCCGCGCTTGCTCGGAGCTGTACGAGGGTAGAAGTGGACGCGGGGATTGGAGTCCGAGAGTTGTTTATTCTGCGAGGTAGGTCTCAGCAGTCGTTGACAACCTTGACTTGTCTTGAGAGGGGCGTGTGTGCGGCAGCTAAATTAGCTCCAGTGGCAGCAGGTGGCTTCATCGTTCCGCACCACTGTGCATGATATGTACCGATCTTGCTGGATCCTCTCGTCAATAGTACCGGTATTAGCTCAGGACGCCTCTGTATTGTTCGAATAAATGGTCCAGGACTTCCCGGTTGCCTGATTTGAGGTATGTCCAGACTTGATTGATCCTCTTTCTCGAGTCCTCTCGGCTCTTTGGCGAAAGTAGAAAGCCAATCCACTTGTCACAATGGCGCTTATTCTCCGACTTCAGCTGGCTGCCCTCCGCGAGATTGTCTTATCACCAGCAGCTCTCTTGTGGCTTGCTACCGCCGAGCTCCTTGGCATCCTCATTGCTATCCTCATTGCTCTCCGGCGCCGTAACCAGCCATCACGCACGGAATCACGCCTGGAAGAAACGTCGTGGAAAGCCATGGAGGAAGCTGTCGACAACGGAAAGAAGATGAAAGAGTCAAGGTCAAATGGAGCAGCCCAGGACCCATCGAGCAACATGACAGCAGAAAAGACGGTGGCCGAGCGCCAAGTCGAGACGTCCGAGCAACCTAGACGACGCTCCTACACCAAGACGGTCGAAGGTGGCATGGAGGTGCAGGGAGAGATCATCGTCGCTGAGGGTTGGAGGCGGCACACACGAGTATACGGCGGAGGAGTGTGTCAAGCATGTCTGGAGTCCGAGAGAAGGATGAGAGAAATGGGCTTCGGAAACGTGCATCCTGCTTAGCCGGGAAAGAAAGAGCGCTTGTCGACTCGCGTCACGTGCCATCAGTTGGGTCCTGTGGATATGTGTGTCGAGGGAACGTAGGACTAGGAGCCTGAGCTGTAGAGGCTAGCAAGGGACTGCTTTTATAGCACAGAATGGCGCTAGTTAAGCGAAACAGGACTACCGGACTAGTACTTCTACCTGACTGGCTATGCCTAAGAATATGTGGGACTGGAGCATCCGCATAGACATCGACTGGTCGCAGGTCTTGGTCCAGCTAGAATCATCCTGTATTGTTAGGAGGGGATAGAGATGGGAAGTTTCCTGGGTATCTCCCCGCCGGGGAAATCATGCGATTCTAGGCCTAGAGGTCGGACATCTAATATACCTCAGTTACGATGGCCGTGAATGCCATAATTGATAAGAATCAGACTATCAGGGCCACTATTGAACTATACGCTGTTTCAAAAGGCAAACAGTAATTAGAAAGTGGCAAATGACAGTTGTAACAGAATAACTTGCATATTCATAACCTTATGTCATGGAAAGAAGAAGTCACAAAGTGTCCGGATTCCTAGGTGTATAACAGCACAACTTCAACTTGACCGTGAATTTGGAATTCCAGGAACAGGGCCGGGAAAGAGCCAAGAGACATCAGGATCCAGAAGTCCAGAACGGTCAAAAGCTGGTTCTTGAATAATTGAATTTCAGAGTCTAGCAATCAGTACCGCCAAAAGAAAAGGTAGATGCACTCTCACGGGCTCACAAAGAAAGATACAGGTCCTCCCAATCGGCAATAAATGGCAAAAGAACATGAGCAAGTTCAAAAAAAAAATAACAAAAGAATTTGACCAGACTGGGGTTCGATCCCAGGACCTTATCGGAAGGCAACTGAATGTTAACGATACGTGATAACCAACTACACTATCCGGCCGTACTGAATTGATGTTGTTTTAAGTAGCTGAACAGGATTTCAGTGCCCAGGAGCGTTTCCAAGAGTTCATTCCAAGATATAGAGACCATCCAGACAAATAGCTGACCTTCTAGCGACAATGTCTACTCCGAGTACAGAGCAGGCTGGCTGACCAACTATCTACAGCCTGGATTCCTTCGGTCTATCTCCAACC